>CM059798.1:9257500-10457500 GCA_030435695.1 Brachymystax lenok tsinlingensis
GTCATTGAAAGTGATAGTTTATAGAAAACTGTTTCTTCGTTTTTTTCCTGGGATTTCTAAAGTAACTGGCTCCTGTTCAAGCTTTTAACTTGTTTTGGAGCTTCATCCAGCCAGGTATCGGGGGTATCCTCTCGAGCGGAAATGCTCAAGGAGAGAGTATGACTGTCTATCATATTCTTCCTCTGTGCCATGAAGTTGGCTTACTGGTAAACCTCTTTTTAGAATGGTAACGATCAGCTGTAAGTAAAGTATTTGTATCTGTTGGGTTTTCTGTAAACTGTAGTACTAAGAGATTGTCCCTTCTTTGTAACATGCACATCTAAGAACTGTACAGTAATGTAGTTAAGAAATGTGTTTAATTTAATTTCATAAAGCAATGGTCTATATAGCGGGTCCATTATTTGACATGATCTTTGTAAGGATTATTTTCAGTTGCCTCTCCTTTAATTCAGACATCTACTAGGAAGACAGACAGGAAGACAGGCAGGAAGACAGGCAGGAAGACAGGCAGGAAGACAGGCAGGAAGACAGGCAGGAAGGCCCCAATAGTCAGCCTGTTAACAACCCCACGCCGCAGCCTAAATAAGTAATTACAACTGCCACACGATACTCTCCTGCCTTACGCCGCTGTCACAGCAAGACCCAACCTGTCGTCCCGTCTCATTCGGTCTCTCCTGCCACTACTCCTTACAGCAGCTGTAAATGGCAAGGCATTTAACAGGGTCAACTACACCTAGTATTGGAAAGAGAGGGGGATGAAGAGACCTCTTACACTAAGAACACCAAGTTTCACGTTTTGAATGTCACATGGACAAGTACAGTGAAATGTCTTTCTTGCAAACTCAAAAGCCAACTGCAGTAATCAATATAAATGTTATACTAGAAATAAAAGTAAATATGAAGAAAACAAGATGTAAGTAGCATACTATTGTATATACAGGGTCAGCTCCAATACCATATTTACAGAGATACTGGATCGATAGAGGTAGATATGTATATGGGTAAGGTGACTAGGCATCAGGATATAAGATAAACAGAGTAGCAGCAGTGTATATGAGGATTGTATGTGAGTGTGTGTGTGTGTAGAGTCAGTATAAATGTATGTGCGTACTGTGTGTGTGTGAGCAAATGATGGAGTGTGTGTGTGAGTGAGCATAGACAGTGCAAAGGTCAATAAGGAGCATAGCTATTTTGTTAGCTACTCATCAGTCTTATTGTTCGGGGATAGAAGCTGTTCAAGAGCCTGTTGGTGCCAGACTAGCGCTTGCTGTGCGGAAGCAGAGAGAATGGTCCATGACTTGGGTAGTTGGAGTCTTTAACGATATTCCGGGTCTTCCTACTACACCGCCTGATATAGATGTCCTGGATGGCCGGGAGCTCGGCCCCAGTGATGTACTGGGCTGTCAGCGCCACCATCTGTAGAACCATGCGATCGAGGGCGGTGCTATTGCCATACCAGGCAGTGATGCAGCCAGTCAAGATGCTCTCAGTGGTACAGCCGTATAACGTTTTGAGGATTTGAGGGTCAATGACAAACCCTTTCAACCTTCTGAGGGGGGGAAGAGGAGCTGTCGTGCCTTCTTCACGACTGTGCGTGTGTGTTTGGACCATTTGAGGTTTTTAGTGATTTGGACACAGAGGAATTTGATGCTCTCAATCTGCTCCACTGCAGCCCCGTCTATGTGGATGGGGGCGTGCTTGGTCCTAGTGACGTTGAGGGAGAGGTTGTTGTTCTGGCACCACACTGCCAGGTCACTGACCTCCTCCCTGTAGGCTGACTCATCGTTGCCAATGATCAGGCTTACCACCGTCTTATCGTCAGCAAACTTGATGATGGTGTTGGAGTCGTGTGTGGCCACGTAGTCGTGGGTGAACAGGGAGTACAGGAAGGGACTAAGCACAGACCCCTGTGGGGCCCATGTGTTGAGGGTCAGCGTGGCGGAGGTGATGTTGCCTACCCTCACCACCTGGGGTCGGCCCGTCAGGAAGTCCAGGATCCAGTTGCAGAGGGAGGTGTTCAGACCCAGAGTCCTAAGCTTGGTGACGAGCTTGGAGGGGGACAATGCCGTTGAACGCTGAGAAGTAGTCAATAAACAGCATAGGTATTCCTCTCATCTAGGTGGGTGAGGGCAGTGTGGAGAGCAACTGAGATGGCGTCACCTATGGATCTGTTAGGGCGGTATACAAATACTGGGACAAGGAGAGGTTGAAAAAGACTGTGAATATGTGTGCCAGCTATTCTGCACATACTCTGAGAACGCGCCCTGGAATACTGTCTGGCCCCGCGGCCTTGCAGGTGTTGTCCTGATTAAAGACCTTCCTCACGTCGGCCTCAGAGAGCGAGATCACCCAGTCCTCTGGGTTGGTGATGGCCCTCACACCCGGCACCATGTTGATGTTGTCAAAGCGTGCATAAAATGCATTGAGTTCATCTGGTAGAGAGGCATTGTGGGGCAGATCACGGCTGGGTCTTCTTTTGTCATCTGTAATGGACTGTAGCCCCTGCCACATGCGGCGGGCATTAGAGCCTGTGTAATATGATTCCCACCTTATTCCTATATTGTCCTTTTGCTCGTTTGATGACTCTGCGGAGGTCGTAGCGGGACGTCTTGTACTTGTTCCTGTCAGCGGCCGTAGCATCAGGGATGTCTGCGATAGCTCTGTGTGAGGTAGCCCTGTTCTTTAGTTTAGCCCCAACCTCTGTGTTAATCCAGGGCTTTTGATTGGGGTAGCAGCAAGACATTAAGACTCTTTGACTCAAACAATTGGCTAGTCTGTGGCCATGTGTAGTTTGTTCCCTCTTCTGTCCTCTCTCTCTCGCGCGCGCTCTCTCCCTCCCTCCCTCCATTCCTCCCTCCCTCGTTTGTTTTTGGAACAATTCTAATATTGTATTCTAATACATTCGTTGTTAGTATTTCTTGGCTGCCGTTGCAATTATTCCTGCGCACCATGTGAGGTTCTAAATTATTCCGATTTTGTGTTTCAGTTGCTGTCACCCCAGGCGAGACCCTCAGCAGGGAGGACGTGTGTGTGTGTATATGTAAAGTGTGTGTGTGTTTGAGTGGTGTGTGCGTTTGTTGTGTGCGTGTTTGTGTGTAGAGGGGGGGATACAGATAAGGATCCCCCCTCTCCACTCAGAACAGCAGCAGTCTATTCCCCCTGAAAAACAACAGTTAGGATTTTAACAAACAGACAAAAAGAGAAGAACCATGGTGGGCGCCAAAGGCAGGCTTCCGCCTCTCTCCTTCCACTTTTCCCTCTCTTTCGTTCTTTATATCGACCCACACTTCCTTTCTCTTTAAAAGTATTTCCTCTGTCTGTTTCTTGATCAGTTTGTACTTTCACTCTTTGGTTAAACCCTGCATTTGGTATCTCCATCGGAATTGTGTTCAGCGACATATGGCTGTGTGTGAACAGTATGTGCTAGTGAGACAGAAACCAGGCCAGCTCCCAGCTGAGTATGACTGGGTGTCGGAGAGCTTCCCTGCAGCTCTCTGTCTGCAGCATTCCCCCTAGCTATCATATTGGGTGTGTGTGCCTCTTTGTTCCTTAATGTGCACAAATATGCGTATGTTACCACAAGCATGAATTCTTAATGTGTGTGTGTGTGTGGTATATCTCAGCATGTTTGTAATGAGGATTGATTGCACTCAGCTTTCATCAGGGTGATTCCAACTGTGCCACAGGGACCTGGGAGGAGAATCACACACACACTCACACACACACACTGTCACGCACACTCACACACTCTCACACACACACTCCACACAGAGAGAGAGAGGGAGGTGGGCAGAGAAAGGAGAAGGAAAGGAGACTGTCCGTCAAAGGTGAGTAACTGACTGTGAGAGGTGTGTGTAGTCATTCGCAGAGAGTCTCACCTCTGCTTTACAATCGTTTTTTATAGAGTGATGGTGTGTGTCCATCGATTACACTTTGTTGCCTTGTGAACACTTTTACAGGCCTGAGGAACAATACCTCACTGTGGAGAAGTCTGATCATACACACTGATTCAAGGCAGTGTGTGTTCCCAAAATGGCTTGCGACTCTCCCTCCTGTTTCCTTCTCCTCTCTCCTTTAGCGCCATCCCTCTCTCTCCGTCCTCTACCTCTTCTTGTTCCCTCCCTCCTCCTCTACCTCTTCTCTCTCCCAGTCCCTGGGGATCTCCAACATGTTCAAGCGTGTGTGTGTGTGTGTTTCTGGGGGTAATGGGGGGTGAAATAGGGGTGTCAGGGGGCATGTATGGTCAGGGAACATGCATGTGATCTCACAGATGGGCCAGTGTGAACCGCAGCAGGATATCGCGGGCAGCGGCGGACATCAAAGCCAAACATGAATGAGGAGAATAAATCATTGAAATTAATGAAAGAGGTGATGAGGGCGAGGAAAAAAATGAAACGTGAAAAAGAGAGACCAATTAAGTGCAATCTGCCGTCCATCCCTCTCCTCCATCCCTCGCTCAGGAACGGCTGTGCACCGATATTTTGTTTAAAATAATAATAATAATAATACATGAAAATACCCTGCGTTTACCTGCCAGAGAATGGTGTTCTACTGAAAAAGTCCCACAGAAAGCTGCACCATGCATATTGACAGACTGAATGGTGTGTGTGTGCGCGTGTGTGTGTGACAATCCCACATCCTACCCTTAAATAACATAGAATACTGAGCAGCGCCACATCTTGATCACAGGGGAACTACACCGATGCATTCTACTCAGACTCATTCTATATTCAACTTTATTCAATTATATTGGACTCATCTGTAAACTTGTGGCGTGGCCCACTCTCTGGTTTTGAAGCTATCGTTATAATGTGAGGATGACGCCGTTAGGATTTGAATCCAACTCAACCAGCTCTCCACCACTCAAGACTCACACGCTAACCACACACTGAAGTCACGACATTCACCATTAACACGCACACACACAAACATAAACACACACACACACACAAACACGCACATGAACACACATGCAGGCACACACCCTCTCCAGCTCAGAGAGAAATCAGACCTGCTATGTTCATCTCAAACACACACACATGCAAAAATCGAAGCTTTTTTTTCTCCATCAATGTAATTAAAATATGCAAATGATATGATAAAACGCATTTAATCTCAGTGATGACTGTGGCAGTTATGCAGAGCTCAGTGAATATTTGAATAGTGTTTGTCAGATAAGGCCCATTGGCATCGATAGCGGTGCAGTGAGGAGTGGGTAGGATAGGAAACTAATGACAAAGGGAATTGTTGGCTTATCTCGTTTCTACACACACATCTAACTTCTGGATGGCTGCCTCCTCGCACCACTGGCTGTTCCGTAGCTCTCTACTGCAGTCTACTGATGAGAGGTACTTCACATACATGAATTACACACACCGAGGAATGTGCATGCTTGTGTGCATTTAGCATGTCTGTATCAATGACCGTTTACATAGGGGGTAGTGTGGGTGGGTAAATTGTCATTCCAACTCATTTCTTTGTACCACTCTTTCTCATCTCTTTCTTCATCCTTCCCTCTATCTCTATTCTGTTTTTACATGTCATGTTTATTTATTTTACCTTTATTTAAACTAGGCAAGTCAGTTAAGAACAAATTCTTATTTAAAATGATGGCCTACCCCAGACGACTCTGGGCCAATTGTGCGCTGCCCTATCGGACTCCCAATCACGGATACAGCCTGGATTTGAACCAAGGACTGTAGTGACGCCTTCTTGCACTGAGATGCAGTGTCTTAGACCACTGTGCCACTCATTAGCTGAGTAAACCAAAAAGGGGTACGGTTAGGGTACGGTATTGTTCCCTGGGTTACACAAAGATCAAACTACACAATGTATCTTCAGAGGTACACATATGATCTCACATGGTACTGTTCGGTACCTTTTAGGGTATATGTGTGGATAAAGAGTATGATGGTACATTGTTGTACCCAAATTGCGAATATAAAAGGTACAATCATTGGGGCCACCCCTTGAATTCGCTACATTGGTGTGGGATGGCGTGGAGGCGTGTACATGCGAGGCTCTTGGTATAGAGAAGAGGTGCTTTTTTGCCACTTAAAAAGGAACAAATGGCTTTGTCTCTGTGGCGGTACCCTAAAAATGCTCATCTGTACATTTTGTCTCTTAAGGGTGCAGTTATATCCCTACAAGTAATTGTACTATGGACGTACCTTACAGGGTACCGCTACAGCAACAGCGTTTAAACCCCTTTAAGTACAATTCGGTACCTTTTTTTCTGAGAGTGTAAGTGTCTGTGTGAGGGACAGTATGTACCGTGTATGTATGTATCTCTATAGCGGTACAGTACAGTACCCTGACAGATTATCCCCAGCCTTCTCTTTCTCTGTGTGTTAAATACCCAACTCTCTTTCTCTGTGTGTGTTAACGACCCAAATCTCTTTCTCTCTGTGTGGGTGTGTTAACGACCCAACTCTCTTTCTCTCTGTGTGGGTGTGTTAACGACCCAACTCTCTTTCTCTCTGTGTGGGTGTCTCTTTCTCTCTGTGTGGGTGTGTTAACGACCCAACTCTCTTTCTCTCTGTGTGGGTGTGTTGACGACCCAACTCTCTTTCTCTCTCTGTGTGTGGGTGTGTTAACGACCCAAATCTCTTTCTCTCTGTGTGGGTGTGTTAACGACCCAACTCTCTTTCTCTCTGTGTGGGTGTGTTAACGACCCAACTCTCTTTCTCTCTGTGTGGGTGTCTCTTTCTCTCTGTGTGGGTGTGTTAACGACCCAACTCTCTTTCTCTCTGTGTGGGTGTGTTAACGATCGTGTTAACTGCTGCTCCCTAATTGGCAGGTGCAGGGCAGTGGTCTAGTGCTGGAGTTATCTTAGAGAGGCCTGCTGCTCCCTAATTGGCAGGTGCAGGGCAGTGGTCTAGTGCTGGAGTTATCTTAGAGAGGCCTGCTGCTCCCTAATTGGCAGGTGCAGGGCAGTGGTCTAGTGCTGGAGTTATCTTAGAGAGGCCTGCTGCTCCCTATTTGGCAGGCGCAGGGCAGTGCCACCGTCTGTCTGCTGGGTTGATTAATAAGTAGCGGCAGCGTAGTTACAGAGTGGGAGGCCCAAAACGCTGGTGGGCCCATGATACGCTGATTAATGCCACGCACACACACACACACACACACACACACACACACACACACACACACACACACACACACACACACACACACACACACAC
This sequence comes from Brachymystax lenok tsinlingensis, assembly GCA_030435695.1. NCBI lineage: Eukaryota > Metazoa > Chordata > Actinopteri > Salmoniformes > Salmonidae > Brachymystax > Brachymystax lenok. The sequence continues at coordinate 9,264,682 of CM059798.1, forward strand.
ACACACACACACACACACACACACACACACACACACAGGTGGACTGCAGGACTGGAGGGCTTATTATACAAGCATACACACATCCAGCAGAGTGTTGTGAGTGATGTCTCATCAGTGCAACCTTATCCACACCACGCTCTCTTAAACACAAGCATTGAGGCATCACAAAACACTTCCTGTTAATTCCTGTTGCCTGACACACACACTGCTTCTAACACGATAGACAGTCAGACGGCCAGACGGACGGATGGATGGACAGACAAGGGAGGAACAAGCTGTTTTGGTTGGAGACAAAACACAATGAATGTAATTTAACGTTTGTCTCAGTTAGGGGACCTTGTTGGTTCAGGTTTATGAGGTTTTACTGTGGAGATCTACAGAAAGAGGCTATGATATACTTGCCAACTGTGTAATGTTCATATGGTGCTGTCTTGGTGAATGCTGTGTGTGTGTCTTAGTGAGGTATTAAGCTGCAGGTGTGAGCTGGGGAAGGTCTGCATTATTACTGTGTCGGCTAAGCATCTTACAGGGCTAGATAAGAAGAGAGCAGAGTGGTTGCCAATACATACAGTGGCTTGCGTAAGTATTCATCCCCCTAGGCATTTTTCCTATTTTGTTGCCTTACAACCTGGAATTAAAATAGATTTTTTGGGGGAGTTGTATCATTTGATTTACACAACATGCCTACCACTTTGAAGATGCAAAATATGTTTTATTGTGAAACAAACAAGAAATAAGACAAAAAAAACAGAAAACTCAAAGTCGTAACTCTAAGTCAATACTTTGTAGAGCCTCCTTTTGCAGCAATTACAGCTGCAAGTCTCTTGTGGTATGTCTCTATAAGCTTGACACATCTAGCCACTGGGATTTTTGCCCATTCTTCAAGGCAAAACGGTTCCAGCTACTTCAAGTTGGATGGGTTCTGCTTGTGTACAGCAATCTTTAAGTCATACCACAGATTCTCAATTGGATTGAGGTCTGGGCTTTGACAAGGCCATTCCAAGACATTTAAATGTTTCCCCTTAAACCACTCGAGTGTTGCTTTAGCAGTATGCTTAATGTCATTGTTCTGCTGTAAGGTGAACCTCCATCCCAGTCTCAAATCTCTGGAAGACTGAAACAGGTTTCCCTCAATAATTTCTATGTATTTAGCGGCATCCATCAGTCCTTCAATTCTCACCAGTTTCCCAGTCTCTGCCGATGAAAGACATCCCCACAGCAGGGATGGCGTTCTCGGGGGTGATGAGAGGGTTTGCGCCAGACATAGTGTTTTCCTTGATGGCCATAAAACTCAGTTTTAGTCTCATATGACCAGAGTACCTTCTTCCATATGTTTGGGGAGTCTCCCACATGCCTTTTGGTGAACACCAAACGTGGTTGCTTATTTTTTTCTTTAAGCAATGGCTTTTTTTCTGGCCACTCTTCCGTAAAGACCAGCTCTGTGGCGTGTACGGCTTAAAGTGGTCCTATGGACAGATACTCCAATCTCTGCTGTGGAGCTTTGCAGCTACTTCAGGGTTATCTTTGGTCTCTTTGTTGCCTCTCTGATTAATCATGGTCCATGAGTTTTGGTGGGCGGCCCTCTCTTGGACGGTTTGTTGTGGTGCCATATTCTTTCCATTTTTAATAATGGATTTAATTGTGCTCCGTGGGATGTTCAAAGTTTCAGATATTTTTTTTTATAACCCAACCCTGATCTGTACTTCTCCACAACTTTGTCCCTGACCTGGTAGGAGAGCTCCTTGGTCTTCATGGTGCCGCTTGCTTGGTGGTGCCCCTTGCTTAGTGGTGTTGCAGACTCTGGGGCCTTTCAGAACAGGTGTATATATACTGATATCATGTGACACTTAGATTGCACACAGGTGGACTTTATTTAACTAATTATGTGAGTGGTTGCACCAGATGTTATTTAGGGGCTTCATAGCAAAGGGGGTGCATACATATGCCTGCACCACTTTTCCGTTTAAATTTTTTTCATTTCACTTCACCAATTTGGACTATTTTGTGTATGTCCATTACATGAAATCCAAATAAAAATTAATTTAAATTTCAGGTTGTAATACAACAAATTAGGAAAAACACCAAGGGGGATGAATACTTTTGCAAGGCACTGTACACCCACAGGGTTGTATAAAATATTAGCTTTTTTGTTCCCAAATTCAATTTTCTCTGTTTTGATTTTCCAGGTTTCAGTTTTTCCCTGTTTTCACTCTCAAAATCACACCTTTTTTTGTTAAAAAACAACACAATTGGATGTTTTAAGTCCACAACTATGCTGAAACCACATCAGGAAACCATTTTTGAGGTCTGGGAAAAATCTAATACATTTTGAATTTTTGGGTTTAGCAATACTTTTTTTTGGTTGGAGATGTTTATTTTATTGCAGAGTTCGCAAAACAAATGTTCACTGGATTGATGCAAATAATCATGACATTATTCTGCCAGGTAGGCTACTTTGTAGTTAACATTCAATTGAGAAGGTTTTTGGGAAAGTCTTCACATCTCTACACACACACACAGACACACACACAGGTGTAGCTGGGTTGAATTCTGATTCGGGCTGTGGTGCTGGGGCTTCTACCCAGACTCCCTTGCGGCTGGGGGTCAGCTCACCTCTATCAGCAACTGGGGCTGCCGCCGTGCTCCTCTGTTACCTGGCAACCAGCCAAAGCTACCGACTACCATATTACTGGAGATGAAGTGGAGGAGAAACTGTGTCTGTCTTATTTCTGTCTGTTGGTCTGTATGTATGTATTTATGTCTGTCTGTCTGTCTGTCTGTTGGTCTGTATGTATGTCTGTCTGCCTGTCTGTCTGTCTGCCTGCCTGTATATTGGTCTGTCTGTCTGTCTGTATATTGGTGTCTGTTGGTCTGTCCGTCCGCCCGTCTGTCGTCTCGCCTGTTTCAATCGGTGACTTCCTCCACAGCTCTCTCTGGTTCTATTTTTATCTCTGTCTACCTGTCTGTCAATCTTTCTGTCCATCTTTCTTCCTCTCCCTGGCAGTCTGGATTCCATCATCACTCTAGCATTCCAGTTCTTCTCCTCCCTTTGATGAAGCATTCATTATCTCACACTTCCACCTTCTCTCTCTTCCTCCTCTCTATCTCTCTCCTTCTCTCTCTCTGTCTCTCTCTTCCACCATCCCCCTCTCCCCCTTTTAGCTCCTTTCATATTATAATCTTTCTTATCATCTATGAAGGGAGTGTGTCTGGGGAGGGTATTAAACCTCAGTGCCACGGCCCTGTCTTGGCCGCACATCACACACTCATTACCCCCGCCCCACACACACACACCACTGTAAAGTTCAGTTCGTGAGCCTACAGCTACCCCTCCCTTCTCGCATCCCTGCCAAGCTGCCTGCAGAGGAGAAGTGTAAACATGTCATTTTTAGATTAATATGTACTGTATGTGGGTTGGTCGTGGATGAGGTGGGCCGAATATGTAAGTGGGGGTACTGTACTGTATGTGGGTTTCAGTTGGTTGTCTGTTTCTTTCTGCTTATAATTGTCAGAATTTCTGGTATTTCTCCCCTTTATTTGATCTCTCTCTCTCTCTCTCTCTCTCTCTCTCTCTCTCTCTCTCTCTCTCTCTCTCTCTCTCTCTCTCTCTCTCTCTCCCCATACCTGTGGGCATTGTTCAGATGGAGCTCTGTGTTCTACACAGAGTGTGTGTGTGTGTGTGGCGTGTGTGTGCAGCTGTTAGCGCTGAGGGCTGCAGTTTGTCAGCTAGGTGGCTCCTCTATGAATATTCAACAAGCGTTAGTAAGGCCAGTCAACTGAGAGGGAACTGGCAGAAAGAGAGAGGGATGAAGGCGCGGAGAGAGATGGATGGAGAGGGGTTGAAGAACGAATGAGCAAGTGGGAGTTGAGGAATGAGAAAGAGAGAAAGAAAGAGACAGAGAGGGTGAAAGAGAGAGAGAGAGAGAGAGAGAGAGAGAGAGAGAGAGAGAGAGAGAGAGAGAGAGAGAGAGAGAGAGAGAGAGAGAGAGAGAGCCATTGTGTGGACAGGAGCGAAAGAGAGAGAGACAGAGACAGAGAGGGCGAAAGAGAGAGGGAGAGAGGGAGAGAGAGAGAGAGAGAGAGAGAGAGAGAGAGAGAGAGAGAGAGAGAGAGAGAGAGAGAGAGAGAGAGAGAGACAGTGTGTGAACAGGAGCGAAAGAGAGAGAGACAGAGAGAGGCGAAGAGAGAGGGAGAGAGAGAGAGAGAGAGAGAGAGAGAGAGAGAGAGAGAGAGAGAGAGAGAGAAATATAATGAGAGAGAGAATGAGAGAGAGAAAGAGAGAGAGTGAAAGAGACAGAGAAAGAAACAGACATAGAGAGAGAGAATGAGAGAAAGAGAGGGCGAAAGAGAGAGAGAGAGAGAGAGCGAGAGAGAGAGAAAAGATAATGAGAGATAGAGAATGAGAGAGACAGTGAAAGAGACAGAGAAAGAAACAGACAGAGAGAGAGAGAATGAGAGAAAGAGAGAGTGAAAGAGAGAGAGAGAGCCACTGTGTGGACAGGAGCGAAAGAGAGAGAGACAGAGACAGAGAGGGCGAAAGAGAGAGGAGAGAGAGAGAGAGAGAGAGAGAGAGAGAGAGAGAGAGAGAGAGAGAGAGAGAGAGAGAGAGCCAGTGTGTGAACAGGAGCGAAAGAGAGAGAGACAGAGAGAGAGAGGGCGAAAGAGAGAGAAATATAATGAGAGAGAGAGAGAGAATGTGAGTGTGAAAGAGACAGAGAAAGAAACAGAGAGAGAGAGAGAGAGAGAGAGAGAGAGAGAGAGAGAGAGAGAGAGAGAGAGTTGGGGAGGGCGGGGAGGGCAGCAGTGTGGTGTCCCCAGGCCAGGCCTGACACTGAGGAACTGACCCTCTGTCTAAAGCTCTAGCCCATGATGGATGACCAGGGGGCTGTGGTGTGTGTGTGGCTCCCTGAAACTCCAGTAGTACAGGTTGTAGGACAGTGGGATGTGGGGTGGCCATTTAAAGTATGGCAGTGTTTTCCACTAGCACCGGCTATACAGCCGATTAGTAAAGAATGGCAGTGTTTTCCACTAGCGCCGGCTATACAGCCGATTATTAAAGTATGGTAGTGTTTTCCACTAGCGCCGGCTATACAGCCGATTATTAAAGTATGGTAGTGTTTTCCACTAGCGCCGGCTATACAGCCGATTAGTAAAGTATGGTAGTGTTTTCCACTAGCGCCGGCTATACAGCCGATTATTAAAGTATGGTAGTGTTTTCCACTAGCGCCGGCTATACAGCCGATTAGTAAAGTATGGTAGTGTTTTCCACTAGCGCCGGCTATACAGCCGATTAGTAAAGTATGGTAGTGTTTTCCACTAGCGCCGGCTATACAGCCGATTAGTAAAGTATGGTAGTGTTTTCCACTAGCGCCGGCTATACATCCGATTAGTAAAGTATGGCAGTGTTTTCCAATAGCGCCGGCTATACAGCCGATTAGTAATGTATGGCAGTGTTTTCCACTAACGCCGGCTATACAGCCAATTACACACTCATTTTCAGCCGGGTACTTTTTCCACTTAAATTAACTAGGCTACTTTTCAATTCGTTAGTCAGAAAAAAATCCGCCGAGGCATCTCCCGCTAGAATGAACGAGATGCATCTTCTAGCCATCTGTTGATAGGAGGACAGGCGCCTGTCAGTCACAAAGTCAGCGATGACAGGGACACACTGCTGCTTTGACAGTTTCTCTGTTCTTGGGTGTGTGTGTTGTGTGCGCTGTGGTTGCAGTCTAATTTCTTTACAAGGAGGGAGAGCATGAATTTGCACGTCCCATATAATGTGGTAACGATGAGTCGAAATCCACTTGGCCTTTGTTTTCTGGCACATTAATTAACTCTTAAGGTAGGCTAGTGGAGCGAGCCTCACTCTGGTCCAAAATATGATAAAACCCACTACATGACCAAAAGTATGTGGACACCTGCTTGTCAAACATCTCATTCCAAAATCATGGGCATGAATATGAGGTTGGTTCCACCTTTGCTGCTATGACAGCCTTCACTCTTAAGGAAAGGCTTTCCATTAGATGTTGGAACATTGCTACGGGGACTTCCATTCAGCCACAAGAGCATTAGCGAGGTCGCACACTGATGTTGGGCGATTAGGCCTGGATTGCAGTCAGTGTTCCAATTCATCCCAAAGGTGTTGGATGGGGTTGAGGTCAGGGCTCTGTGCAGGCCAGTCAAGTTCTTCCACATCAATCTCGACAAACTGTATATGCATGGACCTCGCTTTGTGCATGGGGGCATTGTCATGCTGAAATAGGAAAGAACATTCCCCAAACTGTTTCCACAAAGTTGGAAGGACAGAATCGTCTATAATGTCATTGTATGCTGTTGCGTTAAGATTTCCCTTCACTGGAACTAAGGGTCCTAGCCCGAGCCAGGAAAAACAGCCCCAGACCATTATTCCTCCTCCACCAGTCTTTACAGTTGGCACTATGCATTGGGGCAGGTAGAGTTCTCCTGGCATCCTCCAAACCCAGATTCAGCCATCAGACTGCCAGATGATGAAGTGTGATTCATCACTCCAGAGAACACGTTTCCACTGCTCCAGAGTCCAATGGCGGCGAGCTTTACACCCCTCCAGCCGACACTTGGCAATGCGCATGGGTGATTTTAGGCTTGTGTGCGTCTGCTTGGCCATGGAAACCCATTTCATGAAGCTCCCGACAAACAGTTCTCTTTTATATATACACTGCTCAAAAAAATAAAGGGAACACTTGAACAACACAATGTAACTCCAAGTCAATCACACTTCTGTGAAATCAAACTGTCCACTTAGGAAGCAACACTGATTGACAATAAATTTCACATGCTGTTGTGCAAATGGAATAGACAATAGGTGGAAATGATAGGCAATTAGCAAGACACCCCCAATAAAGGAGTGGTTCTGAAGGTGGTGACCACAGACCACTTCTCAGTTCCTATGCTTCCTGGCTGATGTTTTGGTCACTTTTGAATGCTGGCGGTGCTTTCACTCTAGTGGTAGCATGAGACGGAGTCTACAACCCACACAAGTGGCTCAGGTAGTGCAGCTCATCCAGGATGGCACATCAATGCGAGCTGTGGCAAGAAGGTTTGCTGTGTCTGTCAGCGTAGTGTCCAGAGCATGGAGGCGATACCAGGAGACAGGCCAGTACATCAGGAGACGTGGAGGAGGCCGTGGGAGGGCAACAACCCAGCAGCAGGACCACTACCTCCGCCTTTGTGCAAGGAGGAGCACTGCCAGAGCCCTGCAAAATGACCTCCAGCAGGCCACAAATGTGCATGTGTCTGCTCAAACGGTCAGAAACAGACTCCATGAGGGTGGTATGAGGGCCCAATGTCCACAGGTGGGGTTGTGCTTACAGCCCAACAGCGTGCAGGACGTTTGGCATTTGCCAGAGAACACCAAGATTGGCAAATTCGCCACTGGCGCCCTGTGCTCTTCACAGATGAAAGCAGGTTCACACTGAGCACGTGACAGACGTGACAGAGTCTGGAGACGCCGTGGAGAACGTTCTGCTGCCTGCCTGCAACATCCTCCAGCATGACCGGTTTGGCAGTGGGTCAGTCATGGTGTGGGGTGGCATTTCTTTGGGGGGCCGCACAGCCCTCCATGTGCTCGCCAGAGGTAGCCTGACTGCCATTAGGTACCGAGATGAGATCCTCAGACCCCTTGGGAGACCATATGCTGGTGCGGTTGGCCCTGGGTTCTTCCTAATGCAAGACAATGCTAGACCTCATGTGGCTGGAGTGTGTCAGCAGTTCCTGCAAGAGGAAGGCATTGATGCTAAGGACTGGCCCGCCCGTTCCCAGACCTGAATCCAATTGAGCACATCTGGGACATCATGTCTCGCTCCATCCACCAACGCCACGTTGCACCACAGACTGTCCAGGAGTTGGCGGATGCTTTAGTCCAGGTCTGGGAGGAGATCCCTCAGGAGACCATCCGCCACCTCATCAGGAGCATGCCCAGGCGTTGTAGGGAGGTCATTCAGGCACGTGGAGGCCACACACACTACTGAGCGTCATTTTGACTTGTTTTAAGGACATTACATCAAAGTTGGATCAGGCTGTAGTGTGGTTTTCCACTTTAGTTCTGAGTGTGACTCCAAATCCAGACCTCCATGGGTTGATAAATTTGATTTCCATTGATAATTTTTGTGTGATTTTGTTGTCAGCACATTCAACTATGTAAAGAAAAAAGTATTTAATAAGATTATTTCATTCATTCAGATCTATGATGTGTTATTTTAGTGTTCCCTTTATTTTTTTGAGCAGTGTATATATATATATATATATATATATATATATTTATATATTTTTATTTTTTATTATTCAACAACAGAACAATACAACACAGCAAGAGAAATACTACAACAAAGGGTAAATCAACCCTCCCCACCCCCCAAAATCAAAACAAATTAAAACAATGACAAATTACAAAATACAAATAATAAATGAGTTAAATTAGAATAGTAATAATACTAATGACTAAATAAGACAAATGACGAGAGATACCAACATATACACAAAGCAATAGAAACAGTACATTACAGAGAGACAATAGCTACATCAATCTACATTGATCTACAAGCTCACATCCACCAACCTCAATGGAAGTGTTTCCATATAGTCCAGGAAGGGTTGCCATGTTTTTACAAAGTAGTTGAATTGATTTCTTAAAGCGTAGGTAATCTTCTCCATAGGAATACACTTATTCATTTCAGAGAGCCATCTTGTAATTGGGGGAATCCGATTTCCATGCCAATGCAACACATTTTCTTGCAGGGCGATTTCTGTATATTTGACTTTGAAGTTATTCCTCAAATTCACATTTGTGAAGTTACCCCTAAGGTATATTTCAGGGTCAAGAGGGAAAGGGACCTCCATAATAAAGGCCAGGGTATCACAAGCATCATGCCAGAAGGCTTGTAATAGGGTACACTGCCAAGTAGAATGCAGAAAAAGGCCTTCTGTTGTTCCACATCTAAAACACACTTCTGATATTTCAGGGTTATATCTATGTAACCTCTGAGGTGTCAGATAGAGTTGGTGGAAAAAGTTCTAATGTAGAAGTCTGTATCTAGAGTTGATGGTTGCTGACACTATCTAGCATAGGTCCGACCAATTGTAGTATTCAAATCGGATTCCCATCGCTCTCTTGACTTATGTACATCTGGTTTTGGGCAATGAGTACACTGGATAAATATATGAGTCATGGTTATCATGGAGTAGTTGTTCAATACATGATAGGTTTGGTAAAATCATATCTTCAAGAGTGCTTCTGAGAAAGTTTCTTAACTGTAAATAACAAAATAAATGATTATTGGATAAGTGGAATTTCTCTTTTTGTTGCTCAAATGACATAAGCACCCCATCTATATAACAATGTTTTACATGTGTTATTCCCTTCTCATGCCAATGCTGAAAAATGTTGCTATCCAAGATCATTGGCAGGAGTATGTTTTGCCACAGGGCTGCTTTGGGTGAGAAGTCTTGTTTCAGAGCAAATAACCTACACATTTCATAGCCATATCTTACTAAATTGATGGTACAGAGATTGCTTGTTTTTGTTGATATAGTCTTGGGGTTCCATTTGTAGATAATATTACTCCCAACCTCTTCATTAAGAGCAAACATTTCCATCTGTCCAAGAAGAGGCTGGTTCAGTTTCAAATAGGAATTAAATGAATCTCATTTGCGCTTCCCAGTAATATATCTTGAAATTTGGTAGGCGGAGACCTCCTAGACTATAATCCCACGTTAATTTGTCCAGGCTCACCCTTGGGGTTTTATAGTTCCATACAAATTGTCTTATGGCCTTGTTAAGGGACTTAAAGAAACTCTCGGGTAGGGATATGGGTAAAGATTGAAATAGGTACATCATCTTAGGCAGAACGTTCATCTTAATACAACTAATTCTCCCAAATAATGTGAGAGGCAGATCTATCCATCTATTCAAGTCATCCACCACCTTCTGAACCAAGACAGAGTAGTTAAGCTTGTACAAATGTCTTAAGTCATTATCAACTGTGATTCCTAGATATTTGAACTCCTGTAGCGACCATCTGAACGGACCTGTTAGTTCACTGATGCTATAGTCAAAGTGAGTCAGTGGAAGCATTTCACTTTTGTCTGTGTTGACTTTGTAACCTGATATAGAGCTGTATGTACCCAAAAGCGTCTGTAGTTTTGAGAGGGATCCGGTCGGGTCAGAGAGGAACAAAATAATGTTGTCTGCGATTAATGAGATATTATGCGTTATCTGGCCCACCTGAAAGCTCTTTATGCCAGGATCCGTTCTGATGGCCTACGCCAGAGGTTCTATGGCTAGCACAAAAAGGAGCGGGGAAAGTGAACAACCCTGTCTACTACCTCTAAAGAGTGGGAATGTGGCTGACATTATGCCATTAGTGGTGATCTTGGCTTGCGGTTTACAGTATAAAGTCTTAACCCAGTTGACAAACGAAGGACCAAGGTTCAATTTAGCAAGTACCTTGAATAGGTATGGCCACTCCAGCCTATCAAAGGCCTTTTCAGCGTCTAGAGATACTGCTATACGTTGAATAACCTGTGCAAATTATTGTTGGAGGATCGTTTCTGTATAAAGCCTGTTTGATCGGTGTTAATCAGGTTTGGCAAATATTGTCCTAATGTATTAGCCATCGCCTTAGAAATCGATTTATAGTCGGCATTGAGGAGTGAGATTGGCCTTGTAGAGGATCTTTCTTTTTTAAATGTATAACTGTTATAATAGCTGTGGAAAAGGAGTCCGGTAGACTCTGCGTCTCAGCAGCTACATTTAGAACAGCCATCAAGAGAGGAATAAGCAAATCCTCAAACTCCTTATAAAACTCGGGGAAAGCCATCATCTCCTGGTGATTTGCTGGATTGTAGAGAGGAAAGTGCCTTTTCGATTTCTGTTTTTATAAAGGGGCGATCTAGTTCGTTTTGGTCTTCCTGTGTGAGGTGCGGTAGTTCCATAGTAGACAGAAATGTGTCTATCATTGCTGGTTCCGTTCCACCCAAAGTGTATAACTTAGAATATATTTTTTTTAATGAATCATTAATCTCTTCCGGGTTGTGAGACACTTGACCGTTCTGTGTTTAAATAGAGTTGATGGTTCTCGAATTCTCCTCAGCATCTGCCAGGCCAAGACTTTGTGTGTTTTCTCCCCCCAATTCATAATATCTTTGCCTAGTTCTAAGAATAGCCTTTTCAGTTTTGTAAGTACTTAGGGTATTATATTTAAGTTTTTTTATTCACCAATGAGCAGTATGTTTCTTTAGAGACAGATTTTTGGTGTACTTTTTGTAGTATGAAAACAAACTGTCCGTCCTCTCCCAATAGTTTTGTACTCTGGGATACATTAAAGGCCTTTGTTAGGGGTCAAATCATTTCCTATACCAAAGGTCTTAAAAAGAAATACACTGCTGAATTGAATGAATTAGAGAATTAAGTCCTATTACTACAAAAAGTACACCAAATATCTGTCTCTAAAGAAACATACTGCTCATTGGTGAATGGATCTGGTAGACTGGATCTGGCCTATTACCTGAATGTATCTAATGTGCAGTTAGCCTCACACACAGAAACACATTATTTTCTCGCTCTATCCCTCTCTCTCCAACCACTGATCCTGATATTGAGAGTACTTCTCTCCTCCTCTCATCTGTCTCTCATCTCGTCATCCCAATCAATTCCTTATCCATGGTTAATGCTCACATCATATGTTGCTCGTTAGATTCTGGGCCTGATTTAATTTTTTGGGGAAAATATGATATTCTCAGAGCTAATTAATACAGTAATAACTCTACTGGTCTAATGTGTCAACCTGCTACTGAAATATTAGATGACCAAAAACCTTGGATTTCTCATCTGCAGAGAGAGAGAGAGTGTGTGATAGGGAAAGAGAGAGACGTGTTTAATCTGCCTTTAAGCGAAAAGGAAAAACACTGTGCTGAATGATCAGCATCTTGAGACCCTGACTGAAGCGGATGTACAGTACAGAGCATATGCTACATCTAGCTGCAATAGACAGCATTGCTACATCTAGCTACAATAGACAGCATATGTTACATCTACTATAGTTACAATAGACAGCATATGCTACATCTACTGTAGCTACAATAGACAGCATATGCTACATCTACTGTAGCTACAATAGACAGCATACGCTACAGCTACTGTAGCTATAATAGACAGCATACGCTACATCCACTGTAGCTATAATGGACAGCACACGCTTCATCTACTGTAGCATTAATAGACAGCATACGCTACATCTACTGTATCTACAATAGACAGCATACGTTACATCTACTGTAGCTACAATAGACAGCTTATGCTACATCTACTGCAGCTACAATAGACAGCATATGCTACATCTAGCTACAATAGACAGCATATGCTACATCTATTGTAGCTACAATAGACAGCATACACTACATCTAGCTACAATAGACAGCATATCCTACATCTACTGTAGCTACAATAGACAGCATATGCTACATCTACTGTAGCTACAATAGACAGCATATGCTACATCTAGCTACAATACACAGCACATGCTACATCTTTGTAGCTACAATAGACAGCATACGCTACATCTACTGTAGCTACAATAGACAGCATATGCTACATCTAGCTACAATAGACAGCATACACTACATCTACTGTAGCTACAATAGACAGCATATACTACATCTAGCTACAATAGACAGCATATACTACATCTAGCTACAATAGACAGCATATGATACATCTACTGTAGCTACAAAAGACAGCATACACTACATCTACTGTAGCTACAATAGACAGCATATGCTACATCTAGCTACAATACACAGCACACGCTACATCTACTGTAGCTACAATAGACAGCATATGCTACATCTACTGTAGCTACAATAGACAGCATACGCTACAGCTACTGTAGCTACAATAGACAGCACATGCTACATCCACTGTAGCTATAATGGACAGTACACGCTACATCTACTGTAGCATTAATAGACAGCATACGCTACATTTACTGTATCTACAATAGACAGCATATGCTACATCTAGCTACAATAGACAGCATATTCTACATCCACTGTAGCTACAAAAGACAGCATACGCTACATCTACTGTAGCTACAATAGACAGCATATGCTACATCTAGCTACAATACACAGCATATTCTACATCCACTGTAGCTACAAAAGACAGCATATGCTACATCTAGCTACAATACACAGCACAGGCTACATCTACTGTAGCTACAATAGACAGCACAGGCTACATCTACTGTAGCTACAATAGACAACATATACTACATCTACTGTAGCTACAATAGACAGCATATGCTACATCTAATGTAGATACAATAGACAGCATATGCTACATCTACTGCAGCTACAATAGACAGCATATGCTACATCTATTGTAGCTACAATAGACAGCATACGCTACATCTACTGTAGCTACAATAGACAGCATACGCTACAGCTACTGTAGCTACAATAGACAGCACATGCTACATCCACTGTAGCTATAATGGACAGTACACGCTACATCTACTGTAGCATTAATAGACAGCATACGCTACATTTACTGTATCTACAATAGACAGCATACTCTACATCTACTGTAGCTACAATACACAGCATATGCTACATCTATTGTAGCTACAATAGACAGCATACGCTACATCTACTGTAGCTACAATAGACAGCATATGCTACATCTAGCTACAATAGACAGCATATACTACATCTACTGTAGCTACAATAGACAGCATATGCTACATCTAATGTAGATACAATAGACAGCATATGCTACATCTACTGCAGCTACAATAGACAGCATATGCTACATCTAGCTACAATACACAGCATATGCTACATCTATTGTAGCTACAATAGACAGCATATGCTACATCTAGCTACAATAGACAGCATATGCTACATCTACTGTAGCTACAATAGACAGCATACACTACATCTACTGTAGCTATAATAGACAGCATATGCTACATCTAGCTATAATAGACAGCATATGCTACATCTACTGTAGCTACAATAGACAGCATACACTACATCTACTGTATCTACAATAGACAGCATACACTACATCTAGCTACAATAGACAGCATATGCTACATCTACTGTAGCTACAATACACAACATATGCTATATCTACTGTAACTACAATACACAGCATATGCTACATCTACTGTAGCAACAATACACAGCATATGCTACATTTACTGTAGCAAAAATACACAGCATATGCTACATCTACTGTAGCTACAATAGACAACACATGCTACAGCTACATCTAGTTATAATAGACAGCATACGCTACATCTACTGTAGCTACAATAGACAGCATATACGACATCTATCTACAATAGACAGCACACACTACATCTAGCTACAATAGACAGCACACACTACATCTACAGTAGCTACAATAGACAGCATACGCTACATCTACTGTAGCTACAATAGACAGCACATGCTATATCTACTGTGGCTACAATAGACAGCATATGCTACACTTAGCTACAATAGACAGCATACACTAATACATCTAGCTACAATACGGTACTACACACATCTGATTAGCTAGTACCATTCTGCAAAACACGTATAGGATTATTGTCATTATTATTCTTATTATCATACCCAAGGAACATCCTTGCCCTTCCTATAGCTGCTCTTCACATAAATACTGTACATAGAACGTGTGAATGGGTGTGGGGGATTTAATGGCCATAGTGGGTTTGCAACTATTTTATTGTATACCTTGTAATAACTCTTGGTGCATTTATACAGAGATATCTCCCCATCCCCTTATCCAGCCCATTGGCGAAGCTTACCAACATAACCATATTCATGAGATGAGGGGCACTCAGAACGATGTGTGATCTGTCAACCCCAGGCCCTTATCCCAGTGCTCTAACCATCTAACCGTGTGTGTGTGTGTGTGTGTGTGTGTGCATTGCTCCTTGAGCGCAGCACTATTTAACAACCAGAGCTCTGAGTAACAGGACAGGACAACACAGAGCAATGAGCTGGCACCTATCTCTAATTCATACTTTATAATTAATGTGGCTGGGGGTGGATATCATATGGATCCAGGGTTTGTCCATTGTCGATTGTGTTACACAGATATACGTAATCTTGTGTGTGTGTGTGTGTTGGAGATTAGGGTCGATAATTGGTGGGTAGACGAAATGACTGAAGGTGTTATTGGAATGTTGATTCCATTATGGATTAACATAGGTAATGAGGAAAAACATTAGTGTAAGAGGAGTGTGTCTGTAGTGTGTGTTTCGGAGTGTGTGTTTCGTGTGTGTGTGTGTGTGTCAGTGGCGGCGAGTGTGTATGTGTATTTCGCCTACATCTGAGAGAAAGCTTAATGGGTGTGTGTGTGTGCTTTCGTATGTGTGTGTTGGCGTTTAGGCAATCTTTGGATAAATCTCCCTCCCTCTGCCAGCTTGCTGATGTCACCACATTAACAGCAGCTGATAATTAAAGGCAGATTAAACACTCTCTCTCTTTCCCTATCACACTCTCTCTCTCTCTCTCCCTCCCTCTTCTCTCTCTCTCCCCCTCTTCTCTCCACTCCCCCTTGGTAATCTTGTCTTGCTTTTCTCTCCCCGTCTCCCATCTCAGTGATAAGCAAATCTTGAGCACATCTTAACTGCCTGATACAAGAAAACCTGCCGTCTCGGACACATTGTGGAAAATAAGGGCAGTCGGCAGTGGTGCTAGCATCGAGACATTGATAAACGCTAATAAGGTGTGTGCGTGTGTGTCAGGTCGAGGGATATTATTTAATGGAATGTGCTATTCTCTCTCCTCTTATCACCCGGAACACAGACCCTGTGCAAGTTACCAGGAACAATGGCCCGACAAAGGCTTTTGTTAGGGGACTACAGTCTCACACGTGCACACACATGCATGCAAACGCACACATTGCCGGAAGAAGAAGAAGAAGAAGGAGGGTGAGTCGGGTAGCCTCCTTAAAGAAGAAATCCACCCAAAACCACTCATTCCTTTAATTTACAGTGTTGAATAACACTAATATGTGAGAACAATATTTTTGTGATCAAATGTTTCATTTTGGCTTTATAATAAGGTTAGTAGCAACATGGAAATCGTTGTGGAAATTTGTTGCAGCTCAATTCGACTACAAAATCCACAATGCAATGCTCCCTCTATGAGCTGGAATCGTGAAATGATATACTTTCGAGGAAAATAGGCATGTTCCTCAACATATACACTGACTTTGAGGGTAAGCAACAACCCTTCTGCCACGCTGATCCTCAACACAAAGGGCCCCTCAGGGGTGCGTGCTTAGTCCCCTCCTGTACTCCCTGTTCACCCACGACTGCTTGGGCAAGCACGACTCCAGCACCGTCATTAAGTTTGCTGACGACACAACGGTGGTAGGCCTGATCACCGACAACGATGAGACAGCCTATAGGAAGGAGGTCAGAGACCTGGCAGTGTGGTGAGCGAGACAAAGGAGATGATCATGGACTACATCATGGTCCGCAGATCCTCAAAAAGTTCTACAGCTGCACCATCGAGATCATCCTGACCGGTTGCATCACCACCTGGTATGGCAACTGCTCAGCATCCAACTGTGCTGTGATGTTTCTGCTCTTCCGTTGTGTGTGTGTATGGGTTATTATCAGCAAAACACAATGAAATACTAATGATTATTTCCACCAGGCTTTTGTCATGATAATCCTGTGTGTGTGTGTGCTTGTGTGCGTGTGTATGTTTGCGCGTTCGTGTGTGTGTGTGTCATTCCTGTTCATTCCAACCTAGCAGCAGTAAAGAGAGCAGCACTAACTAACTATAGTCTCCTGTTTCTCCTCCACATTCTCTCCATTCTCTCATTACCGCCGATTCCTGCTTTCCCTTTTCTCTGCTGCTCTCGTTGTCACAATTATAACCACCATTAATTATTCATCTCTCCTCGGATGAGTGAGCGAAGCCTCCGATCCGCTCCGCCCGAGCAAGAGAGCGAGAGCTACGGATCCTACGCCGGCCAGTTACCATGACGAGCATCAGGGTACGCCGCTCACCGCTGTCTGTTCCTTTGCCTGTTCGCCTACAGAATCACCAGGTTACTACCGGGGGGAACAAGGGGGGTGGGTGGGTGTACACTCTTAGAAAAAAGGTGCTATCTACAACCTAAAAGTGTTATTTGGTTGTCCCAAAAGGAGAACCCTTTGAAGAACCCTTTTTGTTTCCTGGAATAACCTTTTCGGTTCCAGGTAGAACCCAAAATCATAACGCATAAAAAACCATACCCACCCAAAAAGGGTTATTTGGCTGTCCCAATATGAGAATTTCCACACATACTTTTTGGGGTTCCATGTAGAATCCTCTGTGGAAAGGGTACTACATGGAACCCCAAAAAGTATGTGTGGAAATTCTCATATTGGGACAGCCAAATAACCCTTTTGGGTGGGTATGGTTTTTTATGCGTTATGATTTTTATAATTCATAATAATAATAATAATGCTGATAACAGTTGCCCCTCAACCCTGCTCATGCACTGTTCTGAATATGGATTCATTAATCCACTTGTTCCGCTTCCTGATTGACATGTATCAATTGCCAATCCAAGCTTTCCCGCTCTAAAAGTCTGGGTTGTGTCTGAAATGGCACCCTGTTCCCTATAGGGCATTTGGCTCTGGTCAAAAGTAATGGACTATATAGGAAATAGGGTGCCATTTTGGGTGTACACTAGTTAACTAAGAGCAGCACGCTCTTTTGTCTGTGAATAACTAAACTACCCTACCTGCGGGAGGGAGGGCACAAGCTTATGTGAAGTAGGGAGAGGGTGAAAAAAGGTATAATCAGCAGGGTTGAGGTGAACACTGTACTTTCCTTTCTCTCCACTTCAATTCTCCTGGCACACTCCTCATCACTAAAGGCAATCGCAGCCGTCTGCCACACCGCAAGGTGACTGTCCCTATCAGAAGAGTAGTCCTGAAAACGCCAGGTCTATCTGTCAAAACATCACTTTGACAATGGAGGTCACACATGGCACATTATGCTATCACCTTAAGTCACCTTAGTGGTAACGCTACTCTATACCAAAGGTATTAAAAACCTGATCCTGGAGGTTTGTGGAGTACTGCTGGTTTTTCTGTTCTACCTGATAATTAATTGCACCAACCTGGTCCCAAGTCTAAATCAGTCCCTGAGGGGAAGAATGAAAATCAGCAGTGGAACTGAGGTCCAGATTTCAATATCACTTTTCTAACACTGATATTCCTTGTCATACAGAATAAGATACCTTAAAGCTAGAACCCTTAATTGAAACAATAAGAAAGGGTATTCCCTGCCCCTGTTTAGCTAAAAAGCTAAGGGATGGGGCTGGAGAAATGTAACCACTCTCAAATTCATAGAGATATGGATGCAAGGACTGACCATCCATGACATCAATTGTATAGTTTAACCATGTTTTGAGGCTATACAGTGTTCGTTTACATTTATGTTGTAAAAAAAACACTAGGCTCCCGAGTGGCGCAGTGGTCTAAGGCATTGCATCTCAGTGCTTGAGGTGTCTCTACAGACACCCTAGTTCAAATCCAGGCCGTATCACAACCGGCTGTGATTTGGAGTCCCATAGGGCGGTGCACCGGGGTTGGTCAAAGTATTGATTGTCAGATTTTGTTCAAAACTTTCCATTGGTGTCCCACATGGTATATGTAAGAGATAAACGCCAACATTCTGTACATTACCTTGGAAATAATGGACGACGCAGCGGGATGAGGCGGAGACGAGTCCCTTTGCGGAGTTCATTTTCCCAAGGTAATGTACGGAGAACGTCTGCGTTTATCCCACTTATACCACAGTTGCCAAAGAAAACAGTACTGGATTATATTTCAGTTTCATAAGCAAATTCATACTTTCTCATCTTTTGGTTGCTAGGGACGCGACCCAGTCGTTCATTCTTATGCCGTGCTTGCTAGCCAACTAGCTACGCCTGGCATAGCTAGAACAGTTTGCCTTGTGGTCAAATCCGTTCACACTCACTGTTAAATACGAGAAGATTGCATTGCATATCAAACACTAGGCTAGAAGCTAGCTAATTCAACAGAATTCAAAAATATCAGTTGCTGAAAAAAGCTGGTCACACTAGACACGTGGGAGGATTTGACAGCTTCAGCAGCAGAGGGGACTGGAGAAATGGATGTTAATAACTCGTACCACGTTAGGGCATCAGACGCTCCCAAAGAACATGTGTCTGCAAAAAGAAATCAATGCTAGCTAAGCTTGTTTTTCTTATTTATGTAACCTTTATTTAACTAGGCAAGTCACGTTGTCCCAAATTGGACCTGCGTTTACAATGTATCCAATTTCAGTTTGCGTGGTTGTTGGTTTAGCTTTCTGTAACTTTGTAGCAAGCACGGTCTGCATGTGTAGGTACATATTATTGCGTCATGATTGCAAGGTGTCCCGCTACCTTTTCCAACTGTCCCGATTTATTTTCCAACTGTCCCGTTATCTGGATTTAATGGCCATACTAGAATGCCCTTCTAGCCAATCCGAAATGAGTATTCAACAATGCTGTGGTATAAGATATTGTAACCAGTTGTAAGGTACATGTACGCATATACTTTACTTGCAACGCCTTATAATACATGAGTAGAATTACATTAGGCCTAATACCAAAGGGCTATGGCTAGGGCATGTTGACGTATGAAAGCAGAGAGGAATCAGAAGCGAATGACAGACTGACTAGTCAAGACATTAAACAACATAGCACGTTATCTAAATAGAGCCACATCCTCTGTGTTCCACCAAGACCCTTATATAACCTGATTTAATGAGACGTCTGAAAACAACTTCCCTCTCCTCTGAAACTTTTTTCAAAAAGCCCTTCTTCCTCTTCTCCATATTCTTCAGGTCTTCCCCTTCCCTCATTAGCTAACTGTGCTAGCTGCTGCTGTTGTTTTTCTGTTCTCTTGAGTGGGGGCAACTTCATTCACACATTGTCCTCCAGCTACAAAAGTGCAGACAATCGCCTGCTCCCTAACACACACACACACCCACCCACCCACACCCACACACTCCTCCCCGTGACACTTTGAGTAATATGAGTGCATAGAAGTCGACAAAGGCAATTATCACATCTATTATTGAGACCTGTCTGTTATTACGTGCCACTGACCTAGGCAACTAGTGCTCCCTCCTCGCGCCGCTGTTTGACGTGTTTCACAGGCTAAAGAGTGAGAGTGTGTGTGTGTATGTTTGTGGGTGAAGGGTAACTTTGTCCGTTCCAAGGACACGCCCGGACACGCCTTTTTTTTGTGTGGTTTTATGTATGTGCGCTCATATGTGTCCAGACAGGTCATATTCCCCCAGCTACACGTCAACCCATGATACACCCCAAGGACACTTGTGGTTGTAAACAGCCAGCCTCTTTTATATGTATGGTCTCGTGAAGAAAAATACACACACACACACAATAAGGACTGATCCCCTTGTATTGCATTAGTATTACATACACATTGGCTTTATCAATTAGCAAGTCTAATGAGCCGATCCGACTGCTCTGTGTTAATTTGTGTCTATCCCTTTACTGTAAAGATGGCTGTTAGGCTGCGTCTCAAATACACCATATTCCCTATACACTCTTAGGAATAAGGGTACGGTATCTTCAGAGGTACACATATAATCCCACATGGTACTGTTCAGTACCTTTTAGGGTATATGTGTGGATAAAGAGTATGATGTATCACACTCTCAGCGTATGAAGAACGTACAATACATTTCTGTTTCCAAACGTATTTTGTGTACCCTCAACTCGATGGTACTGATTTGTACCTTTGCTCAGCAGAAAAGCTATGTACTTATGAAAGGTACAGTACATATTTGTACCCACCATAAGGTACAATGATGGTACCCTAAAAAGGCATATTTGTACCATAATTATTACCCAGCATGCTCTACTGCAAGTAGACTTCTTAGAATAGTTTTTAATATCTTTGTTTTTGCATGTACATTGATTGATTGATGAATCTTATGCTGCACAAAGATAAATAAATACAAATCAAAGTAATCCAATCAGTTAGTGACATTTTTTGCACCAACTACTGCAATGGTTGTTCAAGTTTAAATGGCTTAGGTAGTCTCACAATGTTCCTAACCCTGACAGTCATTCTGAATGACAAAAGACATATGTAGCAGGGACTCCAGACAAACACGGATTCTAAAAGAAAGCCAGCCACGTCACGGACACCGACGTCTCGCTCCCGGACAAGCTAAACACCTTCTTCGCTCGCTTTGAGGAAAACAACATCGAGCCACCGACACAGTCCCCCGCCACTCACGAGGACTGTGTGCTCTCGTTCTCCGTGGCCTCCGTGAGTAAGTAATTTAAGAGTGTTAACCCTTGCCCAGACGGCATCCAGACCAGCTGGCTGGAGTGTTTACAGACCTATTCATCTCTCCATATCCCAGTCTGTTGTCCCCACCTGTTTCAAAACGTCCATCATTGTTTCTTTACCCAAGAAAGTGAAGGTAACTGAACTAAATACCTATATAAATACCTATGTACAGCTCAGCCTTCAACACCATAGTGCCCTCTAAGCTCATCACTAAGCTCAGAGCCCTGGGTCTGAACCCCTCCCTGTGCAACTGGGTCCTGGACTTCTTGACGGGCCGCCTCCAAGGGGTGAAGGTTTGTACCCCTTTAGGAACAAATCTAAAACTTTTTTTTTTCTAAGAGTGTATAGTGCACTACTTTTAACCAGAGCCCTATAAACCCTGGTCAAAAGTACTGCACTATATAGGGAATAGGGTGCCATTGGAGACGCAGCCTTAGTGTCACCTCAGGCTTTTACTGTAGTGATATACGATCCATTCGATGAGGTCATTAACATGCGCCAGAGGTCACACAATAACACAGGGAGTGTTTCATCTCATGACCTGTGATGGATTATCGATGCGTCTCATCTTTTATTGGCTAGGATTAATAGTTGGTCGATTAATATTGGGGATTTAGACAAACACACACACACACACACACACACACACACACACACACACACACACACACACACACACACACACACACACACACACACACACACACACACACACACACACACACACACACACACACACACACACACACACACACACACAAACACACCACACTAATGAAGAGGAGACTCTCATACATTGTATGATGCATGAAAGCACACATTCGTCCTCCACTGGTAACACTTAACCTTCCTGAGCACACAAGAGTTGACATTTTATTTGCCTTTCATTAACATTTACATTCAGCGGCACGGCTGCATTCTGCACACACTGGCTGATTCACACACACACACACACACACACACACACACACACACACACACTGCTAAAGGTACCACCTGCTCATACATCAAGGAGGCATTGTACTTGCTTGACCACAACTCTCTCTCCTAAAATGAAAATGTTTTTCATTACAATCCTTCATCTCCAAAAATAAAGAAATGATGAAATATCTAGAGTCTGGAGAAAATAACAGTTTGTCTACATTGGAGATGCATGAATCATACTCCATCACTCATCCAGGTAGCCTAGTGATCAGAGCATTGGGCCAGTAACCGAAAGGTTGCTGGATTGAATCCCCGGGCTGACAAGGTAAAAGTCTGTCACTCTGCCCCTGAGCAAGACAGTTAACCCACTATTCCCTGGGCGCCGAAGACGTGGATGTTGATTATGGCAGCTCCCCGCACCTCTCTGATGCAGAAGACACATTTCAGTTGAATACATTCAGTTGTACAACTGACTAGGTATCCCCCCCACATTGTTATTACTCACAGACAGTCAACATCCAACATAACAGAGTCCTAACAACCAGCACAGAAGGGAAAACATAGATATGCACACACAGATTGAAGATGTAATGAAGATTGAAGATGTAATGGTATGTAGGGAAAACTGAAATATTATAATGTGTTGAACTGAACTGGAAAATATGTAGGCGATATAACCACAAGTTGTAATCATTCATTAACAACCTTGAAAAGTGGAGCTTCTGAAGGAGGGAGTGGGATAAAGGAGAGAGGGAGTAGGATGAAAGGAGGGAACAAGGGAGGAGACTACATTCATTGAGAACACTGTACAGGTCACCTCACGTGAATGTGGCTCATATAGAGAGGGTGCTTGCCAGATTGTGTCGCTGTGGTGATTATTATTCATTAAGACTGGGATAGTGGGGGTCTGGGGGACCACTGGAGAGTACTGGAGTAGGGGGTCAGGATGACTGGAGAGAGTGTGTGTGTGTGAGTTTGAGAGTGTGAGAGAGAGAGAGAGAGAGAGAGAGAGAGAGAGAGAGAGAGATAGAGAGCAAGAGAGATAGAGAGAGATAGAGGGAGAGGGAGAGAGAGAGAGAAAGAGAGAGAGGGAGAGAGAGAAAGAGAAAGAGAAAGAGAGAGAGAGGGAGAGAGAGAGGAGAGGGAGAGAGAGAGAGAGCAAGAGAGAGAGAATACTTGTGTTACTTGGGTTTGCTCACGTGTGCCAGATTGTGTTTCTGTATCTTTATGCTTTCATAAGAGTCTAATTAGTAGTTATACACAAATTCAGGTTCCACTTCTGTATATGATCAAATGCAGATCAAGGACAGTACACGTGTATTGCTATATGGCTAGTTATGGAGCATACCCTTTTATAGGATAGACTACCTCACACCTTTCAACTCATTCATACTATCACACTGCACCACAAATACCACTACCCCATCAGACACTGTGTTGTCAAACCCTATATGCTAAGAGCCCAATCTACCTGTGCCAAAACACCAACATGGACTCCAGCTCTAGCCAGGACTCCTCTTTCAACTTCAGTACTACTAGTCTCACCCGTTAAGTGTTCTAAAGACAGGAGGGACAGTGCTAGGTAGGTGAGGATGTATGTTAACCCACCTCCTTTGATGATGACTTGCCCCCTCCCCTCCTTCCCCGATCGATCGTCTCCCCCGAGGCACCAGAGGCAATCAGGTGGTTGTGATTGGTGTCCCTCTCGCTCTCCTGACCCGTCCTGTCCACTCTCCATCAACCGCTCTCTCCCCCTACCATCCCTCCATCTCTCTGCACCATCCCGCTCTCCCTGCCCCTCCGTCATGTGTCGCCTCTTCCGCTCACGTCAACTCTTCTTCTCTCCGTCTGTCAGTCTCTCTCTCTCCTCCCTCCATCCCTCTCTCCCTGCACCCCAGCCATCCAACCATCGTGTGTGCCTTAGCACGTAGGCCCGTCACTTTACAAGTTAGGGGGTTTCTACTGTGTATCCATTGGCCTTGTACCCTCTCTACACAGCAGACACACAGTAAAGACTATAGACATATCATCTAGTCATAGGGGCCTAAACCATGAGCCAGAAACAGGGGTGAAAAGATGCCTTCCTCCACCCATCATCCTCCACTGTGCCTGGGCCAGGCCGGGCTCCATCGCTGGTATCGATCCAGAGACAAGGAGCTCATTGGGTGTGTGTGTTTGCTTGTCGGAGGGATCAGGGGAACCGGGCCCCACACACACACAGACAGGAAAGGACCATCGATTCGGTGTGCGTGTGTGTGTGGAGCGGTTAGCCACGGAGGGATGGGCAATCTAATACACATAAGATGTGGCGCAGTGGTGCAGTGTGTGAGTAATATGAATGTACTGTATGTAATATGAATTATGTGTGTGTGGTTACATGTCAAATTGGGAGTAGAGGAGGCTCTGGGCGAGTATGCCTGCACACGTGGGTCCGCACATGTGTGTATCCGTATTTAAATCTAATTTGCAGTCTAAATCTAATTTGGAGTCTGTTTAACAGTCTCCACGTGGGTGTGTGGAAGAGATTGAAAATCGCATGTGTGTGTGTCTATGTGGGCGCATACGTGCATGGGTACGTGTCTGTGTGTGTGTGTGTGTGCGTGCGTACGCTAGTCTCTCCGCCCCAGTGCTCTGTCACTCATGCTGATAGGAGGAGAAGGCTAGGCTAGGCTAAGCAGCGCCTAATAGGACCTGACGAGAGAAAGCTTAGCGTGGTCCGCGCCAAACCAGCCACGCTAGTCGTAACAGCTGCTCAAACCTGCATCATAACACCTGCTAGACCAGGGATGAACGCACGCACTACTAGCGCATCTGACCCCAACTCACAAACCAAACCGCTTCAGTAATCTATAGTAAGTTTGGAAGTTGAGAGAGAGGGTAGGAGAGATAGGTTGAGAGAGGTGGGATAGTACCGGTTAGAGGAGTTAGGTACACATGTGGAGTTAGATTGTGTTCATGCTTCTATTATCGCAGATAATACTGTATGACTACACACTGACTAGTCAGGTGTCTGAAACGGACAGGGTGAATGAGTGAAAGAGAGAGAGAGAGATGAACAGACAGATGAACAGACAGATTTAAAACGGAGGTAGACAAAGACAAATGATCTGAAGGTTTGGGTGGACGTTCCGTCCACCCAAACAAATAAAACTATGCAGACAGCAAAAGAGAGAGGGATGGGTTGAAAGAGGGGGCAGACACACTGGAATGTACGGAGGAGATGGAGGGATGGCTATTAACGTTTGAGACACATGCACTGCATTGTGGGAAAGACGAGAGGAGCGAGTGATGGATGCAAAAGACAACGGGAAGAGAAGAGGAGAAACAGAAAAGGGATAGGAGGACGGCAGGATGTACGTGAGGTGGAGAAAGGAGAAGAGCGTGGACGAGAGGACAGGGGGAGGAAGGGAAATTGTAGTTTGGTGGGGTGAAGAGAGATAAACAGTCGAGGCGGAGAGGTAGTCTGGAGAGAGAAAGAGAGAAAGAGAGAGAGAGACAGACAGAGCGAGACAGACAGAGGGAGAGAAAGAGTGAAAAAGAGAGAGGGAGTGAAAGAGAGAGCAAGAGAGAGAGAGCGAGAGAGTGAAAGAGAGAGAGAGAGAGCGCAAGATAGTTCTTAGAGAAGTACAGTGGAGCAGGGAAAGGGGAAGGCGAAGATAGAATTCACTTAGACAGCTGTCATAACAGTTTCACCCTACTGTCTGACTGGACTGGTCTGACCGAGCTGAACTATGGAAAGAGCAGAGGAGAATGACTGCCCCCTCTCATTGAAGCCACGGAAGTTCAAGACCGACCGCGCTACTGCAGGCATTGTTAGCAGAAAACAGGATCCCGAGTATAGGGAATGGAAAAATTGCAATCTTCATGTTAAAAAAATTCAATTCTAAGACAATCAAGGTACCAATAATTGCTTCTAATAGACCAGATGTATTTCCTTGTTGCCAGTCGGCCTCCAATTTGCCAGGTCGGCCTCCAATTTGAGTTATTCAATAAGAGGGGGCAGCACTGAGCTAGCCTGCAACATCACTTCCTGGAGCAGCTCAAACTGTGCATGTTATGTATCCATGAGATGCCATCTTAACCGACTTCAATTGGCTTCAATGCGCTATTGAGTTTTCACATAGGAATGAATGGTGTCACGTGATCGATGGCTTTGTCCATTCACATATTGGGAGGGAGAGGGAGGGAGAGAGAGAGAGAGAGAGAGAGAGAGAGAGAGAGAGAGAGAGAGAGAGAGAGAAGTGGGTTAATGTTCCAAGGGTGCACTTTATAGTTGTTCCTAGAGAGGGAGGAAGAGGTTGGAGGAGGGAGTAGGAGGTGAAGGAGGAAGAGGGAGGAGGTAGAGGAGAGAGGCTGGGGATGCTGTTGACTGTGAGTCCGGAGGGGTGAACTGAAGTACTGGTTTCATGAAGCATAGACACATTCACACACAGCACAGTCACATTCACACACAGCACAGACACATTCACACACAGCACAGACACATTTCCACAGACAACATTTGCCAATACTGCACACTTCACTGAAAATTGCAATTGTCAAGAATATTTTGAATTTAATACATACACTAAAACTGCACTTACACATTAAGATAAATATATGTAAACTACAGCATAGATATGGCAAAATGTCAGAATGCGTGGTGTAGTTGGTGCAGAAAGAGCCAGGCGCAGGACAGCAGAGATGAGCAACACAACATAGTTTACTCAAAGGAATTAACAAAGTAGTAACAATACCAAGCCCACCAATATGGACTGACATAAATTTGGAACAATAACACACACAAACATGGGGAAAACAGAGGGTTAAATAATGAACATGTAATTGGGGGAATTGAAACCAGGTGTGTAGAAAACAAAGACAAAACAAATGGAAAATGAAAAGTGGATCGGCGATGGCTAGAAGACCGGTGACGTCTATTTGTAGAGTATTTGTAGAGATTTGTTTCAGAACACACGATACACTTTGACCTAAAACCTCTTATTCAGTAGAGTTGGGTCAGCCATTTTCATAGAGGCATTTCTCTAGTCATGTGAGAGTTTTTTTCCCCTCATCCTTTTCCCCTGTCCCTTGTTTTCCCTTTCTCCAGTCAGCCAATTAATGAGCATATTTGTTTCATTCCAATAAACCAACAGAGGGATGAGAAAGGAAAAGAGATCAGAACAGAGGGATGAGAAAGGAAAAGAGATCAGAACAGAGGGATGGTAGAGGAAAAGAGATCAGAACAGAGGGATGAGAAAGGAAAAGAGATCAGAACAGAGGGATGAGAAAGGAAAAGAGATCAGAACAGAGGGATGGTAGAGGAAAAGAGATCAGAACAGAGGGATGAGAGGGGAAAAGAGATCAGAACAGAGGGATGAGAGAGGCAAAGAGATCAGAATAGAGAGATGAGAGAGGAAAAGAGATCAGAACAGACGGATGATAGAGGAAAAGAGATCAGAACAGAGGGATGAGAGGGGAAAAGAGATCAGAACAGAGGGATGAGAGAGGAAAAGAGATCAGAACAGAGAGATGAGAGAGGAAAAGAGGTCAGAACAGAGGGATGAGAGAGGAAAAGAGATCAGAACAGAGGGATGAGAGAGGAAAAGAGATCAGAACAGAGGGATGAGAGAGGAAAATAGATCAGAACAGAGGGATGAGAGAGGAAAAGAGATCAGAACAGAGGGATGAGAGAGGAAAATAGATCAGAACAGAGGGATGAGAGAGGAAAAGAGATCAGAACAGAGAGATGAGAGAGTGTGTGTGTGTGTGGAGGCTTGGTAATGTACAGTGCCTTCTGAAAGTACAGTGCCTTTTTGTTGTGTCACAGCCTGAATTCAAAATGAAATGAAAACATGTTTTTATAAATGTTTCCAAATTTAGCAAATGTATTTTTAAATGAAATACAGAAATCTCTCATTTATATAAGTAGGTATTCTCACCCCTGAGTCAATACTTTGTACAAGCCCATTTGGAAGCAATTACAGCTGAGTCTTTCTGGGTAAGTCTCTAACAGCTTTCAACACCTGGATTGTGCAACATTTGCCTGTCAAATTGGTTGTTGATCATTGCTAGACAACCATTTTCACGTCTTGCCATAGATTGTCAAGTAAATTTAAGTCAAAACTGTAACATGGCCACTCAGGAACATTCACTGTCTTCTTGGTAAGCAACTCCAATTTAGATTTGGCCTTGTGTTCAAGGCTATTGTCCTGCTGAAAGGTGAATTCATCTCCCAGTGAATTGCTTTAGAACATTTTCTGCAGTATTACTTTAGTGCCTTGTTGTAAACAGCATACATGTTTTGGAATATTTGTATTCTGTACAGGCTTCTTTCTTTTCACTCTGTCAATTAGGTTAGTATTGTAGAGTAACTACAATGTTGTTGTATCACAGCCATTAAACTCTGTAACTCTTTCACCATTGGCATCATGATTAGCGGTGTTCTTCCTCTCTGGCAACTAAGTTAAGAGGGACACCTGTATCTTTGTAGTGACTGGGTGTATTAATACATCCTCCAAAGTGATACACTCCACTCTCTCTCGCTCTCTCTCCATGCACTTTCCACACAGACCTAGGCCCGCTTCTGTCACTCATTTGTTGTTACTCGACCACAAGACACTTGCGTTCAGTCTGCATGGTCAATGCAGCGCATGCAATGTTGATGACAACGACGCTGTTTCAACTTTGCGTCTTAATATAAATCCACAAGTGTTCTATAATTACACTATTTCTTTGGTTTCTTACATCTGCAAACAGCTAGTGTGTCTTTTCTTAGCAAGTTGGGGCTAAATCGTGTTAGCCACTAATGCTAGTTAGCTAGTTAGCTGTCTAGCTAAGAAATGTACTGAGTCAGAGCAAACGTAGCTAGCTATACAGCCTGACACCAGTGATGGTGTAGGCCTTAATCAGCATTTTGTGTGGTTTAGAAGATAATGTTGCACAAAGAGGATTAGGCGAAGCATGAATATGTTAGCTACATGAAATAGCTGAGAGAAAACATTTAATTTACCTAGCCAAATATGATTGGGTCCCCTACAAAACACACTTTGGTTCCTACCCTGTCACAATAACTCCTCCCTGGCATTTTCATTCATTGTCATGTCAAACAACACTGTGTTCAATGTGCCAACTATTATATTCTAACTATAGAATTAGAATAATCATTCTATTTCCATAATTGAACAGTTCACCCAAGTGTTTTGATCTAAATCGCAAGTCAAATCACAATTGTAACAGTTGGTTAAAAATAAGGCCTCGATTTTTGGCCAATATCATGCAGCCCTTCGTGACAATGTGGAAATGATCTCAAATGAGGGCAGGAAATACATCAATTGATGAAAATGCAGAAATACATTTTGGGTTGAAGTTTAATTGAACAGTATAAAACAATCAGAATGGAGAAAGACCCATTGAAATCACTTAAAATGTATGTGTTGATACCCTATGGTAACACACTACTCATAAAGCACATGTAGAATTTGTATTATTCAAAAACATTAAATATTGTCGAACACTGTCTAAAATGTGAAAACTACTGTGATGTGATATTTTGGCCATACTGCCCAGCCCTACTACACCATGCTCAAAGGGATATTCAATGTCAGCTTTTTTTTTTACCCATCTATCAATAG
Source organism: Brachymystax lenok tsinlingensis (assembly GCA_030435695.1). NCBI lineage: Eukaryota > Metazoa > Chordata > Actinopteri > Salmoniformes > Salmonidae > Brachymystax > Brachymystax lenok. Next base: position 9,294,617 of record CM059798.1, read on the forward strand.
GTGCGCTTCTTTGCGAGGCACTGGAAAACCTCCCTGGTCTTTGTGGTTGAATCTATGTTTGAAATTAACTGCTCGACTGAGGGACCTTACAGATTATTGTATGTGTGGGGTACAGAGATGAGGTAGTCATTCAAAAATCATGTTAAACAGTATTATTGCACACAGAGTGAGTCCATGCAACTTACAAAACATGACCAAAAGTATGTGGACACATGCTCAAACATCTCATTCCAAAATCACGGGCATTAATATGGAGTTGGTCCCCCCTTTGCTGCTCCACTCTTCTGGGAAGGCTTTCCACTAGATGTTGGACCATTGCTGCGGGGACTTGCTTCCATTCAGCCACAAGAGCATTAGTGAGGTCAGGCATTGATGTTGGGCGATTAAGCCTGGCTCGCAGTCGGCATTCCAATTCATCCCAAAGGTGTACGATGAGGTTGAGGTCTGGGCTTTGTGCAAGCCAGTCAAGTTCTTCCACACCGATCTCGACAAACCATTTCTGTATGGACCGCTTTTTGTGCATGGGGGCATTGTCATGTTGAAACAAGAAAGGGCCTTCCCCAAACTGTTTCCACAAAGTTGGAAGCACAGAATCGTTTAGAACAGGTATTCCCAAACTGCCGTCGGGAGTAACGTCAAATAAATGTGATATTTAAAAAAAAAAAAAAACGGCAGTCCTGTTCTGTGAGCTTGTGTGGCCTACCACTTCACGGCTGAGCCGTTGTTGCTCCTAGACGTTTCCACTTCACAATAACAGCACTTACAGTTGACTGGTGCAGCTCTAGCAGGGCAGACATTTGACGAACTGACTTGTTGGAAAGGTGACATCCTATGACGGTGCCACGTTGAAAGTCACTGAGCTCTTCAGTAAGGCCATTCTACTGCCAATGTTTGTCTATGCAGATTGCATGGTTGTGTGCTCAATTTTACACAACTATCAGCAACAGATGTGGCTGAAATAGCCAAATTGACTAATTTGAAGGGATGTCTACATACTTGTGTATATATAGTGTGTTATGTGACTTGTTAAGCACATTTTTACTCCTGAATTTATTAAGGCTTGCCATAACAAAGGGGTTGAATACTTACTGACTCAAGACATTTCAGCTTTTCATTTGTTATTAATTCCACGTTGATATCATAGGGTATTGTGTGTAGGCCGGTGACAAAAAATATCAATTTAATCCATTTTAAATTCAGGCTGTAACATAACAAAATCTGGAAAAAGTCAAGGTGTGTGAATACTTTCTGAAGGCACTACTTTGTCTCTACAGACAGGGGGTAAGCCAGAGCATAATGCCCACTGAGGAGGGATACACAACCTTCACTGAGCCTTATCAAATCCAACCATCAAAACCCCTGTGGCTAAGTATACGTATCAAATGGCACCTTATTCCCTATGTAGAACACTACTTTTGACCAGGGCACAATATTGAGAATTGGGGGCCATTTGGGACACAACCTCTCTCTCCAACTAATCACACAGTAGGTGTCCTGTCATTCTGAAAGCTGATTGGATCACAGAGCCGATTCCCTGTGCGAGGGTGCCAAGTTTAATAAGCATTGTCAGCAATGGTTGTTTTTAACAGTAGCTATATTCATTAGCTAATGTACGCTCCAGAGAGAGAGAGAGAGAGACTGAGTATTATACTGTAGGAACAAAAAGTGACATTAGCAAACCACAAGGGAAGCATTGTTAGAGCAATGGTTGAGTAAGCGAATAAAATCGATGTGTTCTGGTTACAGTAACAATAATATAGATCTCAATTGAGATACTACTTCAGTCTCCTTCATAACGACAGTGTATGCAGTCGTTTTTGTGTGTGTGCGTATGTGTGTATTCGTGTAAGTGTGTGTGTCTGTGTGTGTCTGTCTACCCCGCTGCTCTGCTGCTTTCCTGGTCTCCGAACGCAACGTTCCGTGAAGACAAACTTTGAGTAAACGCACCGGAACATATCCTCTACCCTTCCCTTTAGGTTAGACTAACTAACTGAGGTTCGTTTAGGCAGCCTGATTGGCAAGGAGTGGTTCCTCCTAGATTCAGCAGTTAATTTGTTTATTAGCTTCAACAGCTTGCTAATGAGATGCCTATGCCGCCTGCTGCCTGGTGCTTGGTGCTTTCTCCCTGGTGAAGAGAGAGAAGTAGGAGAATCACAGGTGTGTAACACACATACACTATATATACAAAAGTATGTGGGCACCCCTTCAAATTTGTGGAATCGGCTATTTCAGCCACACCCGTTGCTGACCGGTGTATAAAATCAAGCACACAGATATGCAATCTCCATAGAAAAACTTTGGCAGTAGAATGGCCAGTATTTAATAGCTCAGTGACCTTCAACATGGCACTGTAATAGGATGCCACCTTTCCAACAAGTTCATCAGATTTCTGCCCTGCTAGAGCTGCCCCGGTCAACAATAAGTGCTGTTGTTGTGAAGTGGAAACGGCTAGGAGCAACAACGGCTCAGTGGCGAAGTGGTAGGCCACACAAGCTCACAGAACGGGACTGCCGAGTGCTGAAGCGCGTAGCGGTTGCACGTAGCGGTTGCGCGTAGCGGTTGCAACATTCACTACCGAATTCCAAACTGCCTCTGGAAGCAACGTCAGCACAATAACTGCTTGTCGGGAACTTCATGAAATGGGTTTCCATGGCCGAGCAGCCGCACACAAGCTTAAGATCTCCATGCACAATGCCAAGCGTTGGCTCGAGTGGTGTAAAGTTTCCCGCATTGAACTCTGGAGCAGTGGAAACACGTTCTCTGGAGTGATGAATCACGCTTCACCATCTGGCAGTCCGACGGACAAATTCGGGTTTGGCGGATGCCAGGAGAACGCTACCTGTCCCAATGCATAGTGCCAACTGTAAAGATTGGTGGAAGAGGAATAATGGTCTGGGGCTGTTTTTCATGGTTCGGGCTAGGCCCCTTAGTTCCAGTGAAGGGAAATCTTAAAGGTACAAACAATGAATGACATTCTAAACGAATTTGGCGTTCCAACTTTGAGGCAACAGTTTGGGGAAGGCCCTTTCCTGTGTCAGCATGACAATGCACCCATGCACAAAGCGAGGTCCATACAGATATGGTTTGTCGAAATCAATGTGGAAGAACTTGACTGGCCTGCACAGAGCCCTGACCTCAACCCCTGCGAGCCAGGCCTAATCGCCCAATATCAGTTCCCGACCTCACTAATGATCTTGTGGCTGAATGGAAGCAATGTTCCAACATCTAGTGGAAGGCCTTCCCAGAAGAGTGGAGCAGCAAAGGGGGGACTAACTCCATATTAATGCCCATGATTTTGGAATGAGATATTCAACGAACAGTGTCCACATACTTTTGGTCATGTAGTGTATCTATGTATGACAGTGCTGTTCGATGAGCAGGTGTCCACATACTTTTGGTCATGTAGTGCACACGCACACACATACAGTACACACGTGTGCGCATGTAAGTGCATGCACACACACACACACAAAAAAGTACCCAACTGTCATACTTGAGTTAAAGTTTAGATACCTTAATAGAAAGTTACTCAAGTAAAAGTGAAAGTCACCCAGTAAAATAGTACCTGAGTAAAAGTCTAAAAGTATTTGGTTTTAAATATACTTAAGAATCAAATTTAATTGCTAAAATATACTTAAATATAAATCATTTCAAATTCCTTATATTAAGCAAAGTGGACGGCACCATGTTCTTGTTTTTAAAATGTATGGACAGCCAGGGGCACACTCCAACACTCAGACGTTATTTACAAAAGATGCATTTGTGTTTAGTGAGTCCACCAGAACATAGGCAGTAGGGATGACCATGTGATCTTTTGATAAGTGCGAGAATTTCAAAATTTTCTTGTTCTGTTAAGCATTCAAAATGTAAGCAGTACTTTGGGTTGTCAGGAAAATAGTAAAAAGTACAATATTTTCTTTAGGAATGTAGTAAAATAAAAGTAAAAGTAGTCAAAAATAGAAATAGTAAAGTAAAGTACAGATACCTCAAAAAATGACTTTAGTAGTTCCTTAAAAGTATTTTAACTTAAGTACTTTACTTTCAACTCCTATCAACTTCTATCAACTTTCAACTCCTATCGCCTACTATCAACTTTCAACTCCTATCAACTCCTATCAACTTTCAACTCCTATCAACATTCAACTCCTATCAACATTCAACTCCTATCAACATTCAACTCCTATCTACTCCTATCAACTTTCAACTCCTATCAACTTTCAACTCCTATCAACTACTATCAACTTTCAACTTTTATCAACTACTATCGACTTTCAACTCATATCAACTCCTATCAACTTTCAACTCCTATCAACTACTATCAACTTTCAACTACTATCAACTTTCAACTCCTATCAACATTCAACTCATATCACCTTTCAACTCCTAACAACTTTCAACTCCTATCTACTCCTATCAACTTTCAACTCCTATCAACTTTCGACTCCTATCAACTCCTATAAACTTTAAACTCTTATCAACTACTATCAACTTTCAACTCCTATCTACTCCTATAAACTTTCAACTTCTATCAACTACTATCAACTTTCAACTCCTATCAACTACTATCAACTTTCAACTCCTATCTACTGCTATCAACTTTCAACTCCTATCAACTTCCAACTCGTATCAACTTTCAACTCCTATCAACTTTCAACTCCTATCAACTACTATCAACTTTCAACTCCTATCATCTTTCAACTCCTATCAACATTCAACTCCTATCAACATTCAACTCCTATCTACTCCTATCAACTTTCAACACCTATCAACCTTCGACTCCTATCAACTACTATCAACTCCTATCAACTCCTATCAACTTTCAACTCCTATCAACTTTCAACTCCTAACAACTACTATCAACTTTAAACTCCTATCTACTGCTATCAACTTTCAACTCCTATCAACTTCCAACTCCTATCAACTTTCAACTCCTATCTACTCCTATAAACTTTAAACTCCTATCAACTTTCAACTTCTATCAACTACTATCAACTTTCAACTCCTATCTACTGCTATCAACTTCCAACTCCTATCAACTTTCAACTCCTATCTACTCCTATAAACTTTAAACTCCTATCAACTTTCAACTCCTATCAACTACTATCAACTTTCAACTCCTATCAACTTTCAACTCCTATCAACTTCCAACTATCAACTTTCAACTCCTATCTACTCCTATAAACTTTCAACTCCTATCAACTTTCAACTACTATCAATTTTCAACTCCTATCAACATTCAAATCCTATCAACATTCAACTCCTATCTACTCCTATCAACTTTCAACACCTATCAACTTTCGACTCCTATCAACTGCTATCAACTTTCGACTCCTATCAACTTTCGACTCCTATCAACTTTCAACTCCTATCAACTACTATCAACTCCTATCTACTCCTATCAACTCCTCTCCCACTGCTCTGCATCTGTCAGCCTGTGGGCCGGAATACCAATACCTGTTGGGAGTGTGTGTGTGGCTGCGAATGTGTCGGTGTGTGTATTTCATGCATGTTTATGTACTATATGTGTACGTGGAGTGAGTGAATAAGTATTTATGTGTGTGTGTGTGTGTGTGTGTGTGTGTGTGTGTGTTTGTATATAAGTTGCAAGTGTGTGTACAGGTATCAGTAAGTGTGAGTAAGTGTGTGTGTGTGAGAGGTGTGTGTACATGATTTAAATCCACAATTTACCTGACTTTATTACAAGATGGCTCTGTCTGTGTAATCACCTGGGTGTGATTTGCATAGAGGGGAAGGAGGGCATGAGGTGTTTGTGTGTGTGTTTGTGTGTGTGTGTGGGACCGAGGAAAGGGTGTAACTACAGCTGTGCAGCTGAGCACCCTATAGCGAGGAGACAGGTGATGGAGCGAACAGGGGTAGAGGGGGTTATGGCTCCGGTCACGGCCAGCCTAGGAGGTGCGCTACCTGGGGGGAGAGGGGCAGGGGGCTGGGGCTGGAGCACAGAGCGATGGAAAGATAGCAGGTGCTAGAGCAGAGGCCAGGGTTTGGAGAGAGAGAGAGAGAGAGAGAGAGAGAGAGAGAGAGAGAGAGAAAAGACAGAAAGAAAGAAAGAGAGAGGGAGAGCGCAGGTGTGGACTGGACCTAGCAGCTCTCCTAGCAGCTGTTACGAGGCTGTAGATGGATGAGGGCCAGCTTGTGTTTGGCATGTGTGTGTGTTTGTGTGTGTATGTGTGTATGTGTGTGAGTAACTCCTCTCTCCATCCTCCAATCTCGCCGTCCATCTACCCTCCTGTCCTTAGCTGCCTGGCTGTCTTCAGCCTTGTGCTCTCAAGGTCTGTGTGTGTCTGGTGTCCTCTTCTCTCTACTGTATATTATGGAGGGTTAAGTAGGAAGGGGTCTTTCCCTGTCAATCATAGTAGCCCTGACCAATCACGCAACAGCCATTGGTCACATCCTTGACCTTGTCCTTCAGTGTTATTACCATTCTTAATTTATGTGTGTGTGTGTGCGTTTGTGTGAGTGTTTGAGGAGTCGTGTGCACATGTGACATGACTAATACACACATTTGTCCATACGCACGCACGCACGCACGCACACACACACACACACACACACACACACACACACACACACACACACACACACACACACACACACACACACACACACACACACACACACACACACACACACACCCCTCCCTTCCCCTCCCCAGATGCTGCAGTAGCGTAGTGAGGCAGCTGGAACTCCAGAGAGCCAGGGGAAAACCAGGGGAAAACGTCCAGGATAGAAGAGAGGGAGTCAGGGGGAGAGAGAGGGAAGGCAGGGTAATGGTGTGAGGAAGGAGAGGTGATGGGGTGAATGTGTAACAAACGAGCCGACGCTCAGGAGGATTTTTTTTCCTGTGTTGAAGTAGCCATGAAACGATCTCTGCTCACAATGGAAACAAATGGAAATTACTAACTGTTTACTCATGTTGCACAGTGCCTAGGGAAAGTGTACACACCCCTTTGACAGTCTTCACATTGTGCTGCCTTAAAATTAAATTCTAAAAAGGGATTATATTTGATTTTTGTTCATACTGATCTGCACAACCTACTCCACATTTTCAAAGTCAAAGAAAGTTATAGAAAATATTTCTAATTAATATGTATTTATTTATTTATTTTGTCTTGATTGTGTATGTCTTCCCACCCCAGAGTCAATACCTGGTGGAAGCACCTTTGGCAGCCATTACAGCTGTGAATCATTTTGAATAATATTCTACCAACTCTTAGGGCAACATATGTCCATTGTTTTTGTCAACATTGCTCAAGATCAATACATTTAGTTGGGAATCATTGATGGACAGCAATATTCAAACCTTGCCTCTGATGTTCAAGCAAATTTAAGGCTAGACAACTGAGACTAGACCACTCAAGAACACTCAAAACTTATTGGAAAGCCATTATGGTGTGTTTTTGGAACAAAAATGTGTGCAAAATAAAACTTTATCCCAGGGTTAAAATTCCTCAATTTTGACCTGGGCTTTGCTCCTTTTATATCTCTTTTGATCCTGACTGTCACGTATACTCCCTCTCTCCGGCCTCTAGGTCGTCAGGCTGCTGATTTTCCCGCACACCTGTCACCATCGTCAAGCGCGCCAGCGCCTCATGACACTCACCTGGACTCCATCACCTCCTTGATGATCTTCCCTATATCTGTCACTCCCCTTGGTTCTTTCCTCAGGTGCTATTGACTCTGTTTCATGTCGGTGCGTTGTTTGTGTTTCGTGTTTATTGTTTTGTTTATTTATTCAAACACTCACTCCCTGAACTTGCTTCCCGACTCTCAGCGCACTCGTTACACTGACAAACTCCCCAGTCCCTGGCAGTGACAAGCATGCCCTTAACAGAATGCAACCACCACAATACTTGAAAATGTGTTGTGTTGTATTGGATTTGACCAAAACCTGTAGTTTTGAATGTGTGAATGCCTTTAGTGTGTTTCTTGCAGGATTACTCAACGGCCTTGTTGCAAACAGAATTCATGATTTGGAGTGGAGTTTTTAACACAGGCTTCCTTCTTTTCACTTGTCATACTGGCCACTAATGTTGAGTGAATGTTGTTGATCCCATTGTATTTTCAAGTATTGTGGTGGCAGGATCATGTTATGGGAATGCTTGTCACCGCCAGGGACGCGGGAGTTTGCTAGGATCAAAAGAAATATGAAAGGAGCAAAGCCCAGGTAAAAAGTTAGAGGAAAACCCGCCTGTCTTCTGAAAACCTAACCCTGGGAAAGAGTTATATTTTTCAGCTGGCAATTACACACATTTTAATGCCAAAGACATGACCAGAATGGCTTTCCAAGAGGTGTTGAGTGTTCCTGAAAGGTTCCGTTTCTGTCCTGACTTAAATATGCTTAAAAAAAATCTGAGACAAGGTTTAAATATCGCTGTCCATCAATGACACCCTAGCCAAATGTACTGAGGTTGAGCAATTTTGACTAAAGCAATGTTGTCTAAGAGTTGTTCAAGATTGGTAGAATATTATTCAAAATGATTCACAGCTGTAATGGCTGTCAAAGGTGCTTCCACCAGGTATTAACTCTGGGGTGGGATGACATAATCAATACATCCTCATTTTATATTTTTAGTCATTTGGAATAAAAAATCAAAATAATCTTTCACTTTGAAAATGTGGAGTAGGTTGTGTAGATCGGTAGGAAATAAATACAATTTAATCCCTTTTTAGATGTAATATGTAGCGACTGTATATCAGTTGTGCAAGGATAAAAGTCACATTAAAAGTCATGCATGACTAGCTCAATAGGATCGAGGTTAGTATTTACACAGCTACAAACCAGAGGCCCATGGGCCCTGGTCCAAATGTGTGCACTACACAGGGAATACGGTACCATTTGGGATGCACACTAGCTAACAGTCCGACTTGTTAGTGGGACAAACACAAGAAAACACACCATCTAACAGTCCAGGGCTGATTCAGTGAGTGTCAGTCTTTAGTTGTGATGTATGTCCTGATATTATGTACTATGTTTCTCCATTAGAAAGACGAGGCGTTTGAGATGTGATACATCTATCAGCATAATCTCACTCATCGGTCATCATTTAGACTGGCCAATGAATGAGACAGGGACAGAGAAATGGAGGGATACAGGGTGGGTACAAAGAAGGCAGAGGGGAGAAGAGATGGAGGAGAGGAGGGGAGAGAGGAGAATAGGAGAAAGAAGGGAGGAGTAGAGAGAGGAGACTGGGAGTACAAAGGTGAGGAAGAATAGAAGAGAGGGGGAGAAAGGGAAGATAGAGGAGAGAAGGGGAAGTGAAGGGGGAGAGACAGAAGGTAGAGGAGAGGAGAGGAGAGGAGAGGAGAGGAGAGGAGAAGGGGAGGACAGGGACACTCAGAGGTGAAACAGCGTCTGGTGAACAATGAAGGGGAACGACAGACGTGACATCACCGGCAGGAGAGGAGGGAGCGGGGGGAAGTAATTAGGTGACTGTGTGTGTGTTTGAGAACATGTGTGGGTGTGTCTCATTCTGGGCAGCGGAGGTGCTAATCTCTGCTTCCAGAAAAAATAAATCTGTTGTCTTTCCCTTCTCCTTCCTTTTCCAGACCTAGCCCTCGTTCTCAAAGTCACACTTCCTCTCCTTCTCCCTCTCTCCTTGACCCTCTACCTCGCTCGATCTCTCCGCCGAGTCAAGAGGACTTTTCACTTATCAATTCTGCCCGGGGTTGCCATGGAAACGGTCCGGATGGACTGGGTTAGGAGGAAGAAGAGTTCTGTGTGTGTGTGGAGGAAGGTTGTGGGGGTTCTCTCTGCTGGCGTCTTAATATCTCCTCTAGTCCTGTCAGGACAGATTTCAAACCACAGTCTGGTCCATAGAACCCGCTGTCACTCACACGAACACACACGCTAAGAGGCACCCCATGGAGCTAGCCTTTCTCTCCCTAGGCAGTGTCCTGAATACGAATTCAGTTGATGCTGCGGTCGGTGTCTATGTGTGTGTGCCGATGTTCTGGATAGGATACCACCACTAGACTATTGAACAGAATGTTTGTGTTTAATGTGAGGTGTATTATGTGTGCTTGTGTGAGTGTGTGTCTGTGGATGAGTGTGAGTGTGAGTGTGTGTATCCATCCTGGCCCATATTGTATAATTGTACTGTGAATGAATGTGTGCTTCACTGCAGATTTAAAAAGCAGCTCTGCAGGTTTTATTTTTAGCATCACAGGCAAATGCAGCCTTTCTCCTCTCTCTTCTCTCTCTACCGCATCTCTCACAGTACCCCCTCCATCTCATCTCTTTCACTCTCTTTTCTCATCTCTCAATGCCTTCTCATGCCCTCCGTCCATTCACCTCCCCTCCATCTCTGTCACACACACACACACACACACACACACACACACACACACACACACACACACACACACACACACACACACACACACACACACACACACACACACACACACACACACACACACACACACACACACACACACACAAGCTTAACATCCTCTCTCCTTTTCTGGTCTACAATGTTCGTCTCTAAATAGATGAATACTTTCTGCTCATCCCTCCCTCTTTCCATCTCTTTCTCTCCATCCCTCTCTTCTCTCGGAGTAGTCCCAGGTCCCATAGCGGTAGTGGTTTCTAAAACCTCACTCCCGTTGAAGTGACGTATGTACTGTACGTATGTGTCGCAAAGGCAGCAGTGGCAAGGTCCCGCGCTAACTCAGCAGGCTCTGAGCGGCGCTAGGCTACGCTATGCTACGCTATGCTACGCTATGCTACGTACATAAATGATATATTTAACACAGAGAAAGGAATTCCCTCCTGTAGACAGGTGCAGGACAGCTAGCCTGCTACAGGCTACTGTTAAGCTAAAAGCTATTAGCATATTCCTATGTGGCTTGTGTTGGAATGTAGCAATAGCATAGAGTCAGCCATTGTAACGCTATAGCGCTAACAGGTTACTACTAAGAGCTACAGTATGTATGAGGATCCTATACGAGTGTCCACACTGTGGCTTGTGAATTGAAAAGTAGCGCTAGCTATATAGCAATAGCTACATACTGTATAGAGCCAGTGTACCTCTTTACAAATGCTACTGTGAAGCTAAACACTATAAAGAGCCATTATTTTGTGAATTTCAACACTTTGGCGCCATGCTACTCTAGCTTAGTAGAGTGGAGTTTTTACGGTGGTGTTACCATGGTAACCACTGTTGTCACTGCCGACCGGATGCTGGTGATGGTTTCAATCAGAGAGTCGGAAAGACGAAGGTGAGGTGTTGGTTTGTTCACACGCACACACACACACACTCACACACACACATTTTTAATCAACGCTACAGACAGAGGGAGGTTGAGAGGTGGTTTAAATCAGAGAGAAGAGACAGACAGAGCAGGTTCAAACATGACACAGACACTGGTACAGGGAAAAAAGCCCGAGGGATGGATGGAGGAGGGAGTAGAGGAGAGAGAGGAAGTGTGATGAAAGTCACCTGGTCAAAGACTGATGTGGAGACTGGGAGAAATATGAGAGCTGGAGCTGATGGTGTTTCAAAACCACGAATGACAGGCTACAGTATATGGTATATAATTAAGCAATAAGGCCCGAGGGGGTGTGCTATACGGCCAATATACCACAAACCCCCGAGGTGCCTTATTGTTATTATGAACTGGTTACCAATGTAATTAGAGCAGTAAAAATGAATGTCTTGTCATACCCGTGGTATAAGGTCTCATATACCACGGCTGTCAGCCAATCAGCATTCAGGGCTTGAACCACCCAGTTTATACAGTAACGTAGATCATGTCATGGGGATAATTGAATGGTATATAACTAATGTCATGATGGGATGTATTCTATGGTAATAGGGGATAAACCACCTGAAACTAAACATGCTGTTTAAAGGGATACTTAAGGGATTTTTTGTTATCTCCTTCCCCGGAGTCATATGAACTCGTGGATACCATTTCTATGTCTCTGTGTCCTGTATGAAGGAAGTTAGAGGTAGTTTTGCGAGCCAATGCTAACTAAGTCTATGGGTATCTACTAGCATCCTAGTGTGGTGAAGTAGATAAAGGGCCTCATTGCCAAAATTCCGAAGTATCCCTTTAAGAGAAAAACCTAAATGTAGTGGTTCCACAAATAAACGGTCTCTAAGGGGCTCTAAGTGAGAATGTGAATTCAGTGAATAGCAGGATTTACTCCTACCACTGTAGTAGGAGTATAACAGTGGTAGAGCTGTTCCGCGTTGCGTTGTGCATAAGAGCAGCTCTTAGCCGTGGTATATTGGCCGTATAGCACACCCCCCCCCGGGCCTTATTGCTTAATTATATACCATATACTGTAGCCTATCATTCATGGTTTTGAAACACCATGATCAGCGTCTGAACTGAGATCACACGCAGAGTCTTACAACCTACACTATTCAGGATGGACGCACGTACAGTACACACTAACATGTGCACACACACACATGCATGTACACACACACTCGTTTCACATGAATATGTCATTCATCGCATTGGATATATGTAAAATAAATCTGTTACAATAAAGTTAAATTGTGTGTATCTATAACAGACTATGGGAACAGACTATGGGAGGTACACAGTACAACATAGAGCCATGACTACATGGAACTCTATTCCACATCAAGTAACTCATGCAAGCAGTAGAATCAGATTTAAAAAGCAGGTACAAATACACCTTATGGAACAGCAGGGACTGTGAAGAGACACACACACAGGCACAGACATTCGCATACACACACACACACGATAACATACGCACTATACACACACGTACATGGATTTTGTGTTGTAGATATGTGGTAGTAGAGTAGTGGCCTGAGGGCACACACTTAATGTGTTGTGAAATCTGTTGTGAAATGTAACATTTGTTGTGTTGTGAAATTTTGAAATTGTACATAACTACCTTAATTTTGCTGGACCCCAGGAAGTGTAGCTACTGCCTTGGCAGGAACTAATGGGGATCCACAATGAATACAAACACAAATACAAAAGTCTGAAAGTTACAGGTAGTTTACAATACAGGCAGCTTTTACTGCTGCTTTTTTAAGCATGATGCTGTTGCCAATTTTCTGAATGTTTCATTCTCTGACAAACACCACTGTAGCTCGGTCACCTTCCACCGCAGATGCAGACGGTCGCCATTGGCCGATGCGGTATATTGAGACACAGCCCGTGCAAAATAGAAATATCTCTAGCATTAACTGACGGATTTTGATAAGGATGTTTTTATTCTGTTACTTAAATTGACTCACCAGTGCGTCAATAGACTCTAGAGGGTTAAATACTTAGGCCACATCATTAAATGAACATGTATGATACATCTCTATGACTCATACAGTACCGAATACAGTACCGAATGAGTGCTAGTGGTTTCAAAAATGCAGCATGTCTGAGACTCACTTTTAATCTACTTCTATCTACTTTTATCTTCTAAGATGAAAGTCTTGTGATGTATTTTCCTTGCTCTGCTCTGCGTTGGTGTGTAGTTAAAGTGAAAAATAGGGAAGTATATTTCTGACCCTATAAAGATGTCTTTAATTTGCATGACTACGACTCGCTCCAATATTTCTGTCATGTAAAAATACATATATTTAGCAGTGAGCTCAGACTCTGTCTGCACACAAAGCACTTGCATCAGACCAGACCAATCGATGCCAGACCTTACATCAGAGGAACTCTGCAGACAAGAGCAATCAACAGTGGAATTATGTGGAGGAGAAACTTTGGAGAACACAGATATTTCCTTCTTATTGCAATTCTCCTTCATTATCTTTTCCCATCCGTGGTCAGTGAAGAGATGGAGGAAATAGGCAATTTCAGATAACTGGGAAACAGTGTGTGTCACGACTTCTGCCGAAGTCGGTTCCTCTCCTTGTTCGGGCGGTGTTCTAGCCATTGCCGATCCACTTTTCATTTTTCATTTGTTTTGTCTTGTTTTTCATCACACCTGGTTTTAATTTGCCCTCATTACTGTTGTTTATTTAACCCTCTGTTTCCCTCTTGTCTGTGTGGGGAATTGTTTGTTTCGGCATGCCGGTTTACGCCGGGTTAATATGTTTTCTCCCGTGCTTTGTGCAGCCGGTATTTTGTAAGTGTATTTTGTACTTTGTGCTGCCTTACTTGGTTTTGGGCATTTGTTTTTAGTGACGCGGTTGCGTTCTGTTTGTACATATGCCTTAGTAAAGTACTTAGTACACTCATCTCTGCTCTCCTGCGCCTGACTACCTACACCAGCTACACCCACCGCATGACAGTGTGTGTGGGTGTGTTTATGTGTGTTTGTGTTGTATGTGTGTGTGTGTGACAGACCGGGGCAGAAAACAGTTCAATTCTGTAGTTTATTTAAAAATGCAACTTTTCAAATACTCAAGGCAGTCAAATATAGTTTATATAGAGTTTCAACTAAAAGGCAACTATTTTCTTTGATATTCAAATACTGTTCTCAGAAAAACAAATCATATTTAAAAGTATTTTGAATACCTCTCAGAAAACCAAATAATATTTAAAAGGTATTTGAATAAATGCAAGTTTTTTGAAAACAAGAATATTTATTTGATGGTTGCCAAATATTTGATGAAGAACCAAAACCTACAGCAGTTAGTTGAATTAGTCTAAATATATGATCGTAAGCACATGGTTTGGAGGGCTCTTAGCTTTGAAGCTTAATATACCCTATAGCCTGGAAATAAATACATGAGGGACATGGAATCACCTCTTAGGCAGCTTCAAAATGACTAACAAATATATTTTCATAATGAGTGAGACATAAGGTAATACAGTACCACTTGACATAAAGTTCTTGTACATGTGTAGTAACTATTACAATAGCAACATTGTTGTTACATAGGACTTTGCTTTATAACTGCATAATAATAGAGTTATTACATAAGTGGAATAAGGAACAGTCACTATTCCTCGTGTGAAGTAGTTACAGAAAACTCTCAGCTCATTACTATGCAATTACAATACAACATGCCAATAAAATGTTGTTTGAAAAAGAAAGGACAGTTTTATTACACGGGTACAAGAACAGTGTTACTGAGAGTGCTAACAGTAACAAAATATGGCTATTAAGTGTCAAAAGAACTAAATATCCCAAAGCTGCCTTCTTGAATCAACTACAGCCAAGGTAGGTGGAAAAACATGCCAGTTTTTATTCTGAGTAAATTATCCCTTTAAAGATGGTATAGTGTGTGTCTGGGACAAGAACACTTCCCCTCAGATGGACAAAGATGTACGAAGTTGTTTTTGCTAAGCGTCCAACTTGCTGTTTGCGATGTTTGCAAATGGCTTTGAATTACTCTGCAGTATTTTCAGGTATCATGAAATGAATTGCAGCTTTCGACCTTTTCAGTGGCACGCTGAAACAGTCATACAATAGCTGCGTGTCACAACGTATTTATACTCATCATCTGTACAAATATCATTGGTTAATTAGTTTGACTTGATTATCTACACCTGGGGCCTGTTCATGAGAATTTACAGAATGTTCAGATAGAAATGTATTGTGTAGATCAAACATGACTGTCAGATAGATTGGAATAGTATAGGTGATTGTGTGCGCTTTATTCATTCTATCTACAACATGCAGTTCCAGACGCAGCCCAGCCGTTAGTTGATGGCAGCCAAGCCAATAGTTTCTCAAAAGTAGTCACTTCCTGAGATCTGTATTACATTTTTTGGAATACTTAAAACTATAGTTATCCCAGGTCTGGTGTGTGCAATGTGTGCTAAAGTACGTGCACTGTGTGTGTTTGCGATGAGTGTGTACACAGCGGTAATCAGAACTTACCGAGGACGCCCAGACGGTAGTTCATAGTGACCACGATAACGTTGCCGTAGGCGGCGAGGACACTGGCGTCAAACATGTTTCCGGTTCCTTCCATGTAGGAGCCTCCATGGATAAACAACATCACTGGCTTCTTCCTACGGTCACGGATGTCTTCAGACACAACACACACACACACAAGAAGAGGGAGACAAATAGAAATAGGAAGTCAATGAATGTTCCTCCATCACGAACAAAGAACTCTAAAGCCATGTACCTGTAGAATCATCAGTGTGAATTCAGTTAATGGGATATAGTGGATTCTGTAAGGTAGTGTAGTAGATCTACTGTGTGTATATATAGGGGCACTGAATTAAATTATGTTTTTATAGTGGTGGTAGTCTGTCTGTCTGTCTGTCAGAGTGTGTCTGCCGAGCACCTGGGTTGGAGGATAATTAATATGAGGGAGCAGCGGAGCAGAACAGTAACATAAATAACCACTATAGCATCAGCTTACCAGAGAGAGAGAGAGGGAGGGAGGAAGAGAGGGAGGGAGAGGCAGGGAGAGGGAGGAAGAGAGAGAGAGCGATAAAAAGAGAGAAGTTATTGGTTGCCAAGTCTGGCTCTATGAAACACAACCTGCCATTAAACAGAAGAACTACCTGCTGTAACACACATGTACACATGTACTGAAACCCATATACACTGATTATACAAAACATTTGAACTGCCTTTGAACTGGGTATGGTAGTAGGTGCCAGGCACTGGTTTGTGTCAAGAACTGCAATGCTGCTGGGTTTTTCACGCTCAACAGTTTCCTGTGTGTATCAACAATGGTCCACCACCAAAGGACATCCAGTCCAGTTCATGCCCCAACGAATTGAGGCTTTTCTGAGGGCAATTCAATATTAGGAAGGTGCTCCTAATGTTTTGTACACTCAGTGTAGATTCAACAACGATGTGCATAACAGTCACAGTACACAAGGGGCAGATTCATTACGCCGATCCTGTTGTAAGACATTTCTTAAACGGAAGCCAACGGAACAGAACGGGGAGGGACCTACCTGAATTTGTCCAATAGAAACTCTCATTTTAGTGTTCCGTTTTGCAACTGGTTAGACTAATGCTTACACCCCAGCACACACATACACAAACTGACACACACTGACGGACAAACGCAGACAAATACAGTTTGATTTCTCCTCTCTCTCTCTCTCTCTCTCTCTCTCTCTCTCTCTCTCTCTCTCTCTCTCTATCTCTCTCCCCCCTACCTCCCCATCTCCAACCCTCTCTCTCTATCTCTCTCTCCTTCACTTGAACAGCAGCCATTCCATCACACAAACTAACTCTCATTGACTGTTGCCATGGAGACACATTGCAGTCACACATCTCTAACCCCTTGACACCCCTCTGCCATGTCTCCACCTGAAACTCATTTCATTACCCACCAATGACCACCTGCGCATCCTATTACACACACACACACAGAGAGAGAGAGAGAGAGAGAGAGAGAGAGAGAGAGAGAGAGAGAGAGAGAGAGAGAGAGACATACACACCCAGACAGACACACACAGACAGACATACATGCACGTAAGCACGCATGTAAGGAGTCACGCATGCACCGGGCACACACACAAGCACGCACACCCACCCGCCCACCCAATCCACATAGGCAGATATGAGCAGAGCTGACCTCTATCATCCATGGATATGTTACAGGCACAACAACACTGACAGACAGCACAATGGCCCCAGGGGATGCAATCTACCTCCCTCTCTTTTCTCCACCATACCTCCCTCTCTTTTCCCCATAGTTTTTCTCCCTCTCTTTTTCCTCCATCACTCTATCCCTCCCTCTCTTCTCCCTCCTTTTCTTAACTATTCATCCATCCCCTTTTCTCTCTTTTATGCTATCAGTCTCCTCTATTCCACAACATCCCTCTCCTCTCTCTTTCTCTAACCAACTAACTCAGTGCCAAATAAGATGTCCCTTTACTAAAGCCCTACAATACCTAAATCCCTACAATACCTAAAGCCCTACAATACCTAAAGCCCCACAATACCTAAAGCCCTAGAGTACCTAAAGCCCTACAGTACCTAACGCCCTACAGTACCTAAAGCCCTACAGTACCTAGAGCATTCCAATACCTAAAGCGCCACAGTACCTAAAGCCATACAGTACCTAAAGCCCTACAGTACCTAAAGCATTACAATACCTAAAGCCGTACAGTACCTAAAGCCCTACAGTACCTAAAGCATTACAATACCTAAAGCCCTCAATACCTAAAGTCCCACAGTACCAAAAGCTCCACAGTACCTAAAGCCCTACAATACCTAAAGCCCTACAGTACCAATACCTGTACCAGAGCATTAGAGAGAGAGAGAGTGGAGAAAAGAGAAAGAGGGAAAACGACAGAAAGACAAGGAAACGAGAGAGAGAGAGAGAGAGAGAGAGAGAGAGAGAGAGAGAGAGAGAGAGAGAGAGAGAGATAAATTGTTTATTCACTTTTGTATATTATCTACTTCACTTGCTTTGGCAATGTTAACATATGTTTCCCATGCCAATAAAGCCCCTTGAATTGAATTGAGAGAGAGAGAGAGAGAAAGTGAGAGAGAAACAGAGACGGAAAAGACAGAAAGAGAGAGAAAATATAGAAAGACAGAGAAAAAAAAAAGAGAGAGGGAGAGAGAGAGAGAGTGAGAGAGAGAGGGAGAGGGAGAGAGAGACACAGAGAGAGACAACCTGAAGGACAGCCAGTGAAAAGTGCAATGTCAATAATATTCCCCATTTAGTTTTGTTTTGGCTTTCATACCATGTCATGTGTCTTCTCAGTCAGGTTGAGACTGGTCTACTACTATTGCTTTAATGCATTATTATCCTCATTAATATTGTTGTTGTAGTTGCTATTAATGTTCATCTCATTTCCACCACTACTATTATTATTTCTGTTGGATCCACCATTTTTGTTATATGTATACTTTGACAATGTAAGTAATTTAACTTGCCATGTCAATAAAGTTGAACTGAATAGAATTGAGAGAGAGAAAAACCGAGGGAAAGGACAGAAAGCGAGGGAAAAGATAGAAAGAGACAGAGAGAGAGAGAGAGAGAGAGAGAGAGAGAGAATTGAGAAGCTGTTGATGTGTGCTACCCTGAGGACTTCAGTCTGTCTGGCTGATCCTCTCAAGCAGAACCAAGACAAGGGATGATTAGCCCCAAACTTCTGTTTAGCGTTTAGCCACAACGACACGTCCCACCAACGTTTACTTCACTTCCCCAACCAGCGGGTGTGTGTGTGTGTTTGTTTGTGTGTGTGTGTTTGAGAGAAAGCGATCCTGTAGGCACTGATCTAGGACCAGTTTACCCTTCCACAAGTCATGACAGTTTCTATTAGGAGGAGAAATGCAAATCTAACCTTAGATCAGTGTCTAGGGGCAATTTCAACATCCTACTCCCTAACACTGATCTAAGACCAGTTTACCCTCCCATCAGTCATGACTGTTTCCATTAACGTTGCAAAATGCCAATCTGACCTCAGATCAGTGTCTAGGGGCAATTTCATCCTACTCCCTGTTATTCCGTATCTTATCTGCTCTATGCTTCTTTCTCATCCAATTACAACCACCAAACAAACGTAATAATGTTAGTGACTGCTGTTATAACGGCTATGGTCGTGTTATGGACCAAACCAAAGCTTCAACCACAGCTTCAAGCATAGAAATATATTTACTATTTTCATTCTATTTCTATTTCTACAACCAATGCGTCACCTAAAGCTTCACCTAAAGCTTCCCTACCTTAGCTTTCCTACGCTACCTACAGATGTAGGATCATAAATTGACCTATTTTGTTAGAGCAAAATAATCCTGCAGCAACAGGATTGCAACATTTAGTGCATAATGTTGCTTGATTAGTGGTTAGGCTTTTAGCTGGCCAAAAGTACTCTACATGAAAAGTGAAACCCTGAATATAACTGTGTGTTAGTGTGCGTTTTCAGTGAATTCATGTAAATCAAAAAGCTCATCTGCATTTCCTCTGGTGCGGTAAAATGTTCAGCAACAAAAGAGTGGTCAAATTAAGATCGGTACTTGGGGATAGACTAGGTAGTATTGCAGAGAGCTAGGGTACAAATGGAATACAGTATCCAATTGAATCCAATCCATGCCGAGAATATGTATGTATTTATAATGGGAGTTGGATAGCACTAGGAGATCCTATCACTCCCATCAATCTGTGTGCAGAGACGAGAGTCTCAGGTTCTCCACACACAGACGGATAACTAAAACAATATTGAATCAAATTGGAATGAAACAACAAAACAAACGATAGGAATGATATTTTCTCAACAATATAATTTCCAATATACGGTAGGCCTCATGCCGTTTTTCCTCCTGTGTCTATGAATACGAATGACTGGGAGAGATGGGTGATGGAGGCTGTTGGGTTGGTGGGATATGGAGAGGTACTGTAAATAACTGGAAGAGTTCTCAAGGGGACAACATACAAATAAAATGGTAAAGCATAGACAAAGTAAAATGATTGGTGGAAAGACATGTGACAGCGTGTCTATCTAATTCAAAGCAAGTTCTGTCACACCCTCCAGGTGTCGCCTATCTTCCCCATTATCCCCTGTGTATTTATACCTGTGTTCTCTGTTTGTTTGTTGCCAGTTCGGCTTGTTTGTCAAGTTAACCAGCGTTTTTGTGTCTCAGCTCCTGCTTTTCCCAGTCTCTCTTTTTCTCGCCCTCCTTGTTTTAACCCTTGCCTGTCCTGACTCTGAGCCCGCCTGCCTGACCACTCTGCCTGCCCCTGAGCCTGCCTGCCGACTTGTACCTTTGCCCCTCCTCAGGATTACTGACCTCTGCCTACCCTGACCCTGAGCCTGCCTGCCTGCCGTCCGGTACCGTTGCCCCACCTCTGGTTTACTGACCCCACCCTGCCTTGACCTGTCTATTGCCTGCCCCTGTTGGATTATTAAACCCTTGTTAATTCGACATTATCTGCATCTGGATCTTACCTTCATACCTGATAAGTTCAAATAATACACAGAAATATACATTGCTTGCTGTTTGGGGTTTTAGGCTGAGTTTCTGTATAGCACTTTGTGACATCGGCTGATGTAAAAAGGGCTTTTTAAATAAATTTGATTTAAATAAAACCATCTATTTGGATGGAATGTTGGGCTATGGGGAGGTATCTAGGACAACTGGAGTAGCCAAACAAGTACTGTGGCGTAGAAACCTTGCACTTAAAAATAAACATTGATTTAAATAAAGTTGACAAGTGAGTGCATTCAATTGAATAAGCAATTATTTTGTTTCCGTTTACAATTGTTTTGCATTATTTCACAACATTTTGTACGTGACTGTTATCTCCATAGACGTGTGTGTGTGTGTGTGTGTGTGTGTTTGTGCACACATGCAGGTGCGTGTGTGGGACCTATCTCTAAGGAGCCTTCAGACAGCATAGTGATGAATGAGCAGCGATGAGATGCGTGGAGACAAAGCCTAGGTACAGACCAATCAGATCCCAGCCTCATCAAGGCTCCCTCTCTCTGATTAAACACTATGGATCAGAGCAAAGGTTGTACGGATCACTAGCGGGAGAGGAA
The DNA here is from genome assembly GCA_030435695.1 of Brachymystax lenok tsinlingensis. Taxonomy (NCBI): domain Eukaryota; kingdom Metazoa; phylum Chordata; class Actinopteri; order Salmoniformes; family Salmonidae; genus Brachymystax; species Brachymystax lenok. The sequence continues at coordinate 9,315,998 of CM059798.1, forward strand.
TGAGGTGTCAAAATCAAATCAAATCAAACTTTATTTGCCACATGCGTCGAATACAACAAGTGTAGACTTTACCGTGAAATGCTTACTTACAAGCCCTTAACCAACAGTGCAGTTCAAGAAGAAAATATTCACCAAGTAGACTAAAATAAAAAGTTATAATAAAAAGTAACACAATAAGAATAACAATAACGAGGCTATATACAGGGGGCACCGGTACCGAGTCAGTGTGCAGAGGTACAGGCTAGTTCAGGTAATCTGTACATGTAGGTGGGGGCGAAGTGACTATGCATAGGTTACAAACAAACAGCTAGTAGCAGCAGTGTGCTGGGTGGGGGTTCAAAGTAAATTGTCCGGTGGCGATTTTTATGAATTGTTCAGCAGTCTATTGGCCTTTTGGTCCTTGGTGTGTGTGTGTGTGTGTGTGTGTGTGTCAGTGCCTACAATTCGTGAGAGTGTGCATGTCTGCCCACCTGGCTGCCTTCATATGTTAACTCCACACTAGCTCTCACCATACAGAGCATGTCAGTAGATCTGTATATCTGTACTGTACACCATACACAGCATGTCAGTAGATCTGTATATCTGTACTGTACACCATACACAGCATGTCAGTAGATCTGTATATCTGTACTGTATACCATACACAGCATGTCAGTAGATCTGTATATCTGTACTGTACACCATACAGAGCATGTCAGTAGATCTGCATATCTGTACTGTATACCATACACAGCATGTCAGTAGATCTGTATATCTGTACTGTATACCATACACAGCATGTCAGTAGATCTGTATATCTGTACTGTATACCATACACAGCATGTCAGTAGATCTGTATATCTGTACTGTATACCATACACAGCATGTCCGTTTTATCTGTATATCTGTACTGAATACCATACACAGCATGTCAGTTTTATCTGTATATCTGTACTGTATACCATACACAGCATGTCAGTAGATCTGTATTTGTACTGTATACCATACACAGAATGTCAGTAGATCTGTATATCTGTAATGTATACCATACACAGCATGTCAGTTAGATCTGTATATCTGTACTGTATACCATACACAGCATGTCAGTATATCTGTATATCTGTACTGTATACCATACACGGCATGTCAGTTTTATCTGTATATCTGTACTGAATACCATACACAGCATGTCAGTAGATCTGTATATCTGTACTGAATACCATACACAGCATGTCAGTAGATCTGTATCTGTACTGTATACCATACACAGCATGTCAGTAGATCTGTATATCTGTACTTTATACCATACAGAGCATGTCAGTATATCTGTATATCTGTACTGTATACCATACACGGCATGTCAGTAGATCTGTATATCTGTACTGTATACCATACACAGAATGTCAGTAGATCTGTATATCTGTAATGTATACCATACACAGCATGTCAGTAGATCTGTATATCTGTACTGTATACCATACACGGCATGTCAGTAGATCTGTATATCTGTACTGTATACCATACACAGAATGTCAGTAGATCTGTATATCTGTAATGTATACCATACACAGCATGTCAGTTAGATCTGTATATCTGTACTGTATACCATACACAGCATGTCAGTTAGATCTGTATATCTGTACTGTATACCATACACAACATGTCAGTTAGATCTGTATCTGTACTGTATACCATACACAGCATGTCAGTATATCTGTATATCTGAACTGTACACCATACACAGCATGTCAGTTCTATCTGTATATCTGTACTTTATACCATACACAGCATGTCAGTAGATCTGTATTTGTACTGTATACCATACACGGCATGTCAGTAGATCTGTATATCTGTACTGTATACCATACACAGCATGTCAGTAGATCTGTATATCTGTACTGTATACCATACACAGCATGTCAGTAGATCTGTATATCTGTACTGTATACCATACACAGCATGTCAGTAGATCTGTATATCTGTACTGTATACCATACACAGCATGTTCGTTTATCTGTATATCTGTACTTTATACCATACACGGCATGTCAGTAGATCTGTATATCTGTACTGTATACCATTAACAGCATGTCAGTAGATCTGTATATCTGTACTGTATACCATTAACAGCATGTCCGTTTTATCTGTATATCTGTATTTATAAACTGGGAGGTTTGAGCTATGAATGCTGATTGGCTGACAGCTGCGGTATATCAGACTGTATACCACCGGTATGACAAAACATTCATTATTTCTGCTCTAATTACGTTGGTAACCAGTTTATATTAGCAATAAGGCACCTTGCAGGTTTGTGTTATTTGGCCAATATACCACGGCGTTGCGTCATGCCTAAGAACAGCGTTTAGATGTGGTACTGTATACTGGCCATACAGTATACCACTCCTCCTCAGGCCTTATTGCTTATTTATACCATGGCATTGTTGAAAACTCCTTTCTGATTGGCTTGAAGGGCATTCTAGAGCGTGCATTATTTCCCTATAACGCACAGTATATTTGTATGGTAGAATTCAATGTCTATAGTTCATTTTTACATTTTTTAGCTGCTTTTGAAACGCATAGCCCCTCGTTGATTTTCCCTTACGTATACCATACACAGCATTTCAGTTAGATCTGTTTCTGGCAGTGCTGTCTGTACATAGAAGATGGAAGAGACTCAGTAGGCCCAATTTACAGTCTGTGTGTCTCACCTCCTCTACCACAACCTAGCAGCCATATACTAGGCTGAAGCTGTAAACATCAGGAGTAGATCCATCAGAATGGCCGTGTTGTTTTAGTAGAAAACAGGGTGAAAACCCTCTCCAGAGCAGCTAGCTCCCTTCCGTCTATAGGATTTGAGCGAAGAGGCTTGTCATTTACGGTAGTAGCTTCATATCAGAGGTCTGCCATTCATCTTCCATTATATCCAAACACAGCGCGAAGGGCCGTTGAAGGAGGGATAGTTACGGCTAAAAGGGGTAGAGGGAAGGGGGCTGTGTGTGAGGGTTTGTGTGTGTGTGTGTGTGCCTGTGTGTGTGGGGTGGTATAAAATGGTGTGGATTTTTAATGAGGGTCGGATATGGACAGAGAGAGGGAGGGGAGGCAGAACTGTCAAAGAACCCTGTGAGAGACACACAAACGCACGCACGCACACACACACAAATCAAATTCAAATCAAATCAAATCTTATTGTTCACATATAGGTACATGGTTAGCAGATGTTAATGCGAGTGTAGCGAAACGCTTGTGCTTCTAGTTCCGACAGTACAGTAATATCTAACAAGTAATCTAACATACTCACAATGACTACATTATACACACAAATGTAAAGGAAAGAATAAGAATATGTACAGTACATGTACATATATGGATGAGCAATGGCATAGGCAAGATGCAGTAGATGGTATAGAATACAGTATATACATATGAGATGAGTAATGTAGGACATGTGGACATTATTAAAGTGCCGTTATTTAAAGTGACTAGTGATACCTTTATTAAATCCCTTTATTACATTTATTAAAGTGGCCAGAGATTTGAGTCTGTATGTTGGCAGCAGCCACTCTATGTTAGTGATGGCTGTTTAACAGTCTGATGGCCTTGAGATAGAAGCTGTTTTTCAGTCTCTCGGTCCCAGCTTTAATGCACCTATACTGACCTTGCCTTCTGGATGATAGCAGGGTGAACAGGCAGTGGCTCGGGTGGTTGTTGTCCTTGATTATCTTTTTGGCCTTCCTGTGACATCGGGTGCTATAGGTGTCCTGGAGGGCAGGTAGTTTGCCCCCGGTGATGCATTGTGCAGACCGCACTACCCTCTGGAGAGCCTTGCAGTTGTGGGCGGAGCAGTTCCCGTACCAGGCAGTGACACAGCCCGACAGGATGCTCTTGATTGTGCATTTGTAAAAGTTTGTGAGTGTTTTTGGTGACAAGCCAAATTTCTTCAGCCTCCTGAGGTCGAAGAGGCACTGTCTGTGTGGGTGGACCATTTCAGTTTGTCCGTGATGTGTACGCCGAGGAACTTAAAACTTTCCACCTTCTCCACTACTGTCCCGTCGATGTGGATGGGGGGATGCTCACTCTGCTGTTTCTTGAAGTCCACGATCATCTCCTTTGTTTTGTTGACGTTGAGTGAGAGGTTATTTTCCTGACACCACACTCCAAGGGCCCTCACCTCCTCCCTGTAGGCTGTCTTGTCATTGTTGGTAATCAAGCCTACCACTGTAGTGTCGTCTGCAAACTTGATGATAGAGTTGGAGTTGTGCATGGCCACGCAGTCATGGGTGAACAGGGAGTACAGGAGAGGGCTGAGAACGCACCCTTGTGGGGCCCAGTGTTGAGGATCAGCGGGGTGGAGATGTTGTTTCCTACCCTCACCACCTGTGGGCGGCCCGTCAGAAAGTCCAGGACCTAGTTGCACAGGGCGGGGTTGAGACCCAGGGTCTCAAACTTAATGATTCGTTTTGAGGGTACTATTGTGTTAAATGCTGAACAGCATTCTTACATAGGTATTCCTCTTGTTCAGATGGGATAGGGCAGTGTGCAGTGTGATGGCGATTGCGTCGTCTGTGGACCTATTGGGGTGGTAAGCAAATTGGAGTGGGTCTGGAGTATCAGCTAGGGTGGAGGTGATATGATCCTTGAATAGTCTCTCAAAGCACTTCATGATGACAGAAGTGAGTGCTACGGGGCGATAGTCATTTAGTTCAGTTACCTTAGCTTTCTTGGGAACAGGAACAATGGTGGCCATCTTGAAGCATGTGGGCACAGCAGACTGGGATAGGGATTGATTGAATATGTCCGTAAACACACCAGCCAGCTGGTCTGCGCATGCTCTGAGGACACAGCTAGGGATGCCATCTGGGCCGGCAGCCTTGCAAGGGTTAACACGTTTAAATGTTTTACTCACGTTGGCCACGGTGAAGGAGAGCCCACAGGCTTTGGTAGTGGGCTGTGTCAGCGGCACTGTATTGTCCTCAAAGCGAGCAAAGTTGTTTAATTTGTCTGGGAGAAATATGCCAATGTCCGCGACGGGGCTGGTTTTCTTTTTGTAATCTGTGATTGACTGTAGACCCTGCCACATACGTCTCGTGTTTGAGCCGTTGAATTGCGACTACTTTGTCTCTATACTGACGCTTTGCTTGTTTGATTTCCTTGCGGAGGGAATGATTAAAAGCGGTTGTTCGCGCTTTCAGTTTTGCGTGAACGCTGCCATCAATCCACTGTTTCTGGTTAGGGAAGGTTTTAATAGTTGCTATGGGTACAACATCACTGATTAACTTGCTAATAAACTTGCTCACCAAGTCAGCGTATACATCAATGTTATTGTCTGAGGCTACCTGGAGCATATCCCAGTCCATGTGATTGAAGCAATCTTGAAGCGTGGAATCCGATTGGTCAGACCAGCGTTGGATAGACCTGAGCGTGGGCGTTTCCTGTTTTAGTTTCTGTCTATAGGCTGGGAGCAATACAATGGAGTCATGGTCAGATTTGCCAAAGGGAGGGCGGGGGAGGGCTTTGTATGCATCACGGAAGTTAGAGTAGCAATGGTCCAGAATGCTACCAGCTCATATCGCGCATTCGATATGCTGATAGAATTTAGGAAGCCTTGTTCTCAGATTAGCTTTATTAAAATTTCCAGCTACAATAAATGCAGCCTCAGGATATATGGTAACCAGTATACATAGAGTCCAGTGAAGTTCTTTCTGGGCTGTCGAGGGTATCTGCTTGGGGGGTATATAACGGCAGTGACTATAATCAAAGAGAATTCTCTTGAGAGATAGCTCGGTCGGCATTTCATTATAAGGAATTCTAGGTCAGGTGAACAAAAGGACTTGAGTTCCTGTATGTTGTTATGATCACACCACCCTTCTTCTTACCAGAGAGATGTTTGTTTCTGTCGGCACGATGCGGTAAGAAACCGGGTGGCTGTACTGACTCTGACAATATATCCCAAGTGAGCCATGTTTACGTGAAACAGAGAATGTTACAATCGCTGATGTTTCTCTGGAAGGCGACTTGTGCCCTAATTTCATCCACCTTGTTGTCTAGAGGTTGGACATTGGCGAGTAATATGCTCGGAAGCGGTGGATGGTGTGCTCGCCTTCTAAGTCTGACCAGTAGGCCGCTCCGTCTGCATCTCCTGTGGCGACGACGTTGAGTCGGCCTTTGGGATTAGATCCCATGTCCAGGGTGGAGGTCCGAACAAAGGATCCGCTTTGGGAAAGTCGTATTCCTGGTCGTAATGTTGGTAAGTTGACATTGCTCTTATATCCAATAGTTCTTCCCAGCTGTATGTAATAACACTTTAGATTTTCTGGGCTAACAATGTAAGAAATAATACATTAAAAAAATTACTACATAGTTTCCTAAGGACCGGAAGAGAGACGACCATCTCTGGAAAGGTTGTGGAGGTAGCTAGCTGTTATTTACTTCACCAACATTTCACAGGATATGTTATGGAATGAGTGCATAAGAAAAGAAGGGGAGGAAGAGGAAGAGGAAGAGAGTGGGTGATGGCGGGGTTAACCAAAGAGGAATTGGGCTTTTAGGTGATGGCAGGGTTAACCAAATAGGAATTGGGCTTTTAGGTGGTGGTGGGGTTAACCGAAGAGCAATTGGGCTTTTAGTTGGGTTGGGAAAAACAGATGAATTAAATTATGTGGGGAAAAGAGGGGGTGGGGACAACAGTGTGTGTGTGTGTGTGTGTGTGTGTGTGTGTGTGTGTGTGTGTGTGTGTGTGTGTGTGTGTGTGTGTGTGTGTGTGTGTGTGTGTGTGTGTGTGTGTGGATCAGTATACCATGAGATTATGTGTGTGTCTTAGCTTCCCCTCCACTCCATTTCTGTAATTTATCAGTTTTTTTAAAGAAGAAAAAAAATATTGGCCTCATCCAAATGCTATTTCTAAAGCCCGGAGAGAGGAGGAAGAGGAGGAAGAAGAAGAGACCATTGAACGACAGGATTGCTGCAAAGAGCTGAGGCGATGGGGAGGAGAAAGAGGGAGAGGAGCGGAGTGACAGCAATACACATATGAAAAGAGTAGGAGAAAGAGGGGATTGCTCAGAGCGCTAAAGGGGAGGAAGAGGAGGTGGAGAGGGAGGGGGTGGGCGTAGGATTGGAGGGTGGGATAGAAATAGAGAGAGCGAGAGAGGACCAGGAACATACGTTGTAACAAAGACAAGTGGATAAAACACAATGGCATCCGGTGGGAGACTTGATAGACAGGGAGCAAACAAAGCATCAGCTACAGGAGGCCAGACAACGAACAGAGATCAAGAGAGCGAGAGAGAGGGGGACCAGCACGAAGAATATAGAGATCAGATAGAAAGAGTGGAGGGAAAGGAGGGAGCGATGGAGGGGGTGAAGGGCTGAGTGATGGAGGCAGACCAAAAGAGAGGAGAGAGAATAAGGGAGAGAGAGAATAGTGCACTTGTTTTTGGAGCTGTTATGAAGCAGTTGACATAGGATGGACTTTGTTGGAGGGAAGCAGGGTTCTGTGCTCTCTTTTTCCACTCTTTCTCTTTCCCACCATTTCCCAGAAATCTTTCGTTCTGTCTTGAAGTTACCTAAGCTAGGCTGAAACTCAGAGTTGCCTGTCACTGAAAGATCACCATCTAGGCTGCTGATCACACCAGAAAACAAGTCAGAATTACTACTAGGCTAAGTAGTATTGTCCTGTTGCTGCTGCTGTTTTTTTTGTCAAAAACCAGAGCTGAATAGTGCATGTCATTTTCATCTGTTCTGTTGGAGCAGACAGACTACAAAACAGAGGCAGGAAGACTTCAACTCCCATGATCCCTACTGTTACCACTAGACAACAACAACACACAGAAGTGTGTACTCATTCTCCAAAGATTTTCTGTTAATAACATACAATATAATTGTCACTGCTTTCACGCACACACACACACAATCAGTGCTGGTCTCCCCTGCTGTGTCTCCCAGGGCTGTTCTCCCATCAGCAGTCACGTAGTGTGTGTGTGTGTGTGTGTGTGTGTGTGTGTGTGTGTGTGTGTGTGTGTGTATCTCCCAAGCAGGCAAGCAGGGTCTACTCTGATTTCCCAGCAGTCAGTTGGTTCAAGGATCAAGGATCAGCCCACCACTGACAGGCCATCACAGGGTGTGTGTATGCCTGTGTGTGTGTTTGCGTGTGCATGTTTGCGTGTGTGTGTCTGCGCCAGCGTGCCTGTGTGCACACCCACACCGTCCCTAATCGCCAGTCATTCAAACACACACATTTGCCTCAAACAAAGATTCCCATTAAGTTCTCCTTAGGGTTTTATCTGACATTTTTTTAATGAAATATTCTTGGAATGTTCTCCTAACATTCACTATAATCCTGTGCACAACATCTGCAACAACCACCACAGAACATTCCCCAAACGTTCTCATTAGGGTTCCAGGTAATGTAATAACACAATGTACCAGTAAAGTTTTCCCATAAAACCAAAAAGCCACGGATGGAGGATGAAGACAACACCTGCTCAACTACCTCCATCGGCTGAGCCCAGCCCAATCTGCCAGAGTCGTTGTCAGTCCATGAAGAGGCTAGCATGTTAGCATGTCAGCCCATGAGGAGGTTAGCATAATTACTGCTTCGACTTCTAAAGCCCAGTTAGCTCACCATCGCCCAGCCCCGCCTCGTCACAGTGAGCATGTCTTCACCAGTCAGAATCCACCTGCGGATTTGCCTGCAGTTGACAAACCACCCACACAACTAAAAATGTGAGTGTTACCCACTACAGTGATCAATGGAAAATACTGGTCTTTCTCATCGAAGTGGTATGGACAGTTTTATTGGCTGAATACAGTTCGATCAAGGGACGCTGTTTTCTGTAAAATGTGTAGACATTTCCCCAAGGCCACTATGGAAAGCTCATTTGCTAGAGACGGATATAAGAATTGGAAGCACCTTGGCGAGGCATGCTTCAAACCCCACTCTTTTGCACGGAATACATGGTAAGGCTTCAGTGCAAGCAATCGCAATCAAAGTCAGGGTAATGTTTTAAATCAACTTAACCCCGAGTCCATGGACTATTCATTTGTAGAGAGGAATCGTGATCACGTCAGTAGTTCCGAACATTGTTATGCATAGCACTACGTGGACATAGGGAGATTGAATGTTTTTTTTATATCGAAATACGATTTTTAAAAATCTAAATTGACGAGAGGAGATGCCCAAATACCGTAGACTCGAGTCCATAATTAACCGTGTTTATTCAGCAACTGCGTCAGAAATTGGGGGCAGGAATTCTCAACCCGTATTGAAGTTATGGACAGCTGCAGCGCTGACATTTTCCCTAACATCAATAGACTACTAAGGGTCATCATCACCCTTCCTATGACTTCATGTATTGTTGTGAGACTATTCTCCACTACAGGCCGTATCAAAACATCCATCAGATATTGCATGCTGACTGCACGTCTCAACAATTTAGCCCTGTTGTCCTTTGAAATGGAACCCTTCAGACTATGATATAATAATCTCCATCTTCAACACCAAGCCTATAGGCGTCTACGCCTTGTGCTGTAAAACGTGAAACACACAAGAAAGGTAAGCCTGAATACTGTTTATTTACGATTTGGCCTATTGTTTTCATGCCTGCCTTGGTAGGTCTGGCCTATATGTGTTAGATTCAAATTGAGCTACTGTATTCATACCCACTGTGATATTAGGTTATGTATGATGATTTTATGTTTTCTTGCCATGTTTATGTTTGCTGATTCAATGAGCTATTGTATTCATACCCGCCGTGGTATTATGTATAATGATTTCATGCCTGAATGCCTAGAGTAGCGTTTGCTTATTCAAAGTGAGCTATTCATTCCATATCCGCCGTACTGTTCAATATGTTTTCATATGGCAAAAAGTGTGCACTTTTGAGCTTAATGGAAAAACGTTTAGGCATTTATATTATTCCTTGCTTCTTTATGCAATAATGCAATACACCTTTTGCGCATATTGCAATCCTTTGGGGAGCTGGTGTCCCGCGGATGCGCTGACCATGGTCCTGAATCCACCTGTTGTGCCTGTATGGTGGATGGCTCCTTTGAGTGGGAGTGGTCGATCTGATTTGACAATATGTTGATTATTTCATAAGATTGGACAGTCGGACTGAAAACTTCATCCATTATCCGTATTTTGTGACAGTATCGTTTTTCAAATCTTATCACAGCACTTGTCTGCTGTTGTAGAATCTCTCTCTCGCTCTCTCTCAATATGTAGGCGATATACATGTTGTGTATTTCATTGTTTGTTTACTGTCAGAGTAGTACTTGGACAGTCAGTCTGTTTTGTCAGCGGTGTTGTTGTAAGTGGTTGTGTAGTTGCGCATCCTATACCCACTTTTTTCAGTGGGCTTTGCACATATTCACGTTTTAATACCCACTGATGCATATCAAGTTGTTAAGTGGAGGTATACGCCCTATCAATTATCTAGTACAATAGAGAAATCATGCACGAAGTAGCCTACACAAACACAAATCACATTAAATATTTGGCAATATGGGTTTGAAAAGTGCGAGTGTGAAACCATAGCATAGGCCTATATTATTAAGCACCAAGGCCAGGCAATGCGGCTTGGCCAGCGCTGGATGAGCCCGCGAAAGTCGGAACAAAGATTTAAGCACGGGACAGCTCCGCACTCCGCTCGGTTCTCAGACTCCTGATATTCGCATTCACAACGAAAATGTTGCATTTATTCCCATGTTTCATGAGTTCTACAGTTGACCCTCTTTATTTTGCTTCTCGGTAGAAGAGCTTAAGGGACAGTCTATGGGGTTTAGACCAGGGCCTCGACTCGATCCGGTAGCGATGACCATTTCCCCTATAGACGAAATAGCCTCGGCCTACAGAAATCATGTGGCAAAGACTACAGCCTAGAAGGTTATACAAGAATAGTAATATTAGGTTAGAAATATGTGGAAACCATGGTGTATTTAATTAGATGTAACCTAGGCTATTTTTGTAACCCATAAATCTAGCAAAACGCACAATACAGAAAATAATCAGCAGCGACTACTATCCAAGCCTTCAGCCGCTGTGAAGTGTAGGAACTCCTCGAGTAACCGATTTTCATGTAACACACCACCACATAAATCTGTTATTTTTCATACCTCTATGCCTATCTGGTTGCTTAGCCTAACATAGCAGCCGTAAGGGCTAGGCCTATTATTTACGCAACAGGCAACACTTTCAAAGATTTTACTGAGTTAAGGTTCGTATAAAGAAATCAGTCAATTTAAATTTATTTTATTTCACCTTTATTTAACCAGGTAGGCAAGTTGAGAACAAGTAATTTACAACTGCGACCTGGCCAAGATAAAGCAAAGCAGTTCGACACATACAACAACACAGAGTTACACATGGAGTAAAACAAACAGTCAATAATACAGTAGAAAAAAACAAATCTATATACAAATAGTGCAAATGAGGTAGGATAAGGAAGGTAAGGCAATAAATAGGCCATGGTGGCAAAGTAATTACAATATAGCATTTAAACACTGGAATGGTAGAAGTGCAGTAGATGAATGTGCAATGTAGAAAAACTGGGGTGCAAGGGAACAAGATAAATAAATAAATATGGTAGGAGATGAGGTAGTTGGTTGGGCTATTTACAGATGGGATATATACAGGTGCAGGGGTCTGTGAGCTGCTCTGACAGCTGATGCTTAAAGCTGGTGAGGGAGATAAGTGTCTCCAGTTTCAGAGATTTTTGTAGTTCATTCCAGTCATTGGCAGTAGAGAACTGGAAGGAAAGTCGGCCAAAGGAGGAATTGGCTTTGGGGGTGACCAGTGAGATATACCTGCTGGAGCGCGTGCTACGGGTGCGTGCTGCTATGGTGACCAGCGAGCTGAGATAAGGCGGGGCTTTACCGAGCAGGGACTTGTAGATGACCTGGAGCCAGTGGGTATGGCGACGAGTGTAAAGCAAAGGCCAGCCAACGAGAGCGTACAGGTCGCAGTGGTGGGTGGTATATGGGGCCTTGGTGACAAAACGGATGGCACTGTGATAGACTGCATCCAATTTGCTGAGTATAGTATTGGAGGCTATTTTGTAAATGACATCACCGAAGTCAAGGATCGGTAGGATGGTCAGTTTTACGAGGGTATGTTTGGCAGCATTAGTGAAGGATGCTTTGTTGCGAAATAGGAAGCCAATTCTAGATTTAATTTTGTATTGGAGATGTTTGATGTGAGTCTGGAAGGAGAGTTTACAGTCAAACCAGACAGCTAGGTATTTGTAGTTGTCCACATAATCTAAGACAGAACCGTCCAGAGTAGTGATGCTGGACGGGCGGGCGGGTGCGGGCAGCGATCGGTTGAAGAGCATGCATTTAGTTTTACTTGCATTTAAGAGCAGTTTGAGGCCACGGAAGGAGAGTTGTATGGCCTTGAAGCTCGTCTGGAGGGTAGTTAACACAGTGTCCAAAGAAGGGCCAGAAGTATACAGAATGGTGTCGTCTGCGTAAAGGTGGATCAGAGACTCACCAGCAGCAAGAGCGGCATCATTGATGTATACAGAGAAGAGAGTCGGCCCAAGAATTGAACCCTGTGGCACCCCCATAGAGACTGCCAGAGGCCCGGACAACAGGCCCTCCGATTTGACACACTGAACTATATCGGAGAAGTAGTTGGTGAACCACGTGAGGCAATTATTTGAGAAACCAAGGCTGTCGAGTCTGCCGATAAGGATGTGGTGATTGACAGAGTCGAAAGCCTTGGCCAGATCAATGAAAACGGCTGCACAGTAATGTCTCTTATCGATGGCGGTTATGATGTCGTTTAGGACCTTGAGCGTGGCTGAGGTGCACCCATGCCCAGCTCTGAAACCAGATTGCATAGCGGAAAAGGTACGTGGGATTCGAAATGGTCGGTAATCTGCTTGTTGACTTGGCCTTTTAAAGACCTTAGAAAGGCAGGGTAGGATAGATATTGGTCTGTAGCAGTTTGGGTCAAGAGTGTCTCCCCCTTTGAAGAGGGGGATGACTGCAGCTGCTTTCCAGTCTTTGGGAATCTCAGACGACATGAACGATAGGTTGAACAGGCTAGTAATAGGGGTTGCAACAATTTCGGCAGATAATTTTAGAAAGAAAGGGTCCAGATTGTCTAGCCCGGCTGATTTGTAGGGGTCCAGATTTTGTAGCTCTTTCAGAACATCAGCTAACTGTATTTGGGAGAAGGAGAAATGGGGGAGGCTTGGGTGAGTTGCTGAGGGGGGTGAAGGGCTGTTGACCGGGGTAGGGGTAGCCAGGTGGAAAACATGGCCAGCCATAGAAAAATGCTTATTGAAATTCTCAATTATTGTGGATTTATCGGTGGTGACAGTGTTTCCTATCCTCAGTACAGTGGGCAGCTGGGAGGAGGTGCTCTTATTCTCCATGGACTTTACAGTGTCCCAGAACCTTTTTGAGTTTGTATTACAGAAAGCAAATTTCTGCTTGAAAAAGCAAGCCTTGGCTTTCCTAACTGCCAGTGTATATTGGTTCCTGAAACTTCCCTGAAAAGTTGCATATCACGGGGGCTGTTCGATGCTAATGCAGAACGCCACAGGATGTTTTTGTGCTGGTCAAGGGCAGTCAGGTCTGGAGAGAACCAAGGGCTATATCTGTTCCTGGTTCTAAATTTCTTTAATGGGGCATGCTTATTTAAGATGGTGAGGAAGGCACTTTTAAAGAATAACCAGGCATCCTCTACTGACGGGATGAGGTCAATACTCTTACTCCAATAAATTCATTAAGCCCTAAACTATGGATTTCGCATGACTGGGTTATACAGATATGCATCTGTTGGTCACAGATACCTTAAAAGAAGATAGTGGTGTGGATCAGAAAACCAGTCACTATCTGGTGTGACCACCATTATTCTCATGCAGCTCGACACATCTCCTTTGCATAGAGTTGATCAGGCTGTTGATTGTGGCCTGTGGAATGTTGTCCCACTCATCTTCAATTGCTGTGCGAAGTAGCTAGATATTGGCGGGAACTGGAACACGCTGTCGTACACGTCGTTCCAGAGCATCCCAAATATGCTCAATGGGTGACATGTCTGATGAGTGTGCAGGCCATGGAAGAACTGAGACATTTTCAGCTTCCAGGAATTGTGTACAGATCCTTGCGACATTGGGCCGTGCATTATCATGCTGAAACATGAGGTGATGGCAGCAGATGAATGGCAGACAATGGGCTTCAGGATCTCGTCACGGTATCATAAAATGCAATTGTCGATAAAAATGCAATTGTGTTCGTTGTCCGTAGCCTGCCCTACCACAACCCCACCGTCCACTGCCGGGGCACTCTGTTCACAACGTTGATCAGCAAATCGCTCGCCAACACGATGTCATCACGCTGTCTGCCATCAGCCCTGAAGAGCACGCTTCTCCAGCGTGCCAGAGGCCATCGAAGGTGAGCATTTGACCTGCGAACTGCAGTCAGGTTAACACCCTGGTGAGGATGACAAGCACGCAGATGAGCTTCCCTGAGACGGTTTCTGACAGTTGTCAGGGTGGCATTGTGTTGTGTGACAAATCTGCACATTTTAGAGTGGCCTTTTATTGTCCCCAGCACAAGGGGCACCTATGTAACGATCATGCTGTTTAATCAGCTTCTTGATATGCCACACTTGTCAGGTGGATGGATTATCTTGGCAAAGGGGAAATGCTCACTAACAAATTTGTGCACAACATTTAAGAGAAATAAGCTTTTTGTGCGTGTGGAAAATGTCTGGGATCTTTTATTTCAGCTGATGAAACATGGGACTAACACTTTACATGTTGCATTTATATTTTTGTTCAGTATAATTCTGGATGTCATCTGGTTATATTTTGCCTTGCCATAATTGTAGGTCATTCGAAGTAGCCTATATCTGTTTCTCATATCATTTTTCACACAGAGCACCTTTCATTCGCCAGGCAGGCCGTTTGGGAAATTTCCCATGCACCACTACACCACTGATGTTTGGATATTTCTTCTGAAATATGACATCCCAGTCACTTTTACTCGAGCCCAGCCACACAGCAATTCCTGCCTATGCCTCTGCCATAACTTAATGAAATGTTCTGAGAACCTTCAAAGAACATAGACCAGGTGTTCTGTCAACATTCTTACAGCATTATATTTACAGTGCATTCGGAAAGTATTCAGACCCCTTCCCCTTTTCCATATTTTGTTACGTTACAGCCTTATTATAAAATGTATATATAAAAAAAAAATCCTCATCAATGTACACACAATACCCCATAATGACAAAGCAAAACAAGTTTTTAATAAGTTTATTATTATTACTATTATTTTTAATACCTTATTTACATAAGTATTCAGACCCATTGCTATGAGACTCGAAATTGAGCTCAGGTGCATCTTGTTTCCATTGATCATCCTTGAGATGTTTCTACAACTTGATTGGAGGCCACCTGGGGTAAATTCAATTGATTCGACAAGGTACACACCTGTCTATATAAGGTTGACAGTGCATGTCAGAGCAAAAACCAAGCCATGTGGTCGAAAGGAATTGTCTGTAGAGCTCCGAAACAGGATTGTGTCGAGGCAAAGATCTGGGGAAGGGTAGCAAAACCTTTCTGCCACATTGAAGGTCCCCATGAACACAGTGGCCTCCATCACTCCACCAAGACTCATCTTAGAGCTGGCCGCCTGGCCAAACTGAGCAATCGGGGGAGAAGGGCCTTGAGGTGACCAAGGACCCGATGGTCTCTCTGACAGAGCTCCACAGTTTCTCTGTGGAGATGAGAGAACCTTCCAGAAGGACAACAATCTCTGCAGCACTCCACCAATCAGGCCTTTATGGTAGAGTGGCCAGACAGAGGCCACTCCTAAGTAAAAGGCACATGACAGCCCACTTGTAGTTTGCCAAAAGGCACCTAAAGGACTCTCAGACCATGAGAAACAAGATTATCTGGTCTGATGAAACCAAGATTGAACTCTTTGACCTGGATGCCTAGTGTCAAGTCTGGAGGAAACCTGGCACCATCCTTACGGTGAAGCATGGTGGTGGCAGCATCATGCTGTGGGGATGTTTTTCAGCGGCAGGGACTGGGAAACTAGTCAGGATCGAGGGAAAGATGAAGGGAGCAAAGTACAGAGAGATCCCTGATGAAAACCTGCTCCAGAGCACTCAGAACCTCAGACTGGGGTGAACTTGACTTGAACCCGATCGAACATCTCTGGAGAGACTTGAGAATAGCTGTGCAGCGACGCTCCCCATCCAACCTGACAGAGCTTGAGAGGGAGGATCTGCAGAACATAATGGGAGAAACTCCCCAAATACAGCCAAGCTTTTAGTGTCATACCCAAGAAGACTCAAGGCTTTAATTGCTGCCAAGGTGCTTCAACAAAGTACTGAGTAAAGGGTCTGAATACTTATGTAAATGTCATGTTTAAGTTTTTTATTTGTAATAGATTTGCAAACATAAAAAAAAAACTGTTTTTGCTTTGTCATTATGGTGTATTGTGAGTAGATTGATGAGATAAAAAAAAAACATTTTAGAATAAGGCTGTCATGTCCAAATGCACTATATGTCCTGTGCAACCTAAAATAAACATTGTATGAATGTCAGCACAACCAGACAGTTTTAGGGTTTGGGAACCTATTACTTGTCATTTCCCTACAATGTTCCCACAACCTAAATAAACATTCTGGGAACCTTTAAAGAACAGACAAAATGTGTTCTGGCCACGTTCTTGTAACATCAGGCAAATATGTTTTGCACCCTAAAAGAAAAATTGTAGAATCATCCACACAACTGGACAGATTTTGTGTTTTGTGATGTCCCCAAAATGTTCTCACCAGACTGATTCCACAACCTAATGAAACATTCTGGGAACATTTAAAGAACAGATGAAATGTGTCCTAGAAATGTTCTTGCAACATCAGGTAAATATCTTATACAAACGTTCTAGAATCATCAGCACGACTGGACAGTTTGTGTGTTATGAGAACATTTGCCGCAACCTAATGAATGTTCTGGGAACTTTCACAGAGCACATTTTTGCTGGATGAAACCCTACCTTCCACTAAGGGGTTAAACTCTAGGTGAACGGAGTGGAACGGTTATCCACCATGTTGGTTTAGGACTGAGACAGAAAACAGTGGGAATTGAACAAACGTCTGTTCAAAATGATTACTGAAAAGTAACCATTTCTGGGATTGGTTCCACTATACAAAATCCCACTCTAAATCTCTGCCCCCATCATCCTGTCACCGCCTAGCTACCAGTCTTTTTCTATAGGCTTCCACTTTCTATCAACCTAAACAGGGATAGCCAAAGGTCCTGTAGAGCTGCAGTGAGTGCAGGGCTTTATTCCAGCCCAGCTCTAACACCCCTTAATCTACACAGTATCCCAAATCTCTAATACAGTACCTTCAAGTCATCCAAATGACATCTACTCATATCGCCCTACTGTCTGTCACTACAAACCAACATTTATAGTGCGTACTGAGGCCCATCAACATTTATCCCAACCCCCAACGTTAGATAGGCCACACAAAGTCTCTATAATGTTACAGTAATGTTAGGCTGACAAGACAGGCCTGCTGGTCTTCTCCAGTTACTGTACTGTGAAGTTCAGGCATGTCTCTAGTCTCGCAGCTCACCACTCATCCTTTTCTCTTTCTCTACTCATCCTTTTCTCTTTCTCCACTCATCCTTTTCTCTTCTCCTCTCTCCTCCTATCTTGTCCTTCCATGTATCCACCTGTTATACTTCCTGTTCTATTCTAGTCTTGTCCTCTCATATTAGATTGACATTCTAGTCATCTAGCAGACGCTTTTATCCAAAGTGACTTCCAGTTAGTGCATTCATGTTACGATAGCTAGGTGGGACAACCACGTCACAATCCTGGTGAGTACATTTCTCCTCAATACAGAAAGGACCAACAACGTCAGTGTTAGTAGGAAAAGACAAGTGCAATAAAATCAAATAAAAAAACATTCTGGGTGGGGGAGTGGGGATAAGACTGAGATCTTATTTAAGAGACTCTTTGAAGAGGTAGGGTTTAGCATTACAACTATAGTGTTCTATCCTGGGTTTGCCCGTCCACTTATGTCTTACACAGAAATAGAAATCCACTGTACACAGAGTGACTAACCCACTAAGAGACTCACAATGGAGGAAGTGGAGTACAGTGTGTCTTCTTCCAGGGTTTAGTTAGTAATTAGAGGGAAAATACCCAGACAGTCAAGACATCAGTATGTTTTGTGTTGTTTCAAAAGACTGACAATAGACTTGTGATGTCTGGGAATGAGAGATATGATGTGTGTGTGCGTGCCGCCGGCGCGCACGTGTCTGCGTGTGCATGGGTGTGTGTGTGCACCTGTGTCCCTGCCTGTGTGTGCGTGTGCATGGGTGTGTGTGTGCCTGTGTGTGTGTGCGTGCCTGTGCGCGCATGGGTGTGTATCCCCGTGAGAGGAGACGGAGAACAAAGATGAGATTCTGAGACATCAGCAGAGATCCTGTGGCCCAGAGGCAAAGCTGCTGTTACAGGAGCCAAGGCCTGTGTACTGCAGGAGCACACAACATCAGAGAGAGAGATGGGAAAGAGAGATAGAGAAAGAGAGAGAGGGGTGGGAGAACGAGAGGGGCTAAAAGGAGAGAGAGAGAGACCGCAGAGAAAGATGGAGAGAGAAAGAGAGGCAGAAAGGAGAAGTGGAGGTGAAGGGGACAAGGGAAAGGAAAGAGTACCAAAACAAGAAGGAGAAGAGAAAATAAAGAGCCACTCAAAAAGGGATAGATGAAACAAATTAGAAGTTCTCACAATGTTCTCACCAGAGTGTTTCATTCGGTTGTGGGAACATTCTGGGAACTTTTAAAGACTGCGAGGGAAAAAGCAGAGAGAGACCGCAAAGAGAGCAAGTTAGACAGAGAGAGAGAGAGAGAGATGAGAGGGTTGGAGAAAACTCAGAGAGAGAGAGAGAGAGGGAGAGAGCAGGAGATTAGAGGGTTGGAGAAAACTCAGAGAGAGAGAGAGAGGGAGGGAGAGAGCAGGAGATTAGAGGGTTGGAGAAAACTCAGAGAGAGAGAGAGAGAGAGGGAGAGAGCAGGAGATTAGAGGGTTGGAGAAAACTCAGAGAGAGAGAGAGAGAGAGAGGGAGAGAGCAGGAGATTAGAGGGTTGGAGAAAACTCAGAGAGAGAGAGAGAGAGAGAGAGAGAGAGAGAGAGGGAGAAAGGTGGTGGAAGTGAAGGGGAAGAGAGAAAGGAAGGAGTACCAAAACAAGAAGGAGAAGAGAAAATAAAGAGCTACTCAAAAAAAGGAAAGATGAAACAAATTAGAGGTGGAGATGGAAAGAAAGAAAACAAATGGAGGGAGAGTTGAGTGCACCCACACACATACACCACAACATATCTACCTCTCCATCTTCCTCCACCATCCACCTGACACCACCATTAAGAGTGCACTCTGGCTAGCTCGTCTTGTAGCCACTACACTACCTAGCGTCGCTGTCTATATACAACTTGTTTCATCTTCTCTCCATTGGAAGAGAACTCACTATAGCCATCCATAAGTATTTGGAGTCTAATGTATCAAAAGTGCGATATAAATGCAGTTATTAATATGTTCATTACAACTATTACACACAGGGGTCTCATCAACATACGGTACATTGTAGCCTCAATTCCCATAATCATTATAAAGTGATGTAGAAAGTATAATATATCGGACATGACGTTGTCTACTCTTTCCAAAGCAGATATCCGCTGTGGTCTGGCTGTAGGTTAGGTAACATGTTAATTTGTGTTGGTTACACTCTTGGCATGTAAGGTCGAAGACACCGCTTTCCATGGAAATGCTTTTGTTCTGCTTTTACTGTAAATAGAGTTGTGTGTCAGGGTTTGTATTGTGCTGTATTATAGGTACAGTGGGGTCCGAAATTATTGACACCCTTGATAACGACGAGCAATAATGACTGTATGAAATACAGTATTCAAATACTGAGCAATACTGTATGCGAAAAAAGTGGGGATAAAATATTATTTTATACTAGTACAATTGCTCAGAGAAAAATATATTTGAAATACAAATCTCAAAAAGTTAGGGGTCAAAATAATTGACACCCCTAAATATTCTTATAAAGTAGTCAAAAGCGTAGTATTTGGTATTCCTAGCACGCAATGACTACATCAAGATTGTGACTCTACATGCATCCCACTGCTGGCTTGCCACTGAAGATAAGCAGGGTTGGTCCTGATTGGTCCCTGGATAGGACACCAAATGCTACTGGAAGTGGTGTTGGAGGACCAGTAGGAGGCACTCTTTCCTCTGGTCTAAAAAAAAAGATGGCAATGCCTCAGAGCAGTGATTGGGGACATTGCCCTGTGTAGGGTGCTGTCTTTCGGATGGGACGTTAAACGGGTGTCCTGATTCTCTGTGGTCACTAAAGATCCCATGGCACTTATCGTAAGAGTATGGGTGTAAACCCCGGTATTCCGGCTGAATAACCAAAGCCCTCATACCATCATCGACACCTAATCATCCCCAGCTTCCAATTGGCTCATTCATCCACCCTACTATTCCCCAGGTCATTGCTCTAAATGAGAATGTGTTCTCAGTCAACTTAACTTGTAAAATAAGGGTTAAATAAAAATAAATACATAGAAGATTTTGTTGGATGCATTTGCAGTTCATTTTGGTTGTGTTTCAGATCATTTTGAGACCAATAGAAATTAATGGTAAATAATGTATTGTGTCATTTTGGAGTCCCTTTGATTGTAAATAAGAATAGAATATGTTTCTAAACACTTCTACATTAATGTGGATGCTACCATGATTATGGATAATCCTAAATAAATTGTGAATAATGATGAGTGAGTAGGTTAGAGGGTCAAATATCTTACCACCAAAACATGCTAACCTCCCTGTTATTGGAAATAGTGAGAGGTTAGCATGTCTAGGGGGTATGATCTTTGACCCTCTAACCTTCTCATTCATCATGATTCACAATTTATTTAGGATTATCCATAATCATGGTAGAATCCACATTAATGTAGAAGTGTTTAGAAACATATTCTATTCTAATAGAAATGGCACAATACATTATTTACCCTAATTTCTATTGGGCACAAATCATCTGAAACACAACCAAAATGAACTGCAAATGCATCCAATAAGTTTGTAAACTTACAAGCTTGATGTAATCATTGCGTGCTAGGAATATGGGACCAAATACTAAACTTTAGACTATTTTATTTATAAGAATCTTTAGGGGTGTCAATACCTTTTGAGGAAAGAAAATGTTACTTGATAAACAGAATCTCGTTCTCTGAGAAATTGTATTAGTATAAAATATTATTTCAACCAAAAATGTGCATACAATATAGCTCAGTATTTGAATTATTTATTATATACAGTTGAAGTCGGAAGTTTACATACACCTTAGCCACCTTAGCCAAATAAATGTTTTCACCTTAGCCAAATACATACGTTTTTCACAATTCCTGACATTTAATCGTAGAAAAATTCCTTGTCAGTTAGGATCACCACTTTATTTTAAGAATGTGAAATGTCAGAATAATAGTATAGAGAAAGATTTATTTCAGATTTGATTTCTTTCATCACATTCCCAGTGGGTCAGAAGTTTACATACACTCAACTAGTATTTGGTAGCATTGCCTTTAAATTGTTTAACTTGGGTCAAAAGTTCCGGGTAGCCTTCCACAAGCTTCCCAAAATAAGTTGGGTGAATTTTGGCCCATTCCTCCTGACAGAGCTGGTGTAACTGAGTCAGCTTTGTAGGCCTCCTTGCTCTTTCAGTTCTGCCCACACATTTTCTATAGGATTGAGATCAGGGCTTTGTGATGGCCACTCCAATACCTTGACTTTGTTGTCCTTAAGCCATTTTGTCACAACTTTGGAAGTATGCTTGAGGTCATTGTCCATTTGGAAGACCCATTTGCGACCAAGCTTTAACTTCCTGACTAATGTCTTGAGATGTTGCTTCAATATATGCACATAATTTCCCTTCCTCATGATGCCATCTATTTTGTGAAGTGCACCAGTCCCTCCTGCAGCAAAGTACCCCCATAACATGATGCTGCCACCCCCGTGCTTCACAGTTGGGATGGTGTTCTTCGGCTTGCAAGCATCCCCCTTTTTCCTCCAAACATAACGATGGCCATTATGGTTCTATTTTTGTTTCATCAGACCAGAGGACATTTCTCCAAAAAGTACGATCTTTGTCCCCATGTGCAGTTGCAGACCGTAGTCTGGCTTTTTTATGGCGGTTTTGGAGCAGTGGCTTCTTCCTTGCTGAGCGGCCTTTCAGATTATGTCGATATAGGACTCGTTTTACTGTGGATATAGATACTTTTGTATCGGTTTCCTCCAGCATCTTCACAAGGTCCTTTGCTGTTGTTCTGGGATTGATTTGCACTTTTCGCACCAAAGTACATTCATCTCTAGGAGACAGAACGCATCTCCTTCCTGAGTGGTATGATGGCTGCGTGGTCCCATGGTGTTTATACTTGCGTACTGTTGTTTGTACAGATGAACATGATACCTTCAGGCGTTTGGAAATTGCCATGACATAATTTTCGGGAAT
The DNA here is from genome assembly GCA_030435695.1 of Brachymystax lenok tsinlingensis. NCBI lineage: Eukaryota > Metazoa > Chordata > Actinopteri > Salmoniformes > Salmonidae > Brachymystax > Brachymystax lenok. The sequence continues at coordinate 9,338,521 of CM059798.1, forward strand.
TTTCCAAGCTGGCACAGTCAACTTAGTGGATATAAACTTCTGACCCACTGGAATTGTGATACAGTGAATTATAAGTGAAATAATCTGTCTGTAAACAATTTTTTTTTAAATTACTTGTGTCATGCATAACGTAGATGTCCTAACCGACTTGGCAAAAGTATAGTTTGTTAAAACCACTTAGGGATCATTGGGGTGCTTTCACAAAGGCTTTACGGCGAAAACATAACATTTGATTGTTTGAGGATAGCACCTCTCATATTTATGCATTAGCATAAATTCATAAGCAGCGCGGGTCACACAACACCCATATAAGAGCTAAAATAAATCACTTACCTTTCGAAGAACTTCTGCTGAGGGCATCCCAAGTGTCCAAGGAAGACATCCAATGGTTCTTTTGTTAGAAAAAGTCATTTATTATATCCATAAATCTCTGTTTGGTTGGCGCGTTATGTTCAGAAAATCCACCGTCGAGTCGCCCGTTGTACAGTGAAGAGAAAGCATTCAAATTATACCTATCAACTTTGCCCAAACAAATCAAACATCATTTATAATGCATCCTTATGTATCCTTTTAAGAATATTAACGATTATATTTTACACGGATGACTTCCTAAACGATATAAAAGGAATATAGCGCGCGCTCACGGTCTCGTGCCCAGGAAAAGTTATTGACATCCGTGGTCCCTTCAGTAATTCTTCTTCTGTTCAGTTCTGTTCAATGATAAAGCCTTGAAACTATGTCTAAAGACTGTTGACATCTAGTGGAAGCCATAGGTACTGCAATCTGGGAGCTATTTTACATGGATTTCAATAGGAAGCCTATCAAACTGAGGAAATGTCACAAAAAAAAAACATCTGGACAGAAATTCCTTGGGTTTTTGCCTGCTATATCAGTTCTGTAATACTCACATACATTATTTTAACAATTTTAGAAACTTCGGAGTGTTTCCTATCCAATAGTACTAATTATGTGCATATCCTAGTTTCTGGGCCTGAGTGGCAGGCATTTTACTTTGGGCACGCCAGACTTTCCAAAACCGTCCCCACTGCTGATGATGCCTAAAGAGTTAACAAGAAATTTGTGGAGTGGTTGAAAAAACGTGTATGTGAACTTCTGACTTCAACTGTACAGTCATTATTGCTGATCTTATTCTTTATCAAAGGTGTCAATAATTTTCTTTCTGTTTTACTGAGGAGAAATCCACTATAGAATCCACTGATTCTATACATTTTTCAAAATGTCTGATCAAATTTGGATGGTTTCTTGGTAAAATATTGAAGCATTTCTTGGTAAAACGTTTTGTCCTGGGATCAACTAATAGACACGACTTTCATAACACACTGAAAGGGTTTGAGTATATTCGAGTGAGTGTGTGTGACATTGTATCTGTGTGTGTGTTGTGTTTAAGTTAGGGGCTCAGGTGGGCCTCAGTCCTTTCTGATCAAAGCTGACAAAGCGGTGTGAGAGAGGAGGACGGAATGATGCACGTCGCACGTGCGTGCACACACACACACACACACACACACACAAACGCACACTCCTATCCTCAGAGATCAATCCCTTTACAGTGGTTTCAGAAAGTATTCAGACCCCTTGACCTTTTTCACATTTTGTTGTGTTACAAGTTCTTCCACTTTCTAATGCCAAAGTGTAAGAAAAATAATAACATTTGTAAAAATATATATATATATAAATAATAATTAATGTATCTTAATTATATAAGTATTCATCCCCCTGAGTCAATACATGTTAGAATCATATTTGGCAGAGTCTTGAAGAGCTTGGATTGTATAATATTTTCACCGTATTATTTTTACAATTCTTCAAGCTTTGTCAAGTTTGTGGTTGATCATGGCTAGACAGCCATTTTCATGGCTTGCCATAGATTTTCAAGCCGATTTAAGTCAAAACTGTAACTAGGCCACTCAGGAACATTTTATATCGTCTTGGTAAGCAACTCCAGTGTATATTTGGCCTTGTGGTTTAGGTTATTGTCCTGAAAGGTGCATTTGTCTCCCAGTGTCTGTTGGAAAGCAGACAACCAGGTTTTCCTCTAGGATTTTTCCTGTGCTTAGCTTTATTCCGTTTCTTTTTTTCAAAGAAAAAACTCCCTAGTCCTTGCCGAGGACAAGCATTCCCATAACATGATGCAGCCACCACCAAGCTTGATTATATGAAGAGTGGTACTCAGTGATGTGTTGAATTTGCCCCAAACATATTGAATTTGCCCCAAGCTTTGTATTCAGGACATACAGTTAATTTCTTTGACACATTTTTTAGCAGTTTTACTTTTTGGAATGTTTTTTATTCTGTACAGGCGTCCTTCTTTTCACTCTGCCATTTAGGTTATTATTGTGGAGTAACTACAATGTTGTTGATCCATCCTCAGTTTTCTCTTATCACAGCAATTAAACTCTGTAACTGGTCTCATGGTGAAATCCCTGAGTGGGACTTTTTATTTTTACCCATCTACCAATAGGTGACCTTCTTTGGAAGGCATTGTAAAACCTACCTGCTCTTTGTGGTTGAATCTGTGTTTCAAATTCAATGCTCGACTGAGAGTCCTTACAGATAATTGTATGTGTGGGGTACAGAGATGAGGTGGTAATTCAAAAATCATGTTAAACACTATTATTGCAAACAGAGTCCATGCAACTTATTATGTGAGTTGTTAAGCAAATATTTACACATGAACATATTTAGGCTTGCCATAACAAAAGGGCTGAATACTTATTGACAATGTTCCCTCTAAGCTCCCTGGGAGTACCACGCAGAAGAAATATCAGTCTGCGCAGAGGAGCACAAGATTGAACTTTCTAGTTTTCCCCTTTCGTTAACACTATCAACGTTTCCCTCTACTGTGCGAATTGTGATCAAATCATTGCAATATTAGCCACTAACAATGCAACATACTGAAACAAACAAACCATGCAAGAGATTTTCTTGTAGTCAGAGAGCATTGAAGTAGGATTCTATTGCATTGACAGGCCTGACTCAGGCCCGTGCTCTATACAGACCGTTGGGCCATAACCAATCAGAGCTGCAGTATCCCTATATGCAAATAGACCATTGCCATATATGGATCTGTGACATTCACTTTGACTGTGTTTACAGCATGAGTTTTGAGATTAAAGCAGAAGCTGCATGTACATTTGTTTATATTCTTTGCTAGTAAGTGAGTTATTAGCCCAGTTAAAGAGAATTTGTAGTCAGCAATGGGGGAGTGGTCGCTTCCAACAGGAGTATGGAACGTGTGCATTTCTAGCCATCTTTGAAAAGCAGGTAAAGATGTTTTGTTCTGTCTTAAAGGGGCTGTGTTGTATTTTGAGACCAGCTTGAATAAGTAACCAATAAGACAGAGGGTAGCATCATTTGTCTGATTGTCTGTAATAATGGTATGGGAATAATAATGCATTTTATTTTGTAAAGTGGTTTCTTGCGTTGCGTCATGCCTAAGAACAGCCCTTAGCCGTAGTATATTGGCCATATGCCACACCTCCTTATTGCTTAAATAACCTCCTTCCAAACACCTGAACCCAGGAGAGAGCATCAAGAAGAGCTAGTCATGACTTACTGTTGTCCTTTAGTTTACCTTTCAAAATGAAAAATACTAAACAACAATGTGTTTTCTTCTTTGCTTTGGCTTGAATACGATTCAATCACTCAATCAAACTAGAAATGGTTTCTCCTTCTAAGCATTGACATTCTTAAATAAAAAGGCTGCTTTGTACAGAGAAACTGAACTGGACCATTGAAGCATTAGGGCCCAATCCTAAATCGTCCCCTAAACCCTGCACCCTATGCACTTGTGGAGATCTGAGAGGAATTTACAGGTGTAATCAAACTGGTAGTAGCTCCACCTTGCCCTCTGATAGGCTAGGTGGAAGTTACACCATATTGCTAATACCAATCAAATCCTCTCAGATCTATACAAGTGCATAGGGGACTATTTGGGATTTGGCCCCCTTAGGTGATATAGCACTGACTGGACACTTAGTCGTTACAGGAAGTCAGAGGGATATTAACAGGAAGAAGATGTTACAGTAGTACTAATACTTGGGCTATGTCCTAATTATCTCTCCTCCGTCCCGAAGTGTGCACTTGTTCACTTCCTTTTACTGATTTGAAGAAATGACTGGTATAAAGAAATATGGTGTAAACTCCCACTAGCTAATGCCTTCACCAATCCAATGCTTTAAGATTTGTGGGAAGTAGTGAACGAGTACTCACTTAAGCAGAAAGAAGATGGGATGCATCCAGGCCCTTATTCAGGAAGTCCCGACATCGAACAACATTCTCTTTCGATGTATGATGTAGCCTATTCTGCCTTCAGTCTGACATTAATATCTAGCAAATAAAGGTATCATTTCCGCTCTACATATTACATTTCTATCTGCAACTTTGTAAACATAAGTTGTATGCTCCTGAACGACCTCCAGGAGTTAGTTATTTATTAGTTTGTTTCCATGTACTGGAAAGGTGACGTGGGAGAAGGTCTAATACACAGGTATGGATTAGTATTTGACATTTGGATGTTATGACGGTAAGCATAGGTATCTGTCTTTTCTAAAGAAAGGTCTGCTATAGTAACACTTTCTTTTCATGAAGGTAATGAAGCATCAGAGGTTGGCCCATAAACAGGCAGGTAAGCCTATCTAGTAGCCAGCTCAACTTTGGGGCTGTGTCAATACGTCTGAGCAAAGAGAAACTCCCTTTCCCCCCAACTCTCCACAACTTTCACTTAAAAAAGACACCCAAGAGAAAAATATTCCCTTTGGTACTCAAAATGAGCTGTAAGAAGAAGATAATCCATCATATTGACAGCAGCCATTTTTTTATGGTCAGGAAACGACTCCAAAAGGCAAGATGGTATCATCTCAACTGTGTGTTACGTGTTGTAGTTAATAGTGCTGTAGTTAATAGTGTTGTAGTTAATAGTGTTGTAGTTAATAATGTTGTAGTTAATAGTGCTGTAGATAATAGTGTTGTAGTTAATAGTGTTGTAGTTAATAGTGTTGTAGTTAATTGTGTTGTAGTTAATAGTGCTGTAGTTAATAGTGTTGTAGTTAATAGTGTTGTAGTTAATTGTGTTGTAGTTAATAGTGTTGTAGTTAATAGTGTTGTAGTTAATAGTGCTGTAGTTAATAGTGCTGTAGTTAATAGTGTTGTAGTTAATAGTGCTGTAGTTAATAGTGCTGTAGTTAATAGTGCTGTAGTTAATAGTGCTGTAGTTAATAGTGTTGTAGTTAATTGTGTTGTAGTTAATAGTGTTGTAGTTAATAGTGTTGTAGTTAATAGTGCTGTAGTTAATAGCGCTGTAGTTAATAGTGTTGTAGTTAATAGTGCTGTAGTTAATAGTGTTGTAGTTAATAGTGTTGTAGTTAATAGTGCTGTAGTTAATAGTGTTGTAGTTAAAAGTGCTGTAGTTAATAGTGCTGTAGTTAATAGTGTTGTAGTTAATAGTGTTGTAGTTAATAGTGCTGTAGTTAATAGTGTTGTAGTTAATAGTGCTGTAGTTAATAGTGCTGTAGTTAATAGTGCTGTAGTTAATAGTGTTGTAGTTAATAGTGCTGTAGTTAATAGTGCTGTAGTTAATAGTGTTGTAGTTAATAGTGCTGTAGTTAATAGTGTTGTAGTTAATAGTGTTGTAGTTAATAGTGCTGTAGTTAATAGTGCTGTAGTTAATAGTGTTGTAGTTAATAGTGCTGTAGTTAATAGTGCTGTAGTTAATAGTGCTGTAGTTAATAGTGCTGTAGTTAATAGTGTTGTAGTTAATAGTGTTGTAGTTAATAGTGCTGTAGTTAATAGTGTTGTAGTTAATAGTGTTGTAGTTAATAGTGTTGTAGTTAATAGTGCTGTAGTTAATAGTGTTGTAGTTAATAGTGCTGTAGTTAATAGTGTTGTAGTTAATAGTGCTGTAGTTAATAGTGCTGTAGTTAATAGTGCTGTAGTTAATAGTGTTGTAGTTAATAGTGCTGTAGTTAATAGTGTTGTAGTTAATAGTGTTGTAGTTAATAGTGCTGTAGTTAATAGTGCTGTAGTTAATAGTGTTGTAGTTAATAGTGCTGTAGTTAATAGTGTTGTAGTTAATAGTGCTGTAGTTAATAGTGTTGTAGTTAATAGTGTTGTAGTTAATAGTGCTGTAGTTAATAGTGTTGTAGTTAATAGTGCTGTAGTTAATAGTGCTGTAGTTAATAGTGCTGTAGTTAATAGTGCTGTAGTTAATAGTGCTGTAGTTAATAGTGTTGTAGTTAATAGTGCTGTAGTTAATATTGTTGTAGTTAATAGTGTTGTAGTTAATAGTGTTGTAGTTAATAGTGTTGTAGTTAATAGTGTTGTAGTTAATAGTGCTGTAGTTAATAGTGTTGTAGTTAATAGTTCTGTAGTTAATAGTGTTGTAGTTAATAGTGCTGTAGTTAATAGTGTTGTAGTTAATAGTGTTGTAGTTAATAGTGCTGTAGTTAATAGTGTTGTAGTTAATAGTGTTGTAGTTAATAGTGCTGTAGTTAATAGTGTTGTAGTTAATAGTGCTGTAGTTAATAGTGTTGTAGTTAATAGTGTTGTAGTTAATAGTGCTGTAGTTAATAGTGTTGTAGTTAATAGTGCTGTAGTTAATAGTGCTGTAGTTAATAGTGTTGTAGTTAATAGTGCTGTAGTTAATAGTGTTGTAGTTAATAGTGTTGTAGTTAATAGTGTTGTAGTTAATAGTGTTGTAGTTAATAGTGTTGTAGTTAATAGTGTTGTAGTTAATAGTGCTGTAGTTAATAGTGTTGTAGTTAATAGTGTTGTAGTTAATAGTGCTGTAGTTAATAGTGCTGTAGTTAATAGTGCTGTAGTTAATAGTGTTGTAGTTAATAGTGCTGTAGTTAATAGTGTTGTAGTTAATAGTGTTGTAGTTAATAGTGCTGTAGTTAATAGTGCTGTAGTTAATAGTGTTGTAGTTAATAGTGTTGTAGTTAATAGTGCTGTAGTTAATAGTGTTGTAGTTAATAGTGCTGTAGTTAATAGTGTTGTAGTTAATAGTGTTGTAGTTAATAGTGCTGTAGTTAATAGTGCTGTAGTTAATAGTGCTGTAGTTAATAGTGTTGTAGTTAATAGTGCTGTAGTTAATAGTGTTGTAGTTAATAGTGTTGTAGTTAATAGTGTTGTAGTTAATAGTGTTGTAGTTAATAGTGCTGTAGTTAATAGTGCTGTAGTTAATAGTGTTGTAGTTAATAGTGCTGTAGTTAATAGTGTTGTAGTTAATAGTGTTGTTGTGTCTGTTTCGATTGAGAAAAGTCACCAGGAAGAGATCTTCATTCTGATAAACAGGAGAATACAGTCTTTCTTCCATTTCTCCCTCTCTTTCTTTATTTGACTCACCTAATAATGCTTTTCTCACCTTGACTTTTGAAGCTAGGTCCATGCACAATGGTCCAACCATTAGTCATGTTTCAATAACTATTCAGCTGTAATGATGATGGCAGAAAGTTGTTGTCTCCCTGCCTAGTCAGTCAGTCAGTCAATATGTCTGAAATATGTTTTTTCTATAATAAATCAACTGTAGAGACAACACAATGTTGATTTCATAACTATTATTTTGGCCAAGGCCTGTCATCAAACTGTTTTTAAGCTAATGCTTTTTCTCACAGACTGACTGAATAGAATGTGTGTTCTTTGTATTCTTAATGAGTGTGAAGATACTGAGTCAACACAGACACCAACACCAACACATTGTATATATTTAAATCTATATCTTATAACTCAGCTAATCAATGGCTCTAACTATATATCCCCAAAAAGACTTAAAAACAAGAAAAAAGGAAAAACATGCAACGCAAAAATACCTTCATCTCTCGGTCTGTTCATTGTAGACTCATCATGTTTTTTTGTGAGCGGACCTAGGGTGCAAGAAAAAAAGGGGGGAAAAAGAGAAAAGAGAAAATTCAAAAAAGATTACTGGCAAAAAACGCAAAGAAAAAATCAAAAAAGAAAAGAAGAGCAAAAAAGACAAATCAGTTTTTCCTTTTCTCTTTTTAAAAAGAGGACAAAAACAAAACAAAAACGCAGCATCACAGACACATTATAAGAAAAGACAACAAACGCTTTTGTCAAGAGAAAAGAAGGAGCCCCTATATCTGAAGATCCAGCACTCCGTCTCACCCGGGAGAAACGGATAAATGAGTTGTCATTGGTCGTTAACTAGATGTTTATTGGTTGTGCTGCCCTTTCTGAACCCATGTTCTGTTACTTGTTGTTCAAGTTGTATTTCTGGCTTCAGGGGACCATAGTAAAAATCTATGGAAGGAGAAATAGAGAGTGACGTTCTGTGGTTGGAAAATCAACACCCACCCTTACCCTCCCCTTTCCCCCCTCAGAACCCAAAAAGGAACGTCGGGCATAGAGGGGTACCAAAGAGGGGTGGGCCTCGTCAAGACGCCCTACAATAACATGATTAACCACCTGTTGTGATTCATGAATAGCGTGACATTTTCTTCACACAAACACTGATACCCCTTTCCTTTTCCTTCTGTCACTACATTTCCCACAATGCTTGGTTCTACAACATAAACAATATGAACACACTAGATGAAATGTTTTTGGGGTTAAAATGCACAACCAAATTGTATCTTTATTAGTCAGCCATCTCTAGCGAGAGAGACACAATGAAAGGAACCTGTAATGATGAGAAATCATGTTAAACATGTGTTAGAAAACCGGAGAAAGGGACAAAGGTATGCAGTATGTGTGTGTGTGTGGCTTAGATGTAACCCTCAAAGTCATCCCACCAGTGAATATGTAATTACATGTATAGTGCACAACAGGCTGTGTGTCAATTAGAAATGACATGTAGCTTGATGCTAGTTAACGGAGTGTGTGCTGTGTGGTGGGTAAAATGTGCATGTAATTCGATCCGCATCTGCCCACCAGCTATTCTTGGCAAATGGAGGAGAGGGGGAGAGGGAGAGCGGGAGAGAGATAGCGGGAGAAGAAGGAGAGAGAACAGAAAGGGATACTTCTCTCCTCCTCCTCTCCTCTCTTCTTCTCTCCCCAATCGGTGAAAGTTTGCTGCTGAGGAACTAATGTTGTGATATGCAAAACAGCAATAAGGGAAGGGGCCAATCAGGAAAGAGGCCTGGGCTAACAGGAGGCACCATCTGCTGTTGGGATTACAGCTACCTATGAGGGAACCAATGGGCAGGACTCTGATATGCTGACAACCAGGAAGTCTGTCATGTCACTGTGATTTGTAATCCAATGAAGTTATATGTATCTGCAGTGACAGCTCAAAAATATCAAAATAAATGTTGTTAACTTATTGCAGCCCGGAAACGGATCTAAGGATAGGATTACGGTTAGCTAGAGGTAAATGCTTGGCAAATACAACTCATTCAAGGAAAACGAATAGGATTATAACTGATGCCTGTACTGTGTGCATGGGTTATGGCTTCACATGAGGTTGAATAAGGTAAAGATATTGGGAGTCTTAGAGTGGTTATAGCGTATTGATAAGTCTGTATATAGACATCCATAAGAGTGTGTGATGGTACGGTTAACAGGGTTGAGAGAAGGTTATCCTCAGATTGAAATAATCACCTGAAAAAAAAAAGAATCAATTGAAATGATGGTAAAATTGTTTACGAATGTAAAACTTTTGGTAAAACCTGCAGAATTGCCACCCTTCATGACGATGGTTGGATACAGCTGTGCAAATTAAATGCAGCATGTCAACCTGTCTGACATATCCTGTATGCACGTCATTCAGCATAACAAGATGCCTATTTATAAACTGTAAAAACAGAGAAAAATGTACGCAAAACAGATGGAAAAGCCCCAGTCAATGAATGGCTCACTCATACAGTCCCCTGTATTTAGGCATCTTACAGTCACTCAGAATAGTTAAGAGGCATCATTAGTGTTTACCACAGCATTTTAGGGCAGAAAAAGTAGAAGAAAAGCTTTGCCAGAAGTAATTTTGTGAAGTGCTAAAAACAAAATGAAACAATAACAGGGTTTGTGTGTAGGGTAGAGTGTTAGAATGGTATTAGAAACCCTTTTAACATCCATCATGATACACTAATTGACAATTGTACAATTTACTGTACAGTTAATGAAGAAAAACGACCGTAGTCCTCTTTTTCATTACAACCCCTTCTCCTCGATGACCTCCCCCTCTTTTTCACTCTTCTCTTTTTCCAAATATACCTTCTTTTCACCGTTACTTTCCTCTTCATCTCTCTCTGTTTTGCAGGTTGTCTAAGTGCAGAACAAACCCGGGTTCAAATGCTATTTGAAGTCTTTCACATAATTTAAAGGTCATGAACAGTCAAAATCATGTTTTTTCAAATTGACTGTTGCTTCTACATTGATGAAGTTTGATCATAAAGTTACTGGTCTCCTCCCCCCATGTCAAACACTTATGATTATTAAGTGGCAGGAGTATTAAGGGGATAGGGTGACATCACCCTAACTCTCAATTTAATACACCAACAGTAATTGATATTCTCTTACCTAATTTAAATAAGTGCCGCCTTGTAACCGCCAGCGGAGAAGGCGTGTTTGCGGAGGGGGAGTGGTTTATATAGCTAGATAGCTACTCTACTGGTACAGCAATTTGACTGTAGTGTGTCAGCAGAGATACTTATATGGCAAAGATACTTATATGTCTCCCCTTTCATCTGTTACTGGTGTTCGCTAGTTACTGGCTAGCTAGGTCTTCAGCCAGCATGGTACAAAAGGGGGGGGAAGGGTTCTTCAGTTCTCTGAAGCAGTTGTCAAGTCACCATCTCCGTCAGCTATTTCAATGTTGAGTTGCTTTGTGGATCACCAAATTATCTTGAGAATATTTTACTGCAACATTGCTCACTGCATCAAAGTTTGCTGATGTAGGTGTTCCAAAGAGCTGTCGATCAAGGTGAGCTCATGAATATAAACTCCCCGCCCACTCAGCCTGTCTTTTCAAAGTTCCTGGTAGTAGCATTTCTATCCCCCCAAAATATTATATTTGATATTTTAGTCACTCCAAATACTATTTTACATGGGAATCAGAATGTTCGGGACCTTTAAGCGTTTGCTCTGGTCTGCCTGGAGTGCCATACGGGTGGGGTTTGCCGTATTCGGAACATTCTATTGGTTCCATGCAAGCTCAATCAAGCACAGCTAAAGTATTTGAAATTATTTTGAATAGTACTTGAACCCAGGGCTGGTGCAGAGCATCTCACTGACTGTGAACCAGGATACATAACATTTTAATTAAGCACTACTTCCACCTCTAACCACACACGCACACACACACACACACACACACACTCACTCACACACACACACACACACACACACACACACACACACACACACACACACACACACACACACACACACACACACACACACACACACACACACACACACACACACACACACACACAGCACTGCAGGCTCCCCCCGCCCCCAGCTATAGCTACAGTACGGACACTCACACCAGCCACACCAGCCACAGTGTATGTGTGTGTGTGTGTCAGAGTGAATTTGTGTACTGACAGTGTGCGCCTGGTGTGTGCACGTGCATCTATTAACATGTGCATGCTAGCCCCGCAGACTAAGAGTAAGTATAGTCTAGGTGTTGACAATGTAATTCAGCAGACAGCAGTGTGAGTGTGAAGTTGATGGACGAGCGGATGGGATTGTCACTGACAGGTTGTAAGTGAACTAAAAAGATGAATGATGGACGTTGGGCTGAGAGGAATACAGGGGTGTGTGTGTGTGTATGTGTGTGTGTGTGCATCCGTGTGTCTAGCCTCTCAGTAGTATGAGTAACGTGACAAGCGGGTCAGTGTTTTGTTTATGATGACTCACACATGATGCTTCTCTCTCCCAGCCTCGCTCAGGCTCCCCCTTCCTCACCTCTTCTCCCCCATATGAAAGAGTGTGTCGGCCATCCACCCATTCTGTGGCGCACGCTTTGTCAGCAGATGGCCACGCTGTGTGTACACCATGACGCTATCTCTGATGCTATCTATTAATAGGATATTTAGATACACTACGTGTGGAAAAATCACCAAGTATGATTCATTGGTTTAGTCTGTCTGGTTCAGTAGTAGGGACAGAAGGCATTCAATCTGGCCTGAAATACACTCTCTACATTCTTTTATAAAGACTATTTAGAAAGACTGTTGAGGTTATTGAATAACATGGGTAGATCAGGCATCTCTATTTGTTGTCCAGTGTTCCAGCCTTAGATGAAAGTCTCTCTCTCTCTCTCTCTCTCTCTCTCTCTCTCTCTCTCTCTCTCTCTCTCTCTCCCTCTCCCTCTCCCTCCCCCTTTGTCTCAATGCTTCAACAGTGTCTGAGAATTATAGCTCTAGTCTTGCTGAAGAGAGAGAAGAAAGCGAGAGAGAGAGAGAGATCAGGGAACAAGGGACACTAACACAGATGGGTCTCTGAATAGAGTGGGAACGAGAGAAGGGGAGATAGCGCGATGGTGTGAATGAGGTAGGAAGCAAGGTGAGACACCATTGGAGATTGCCGTTTGAATAGAGAGAAGTAGAAACAGAGATGGGTAAAGAAAGAGCACATTTGAAAGAGAGCAGTGGAGAAGAGAAGAGTGGAAAAGAGAGAAGTTCAGAAATAGACAGTGTGGAAAAAAAGGAAGCTAATAAGGAGTATTTTTTCTAAGATAGCCAGTGTGAAAAATACAGATATTTATAATGGAATGAGAATGGGAGGTGAAAAGGGGGGTAGAAACAGTGTAATAGAGGAGAGAGAGAGAGGAAGAGAGAAAGAGACAGAAAGAGAGAGAGAGAGAAAGAGAAAGGGAGAGAGAGAAAGGAAGAGAGAGAGAGAGAGAGAGAGAAAGAGAGAGAGACAGAGAGAAAGAAAGGAAGAGAGAGAGAGAGAGAGAGAGAGAGAGAGAGAGAGAGAGAGAGAGAGAGAGAGAGAGAACCTGGCAGGTAGCCAGATAGTGACATTTACAGAACAGTGACGATTGAGAAGGCATGAAGGTTAAAGCCATTTTCTCCCCATGCAACCAGTCACAGCCACAATGTGTGCGTCCCTCTCTCTCTGTGCATCTGCCATGCATGCATATGTATCTGCTGCTGCCACGTGTCTATGTGTGTCTGTGCATTCGTGCCTTTGTCTGTGTGTCTGCCATGTCTCTGCCATGTGTCTGTCATGTCTGGCCCTGCCTGTCTCTTAGTGTGATCCTTGTGTTCCTCCCCAGCAGAGGGACTAATCTGGGGGTTTACTGGGTAATCTACCCCATTTTGAGGGACAATATTTATCCTCCGTCTCTGGGTGGCGATGCCCTAAATCCTATTACAATCAAACAGAACGTGTCTTCTAATCAGATAGATTTGAGCTGCGTTCAGAGCCCGCCTTTTGAAAACCTTTTGGAACGTGTTGTATGTGTTTTGTGAGGTTTAGTCTTTTGGCAACGCTTGAAGGACATAGTTATTTTCCCCCTTTATCAAATTCAAGGTAATATCAAGGGAATGTGGAAAGTCATTTAGAAAAAGATAGACCTGACAGGTTGTCTCTCTAACTTTCTTTTCCTCTCCTTTGTTTCACCTCCCCCTCTCTCTTCCTTTCTCTCTCCATCCCTCACTCCATCACTCCTCCCTGGTCCCTGCCTCATAAACGTGTATTCTACCCTAGAGGGCTGCACTGGGACACTGTCTCTATATGAAATATGGTTTCTAATACCCACCCAGTACACTGGGGCAGTGAAGAGATTGGAAACAAAAGGAGGGGGTCCATTCTAGCTCAAAGGCCTGGAAGAATGTTGTAGACAGATACTTATCCTCCCTGTGTGTGTGTGTTTAGTGTATAGCTAGTTCAGCAGGCCATCGATTAACATCCTCTAGTCATTCATTGTGTTCCCTGAACAGCAGAGGGTACAGTAAGTCTATTTGTTCATTACCTGAGGGTCAGGGGCTTGGAGCCATAGTATTGACTTGTGTTCTCATACGTGTTCTGTGGGCTACATGTCAACAGTTTGTATACAACGGTGATACACTGATGGAGGTTTACCTTTAGATAACAGCCTTCTCTCTATCTATCCCTTTATAAAAAAATTAAATTCTCTCTGTTTCTGCCCCTCCATTCAGCACTGGGAAGCACTGTGAGCAGTGTGTGTGTGTGTGTGTGGGGAATAAGGGGTTAGGCTAATTTGCATTCACAGCCACTAGTCACCTCAGCTACAGCAAGCTCTGAAGAGACGGCCCTTTGAGCCTCGGAGAGAGAGAGAGAGAGAGAGACTGACAAAGAGAAAGAGAAAGAGAGAGAGAGAAAGGGAGAGAGAGAGGGGAGAGAAAGAGATAGAGAGAGAGTGGGGGAGAAAGAGAGCGAGGGAGAGAAGAGAGAGAGAGGGGGGAGAGAGAGAAAGAGGGGGAGAGAGAGATAGAAGAGAGATAGAGAGCTAGATGGAAGCAAAAGACAGAAGGAGAGTGAGTGTGAAAAACAGTGAAAGATAAGACCGATGAGAGAGATATGTGGGGTATGATGCAGTGTGTGTGTGTGTGTGTCTGTGTGTGTGTGTCAAAGATAGGCAGCCTTGAGGAAAACAATTATTAAATCATAAGAATATCAGAATATCACCAACACACTGTCTAGAGTAGATCTACGCCGACATTTCTACAAAAAACATCTCACAAAGTATATGAATTTCTTCTCTCCCAAGGTGAATTCAAGAACTGCTATCCCCTGAATCTGTTCCCACTCAATTTATCTCCACACAGATGGATAACTGATGTAGAATCGGTAATGATACATTCAAAGACTCCTTGATTCCCTCGTGGAACTTATTATGCATCACAAGAATAAAACCAACACTGTGGCTGTGTCATAAGTAGTACCCTATAGCCTATTTAGTGTAATGCTTTTGACAAGGGCCCATAGGGCTGTGGTTAAATGTATGGCACTGCGTAGGGAACAGAGTGCTATTTTGGAGGCAGGCTGTGTGTAGCTACTTTCTTCTATAACTATCTCAAAATATATCTTATTTTAAAAAAAATATTTCTTCCTTTTTGTTGTCAAGGTAAAAAAAAAAAAAAAACTGGGGCAGTTGGTATAGATCTTAGTACGATAGATCTTGATTCCCTAAATGGAACCCTATTAAACTATAGAAAACTATCCAGGGATGGTATCAGATCGAAATACAGTGTCTGGTATAAAAATCCCATTTCTATCTTCACTGCTCATCCAGATCGTATGTTGAAGATTGGAGATTGGATTGTCGTGCGGTTTCCCCGTTAAGTTAAGCGCGTATGAAAGGGGGTGACCATGTAG
Source organism: Brachymystax lenok tsinlingensis (assembly GCA_030435695.1). Lineage (NCBI taxonomy): Eukaryota > Metazoa > Chordata > Actinopteri > Salmoniformes > Salmonidae > Brachymystax > Brachymystax lenok. The sequence goes on from CM059798.1 coordinate 9,353,788, forward strand.
AAAGAGCTGGGAAGAGAGCAGTGGGGAGGAGGGAAGGGGAGCAAGATGGTGGGGATATGGGGGAAGAAAAGGGTGGTACGGCATGAAGGAGAGAATGTGAGAGTTGAATAAAGAGAGAGAGAGAACGAGAGAGAGAGAGAGAGAGAGAGAGAGAGAGAGAGAGAGGGAAGCCGACACAATACCCAGGTGAATGCGACAATGGCGTAACGGCGAGACAGAGGACAACGTCACGATCATGTGACTTTCCTCCCCCCCCACACACACACACGCATACAGTACACACACACACACACGCACACACACACACAGACAGACATGAACACACGCACACACACAGATATGCACGCACGTACACACATGCAAACACACACATACACAAGCCCACACACGAGCACCTCCCCTCCCTACACACACACACATACAGGCACACACACACTCTCTCTCACTCTCACTCACTCTATCTTTCACTGTCTCTCTCTCACTCCCTCTGTCTTTCTCTCTCTGCCTCATAAGTTATAAATAGCTGGAACTGAGCTCTTGCTAATCCCCTCATTCAGAGTATAGTGGGAAGGCAAATGGATGTGGTCTTTGACGCGCTGACAGGAAAATACAGGAAGCACTGGAGGGTTGCCAAGACAACCCACCTCTCCCCTCCTCACCTCCCCCTCTCCGCTTTCGTCCCCGATTGCATCTTCGATCAAAGCTACCGTACACTCCCTCTCTGCGTCTTTTCTTTTTCACACGTATCACAGTGTTGCCAGTCTGTGTTCATTAATACGGAATAAAAGTCCTAACTGGGTAATTGTGTGTGTGTGTGTTGTGTGTGTACAACTGGGTAATTGACCCAGGCTGATGTAATTCCTCCCCCTGAGCCAAATGAAACCCTCGTTTGACCGCATTCCCAGTTGAAAATGGAGAGATCTGCACTGAACAGACGAAAAGAAAGGGAGAAGAGAGGGAAGGGCTTTGGTTTAGTGACAATCTTCTGTTTGTGTTGTGCATGAGTATAGTTTGTGCTACTGCCTACAGTATCAACCCTCCATCTCTCCATCACTCCATCCCCATATCTCCCTCTCCATCCCCACCCTCCATCTCTCCATCACTCCATCATCTCTCCATCCCCACCCTCCATCTCTCCATCACTCCATCATCTCTCCATCCCCACCCTCCATCTCTCCATCACTCCATCATCTCTCCATCCCCACCCTCCATCTCTCCATTACTCCATCCCCATATCTCCCTCTCCATCCCCACCCTCCATCTCTCCGTCACTCAATCATCTCTCCATCCCCACCCTCCATCACGCCATCCCACCATCACTCCATCTCTCTAAAACAATATCTATTATTCCCCAGAGATCTGACTTTATTCTGATTTTGGTGGTCTCCCCACTTTTCTTTTCCTTTCTCTGTCTTTTTGTGTAGCAGGTTGCTGTCCAGGCTCCCCCAGGGTCCCTAAGCCTGACAGTACCTCCTCCTCAGGGGCTCCCAGAGTAGCCCTGTGATAACAGCAGGACTGCTTCATAAAAAAGATAAATGGATTGAAGAGAAAAGGAGTCTATAAAAAGGCTTGTTTGGCTAACGTGTGTGTGTTAGGGGGGGGGGGTCTGTGTGTTAGCATGTCCTAGTTTTCTCCCATTGCCCTTATTGCATTACAAGAGCTATCCTAATTTAAAGGGACATTTCAAAATTGTTCAACTTCATATTCACCATCTCCAGCACCATCCCAACATCAACATATGTGAAAATGGCGCGTTACTATGTTTTGCAGTAATGTACCTTTGAAGAAATGGCCCTTTAAAGAAATGGCCCTTTTAAGAGGTACAGATTAAAAAGATAGTCTTTAAGATTCACAATGTGTTCCTGTTGTGGCACAAATGGCTGTGGGTGAGGGAGAGAGAAAGAAGTATACTACTGGATTATTTTTGATACACTAAGGGGTAGTTAAAGGGGAGGTGTGGAGTATAGCGTAAAGCAATTCGACTGTTTGTCGGCAGTAGTATGGTAGACTGTTTAGGGCTGGCAGGTAAAAAGGACCAAAAAGTACACAGGTAACAGAAGATGTTGGAAAAGTTTTTTTCAGACAGCAAACAGAAAGGAAACGTGAGGGTTGATAAAACATGTCCATGTGTTGCCGGTGACTGTCCAGTCTGTGTGCATGCCAGGGCCCGGTGACTGTCCAGTCTGTGTGCATGCCAGGGCCCGGTGACTGCCCAGTCTGTGTGCATGCCAGGGCCCGGTGACTGTCCAGTCTGTGTGCATGCCAGGGCCCGGTGACTGTCGCGTACATGTGTGTGTGTGGATATATAGGTGTGTGTGTGTGTCTTCCTCATCTTCACATCCACAGCCAGCTCAGGGAGAGGAGGGGGACGCTGGGCAGCTGATCAATGCCTGCTCATCAGTCTCTGTCTAGGGGACTATCCCCCCCCACATATACATATTAGACAGCCAATCCCCTGGTCCCATAGGCAGATAGTGTAATGCTGAGGCTAGCACTAGCACGGACAATGTCATTGCAGAATGTCCTTATATCCCACTACATACAACCATGTTGAAGGTAAAACACACTGGGTGTGTCTGAAATGACACTCTATTCCTTATAGTGGCCCTGGTTTAAAGTAGTGCACTAATTGGGGAACTGGGTGTCATTTCGGAGGCAGCTTCAGAGTGTTTGTTGTTCACTCAATAAAGATGTGTCATTGCAGCCGAAGCCTTCTCAGTCCTGTGCTGTATTCATTTAGCTACAGTATGGGAGTGAAGGGTGTATGTGTGTGTGTGTGTGTGTGTGTGTGTGTGTGTGTGTGTGTGATGGCTGAGGTAAAAAAAATCACCCTGTAAGTGAGCATAAGGAAGAAAAACTGAGAGAGAGACAGAGAAGCCTGGTGTGATTTAGAGATACTCTAGGTCTCGGTGTTTTGGGTTTTAAAGGGGGAGGAGAGCAGGTGGTGAGTTGTGAGGGCTAAAAAGCGCTAGCTCACGGGGCGTTGGAGGGAAAAGACTGAGGCCCTCATGGTTCCTCACTTCACTGTGGATGTGTGAGGAGAGGGATGCTGAGACTCAGATGAACTCCTCTGATACACACTGGCATCAACAGCAGAGAACACACACGTAGTGGAACAATCCTTGTGGAAACCCCAGTGGAGCTGTGCTGGACTGTTAAAGTACTGTGTTCTTTTGGTGTTTTTCTGAACACACACACGTACGCACATACACACACACCTTAACCTTGCATAAAAGCATAAAAGTGCAGATAGTACCTAGTGTTAGTAACAGTTAAGAGTGAGTATCTAAAAAGCTATTTAAAAAAATATATTGGCAGCTTGGAGGTTAGTGTGTGATATTGAAAAAGAAAAATGAGTCCTGTGGGTGATGGTTACGCTAAGCACAGCAAATTATTTGTGTAAATGATTTGAGGGAAGGAGAGAAGTTTCTAGGGAGGTTTTAGATACAATATTTTCAGGTGACAGATGTCAGTTGAGTTGAGAGAAACCCCCTAACCCCCTCCGTCTTCCCTCTCTCCTTCCCTTCCTCACCCCAGACCTTCGAAGATTGGCAAAACTGTCGGAAATTATTTTGAGGCAAGGCAAGGCAAGGAAGGTTTAAGATAGTTGAAAGAAACCTTCGTCTTCTTCCTTCCCTCCACTTACCTTGCTCAACCCAGACCCAGACTTCGCTCATCTCCTCACCCCAGACCTACTGAACCAAAGAAATATTCAGCTCTGGATTTGGGCAAGGAGAGTGAGGCTTTATGGGGGTTAGATATATTCTGTGGCAAAAGACGGTGGGAAAAATATTGTTGCGGCCCAACCGGGACTAAAAGAAGAGAATTAGGTATGTCTCTAGTGACAGATCTCGCTCAGTTAAAAGTACCCCCGCCCCTTCCACCTTCCATCTCTCCTCACCCTACCCCTGAGTGGCGCCCCCTATGGGAGTGAAGGACCACCCCTAACCGACACTCACCATCCTCGGTGGGCACGTAGACGTTGAGGTAGAGGCAGTCCTCGCTCTGGTTCTGGATGTAGCCGGCTGCCACATCCAGGTTGTCTGTGAACCACACCGGCAACATGATCTCCGGCAGCACGCCGTGCACGTTCTGCGGGCACACCGGGGCGAACGCTGTGGCGTTGCGGATCTCCTGCCACGAGCCAGGCGCCTCGGGTAGCTGGAAGCGGCGGTCTCCGATGGGTGCGGTGGCATAGGGCACGCCCAGGTACTGCTCCACTGGCCCCAGGATCTCGTTGTTCAGGTCCTTTTTGAGCCCTCGCAACTTGCCGTAGTTGGTGGTCACCATGGGGGGGCTTGTTGGCGGAGCTCATCTTCTGGCAGGAGGTCAGGGAGAGGCGGAGAGCCAGGCCCAGGAGCCAGACTAGACAGGTGTCGGCCATGTAGCAGCGGGGGCGGAGACTAGAGCCGAGACCCCGCCCACTTAGTTTACACAGGGATAAAGGGAAAAGATACATGACTGGCAGCTATAAAGACTCCGCCTCCAACTAAACGTTTATTGTCCGTATATGTCTGTTTCCCAAAGAGGACTCAATGTTCATGAAGGTATAGACGATTGGAAAGAAAGGACATAGCAATAGAAAGAGAGAAGTGGTGGTTGAGAGTGTTTATGAAAGAAAAAGTGGACCCTCAAAAAGGGGTCTGGAGCGAGGGAGTGAGTGCAGGAGGTGGAGGAGTGGAGTGGCGAGGGAGTGCGGTGTAAGACAGAGGGGCTGGAGGGGTGGGGGTTAGGGGAGACCGGGCGGTCTTTAGAAGGTGTGGTTGCGGTTAGTGTTGGTGTTCTACGGTCGCGGTCGAGAACGGCTCCACGGTCAGAACTCTGTTACGTTCCATCCTCCTGTACGGTCCTCATCACGGTCGATGTCTGCGGTCACAGTTCCTGGTCAACGGGGGCGGTCACAAACTAACCCTGCAGAAGAGAGGGAGGAGAGAAGAGGAGGGAGAAAGAGGAGAAAATAAGAGATAAAGGATTATTATAAACCAGAAAGTGTCATTATACAGTGTCAAGCATGTTTGGTAAAAATCCTCATCGTGTTTGGTAAAAATCCTCATCGTGTTTGGTAAAAATCCTCATCGTGTTTGGTAAAAATCCTCATCGTGTTTGGTAAAAATCCTCATCGTGTTTGGTAAAAAGAATTGCAAACGGAAAAAAAAGGTGAAGCAGGCGAATGCATCAGCTTGATATCACAAAAATCCTACCAATCAGTAGAAGCCATCATTCATTTCTGTATTGCTTGTCTCGGGTACCTCTGACTTCCACACATAAAAACACCTTCACTGTCACAGCTCCAGTGAGCCTACGTAGGGATTCATCGGAGCTCCAAAGATAACTAATTAAAGTATAGCCACAATCATATCGCTTATCCCAGCCCTCTATAATCATCGCTGATCCATCCATAGTTCTTATTATGGGCTGTAATCGTCATGCGGACGCAATTGATGCCTTAACAGTTATAGGTATTAATTTCCTATTGGGCAGCTGTGGCGGGTAGCACTGTGAATATGAGAGGAGCTGACACACAAACGCATACACACCCGGAAGACACACACACACACACACACACACTCACACACACACACGTGCCCTAACACACACATGCGCACACAGACACACACTGGATCCTGGATTAGACCGTCCTTTCAGTGCCCATAAGGGTCAATGGTCACCAGTTGCTGTTTGTAAGCAGCTTAGAGGAGCTTCCGGATGTTTTGGATTGCCAGCTGTGGTGTGCACACACAGCAATAAGTATATACACGCATGGGAACGCAGACATTCTGACTCATAACACACCCAGTTTTCCAAAAAAGAGGTTAAATATCTATTCCGAATTAAGATTCAAAGATGTCTGCAGAAAGAATTGGGTTGCGAGCTTTGAAAAATATATATTTTGGTTGTTGAGCTACAGTAAGTTGAGTTACACCCAGAACGAGGATAAAAGCATTACACCATGGTTCCCTGATCTGTACTACACTGAAATGCATAATTATGAATCTCATTCTGTTCATGGTGATGTATTCTGAATAGGTACACAAAGGTAGAAATATGCAATATCCTCCTTTGCAAGTGTGTAGAATAATACCCAAATATACAATTATTCTAATCTCTGCCACCAAACAAGAAAGCATTTAGTTGGTCCGGGCCTCCTGAGTGGCACAGTGGTCTAATTGCAGTGCTTGAGGCGTCACTACAGACCCGGGTTTGATCCCAGGCTGTGTCACAACCGGCCGTGACCGGGAATCCCATAGGGAGGCGCACAATTGGCCCAGCGTCGTCCAGGTTAGGGGAGGGTTTGGCCGGGGGGGCTTTACTTGGCTCATTGCGCTCTAGCGACTTTGGTTGTCAGTTGAACGGTGTTTCCTCCGACACATTGGTGCAGCTGGCTTCCGGGTAAAGCGGGCGGGTGTTAAGAAGCGTGGTTTGGCAGGTCATGTTTCGGGGGGAAGCATAAATCGACCGTCACCTCCCGAGCCGGTTGGTGAGTTGCAGCGATGAGACAAGATCGAAATTGGGGAGGAAAAGGGGGTAAAATGCAACAACAACAAAAATGTGGGGTTGGTCCAGACCAAAACGCAACAAGCAACAATTTCAAAGATTTTACTGAGTTACAGTTCATAAGGACATCAGTCAATTGAAATAAATTCATTAGACCCTAATCTATGGACAGAAATGCATCTGTTGGTCACAGATACCTTAAAAAATAAAGTAGGGGTGTCGATCAGAAAACCAGTCAGTATCTTATGTGACCACCATTGGCCTCATGCAGCACGACACAACTCCTTCACATAGAGTTGATCGGGCTGTTGATTGTGGACTGTGAAATGTTGTCCCACTCCTCTTCAATGGCTGTGCGAAGTTGCTGGATATTGGCGGGAACTGGAACACGCTGTCGTACACATCGATCCAAAGCATCTGAAATGTGCTCAATGGGTGACATGTCTGGTGAGTATGTAGGCCATGGAAGAACTGGGACATTTTCAGCTTCCAGGAATTGTGTACAGATCCTTGCGACATGGGTCTTTGCATTTTCATGATTAAACATGAGGTGCTGGCGGAGGATGAATGGCACGACAATGGGCCTCAGGATCTCGTCACGGTATCTGTGCGTTCAAATTGCCATTGATAAAATGCAATTGTGTTCATTGTCTGTAGCTTATGCCTGCCCATACCATAACCCCCCCACTACCATGGGGCACTCGTTGACATCACAACGTTGACATCAGCAAACCGCTTGCCCACATGAAGCCATACACGTGGCCTGTGGTTGTGAGGCCGGTTGGACGTACTGCCAAAATCTCTAAAACAAAGGCTTATGGTAGAGAAATTAACATTAAATTCCCTGGCAACAGTTCTGGTGGACCATCCTGTAGTCAGCATGCCAATTGCACACTCCCTTAAAACTTGAGATATCTGTGGCATTGTGTTATGTGACAAAACTGGGTGCACCTGTGTAATGATCATGCTGTTTAATCAGCTTCTTGATATGCCACAACTGTCAGGTGGATGGATTATCTTGGCAAAGGATTAATGTTCACAAACAGGGATGTAAACAAACATTTGAGAGAAATAAGCTTTTTTCTGCGTATGGAAAATTACTGGGATCTTTTATTTCAGCTCATGAAATATGGGACCAACACTTTACATGTTGCGTTTATATTTTTGTTCAGTGTAGATGCCTATGTTTCACAGTCTTGGACATCACAGTACAGAGTACAGTAGAGCACAGTAGCGTACAGTACAAGCCAGCAGCATACCACCCTGCATCCCCCTGCTGGCTTGCTTCTGAAGCCATGCAGGGTTGGTCCTGGTCTGTCCCTGGATGGGAGACCAGATGCTGCTGGAAGTGGTGTTGAAGGGCCAGTAGGAGGCACCCTTTCCTCTGGTCCTCCCCCCAAAAATATATATATCCCAATGCCCCAGGGCAGTGATTGGAGACATTTTCCTGTGTAGGGTGCTATCGTTCGGATTAGATGTTAAACGGGTGTCCAGACTCTCTGTGGACACTAAAGATCCCATGGCACTTATCGTAAGAGTAGGGATGTTAAACCCTGGTGGCTTGGCTAAATACCTAATTTGGCCCTCATACCATCACGGTCACCTAATCATCCCCAGCTTACATTTGGATCATTCCTCCTCTCCCCTGTAACTATTCCCCAGGTCGTTGTGTCCTCAGTCAACTTACCTGCTAAAATAAAAAAAGTACAGTAGAGCAGCGATTCTCAACATGTGGGTCACGACGGGGAAACGTTGAATGATGTGAAAAGTGTTTTTATTTTTAGATGAAAAATACTGCAGTCTGATTTCAAACGACTAAAACCAGGTAGAAAGTGATTAAATAATTTAATCTCTGAACTAATTTCCTAAATCACAGTATTTTTCCTTTAGAGCTATTAGCAGAGCTATTTAGCACATTTGGTTGATTTTGTGGTCTCAAACCAGTGAGCTCATTCACATTCTTTATAAAAAATATGGGCAAATTGAATTATTTCCTATTTTCCTTTGTCATATAATTGCTACATTTACTATCAATATAGCATAAAAAAATTATCCAGATTGCATTTTGACCCCCACCAAAAAACGCAATGCGAATACTGGGTCACGACTGAGACAACCTGGTTAAATTTGTATCCTGGGGCCAAATCTAACTAAGAACCGCTGCAGTAGAGTTCAGTACACTACAGTAAAGTACTGTACTCTACAGGGTTCTACAGTGCGACCATTTTACTTGCATATGCGCCTACATATTTTGATGGGCACCCGGGATTTTTATTTATTTAGGAGCACCAGTGCACCTAGAAAAATTAAGTATTCTAAGGATTTATTACCTCAAATATTTTTCATTGTGCTCCTAAATTTCTAAACTCTACTCTACTGTATTAAACTCTACTGTATTGTGCTAAACTCTACTCAACTGTATTAAACTCTACTGTATTGTGCTAAACTCTACTGTACTGTATTAAACTATACAGTATTATACTCTACTGTATTAAACTCTACTGTATTGTGCTAAACTCTACTGTACTGTACTAAACTCTACTGTATTAAACTCTACTGTATTGTGCTAAACTCTACTGTATTAAACTCTACTGTATTAAACTCTACTGTACTGTATTAAACTCTACAGTACTAAACTCTACTGTATTAAACTCTACTGCAAGGTGCTAAAATTTACTGTATTAAACTCTACTGTATTGTGCTAAACTCTACTGTATTAAACTCTACTGTATTAAACTCTACTGTACTGTATTAAACTATACAGTATTAAACTCTACTGTATTAAACTCTACTGCATTGTGCTAAACTTTACTGTATTAAACTCTACTGTATTGTGCTAAACTATACTGTATTAAACTCTACTGTATTAAACTCTACTATATTGTGCCAAACTCTACTGTATTAAACTCTACTGTATTGTGCTAAACTCTACTGTATTGTGCTAAACTCTACTGTATTAAACTCTACAGTATGAAACTCTACTGTATTAAACTCTACTGCATTGTACTAAACTCTACTGTACTAAACTCGACTGTACTGTACTAAACTCTACTGTATTAAACTCTACTGTATTGTGCTAAACTCTACTGTGTTAAACTTTACTGTATTAAACTCTACTGCATTGTGCTAAACTCTACTGTATTAAACTCTACTGTATTGTGCTTAACTCTACTGTATTAAACTCTACTGTATTAAACTCTACTGTACTGTATTAAACTCTACAGTATTAAACTCTACTGTATTAAACTCTACTGCATTGTGCTAAACTCTACTGTACTAAACTCTACTGTACTGTACTACACTCTACTGTATTAAACTCTACTGTATTGTGCTAAACTCTACTGTATTAAACTCTACTGTATTGTGCTAAACTCTACTGTATTAAACTCTACTGTACTGTATTAAACTCTACAGTATTAAACTCTACTGTATTAAACTCTACTGCATTGTGCTAAACTCTACTGTATTAAACTCTACTGTATTAAACTCTACTGTATTCAACTCTACTGTACTGTATTAAACTCTACAGTCTTAAACTCTACTGTATTAAACTCTACTGTATTCAACTCTACTGTACTGTATTCAACTCTACAGTATTAAACTCTACTGTATTAAACTCTACTGCATTGTGCTAAACTCTACTGTACTAAACTCTACTCTACTGTACTGTACTAAACTCTACTGTATTAAATTCTACTGTATTAAACTCTACTGTACTAAACTCTACTGTATTCAACTCTACTGTATTCAACTCTACTGTACTAAACTCTACTGTACTGTACTAAACTCTACTGTATTAAACTCTACTGTACTAAACTCTACTGTACTGTCCTAAACTCTACTGTATTAAACTCTACTGTATTGTGCTAAACTCTACTGTATTAAACTCTACTGTATTGTGCTAAACTCTACTATACTGTACTAAACTCTACTGTATTAAACTCTACTGTACTGTACTAAACTCTACTGTATTAAACTCTACTGTACTGTATTAAACGGTACTGTACTGTACTAAACTCTACTGTATTAAACTCTACTGTACTGTATTAAACTCTACTGTATTAAACTCTACTGTATTAAACACTACTGTATTGTGCTAAACTCTACTGTATTAAACTCTACTGTACTGTACTAAACTCTACCGTACTGTACTGTGCTGTCTAAACTTGTGAAACAGACGTCTATGATTGGTTCAGATTTGGACTGACAAAATGCCAACTACTTTTCAATGTCCATGGACGTCGGGTGTCGGTCAGTGCTCAGTGGGTGAGAGGGCTGGTTACAGTAAATTGAAAGTGAGGGGGCTCATGGGTAGGTGTCAGTAAGAGCCAGGAGAGGTGACATTAAAACAACATTTCACTGCACCTATTTGGTGTGTGTGACAATAAAACATTTATATTAACTGGAGATAGAGAGATAAGAGCTAGGGAGAGAGAGAGGGAGCGGTCCAGACTGTTTTATCATTCTTGCTTTGACCACCAGACGACAGAAAGAGAAAGAAAACCGTTATGAGATGAACATGACAGTTGGGACATTTTCAGCTTGCCAGTGGAAGGGAGGACAGTAGCAGGTGACGCAACTGTGGTTTGTGGCTACTATGATTTCCCATTGTAGCTAAGTCAGTTGAAGTCATTCTGTTACAGATTTTTTGGTAATTCGGTTACTGATTTGGAAACAGAATTATGTGTTTTAATCCCTTAATAAATGATAAACAAAATTGTTATCAGTAAAAACACGAACTAATTGATAGGTCTACCTTTACTTGTTACTTCTGTCTACTTTCATTATCCTCCCTCCCCATGAGGGAGAAAAATTGATTTTTTTTTAAAAGATATGTGGGTTTTTGGTAACAGAACGACACTAGGCAATATTTCTTAAACTTAGAAGGCAAATCATGTTGGCAAAACTACATCTAAGTGTTGCTATTAGTTGGCAGGGGTCTTTACTTCAACATTATTGTGTTTGATGTATTTCTAATACCTGTTAAGACTTTTTCTGGAAGTTGTTTTTTCTAAGACTCCTTTGACCAGAAATCAAAGCTTTTCCTTATTTCAACTTTTTAGGATAGAAAATGGTTGAAAAACATATAAATGCCTTAATTTCTCAAAAATAGACTCTTAGCTTTCATTTGACACCAAATTTGATGTGCTCCTACCAACTTTGCGCTAGTGCTAAGGGTGCTTCTTACATGGGAATGCTGTAGGGCAATCAACAGGCTGCGTACCAAATGGCACCCTAATCCCTATGTCATGCACAGAGCCAATAGAATCAAAAGTAGTGCACTATATAGGGATTAGGGTGCCGTTTGGAATACAACCCTAGTCCCTCCAGTTTGTCCCTTGTTATTGTGCTATCGTCATCCTATAATTGCTCAATTTAATGTCTTAATTACCGTATTATTGCTTCGGCTGCCTAGGTTTGCTTTTTGCCAATAAAGCTATTTGAATTTGAAAGTGAGGAAGCGGAGACAGCGAGGTAATATGGAAGTTTATTAGAATGTGTTCTGATGGGGCGATGAGGATACTAACACTGATAAGTCAATGCAAATAATAATGAGACTTGGTTATGTGCAAAAAATACTCTTTCTTTGGTTCAAGAAACGATTCTGTATTTTAGGTCAGTTTCAGCAGCTTGGGGTAGAAAAGTGTTGTGGATATGATGTGCCTTGTAAAGCTTGCATGACTCTGGGGTGTGTAATTGGAATCCAATGCAAACGTTCACTGTGTAACGCCTGTTATGTTTTTTCGTTTCCACTGTATTGTACATTCCATCTAGTTGTGTTTCTGTCTGTTTCTATTGCTCCCTCATGTGTCCTCTCTCCCTCTCATCTTATTTTCTCTCTTCTTCTTTCCGTCTTCCTATTCTATTCTCTACCAACCCCTTGTCTTTATCCAAAGCTTGTAGCCCCCAAGTGTGCATGTGTGTGTTTTTTGAGTACACACGTTCCAGTGTGTGTGTGTGTGTGTGTGTGTGTGTGTGTGTGTGTGTGTGTGCCTGCATTCTTATGTGAGTGTGTATACACATGTTCCAGTGTGTGTGTGTGGGGGCGAGAGACTTGCTGTGCTCTTTCTATTCACTAATTAAACCTCAGAGAGAGGAAAAAGAGAGGAGAGAGAGAGACCAGTGGGCTGCCCTTTTAGAGCCCAGAGCCCAGTTAGAGAGAAACCCTACCCACGCACCCAATAACCTAATCACACCAGGCCACAACACATTACATTTTCATGCTCAAAAACACATAAAAGAGGCTACCAACTGAACTCAAGGCAAACTAGAGGAGGCTAAAATCACCTTGAGGACAGTGACTGTGGCACACTGTTAAACTTATCTCAGATCATGGAGCTATAGCAACAAAGAGAGGAAAAATCCATGCAGTGTTAATAATAAACTGTTCTCAGGTCAGATCATAGACACTACAATTGCGAAAAGGACAATGACTTTGTAGATCTGCTAAACTGATCTAAGATCAGTGTAATAACGGTCAAGGTGACCTCCAGGTCACACCCCGTTCTGGGGCTTGGTGAGAGGACGATCCATGGTGGACATCACAAGGGTCGTGACAGAGGTTAGGCTGCCTGGGGGGCCCTCCAGGTTTTGGGGCACGTCTGAGAGGCTTCTAATTGGATAATTGGTTCAATTACAGAGCCCTAATTGGCCTAGCTAGTGTTGCCAGGGGGTTGCTGAGGAGCAGCGGGGGGTGGTGGTGATGGATGAATAGAAGAGGGAGAGAGAGAGTGGAGGGAGGAGGAGGGAAAGAGCCAGGGATGGCAATACTCGCTTATTAAAGATGGTACACCAGCAAAACACTCAAAACACCATTCTTTATTGTTACTGTTATTATTATTATTACTATTTTTATTATTTGAAGAGAACAGAGGAGAGTACACCACTGACATGGTGTTGGCAGTGTCGTCATTGTGAAAATAAAAGCCTATAAAAGCATTCCAGCACGTCTGTGTGTGCGTGTGAGTTCTGTTCTCTCCGCTTGGCCCTGTGGACCTTCTAGAATCTTCTCTCCTCTCCACTGAGCCACGGCTCTGAATCTGGCTCCAGACCCACTGTACAGTACAGACTTTCAGCATTAAAGCCTTCAACTGGAGTTGGGTTGGGCATGGCTTGCCTGACCACTTAGTCTCCAGGGGTTTCTTGCCTTTTCTCTCTGTCTCAGTGGTCTGTTCTAAAGGCCATGCTTATCTGACAGAGGTGTGACTGGCGACAGCTTGGTTCCTCTGCAACTTTGACAGTGGACTCTCAGAGACCCTTGTTCTACTAATGAGAGATAATAACCTAGCCAACCAGGCAGTAAGACAGTGTGTGTGTGTGTGTGTGTGTCTGTGTGTGTGCGCACATGCATGGAACCAGAAAGCAGCCCATTGAGTTGTCATAGAAGCAGGGGACATAGCAGAGGATATGATGGGTGAGTGTGTGTGTGTGTGTGTGTGTGTGTGTGTGTGTGTCCTTCTCAACAACACCAATCAATCATCTCTAATAAACCCTCAGGGAAGAAAATGGAGGAACAGCCATAACCGAACCCTGTTTTAAAGCCCCTCTCTGTTGGAGAGGCACAGCCATAAAAATAGACGGACACTGCAGAGGATAACAGTGGTACAAAAATAGAAATAAAACACATGGTATACTAGAAGAAATACTTTGATGGCCACAGTTCTATCCTTCTTTCCCTTCATTCCTCCAGACCTCCACTCTTTCATCCCTCCATCATCTCATCATGAAACGTTTTTGGTTCTAAATCAGCCAAGCTCCTTCGTTTTAATTTAAAAGCGAATTACGAAATGTCTGGTGACAGTCTGTCTGTGTGTGTTAGTGGTGAGTGGGTCAGCTGTTTGTTCACACACACCTGCCCGCAATTTCTAATAACCTATCCGCAACCGCCTGACTATATGTGATAAAGTGAAAATCTGAGGGCCACACCCGACTCTAGCCCGCTGTAGAGATGGCAGGATGATTTCCTGACAGGGGGTGAAGAATTTTCCCCCCCTAATTTATGTTTCTGCTTATAATTTCCTACATTTTGGTAGGCTATTTGTTAGTCAACTTGTCTGTAATTAGATACATGCAGCTTCTCTTCTGTCATTGCTCACCAGAATAATGTCATAAGTCGATAGAATTCATTCTTCAATTCAGATGACTTCAGTAAAATTCTCTGTCATCTCTGCCTCGTTCGCGGAGCAAAATCATTTTGGTACCGGGGAGAAAATGCTAAAATCTGTTTGACCGGTTGTAAGGAAAACGAGCCAACATTATATTTCTCCACTCCTGTTCCCGAGTCAAAACATACTGCAAGAAATGCATAGTTCTGCAGGAGTTCATATTTAGGCTATGTGAGAGGTTATAGACCTACAGTCAGTGTCCTGATTTCAGTTTCCATTTAACCCATCTGAACATTCTGCTACAGTTACCTTGACTTGCCATAGGCCTAAGTCAAATTTGTATAGTGCTCGACAATATCACACATAACATACTGCTATTATCCTCTTCTACAATGTCACCAATTCTTTCCCAAACATTACTTTTCTGGCTCTCCATTCTCTTTCATTTTCAACTCTCCATTTTGCATCTTTTCTCTTATTGAATTCAACTGTGACATTGCACTTTTTGCCTCGGTGGATCGACATTAACTTTTTCAGCCCATTCCCAAAAGCATTTGGCGATTGGTGTGTAGGCTATTTGGCGTGCCTACAGTTAGGCCCTAGTGGTAGGTAGCCTAGTGGTTAGAGTGTTGGACCAGTAACCGAAAGGTTGCAGGTTGAATCCCTGAGCTGAAAAAGTACAAATCTGTCGTTCTTCCCCTGAGCAAGGCAGTTAACCCACTGTTCCCCGGGCGCCGTGGATGTTGATTAAGGCATCCCCCTGCGCCTCTCTGATTCAGAGGGGTTGGGTTAAATGAGGAAGACACATTTCAGTTGAAGGCATTCAGTAGGTCTTTCACTTATGCACTAATGCCAGATAACCTAAAATAATTAAAGAAAAACCTCAATGTAGCCTATAAATTGCACATGAATGATACATTTTTAAGGTATTGTTTTCTCTTTATTCAACCCACCGCCACCCACTCTCCCTTCATCAACACACTATTTAAACACCCTAAACCCACCCGCCCCGCGGATATAACCATGGGGACTGCGGGTTATGAGTCGACCCACACATCGCTAGTGTGAAAACAAGGCTCCCTAAATTTTATCAGCATATTGAATGTGCGACCCGGGCTGGCATAATCCTGGATCATTGTTATTCAAACTTCCGCAACACATACAAGGCCATTCTCTGCCCTCCTTTCGGCAAGTCTGACCATGACTCCATTTTGTTTCTCCCAGCCTACAGACAGAAACTAAAACAGGAAACGCCCGTGCTCAGGTCTGTTCAACGCTGGTCCGACCAATCTGATTCCACGCTTCAAGATTGCTTTGAGCACATGGACTGGGATATGTTCCGGATAGCATCAGACAACAATATTGATGTGTACGCTGATTCGGTGTGCGAGTTTATTAGCAAGTGCATCAGGTGATGTTGTACCCATAGCAACTATTAAAACCTTCCCCAACCAGAAACCGTGGATTGAAGGCAGCATTCACGCAAAACTGAAAGCGCGAACCACTGCTTTTAACCAGGGTAAGGCGACTGGAAACATGACTGAATACAAACAGTGTAGCTATTCCCTCCGAAAGGCAATCAAAAAAGCTAAGCGTCAATATAGAGACAAAGTAGAGTCACAATTCAACAGCTATGACACGAGAGGAATGTGGCAGGGTCTACAGTCAATCACGGACTACAAAAAGAAAACCAGCCCTGTCGCGGACCACAATGTCCTGCTCCCAGACAAACTAAACAACTTCTTTGCTCGCTTTGAGGACAATACAATGCCACCGACGCGGCCCTATACCACGGCCCTCACCTTCACCGCAGCCAACGTAAGTAAAACATTTAAGCAGGTTAACCCTCGCAAGGCTGCCGGCCGAGATGGCATCCCTTGCCGTGTCCTCAGAGCATGCGCAGACAAGCTGGCTGGTGTGTTTACAGACATATTTAATAAATCCTTATCCAAGTCTGCTGTTCCCACATGCTTCAAGAGGGCCACCATTGTTCCTGTTCCCAAGAAAGCTAAGGTAACTGAGCGAAATGACTATTGCCCCCGTAGCACTCACTTCCGCCATCATGAAGTGCTTTGAGAGACTAGTCAAGGATCATATCACCTCCATCCTACCTGACACCCTAGACCCACTCCAATTTGCTTACCGTCCCAATAGGTCCACAGACGACGCAATCGCAATCACACTGCACACTGCCTTAACCCATCTGGACAAGACGAATACCTATGTAAGAATCGACTACAGCTCAGCATTTAACACCATAGTACCCTCCAAACTCGTCATTAAGCTCGAGACCCTAGGTCTCGACCCAGCCCTGTGCAACTGGGTCCTGGACTTCCTGACGGGCCGGCCCAAGGTGGTGAGGGTAGGAAACAACATCTCCACCCCGCTGATCCTCAACACTGGGGCCCCACAAGGGTGCGTTCTCAGCCCTCTCCTGTACTCCCTGTTCACCCATGACTGTGTGGCCAAGCACGCCTCCAACTCAATCATCAAGTTTGCTGATGACACTACAGTGGTAGGCTTGATTACCAACAACGACGAGACGGCCTACAGGGAGGAGGTGAGGGCCCTCGGAGTGTGGTGTCAGGAAAATAACCTCTCACTCAACGTCAACAAAACAAAGGAGATGATCGTGGACTTCAGGAAACAGCAGAGGGAGCACCCCCTATCCACATCGACGGGACAGTAGTGGAGAAAGTGGAAAGTTTGAAGTTCCTCGGCCTACACATCACGGACAAACTGAAATGGTCCACCCACACAGACAGCGTGGTGAAGAAGGCGCAACAGTACTTCTTCAACCTCAGGAGGCTGAAGAAATTTGGCTTGTCACCAAAAACACTCACAAACTTCTACAGATGCACAATCGAGAGCATCCTGTCGGGCTGTATCACCGCCTGGTACGGGAACTGCACCGCCCACAACCGCAAGGCTCTCTAGAGGGTAGTGAGGACTGCATAACGATTTTTGATTTGTGTGTGTGAGCCTATGTGTGTGTGGGGGGGTTCAGGCATAAGCGTTGGGAAGTGATCCTGAAGCTTTGACATACTGACGATGTAAGGTGTTGACTGAGGGACCAGATAGACCCATTTGTCTCTCCGGGTGCCAAGGGGAGGGTACGTTGAGGGGGGTAGGGCAAAGGAGTGGGCGCCACAATCGAACCCTTCCTGTGCCAGGAGGAGCGCTCTGCATTCTGGGAGGAGGTCGGTCACCGTGGAGCTCCAGATGGAATGGCCATGCCAAGTCAGCAGCCGTTCACACCACTGTCCACTACAACCATCTATGTCCTTTACTACTATGTCTTATGGCATCGCTTCCCCCAATAACAACCTCTCTATCTGTCTGGCTGTCCGCCAGGGAGGAAGGGGGGACACGTTGACCCAGAGTTCAGAAGAAAAGTGAACAAGGGAGGGAGGGAGAGAGAAGAAGTGAGAGAGAGAGTGAGTCTGCCTAAAGAGACAGCGATCAGATGATGCCCTCTCGTTCAGACACCAAGGACCTGATGGTTTGTTTGAAAACTCTCTCTCCTCTCTCTCTCCTCTCCCTCTCCTCTCTCTCTCTTCCACCAAAGCCAATATACAACATGAGACCAGTCACAGTTGTCTAAGTGCCTGACTGATATATTATTGAAAATGTTTCAGTCTCAGCATTATTGATGCTAAGACCCTTCTGATCTCACAGTGTGTGTGTGTGTGTGTGTGTCGTCTGATCTCATTGTCTGCACACTTCATTTGTCAGCCGAGTTCATTCATTTACTGTAATGTTTATTCACTGTTGATCCCCCCCACCCAGTCCCCATTCACTGGACTGGACTTCCTTCATTCAGCCAAACACACACACACACACACACACACACACACACACAAACACACACACTGGGGTAAAATACTGTTAAAATCTGCAAAAATGGCTGTCAGTTGTAGTAGAGTTACAACGGAGAGGAGGAAGGGTGAGAGAGAACAAGAGAAAGAGAAAGGGGGAGACACTTCACTTCAGGGAAAGGAAAGGAACCAGGAACAATACAAAGGCAAGAGTTAAAATAAATTATTTACAGGGTTTAATTTGTGTGAGAACGTGGTTTCTGCCAAGGGTCACTGGCTCTGGTTCCAGTTCTGACGAGCATGGGCATTAATTATCCAGCTACAGTGTGGATTAAAAACGGTCTGACACACAGAGAGGGGCTAGGTTACCAATGGGACCTTAACTAGTTCACTACTTTAGACCAGAGCCCTATGGGGAGGGGGAGAGAAAGGGGGACATCACTCTACTTGTCTTGTCAACACACATACACGCCCATACATACACCTGATACACACATACACGCCCATACATACACCTGATACACACATACACGCCCATACATACACCTGATACACACATACACGCCCATACATACACCTGATACACACATACACGCCCATACATACACCTGATACACACATACACGCCCATACATACACCTGATACACACATACCCGCCCATACATACACCTGATACACACATACACGTCCATACATACACCTGATACACACATACACGTCCATACATACACCTGATACACGCCCATACATACACCTGATACACGCCCATACATACACCTGATACACGCCCATACATACACCTGATACACACATACATGTCCATACATACACCTGATACACACATACACGTCCATACATACACCTGATACACACATACACGCCCATACATACACCTGATACACACATACACGTCCATATATACACCTGATACACACATACACGTCCATACATACACCTGATACACACATACACGTCCATACATACACCTGATACACACATACACGCCCATACATACACCTGATGCACACATACACGTCCATACATACACCTGAAACACACATACACACCCATACATACACTTGATACACGCCCATACATACACCTGATACACACATACATGTCCATAATACACCTGATACACACATACACGTCCATACATACACCTGATACACACATACATACACCTGATACACACATACACGTCCATACATACGCCTGATACAAACATACACGTCCATATATAGACCTGATACACACATACATACACCTGATACACACATACACGTCCATACATACACCTGATACACACATACATACACCTGATACACACATACACACCCATACATACACCTGATACACACATACATACACCTGATACACACATACACACCCATACATACACCTGATACACACATACACGTCCATACATACACCTGATACACACATACATACACCCGATACACACATACACGCCCATATATACACCTGATACACACATACACAACCATACATACACCTGATACACACATACCCGCCCATACATACACCTGATACACACATACACGTCCATACATACACCTGATACACACATACATACACCTGATACACACATACACGTCCATACATACACCTGATACACACATACACGTCCATATATAGACCTGATACACACATACATACACCTGATACACACATACACGTCCATACATACACCTGATACACACATACATACACCTGATACACACATACACGCCCATACATACACCTGATACACACATACATACATACATACACCTGATACACACATACACGCCCATACATACACCTGATACACACGTACATACACCTGATACACACATACACGCCCATACATACACCTGATACACACATACATACATACATACACCTGATACACACATACACGCCCATACATACACCTGATACACACGTACACACCCATACATACACCTGATACACACATACACGCCCATACATACACCTGATACACACATACATACACCTGATACACACATACACGCCCATACATACACCTGATACACACATACACACCCATACATACACCTGATACACACATACCTGCCCATACATACACCTGATACACACATACACGTCCATACATACACCTGATACACGCCCATACATACACCTGATACACACATACACGCCCATACATACACCTGATACACACCCATACATACACCTGATACACACATACATGTCCATACATACACCTGATACACACATACACGTCCATACATACACCTGATACACACATACACGCCCATACATACACCTGATACACACATACACGTCCATATATAGACCTGATACACACATACACGTCCATACATACACCTGATACACACATACATACACCTGATACACACATACACGCCCATACATACACCTGATACACACATACACGCCCATACATACACCTGATACACACATACACGTCCATACATACACCTGATACACACATACATACACCTGATACACACATACACGTCCTTACATATACCTGATACACACATACATACACCTGATACACACATACACGCCCATATATACACCTGATACACACATACACGCCCATATATAGACATGATACACACATACATACACCTGATACACACATACACGTCCATACATACACCTGATACACACATACACGCCCATACATACACCTGATACACACATACACGTCCATACATACACCTGATACACACATACACGCCCATACATACACCTGATACACACATACACGTCCATACATACACCTGAAACACACATACATACACCTTATACACACATACACGTCCATACATACACCTGATACACGCCCATACATATACCTGATACACACATACACGCCCATACATACACCTTATACACACATACACGTCCATACATACACCTGATACACGTCCATACATACACCTGATACACACATACATACACCTGATACACACATACACACCCATACATACACCTGATACACACATACATACACCTGATACACACATACACGCCCATACATACACCTGATACACACATACACGTCCATACATACACCTGATACACACATACACGCCCATACATACACCTGATACACACATACATACACCTGATACACACATACACGCCCATACATACACCTGATACACACATACACGCACACATACACCTGATACACACATACATACACTGATACACATACATATACATACACCTGATACACACATACATACACCTGATACACACATACATACACCTGATACACACATACATACACCTGATACACACATACATACACCTGATACACACATACGCGCCCATACATACACCTGATACACACATACACGCCCATACATACACCTGATACACACATACACGCCCATACATACACCTGATACACACATACATACACCTGATACACACATACATACACCTGATACACACATACATACACCTGATACACACATACATACACCTGATACACACATACATACACCTGATACACACATACATACACCTGATACACACATACATACACCTGATACACACATACATACACCTGATACACACATACGCGCCCATACATACACCTGATACACACATACACATACATACACCTGATACACACATACATACACCTGATACACACATACATACACCTGATACACACATTCATACGTGTGTGTGTGTGCGTGTGTGTGTGTGCGAGTGTGTGCGAGCATGTGTGTGTGTGTGTGTGTGTGTGTGCGTGCGAGTGTGTGCGAGTGTGTGTGTGTGTGTGTGGGACTAGTGGCCGGGCGGACTGTGGTGATGCATCAAACCCAGCCCCAGCATTGTGCTCTGAATGCCTGCGCCCTTCTGTCTGTCTGTCCCGACACAGCCTGCCTGACAGACTAACTGACTCCTCTAGAAATCAACTGGAACTAACTGCACTCACACACATTCTAATGAAACACACAAAGACGTATGCACACATGCTTAAGCGCATGCACATGCTGAAGCACACATACATACACGCATGCCGGCATGCAGGCACGCACACACACAGTCCCAGAGCACAGTCCCAAAGCCGATCAAACAGCACTCAGCCGACATCCACAGGGACAGGGACAGGGCCAGGAGAGAGAACCAGGAGAGGCAGAGGACGACACCACTTAAGCCCAGGAGGAGAGCCGCTCAGAGGGGTGGAGGACACGGCCAAAGGCCCTGAGGGATGGGTGGTTACTGCTACAGTACGATAAGAGATGGTTGCTATTAAAATAGATGATTAAAATGACCATACTCACAGGCCAGTTTATTAGGTACCACCCCGTTCACAAAAATGGATTGCTCCTACAGACAGTGTGTCACGTGGCTGTGGCTTGCTATATAAAGCAGGCAGACAGGCATCAAGGCATTCAGTTACTGTTCGATTGAACGTTAGAATGGGCAAAAAGAGTGACCTAAGCGACTTTGAGAGTGGTATGACCGTTGGTGCCAGGCGCGCCAGATCCAGTCGGTCTCCTGGGCTTTTCACACACGAGTGTCTAGGGTTTACCAAGAATGGTGTGACAAACAGTTAGTGGCAGTTCTGTGGGCGAAAAACAGCTCATAGATTAGAGGTCAAAGGAGAATGGCAAGAGTCATCCAGGCGGGCCACAAATAGACAAATAACGGCGCAGAATGGCATCTCGGAATGCACAACTCGTCGATTCTTGTTACGGATTGGCTATTGCAGCAGACGACCACAACTGGTTCCACACCTATCAGCGGCTCCAGTGGGCACGCGATCACCAACACTAGACAATTGAGGAGTGGAAAAACATTGCCTGGAACGTGACAGTGAGTTCAGTGTACTTGAGTGACCCGGTCAGTCCCCAGACCTCAACCCAATCTTCGGGATGAGATGGAGCGGGCTGTTCACAGCATGAATGTACCGCCGCCCAATCTGCAGCAACTGTGTGATGTCGTCGCGTCAGCAAGGACCAACATCCCTGTTGAACGTTTCAGACATCTCTTGGAATGCCCCGAAGAATTCAGGCTGTTCTGGAGGCAAAGAGGGGTCCGACCTGTTACTAGATGGGTGAACCTAATAAACTGGCCGGTGAGTGTATATCTCTCTATATGTGTGTGACCTTGCCTAGGACTACCAGTGCTAGACTTCTCACACCTTTTAAAACATGCACTTATGGTGCATATAATTTACTTTCACTTTGAGTTCAATTGACTGAGCTGGAATGATCCCGAGTCCAACATTACCTCCAAGCAGCAGTTAGTCAGTCAGCTGTATGTTGTCATTGGAAGATAATATTAACAGGTAGACATATGGAGTGTATGGTGGGGCCCCAGGGAGAAGCTGGGCTGTAGACAGGCTGGGGGGACTGGGGCTGGTGGGGTGCCACGAGTACTAGAGATTTGGAGGTCCTGGGGCAGAGTGGTGTAGAGTTGGAGGGCTGGGGCAGACTTGGGACAAGGTACTGGAGGGTATGGGTGAGAGATGGAGAGAGGGAGGCTACAGGTGGCTGAACTCTGCCTCAGAGGAAGGGAGTGAGGGATGCCACCCAGGAGGTATGGAGGGTCTGATAGATAGGCTGAATGACACATGCAATAGCATCACAATGTTACGTCATTAGCGATATTGCTGTTGTTGTTGATGTTTGATTTACCCCCAAATCAGTGATGCTGATGCCCACCAATGCGCACAAAAACCGAAGTCGTTTTTTTCTCTCTCGATTAAATTAATTTCAATAAACTTTATTTATCCCCACTGAGCAATTATTAAGGCTTGAAAATGTAGTCCATAAAACACACAACAACACGATAGACACATAAGCAACAACATACTGTGTACTCCCCCCTACCCCGTCTCTCTCCCCATGTATCTCTCTCTCCATCTCTGTTTGATATCTAATAGCATGTGAATGAATATTCATCCAGTTCTCTGATCCAGTGGTTGTGTCGGAGCGCCATGTTGATTTAACTACAGAGGGAGTGGAAGAGGCAGCACAAATGAATATACATGGAGATCACTATACATGGAGCACAGGATAATGAGATGCAGTAGATAGTTATGGTGGTTGATCTCTAATTAGTATTATTATGTGGGGATTGATTGAACTAGATTGATTGTATCTGTATCTATCTGTATCTATCTGTATCTATCTGTATCTCTCTCTCTCTCTCTCTCTCTCTCTCTCTCTCTCTCTCTCTCTCTCTCTCTCATAAAAATGTATTAAACTGAGATTTTGTGTCACTGGCCTACACACAATACTCCATAATGTCAAAGGCAATCCTAAATAAGTTCAGGAGTCAAGATTTGCTAAAAATTTACATTATACTATAAATCGCATGGACTCATTCCGTGTGCAATAGTAGTGTGCAATATAGTGTTTAACATGGTCCCTCAGTCAAGCAGAGAATTTCAAACACAGAGACCAGGGATGTTTTCCAATGCCTTGCGAAAAAGGGCAACTGACATTCAATATCCCTTTGAGCACGGTGAAGTTATTAATTACACTTTGGATGATGTATTAATACACCCAGTCACTACAAAGATACAGGCATCCTTCCTAACTCATGAGGTCATTGGTGACTTTAAAACAGTTACAGAGTTTAATGGCTGTGATATAAAACTGAAGATGGCTGAACAACATTGTAGTTACTCCACAATACTAACCTAAATGACAGAGTGAAAAGTAGGAAGCCTGTACAGAATAACAATATTCCATAACATGCATCCTGTTTAAAACAAGGCACTAAAGTAATACTGCAAAAAATCTTACAAAGCAATAACATTTTTGTCCTGAATACAAAGTGTTATGTTTGGGGCAAATCCAAAACTTACTGAGCATAGTGGTGGCTGCATCATGTTATGGGTATGCTTGTAATCGTTAAGGACTGGGTGTTTTTCAGGATAAAAACAAAACTGAATAGAGTGAAGCACAGGCAAAATTCTAGAGGAAAACCTGGTTCAGTCTGCTTTCCACCAGACACTGGGGGATTAATTCACTTTTCAGAATGATAATAACCTAAAACACAAGGCCAAATCTACACTGGAGTTGCTTACCAAGAAGACAGTGAATGTTCCTGAGTGGCCGAGTTACAGTTTTGACATAAAGGAATACTTCGGGATTTTGGCAATTAGGATGAACTTGTGCATGAAAATGTTATGTCTCTGTGTCTAGTATGAAGGAAGATAGAGGTAGTTCCGTGACAGAATGCTAACTAGCGTTAGTGCAATGACTGGAAGTCTACGGGTATCTACTACCATGCCGATACCCATAGACTTCCATTCAATGCACAAATGCGAGTTTGCAATTGTGCTAGCGGTAGTTAACAACTTCCTTCAAAACTGCACGAAGAGACAAAAATGGTATCCACAAGTTCATCTGACTCTGGGGAAGTAGATAATTAGCAAAAATCCCGAAGTATACCTTTAAATCTAGTTGAAAATCAAGACCTGAAAATGGTTGTCTTTCAATTGTGAAAAGAGTAATGGCCAAATGTGACTCGTTTCAAGAAGCTAGCCACATGTCACACGTCAGTACTACACGGGAGAGACATTTTAATATATTTTTTAATCAAAATATGTTTTTGGGCAAAAAAAACTTCTGGAACCTGTGAACTTTCATGTGCCTTAATAACAAACTTGTATGTCATCTGTAAACACAAATAAAATTGTTAAATTACAAGCCTAGGTCCTCCTGAGTGGCGCAGTGGTCTAAGGCACTGCATCGGCCGTGATCGGGGAGGGTTTGGCCAGGGGGATTTACTGGGCTCATCGCGCTCTAGCGACTCCTTGTGGCAGGCCGGGCGCTTGCAAGCTAACTTTGGTCGTCAGTTGAACAGTGTTTCCTCCGACACATTGGTGTGGCTGGCTTCTGGGTTAAGCGAGCAGTGTGTTAAGAAGCAGCACGGTTTGGCGGTCATGTTTCGGAGGACACAGTCTTGAAGTCTTTGGATGTTTACTACACTACCTAACTCACTCTGTTTAGCACATGGCCTCACATGTAAATCCTTAACGAGATGGGTGGGGCTAAGGCTTAAGAGGGTGTGAATGATGCTGAATGGGTGTAGACAAATTACAGCTCTCCAGTAGGTGTACCAAAAATATTCATGGGCCATTTTCTCAAAAGTTTATCAACTTTCAAAGCAGAATTACTTTCCCATTGTTCCTCAACTGCAGTATATGATATACCATTTTGTAGCTCAGAGTCTCTACTTTTATCCAATGATAAGACCGAATCAAGACGGTCGGTCACAAATGTTGCACAATCCCATTGTGGAAAGTTCTTAGAGACTTACCCAGAAAGAGACTTACTCAGAAAGAGACTTGCCCAGAAAGATTGCCAAAGGTGCTTCTACAAAGTATTGACTCAGGGGTATTGTGTGTAAAATTAAATATGTAAAAAAAATTGTATTCAGGCTCTAACACAACAAAATGTGGAATAAGTCAGGGGGTATGAATACTTTCCGATGGCACTGTATCTGTGTTTCTGTCTCTTTGGCTCTCCATCTCTCTCCTCCTCTCCTCCTCAATCTCTTCATCTCTCTGTGACAGAACATGTTTGAGGTGTCACATCACTTGAAGTGGCTCTGTGTGATACCGACCACGCCGACTCACGCTCCCTCTCTCTCCCGCGCTCCTCTCTGATGAATCAGGGGCCTCTGCCCCTCGGCTCCCTGGGAAAATAATGAGGCGACTGCTCCACGACTGAAGAGTGAACGAGTGAAGAGCGAGAGGAGGAGAGGAGCGAGAGAGAGAGGAAGGAGGTAGCCTATATAGTATATGGAGGATGTGAGTAGCAGCTTGTTTTGTACTGTACTCCTCAGGGTGGGTCACACAGAATTGCGGGGAGCGAGTTTATTCCTAACACCGCCGTTTGGTGAAAGCCAATCATTAATCACAAGGTGGTGTTTATGTATTTACACTACAACACGTCTTCAGTCATCCTCACGCGTCTAGCTGTGCCTGGGCACGACAGTGTGTGTGTCTGTGCGTGTGTGTGTGACAGCAGTATGTATGGCCGCAGTTTAGCCCCTGGGGCTACATCCTACAAAAGTCCTGTATTAATTATGAGTGTACTGTATGTGATGTGTCCGTGTGGCGTGTGTGTGTTTGACTCATTAAGCACTGAGCGACGACGCGGTCAGAAAGTAGGTTACCCTGTTCTTTTTTCTCCCCTCAGCAGTTTCTCTCTCTCCTCCCCCCTCTCTCCTTCCTCCCTCCCTCCTTCCCTCCTTCCCTCCAAACAGCAGCATGAAAAATGAATAAGACATTGCAGCCCCTGCCTCATGCTTTAATGTTTGATAAGCGCTCCGAGCCCCTGCCGTAATTTGAGACGGGCCCAAGAGGGGAGCGCGACAATAAACTCACTTCTTTATACGATGACGTATATACAGATGCCAAAAGCCGGGAGGCTGCTCACTGGGAGGAAAGAAAGGGTAAGCCACCCTCCTTCATTCCATCCCAGTCTCCCTCGCTCTTCCCCCCCCATCTCTATCTCTCCTCTCCCCTTGGAGATTTCAAAGAGATATACAGAGCTAGATGAACATCCGCTCCCTCCCTAAATCTCTAACGGCTGAGCCGGAGCCTCTGTTGCATTTTGGGGAGGTCGGGAGGGGAGGAACAACGACCCTCTCATGAAAGAATAGTACACACTCACACACTTCTCTCTATATCTTTTTAGAGCCCCTCTCAAGCCTGTCTGCAGTCCTAGAAAGACATATAGAGGCCCTACACAAGTCGTACAGTGTACATCATACAGCGGTAGTTACTATGACACCACAAGCTTGGAACACCTGTATTTGGAGAGTTTCTCCAATTCTTCTCTGCAGATCCTCTCAAGCTCTGTCAGGTTGGATGGGGAGCATTGCTGCACAGCTATTTTATATTTTTAGATCAGGCTCAAGTCCGGGGTCTGGCTGGGCCACTCAAGGACATGCATTGTCTTGGCTGTATGCTTAGGGTCATTGTCCTGTTGGAAGGTGAATCTTTGACCCAGTCTGAGGTCCTGATCGCTCTGGAGCAGGTTTTTATCAAGGATCTCGCTGTACTTTGCTCCGATCATCTTTGCCTCGATCCTGACTAGTCTCCCAGTCCCTGCCGCTGAAAAACATCCCCACAGCATGATGCTGCCACCACCATGCTTCACCGTAGGTATGGTGCCAGGTTTCCTCCAGACGTGATGCTTGGCATTCAGGCCAAAGAGTTCAATCTTGGTTTCATCAGAGTCTTTAAGTGCCTTTTGGCAAACTCCAAGCGGGCTGTCATGTGCCTTTTACCGAGGAGTGGAGTCCGTCTGGCCACTCTACCATAAAGGCTAATTGGTGGAGTGCTGTAGAGATGGTTGTCCTTCTGGAAGGTTCTCCCATCTCACATAGAAACTCTAGAGCTCTGTCAGAGTGACCATTGGGTTCTTCTTCACCTCCCTGAACCAAGGCCCTTCTCCCCTGATTGCTCAGTTTGTCCGGGCGACCAGCTCTAGGAGGAGTCTTGGTGGTTCCAAACCTCTTCCATTTAAGAATGGTGGAGGCCACTGTGTTCTTGGAGAACTGCAATGCTGCAGAAATGTTTTGGTACCCTTCCACAGATCTGTGCCTCGACACAATCCTGTCTCTGAGCTCTACGGACAATTCCTTCGACCTCATGGCTTGCTTTTTGCTCTGACATGTACTGTCAACTGTGGGACCTTATATAAACAGGTGTGTGCCTTTCCAAGTCATGTCCAATCAATTGAATTTACCACAGGTGCACTCCAATAAAGTTGTAGAAACATCTCAAGGATGATCAATGGAAACAGGATGCACCTGAGCTAAATTTTGAGTCTCA
The DNA here is from genome assembly GCA_030435695.1 of Brachymystax lenok tsinlingensis. NCBI lineage: Eukaryota > Metazoa > Chordata > Actinopteri > Salmoniformes > Salmonidae > Brachymystax > Brachymystax lenok. The sequence goes on from CM059798.1 coordinate 9,383,056, forward strand.
TAGCAAAGGATCTGAATATTTATGTAAATAAGGTATTTCTGTTTTTAGATTTTAATACATTTGCCAACAGTTCTAAAAAACTGTTTTTGCTTTGTCATAATGGGGTATTGTGTGTAGATTGCTGAGGAAATTGTTTTATTTAATCCATTTTAGAATAAGGCTGTAACGTAACAAAATGTGGGAAAAGTCAAGGGGTCTGAATACTTTCTGAAGGCACTGTACAACAAACAGTAATTTATTTGCCCATTGTGTAAATAATACATCGACACTATAGTCCTTTGTATCATGCCAATCTATCAACTACCCTGCAGCCCACTAAACTCTCCCCTCCCATTCATTCCAATGGGACCATAACCACTGATGTGCTTGGAACATGACTTTCTAGCAACTCCCCATCCCCATCTCTAAAACCCAAAGCCCACTCTCCCCCCATCTATTCTAATGGGAACACTGCCAGAGCAGCCACAATAAAGTGACACCATTTGAGCTGGGAGCGATGTGGGATTATGGCGTCCGTTCTGTAAATTAATTACTGTGGCCAATAATAATTATGACCAGAGCCTTGGCAGTAAGCAGGAGGGGCAGATTGTGACAGAGGCATAGAGAGAGAGGGGGCTGTGGGGGCTGGCATTGAGCTGTTCCCTCTGTCTGTATGGCATTCTCTCTCTCTCTCTCTCTCTCTCTCTCTCTCTCTCTCTCTCTCTCTCTCTCTCTCTCTCTCTCTCTCTGTGAGTGTGTGTGCGTGCCCCTGGCGCCTGCTGAATAGAACACTACAATAGCTTTCCGTTTTGTGTGTCCCCCCGCGCCAAAATGGTGGTGGGGCTGATTCTTCCACAACATCATGATGCAACCTTGTGGGTAACTGGAGCTAGCTGTCTGGGAGTCTGGGAGGAGAAGTCAGTCACATGCTGGGTAGGAAGGCAACACAGGGCTACTGAGGCAGGCAGACAGGTGCATGTGTGTAAGCATACACACACACACACACACGCGGGTGATTCTCATTAAACCAGTTTAAAAATGTCTGGAGCAAATTGAGTTACAAAATCATGATGCATCTGCAAAAATCAACTATCATTCTGTGAACTAAGAATTCTCATTACCGAAATGCGTCCGGATTAAATTCTCAAGTCATTTTATATAAAAAAGAATAACCTAACTTACTTGAATAAAACACCAAATATGTTGCTGCAATTTGTCAATAAATCATACAAATATTATACTAGTTGAAGTTTAAATTAAACTATAATATGTATTACATACAAAAACAGTGTCTGTGGACTTCCAATCTGTTTTTAAATATAGTTTTATTCACCCATGATCCATCATCTAGAGGAATATTCCTTAGTTAAGTTAATTTATTCATTCTTATTCTCAAAACAACCCCTTTACACCACTTGCCATTCTTATTACCAAAATGGCTAAAGAGCTCAAATTGGGAAATAGTAAAATGTTATAATAGTTGTATAATTTAATTTTAAATATTTATATTTTCAATGTTATTTTTAACTCAGGCCTTTTGATTAGAGGAGCAATGTACTTTTTTTTATTTATATTGATTTGTTTATTTGTTTTTTTGACTTTGAAAACTGTTAATGAGAATATGATGAAAATGTTGGTAAAATGCATAATATCTAATCGAAAAAAAATACAACTATAGACTATCATCTCAGTGATTCAAGAGGAAATTTCCTGAAAAATTACACTTGAGATTTATTTGTTTTTTTGGACTGTTTCATGAGAATGACCCATACAGAGGCAGCCGCACAGAAATGCTACACACTCGAAAGCACAGACATGAGCATTTGTTCGTATATCAACAGTACATTGCACATGCAAACCGGCACAGCATGCAGCCACACGTTTACACACAACAGTGACAAAGATCGAAGAACAACATACTGAACACTGCAAATATTCTCATCAGAGACATACACAAACACAGACACACAGACACACAGAAACACACACACAGAGATACACAAACACACACACAGAGACACAGGACAGGACTTCGATTCCGATATAAACATTTCAAAAAGGCATATTAACAAAAGTCACAGAATGGCACTTGATCCAGACAGATAAACTCATGTACGGCTTTGTTAAAATGTCAAAATGTTTCAGAGACAGCCATGTATGCATTAATGAATCAATTATACAATCATTCAATACATTTTAATTTGTTTTTACCAATCTAGCTACATTACAGTAATAATGTATTTGAATGGTAAATCTCTATTGATAAACTGGGTAAATCAAGATGTAGACTAGGTCTAGTCACAATAAAGGTTAAATGCATATTCAATAGGAGTGCATGCATGCATTGAGTTAATGGGCTTGTTTTGGCTGATTTCAGTGTATTCTATGGGGCTACAGATGACAAACTATTTCCCTTCAGTTTTGGAAAGATTTTATTGTACTGCTCAACAACATTTGCATAGATGTAACAACCTGTTTTTTTTATAAAAGTGTGCGGTCTCTTTAAGACCCAGTTATTCACAAGGCACATGAACACAGTCCGTTCAGTGAGGGAAAAATGATTAACCCAGTGAATGAATAAAGTTTTTGGTGTCAATCAGCTTTAAAATCATCATATTTTGCATTATGTTTTTCATTTTATCACAAACAAAGTTCTTAGGTAGTGAATTTGGCAATTTCAGCCACACCCGTTGCTGACAGGTCTATAAAATCGAGCACACTGCCATGCAATCTCCATAGTGGAAGGCCACAGAACAGGACCATCAAGTGCTGAAGCGAGTAATGCGTAAAAATCGTCTGTCTTCGGTTGCAACACTCACTGCCGAGTTCCAAACTGCCTCTGGAAGCAACGTCAGCACAAGAACTGTTCGTTGGGAGCTTCATGAAATGGGTTTCCATGGCACAGCAGCCGCACACAAGCCTAATATCACAATGCGCAATGCCAAGCATCGGCTGGAGTAATGTAAAGCTCGCCACTATTGGACTCTGGAGCAGTAGAAACACGTTCTCTGGAGTGATGAATCACGCTTCACCATCTGGCAGTCCTGCGAATCTGGGTTTGGCAGATGCCAGGAGAACGCTACCTGCCCCAATGCATAGTGCCAACTGTAAAGTTTGGTGGAGGAGGAATAATGGTCTGGGGGCGTGTTTCATTATTCGGGCTAGGCCCCTTAGTTCCAGTGAAGGGAAATCTTAACGCTACAGCATAAAATGACATTCTAGACGATTCTGTGCTTCCAGCTTTGTGGCAGTTTGGGGAAGACCCTTTCCTGCTTCAGCATGACAATGCCCCCGTGCACAAAGCGAGATCCATACAGAAATTATTTGTTAAGATCGGTGAGGAAGAACTTGACTGGCCTTCACAGACTCCTGACCTCAACTCCATCAAACACCTTTGGGATGAATTGGAACGCCGACTGCAAGCTAGGCGTAATCGCTCAACATCAGTGTCCGACCTCACTAATGCTCTTGTGGCTGAATGGAATAAAGTCCCCGCAGCAATGTTCCAACATCTAGTGGAAAGCCTTCCCAGAAGAGTGGAGGCTGTTATAGCAGCGAAGGGGGGGACCAACTCCAAATGAATGCCCATGATTTTGGAATGAGATATTCAACGAGCAGTGTCCACATACTTTTGGTCATGTAGTGTATCTATGTATGACAGTGCTGTTGGCTGACCATTTAAACCATGACGCTAGCCATCCAAATCTAAACACAGCTAAAATTGTCTCCTCCGATATATTTACCCTCCCAGCCTCATGCTGCGAGATCTTTGCCTAGACTCAACACACAGATACACACACACACACACACACACACACACACACACACACACACACTTCGTCACACATAAACACGTCACAGTGCTCACAGGCATCTGGCAACCCCATCTGCAGGCAGCCTCGTTCATTTGCATATCTCCGTCTGATGTGTTTGCAGGCGTTCGCTTGTTTGTTTAGCCAAATTAGGACGCTCTTTTTAGCTGTTCAGCTTTTTATCCTCATCTCTTTTTCCCTGAAAACCCTGCAGTGTTATTCCCTTATTCAGAGAAAAACAGTTTTTGAGCACGAGGACACTGTGAATGACCGATACCATTTGCACTTGGGTGAACACTCTATTCTAAACGCTTGAAAGAGAGAGAAACAGGGAGTGAGTGAGTGAACCCACCAGGTTTAGTCTACCAAATGGAGGCAGCAGTAGCATGTCTGTACACAGCGACCCCTCACCCTCACATATGGCTGCCTTCTGCCCTGCACAAGAATGCCAGACTAGGGCTTGTTCTTGTTGTTTGCTTAGATCACAATACAGTAGATATTGTGTACTTGGTAGTTAATTCAGTTTGAAAAATTGGCTTATATTATAAGAACTTGTTACAGTAGTTTTACATACTTCACGGTAGTAATCAGACTTTAAGCATTGGGCAATCTCAAGAATAGGCTCCAGCCTGAGCTTTCGGCAAGTGTGAGCTAGAGTCTGAATAATCACACTTGCCGCCAGGTGCCAGTTAAAGGTTACCAAGCTAAAGGCTAGCCTAGTGTACAGCCATCCACCCATGCCCTAGAGTGCTAACCACACACCCATAAAGCTGGCCTAAAGCCCATCTCCCTGGTAGAATTTTGGACAATCTCTCACAAATGATCTTAGAACCGCTAAAAACATGATCTTTGTACAACTCGCTACTTTCTCTCACAACATGACTCTGGAGAAAGCCAGTAATTCAAAGGGGAAACCTGGTTAAGTAAAGGTTAATGGGAAAATTAGCCAGTGCTCAATTCAACTTCTACAATATATACTTAACTACATGGTAATTAATGTATGACAAGACTTTAATTAGTGAGCATGGTAGCTCATTAACTGCTGTCATTCATTCTTAACTGTATATCTGGACAGTTAAGGGTGGTGTGTGTGTATGTGTGTGTGTGTGTGTACATGTGTATGTACAGTACTAGTCAAAGGTTTGGACATACCTACTCATTCCAGGGCTTTTCTTTATTTTTATTATTTTCTACATTGTAGAATAATAGTGAAGAGATCAGAACTATGAAACAACACATTTGGAATCATGTAGTTACCAAAAAAGTGTTCAACAAATCAAAATATATTATATACAGTCGGAAGTTTACATATACCTTAGCCAAATACATTTGAACTCAGTTTTTCACAATTCCTGACATTTAATCAGAGTAAAAATTCCCTGTCTTAGGTCAGTTAGGATCACCACTTTATTTTAAGAATGTGAAATGTCAGAATAATAGTAGAGAGAATGATTTATTTCAGCTTGTATCACATTCCCAGTGGGTCAGAAGTTTACATACACTCAATTAGTATTTGGTAGCATTGCCTTTAAATTGTTTAACTTGGGTCAAACGTTTCAGGTAGCCTTCTACAAGCTCCCCACAATAAGTTGGGTGAATTTTGTCCCATTCCTCCTGACAGAGCTGGTGTAACTGAGTCAGGTTTGTAGGCCTCCTTGCTCGTGCACACTTTTTCAGTTCTGCCCACAAATTTTCTATAGGATTGAGGTCAGGGCTTTGTGATGGCCACTCCAATACCTTGACTTTGTTGTCCTTAAGCCATTTTGCCACAACTTTGGAAGTATTCTTGGGGTCATGGTCCATTTGCGACCAAGCTTTAACTCCTGACTGATGTCTTGAGATGTTGCTTCAATACATCTACATCATTTCCCTTCCTCACGACGCCATCTATTTTGTGAAGTGCACCAGTCCCTCTTGCAGCAAAGCACCCCCACAACATAATGCTGCCACCCCAGTGTTTCACGGTTCGGATTGTGTTCTTCGGCTTGCAAGCCTCACCCTTTTTCCTCCAAACATAACAATGGTCATTATGGCCAAACAGTTCTATTTTTGTTTCATCAGACCAGAGGACATTTCTCCAAAAAGTACGATCTTTGTCCCCATGTGCAGTTGCAAACCATAGTCTGGCTTTTTTACGGCAGTTTTGGAGCAGTAGCTTCTTCCTTGCTGAGAAATACATCCACAGGTACACCTCCAATTTACTCAAATTATGTCAATTAGCCTATCAGAAGCTTCTTAAGCCATGACATCATTTTCTGGAATTTTCCAAGCTGTTAAAAAGGCACAGTCAACTTAGTGTATGTAAACTTCTGACCCACTGGAATTGTGATACAGTGAATTATAAGTAAAATAATCTGTCTGTAAACAATCTTTGGAAAAATGACTTGTGTCATGCATGAAGTAGATGTCCTAACCGACTTGTCAAAACTATAGTTTGTTAACAAGACATTTGTGGAGTGGTTGAAAAACAAGTTTTAATGACTCCAACCTAAGTGTATGTAAACTTCCGACTTCAACTGTATTTGAAATTCTTCAAAGTAGCCACCGTTTGCCTTGATTACAGCTTTGCACACTCTTGGCATTCTCTCAACCAGCTTCATGAGGTAGTCACCTGGAATGCATTTCAATTACCAGGTGTGCCTTGTTAAAAGTAACATTTTCTTCTTAATGCATTTGAGCCAATTAGTTGTGTTGTGACAAGGTAGGGTTGGTATACAGAAGATAGCCCTATTTGGCTAAAGACCAAGTCCATATTATGGCAAGAACAGCTCAAATAAGCAAAGAGAAACGACAGACCATCATTACTTTGGCATGAAGGTCAGTCAATCCGGAAAAAGTCGCAAAAACCATCAAGCGCTATGATGAAACTGACTCTCATTAGGACCTCCACAGGAAAGGAAGACCCAGAGTTACCTCTGCTGCAGAGGATAAGTTTATTAGAGTTACCAGCCTCAGAAATTCCAGCCCAAATAAATGCTTCACCGAATTCAAGTAACAGACACATCTCAACATCAACTGTTCAAAGGAGACTGTGTGAATCAGGCCTTCATGGTCGATTGCTGCAAAGAAACCACTACTAAAGGACACCAATAAGAAGAGACTTGCTTGGGCCAAGAAACACGAGCAATGGACATTAGACTGGTGAAATCTGTCCTTTGGTCTGATGTGTCCAAATTTGTGATTTTTGGTTCCAACCGCTGTGTCTTTGAGATGCAGAGTAGGTGAACAGATGATCTCTGCATGTGTGGTTCCCATCGTGAAGCATGGAGGAGGAGGTGTGATGGTGTGGGGGTGCTTTGCTGGTGACACTGTCAGTGATTTATTTAGAATTCAAAGCACACTTAACCAGCATGGCTACCACAGCATACTGCAGCGATACGCCATCCCATCTGGTTTGCGCTTAGTGGGACTATCATTTGTTTTTCAACAGGACAATGACCCAACACACCTTCAGGCTGTGTAATGGCTATTTGACCAAGAACAGGTGGAGCTAGTTGAGAGAATGCCAAGAATATGCAAAGCTGTCATCAAGGCAGAGGGTGGCTACTTTGAAGTATCAAAAATCGAATATATATTTTTTTAACACTTTTTTGGTTATTACATGATTCTATATGTGTTATTTCATAGTGTTGATATCTTCACTATTATTCTATAATGTAGAAATAGTAAAAATAAAGAAAAACCCTTGAATGAGTAGGTGTGTCCAAACTTTTGACTGGTGGGTTGTGTGTGTGTGATATTTAGCGGCCTTAGTTAAGAGGTGAGAAGCGTAGCTGGGTCAGAGAAGTGAAAACACCACAGTGCTGTCTGATGAGGTGAGTGTTTGCTTGTACGTGCTATGTGTACCAGTGTGTGTGTGTGTGTGCTAATGTGCGTTCTCCTTTGCGCTTGTGTGTGTGTGTGTGTGTGTGTGTGTGTGTGTGTGTGTGTGTGTGTGTGTGTGTGTGTGTGTGTGTTTGAGCGTGCTCGCGTGTGGGTGGGTGGCGGTGGGGACCGTGACGGACCAGCGCTGAGAATAATGAACTCTGGTGACCCAGTATCCGTGGTGACGGAGAGACTGCTGTGACTGGGCTGCTTGTTAAATAGGGTCATCACACTCTGCAGGTGGCACCGGAAACACAGGTGACTTGATGGAGCTGCAGTGGATAGCAGCCGTCTTACGGGCTCCTGACCAATTCTGATATATATATTTTTTTACACTGATATTAACTTGTTTTTGTACATAATGCGTCTGCCATCATTTCCTATGACCGAAAACAGCTTCTGGATATCAGAACAGCGATCACTAACCTCAATTTGACAAAAATGTCAACAAGTCGGCAGCTCTGGACGTTCTGCTTACTCCGAATCAGGCCCTAAACTCCGAAACTCAAAATAGGAAGCGGCCGCGAAGGAGAGGCAGAGACTACGTCGGCGACCATTGCCCTCTGTTCTATTGCCGAATGTGCAATCACTGGAGAACAAACTGGATGAGCTCCGTTCGAGATTATCCTACAAACTGGACCTGAAAAACTGTAATATCCTAGGTTTCTCAGAGTCGTGGCAGAATGAGGACATGGATATACATTTTGCTGCTTTTTCAATGCATCATCAAGGACCCTAAGGAATGTGTGCTTAGGTCCCTCTTGTACTTCCTTTTCACCCACGACTATGAGGCTGCCCAGGACTCCAACCCCATCATCAAGTTTGCTGACAACAAGACGGTGGTAGGACTGATCACCAAAGCCCATAGGGACGAGGTCAGAGACCTGGCAGTGTGGTGCCAGGACAACAACCTCTCCTTCAGGCAAAGTAGCTGATCGTGGACTACAGGAAACGGAGGGGCGAGCACGCCCCCATCCACAGCAGGTCGAGAGCTTTGAGTTACTCGGTATCCACATCACTAAGGAACATGGCCCACCCCCACACAGTTGCGAAGAGGGCACGAAGGTGCCTCTTCCCCAAAGGAGGCTGAAAAGATTCAGCATGGGCCCTCAGATCCTCAAAAAGTTATACAGCTGCACCATTGAGAACATCTTGACTGGCTGCATCACCGTTTGGTATGGCAACTGCAAGGCACCCTACCGCAAGGCGAGTACAGCCAAGTACGTCATTGGGGCAGAGCTCCCTGCCATCCAAGACTTCTATTCCGGGCGGTGTCAGAGGAAGGACAAAAACATTGTCGAAGACTCCAGCCACCCAAGCCATAGACTGTTCTCTTTGCTACCGCAGGGAAAGCGGTACTAGTGAACCTTGTCCGGAACCAACAGGATCCTGAGCAGTCTGGGACCAAAAGGCTCCTTAACAGCTTCTACCCCCAAGCAGTAAGACTGCTGAAAATTAATCAAAAATTACCTCGTACCCCTGCACATTGACTCAGTACTGGTACTCCCTGTATATAGCCATGTCAGTTTTACTCTTTATTGTTATTCGTTATTCACTGTGTATGTATTCCTTTTATTTTATGTTTAACTCTGCATTGTTGGAAAAAGTAAGAATTTCAATCATTGTTAGTCTACACCTGTTGTTTACAAAGCATTTGACAAATACATTTGATTTGATTCAACTGCATCACACACATGCACACACACTCGCTTTCAACACACAACCACTTAAACTACCTTCATGTAGTTTTCTCATAGGCGTGTACAGAAATATCCTCTCTCACACACACACACACATACACTTCTCTTCACAGAATCTCACAGCTCTCAACACAACAACCATGACTACATGTGTCCATCTTTACTCAGTACACACAGCAAACACACACACACACTCACTCACACCAGGCCCAAGATACAGACACACACCTGCACACACACGGCGAAGGCATACGGCGAGGAGCTGGCTGTTCGTTAGTGCCCCTGACATCTCTGACAAATTGACTCCTTTATGCGAGTGGAAGTGTGTTAGGGGGAGGAGGGGGAGGAGAGGGGAAGGAGAGGGGGGAAGAGCAGGTGGAGCGTCTCACTCACACGCTCCAAGGGTGACAATGCTGAGCGATAATGACAAGGCCTATACCTGTGACATTACATACGCTTACCAAGCAAAGAGAGGCTGGCGAGACGGAAGCCGTTTCTAACTCCCATCACACAGTCCCATGACTCAAACGGAGAGACAGGAGAAATGGGAGGAGGCTGACAGAGTGATGAGAGGGAGGGATGGGGGGATGAAGGATGAATGTACCTCACCTGAACTCCCCCATACCTTATTCATACATAATGTATATAATATCAAATCAAATGATATTTGTCACATGCGCCGAATACAACAGGTGTAGACCTTACCGTGAAATGCTTACTTACAAGCCCTTAACAAACAATGCAGTTTTAAGAAAATAACTACAAAAAAAAGCATGAGTTAAGAATAACAAATAATTAAAGAGCAGCAGTAAAAAACAATAGCAGGGCTATATACAGGTGGGTACTGGTACAGAGTCAATGTGCGGGGGCACCGGTGTCGAAGCAATTGAGGTAATATGTACATGTAGGTAGAGTTATTAAAGTGACTATGCTTAGATAATAACAGAGAGTAGCAGCACGCCTGAGGGGCCCCCGTGTTGAGGATAATACCCTTACTACCTTGGGGCGGCCCGTCAAGTCCAGGATCCAGTTGCAGAGTGAGGTGTTTAGTCTTGAGGTCGACCAATTAATCGGCATGGCCGATTTCAAGTTTTCAGAACAATCGGTAATCTGGCTTTTTGGACGCCAATTATGGCCGATTACATTGCAATCCACGAGGAATCTGCGTGGCAGGCTGTTACGCCTGTTACCTGTGCAGCTTCGCAAGGAGCCAAGGTAAGTTGCTAGCTAGCATTAAACTTATCTTATAAAAAAAAACTATCAATCTTCACATAATCACTAGTTAACTACACATGGTTGATGATATTAGTAGGTTAACTAGCTTGTCCTGCGTTGCATTTAATCAAAGCGCTTCCTGTTAATTTATCATTGAATCACAGCCTACTTCAACTTCGCCAAACGGGTGATGATTTAACAAGCGCATTTGCGGACAAAGCTTAATCTTTGCACAAATGTACCTAACTATAAACATCGATGCCTTTCTTAAAATCAATACACAGAAGTATATTTTTTAAAACCTGCATATTTAGTTAAAAGAAATTCATGTTAGCAGGCAATATTAACTAGGGGAAATTGTGTCACTTCTCTTGCGTTCAGTGCAACAGAGTCATAGTATATGCAACAGTTTGGGCCGCCTGGCTCGTTCTTCCTAACAAAGACCGTAATTAATTTGCCAGAATTTAACATAACATTGAAGGTTGTGCAATGTAACAGCCATATTTAGACTTAGGGTTGCCACCCGTTCTAAAAAATACGGAACGGTTCCGTATTTCACTGAAAGAATAAACTCTTTGTTTTCGAAATTATAGTTTCCGGAATTGACCATATTAATGACCAAAGGCTCGTATTTCTGTGTTTATTATATTATAATTAAGTCTATGATTTGATATTTGATAGAGCAGTCTGACTGAGCGGTGGTAGGCAGCAGCAGGCTCGTAAGCATTCATTCAAACAGCACTTTACTGCGTTTGCCAGCAGCTCTTAGCAATGCTTGAAGCACAGCACTGTTTATGCCTATCAACTCCCGAGATTAGGCTGGCAATACTAAAGTGCCTATAAGAACATGCAATAGTCAAAGGTATATGAAATACAAATGGTATGGAGAGAAATAGTCGTCGAGTCATAATTCCTATATTAACTACAACCTAAAACGTCTTAACTGGGAATATTGAAGAACTGGGAATATTGAACCACCAGCATTCATATGTTCTCATGTTCTGAGCAAGGAACTTAACTTTTTTACATGGCACATATTGCACTTTTATTATGTTTCATTATTTATTTGAGACTAAATAGATTTTATTTATGTATTATATTAAGTTAAAATAAAAGTGTTTATTGTTCGTTCAGTATTGTTGTAATTGTCATTATTACAAATGTATATATAAAAATCGGCAGATTAATCGGTATCAGCTTTTTTTGGTCCTCCAATAATCGGTATCGGCGTTGAAAAATCATAATCGGTCTACCTCTAATTTAGTCCCTGAGTCCTTAGCTTATTGATGAGCTTTGAGGGCACTATGGTGTTGAACACATGTTGGTATTACAGACTCAGACAGGGAGAGTTTGAAAATGTCAGTGAAGACACTTGCCAGTTGGCCAGCGCATGCTCGGAGTACACATCCTGGTAATCCGTCTGGCCCTGCGTCCTTGTGAATGTTGACCTGTTTAACTTCTTTGGGAGCAGCGCACGAGGTGACCGTTTTGGAGAGCCTGGCGTGCCCAAAGTAAAATGCCTCCGATTCAGGCCCAGAAAATAGGATATGCACATATTTAGTACCATTGGATAGGAACCACTCTGAAGTTTCTAAAAGTGTTAACATTTTGTCTGTGAGTATAACAGAACGGATATGGCAGGCGAAAACCCGAGGAATTTCTGTCCTGGAAAAAGTGGTTTTGACACATTGCCTCATTTGGAACCCCTCCCTTATGAAAATGCCCATATGAGGGCATATGAATGCAGTACCTATTGCTTCCTCTGGATGTCAACAGTCTCGAGAAAGTGTTTTGATTATTCTTAGCTGCTTTTAGATTGTAGAAGAAGACGAATAAGGAAGTGGCCACACAGATGTCAATAGAAAAAAATGGCGCATTCCCGGCTGGCGCGTTCTTTGGTTTTTTCCTTTCTTATCGCCCAGTTTATATTCCGGTTGAAATATTATACTATTTATACATAAAAGTGTTCCTAAGGATACATTTACAATTATGTTTGATTGTTCTTGGACAAGTTTATAGGTATAAGTTGAACGAGTTCTCTTCACGTTTCAATGGAGGAGTCGACGCTGTATTTTCTCATTATAACGCGCAAACCAAACAGAGATTTATGGATATAATACATTACTTTTTCTAACAAAAGAACCATGGATTGTCTTTGTTGGACACTTGGGAAGCCCTCAGCAGAAGTTCTTCAAAAGGTAATTGATTTGTTTTCGCTGTGAAATGTGTTTTCTGTGAACCGTGAAGGCTTATGAATTTATGGTAATGGAAAAAATATGTGGGGTGCTATCCTCAAACAATCAAATGTGGTGCTTTCGCCGTAAAGCCTTTTTGAAATCTGACAACGCTGTGATATTGCCAAGAAGCAGAGCTTTTGATGACTATGCAACACTTGTATATTGATGCATGTTTAATAACTAAACTTTTGGATTTTGACGCATTGCATTTCACCGGGTAGTGTCGGGAGTGGGCTGCTTGTTAGCACCCCACCGCTCCCTAAGAAGTTAAAGGTCTTACTCACATCGGCTGCGGAAAGCGTGATCACACAGTCGTCCGGAACAGCTGATGCTCTCATGCATGTTTCAGTTTTACTTGCCTCGAAGCGAGCATAGAAGTTATTTAGCTCGTCTGGTGGGCTTGTGTCACTGGGCAGCTCTCGGCTGTGCTTCCCTTTGTAGTCTGTAATAGTTTACAAGCCATGCCACATCCGACAAACAGGCATCAGTCAGTTGACTAGTATTGGTGTCAACTAGAAACACATTATATTATATTCCAAAAGAAAGGTCATTCACAATATGACAAAGGTTTTTACATTGTTGAAGGTATTTTCGGTAGACCAACATCAGACTTTGTCACTGGATGTCCTTTCGAATAGTGGTGAATGTCATTTTCCATATTGCAATAGGCAGTGTCTATTCCTTATAATTCAGCTGTGGGAAATTATATTAACTGAGTGGAATAAATTGGACCACTCAATTTTGAGAGCAGAATGTATTGTGGAACTAGTTAAGTATTGTGTAATGATATTAACTGTATAGGTTAAAGTTTTACGTTTTTATTAGTTTTAATAGCACTTGTATTGCAGACAAGGACTTATCTTCAAACTATGTTCTCAAAGACTAGTTGGAATGTAGTGAAAGGTATAGAATATGATAAAGTCCTGAATTTGAGCTTAAGAAGTAAAATACCATATAGCTATGGTATGACATACATTTGGAATATAATAATATTTTGCAATATGATGGATTCTCTCCACTGAGTTCAAATACAGTGCCTTCAGAAAATAATTCAGACCCCTAGGCTTTTTCTACATTTTGTTGCTTTACAGCCTTATTCAAAAATGTATTAAATAAATAAAAGCCACTCCTCAGTAAAAGGCATTAGACAGTCCGCTTGGAGTTTGCCAAACGGTACCTAAAGACTCTCAGAGCATGAGAAACAAAATTCTCTGGTCTGATGAAACCAAGATTGAAATCTTTGGCCTGAATGCCAAGCGACATCAGGAGGAAACCTGGCAACACCCCTACGGTGAAGCATGGTGGTGGCAGCATCATGCTGTGGGGATGTTTTTCAGCGGCAGGGACTGGGAGACTCGTCAGGATTGAGGCAAAGATGAACGGAGCAAAGTACAGAGAGATCCTTGATGAAAACCTGCTCCAGAGCACTCAGGACCTCAGACTGGGGCAAATGTTCACCTTCCAACAGGACAACGACCCTAAGCACACAGTCAAGACGCCAGAGCCCGGAATTGAACCTGATCGAACATCTCTGGAGAGACCTACAAATAGCTGTGCAGAGACGCTCCCCATCCAACCTGACAGAGCTTGAGAGGATCTGTAGAGAAGAATATGAGAAACTCCCCAAATACAGGTGTGCCAAGCTTGTAGCATCACACCCAATAAGACTCAAGTTTTTTATTTGTAATACATTTGCTAAAATGTCAAAATATATTTTTGCTTTGTCATTATGGGGTATTGTGTGTAGATTCATGAGGGGGAAAATCGATGTAATCGATTATAGAATAAGGCTGTAACCTCACAAAATGTGGTTACATGTATGTCCTCAAGCTGTTTTGGGTGGCGTTTTGGACTTTTTAGCTCCAGGCTGGTGTGTTTGGTTGACTAGTTAGCGATTTGTGAGCACTAGTCAACATTACAGAACCATATTGACTAGTTAGCGATTTGTCAGCACTAGTCAGTGCTTGTTACATTCATGATTTCTATACTCTATCTAAATACCACAAGGTGCTTTGTTTATAACGTGTAGTAAAAGGGAATACTGGTATTTTATTGTCAAGGTGTGAGATAGTGGAGCTGCTTCAGGTAGACATCTGTCCTATGGGGGATAAATGGGCTTCTGTACATACCTCAGCATTCATGGAGCGACCGCTACACATTTCAATGCATGGAAATGCACATACATTTATATTCAATGCACACAATCATGCACAACAAGCACACACACTGTCACGACTTCCGCCGAAGTAAGTCCCTCTTCTTGTTCGGGCGGCATTCGGCGGTCGACGTCACAGGTCTTCTAGCCATCGCCGATCTACTTTTCATGTTCCATTTGTTTTGTCTTGTTTTACACACCTGGTTTCAATTCCCCAATTATATGTTCATTATTTAACCCTCTGCTTTCCCCATGTTTTTTGTGCGTGATTGTTTGTTTGTAATACGGTCTGTTATTGTGGGCTCGATTATTTTGAGTTGTATTGGAATTTTTAGTAAAATACGTTTATTACTCATATCTGCTGTCCTGCGCCTGACTGCTCTACACCAGCTACACACAGGCTCGATTACAGAATCACGCACCAACATGAATGGAGTCAGCAGGAGCAGACGCCCTCCCTGCGACCATGTTGCAACGTCTGGGCACCGCCATGGATCATGTGCTGAAGACGATGGATAGAAGGGAGAGAGAAGGAGGTCTGCCAGCGCCTCCACCAGTCCGACGACAGCAGGTCCCACTGTCCACCCCTCCTTCACCCAAGCGGGATTCGGCTCGCGCTCCCGAGGGAGTATGATGGGACGGCTGCCGGATGTCAGGGGTTCCTACTCCAGCTGGAACTCTACCTGGCGACCGTCCACCCGGCTCCTTCGGGACGTGAGAGTGTGTCCGCCCTCGTCTCCTGCCTCTCAGGCAAAGCCCTGGAGTGGGCCAATGCCGTATGGAGTGAGGGAGACGCAGAGTTGGACCATTACGCAGAGTTCACCCGCCGCTTTCGGGGAGTTTTTGACCACCCGCCTGAGGGACGAGCGGCAGGTGAACGTCTGTTCTATCTGAGGCAGGGGACGAGGAGTGTGCAGGATTTCGCTTTGGACTTTCGGACTCTGGCCGCCAGCGCGGTATGGAACGACAGGGCCCTGATTGATCACTACCGGTGCAGTCTGCGCGAGGACGTCCGTCGGGAGTTGGCCTGCCGAGACACCACCCTCACATAGGACCAACTGTTGGACCTGTCCATCCGGCCGAATGTCCGTCCTGCCGTCTCCTCCCTTTGCCTGGTCTCCCTACGGCCCTACAGACTGCGGAGGCTCTGTTCCCACACATCTTCCGGCACTACGGGGTGCCTGAGGACATAGTCTCTGATCGGGATCCCCAGTTCACGTCTGGGGGTCTCGGTCACCCTCACCTCAGGTTTTCACCCCGAGAGTAACGGGCAGGTGGAGAGAGTAAACCAGGATGTGGGTAGGTTTCTCTATTGCCCAGGTTTCTGCGGTCCTATTGCGTTCATCCCATGGGCAGAGATGGCCCAAAACTCACTCCGCCACTCCCCCACTAACCTCTCTCCCTTCCAGTGCATACTGGGGTATCAGCCGGTTCTGGCACCTTGGCATCAAAGCCAGATCGAGGCTCCTGCGGTGGACGAATGGTTTAAGCGCTTGGAAGAGACCTGGGACGCCGCCCATGTCGCAGTGAGGCCGGGTCTGGCTCTCGACCCGAAAGCTGCCCCTCCGCGGTTTGTGGGGCCATTCAAAGTCCTGAGGAGACTGAACGAGGTTTGTTACAGATTACAGCTCCCCCCAGATTACCGTATTAACCCCTCGTTCCAAGGTTCCTCCGCCCCCTCGAGGGGGCCCCGGCGTATGCTGTTCGAGCCATCCTGGACTTGAGGCGTCGGAGGAAGGGCCTTCAGTACCTCGTGGAGTGGGAGGGGGACGGTCCGGAGGAGAGATGCTGGGTGCCGGTGGAGGACGTGTTGGACCCTTCGTTGCTGCGGGAGTTCCACTGTCTCCATCCGGATCGCCCTGCGCCTCCTCCTCCGGGTCGTCCCCGAGGTCGGTGTCAGCGCACTGCTGGAGACGCGCGTAAAGGGGGGGTACTGTCAAGTCGTTCCCTCTCCTTGTTCGGGCGGCGTTCGACGGTCGACGTCACCGGTCTTCTAGCCATCGTCGATCTACTTTTCATGTTCCATTTGTTTTGTCTTGTTTTACACACCTGGTATCAGTTCCCCAATGACATGTTCATTATTTAACCCTCTGTTTTCCCCATGTTTTTTGTGCGTGATTGTTTGTTCGTAATACGGTCCGTTATTGTGGGCTCGACTATTTTGAGTTGTATTGGAATTTTGAGTAAAATAAGTTTATTATTCATATCTGCTGTCCTGCGCCTGACTCCTCTACACTAGCTACACAAAGGCTCGATTACACACACTGTCACGAGTGGTTGGCATTCATATTCCACGCACCCAGCTGTGTGATGCCCCGTGTTCTAAACAAAATAAAATTGGTTCATTTAAACCTCATCCCACCACCCACAGATAATGAGCCTCAATACCTCCAACATTTCTCTCTCTCCCCCTTCGCTATTTCTCTTTTCTTCTTGCTGATCAGAAAGGTGTCACGCCACATTGCGCTCTGTAATGATTTCTCCTCCGTGATATTTAAATGAACAAAGCAGTGTAGTGTGTGCCACCTGTGAGGCTGCTTGGGTGACTAAGCAGGACACATTTAATTGGCCCAGAGCTGTTTTCTTTACAGTAGACAGCAGGATGGAGTACAACCTACCATTGTCTGAGACAGTTAGCAATACGTATGTATGTGTGTGTGTGTGTGTGTGTGTGTGTGTGTGTGTGTCCCCGAACAATACTAGGAATGTGAATGCAGGACAGTCACGGTTGCTGCTTCACACAGCTAAGTTCTATAAATAGAAAATAAACACCCTCATTGTGAAGCGTGAAAAGGGATTGTTTTTATATAACCAACAGTAAATATTGTACACAGAAACGACCATGACAACTACTACCGGTTTTAAAAGCTCTGCGTCTCACAACACCTTACCAAAACCCTTCTTATATCACACTCCACGACACCGCATGAGTCCCAGGCTGCTGATAACTCAACTAGGTGTTCAGAGGGACCTAACATCTCCTTTTAATGGGTTATCTCCTCTCTACAGAGTCATGTTGTAGTTTAGGCAGAGAGACTGCCATAGGGGCATGGAATTTGTCCCAATTGGCACCCTATTCCCTATGGGCTCTGGTCAAAAGTAGTGCACTAAAAAGGGAATAGGGTGCCATTTGGAACAGAGGCCTTCTAAAGAACTACTACAGCCATTCTAGCCCTGTATCAGTCTAACATGGTCTACGTGTCAAATCACACCCTTTTTTCTCTGTAGAGCACTTCTTTTAACCACGGTATGCTAGAACAATGTGAGTTTAGATACACTGTTATACCATGTGGACAAATCAAATGATCTCACTGGCATGAATTCAGGGCAGGTGTGTGTGTGTGTCATAACCATAAACCCATAGTGGCCCGTGTCAGAGAAGCGTGCATGTTTTCTGCATCACGGTCACCAGCTCCAGCTGTGGACACTATAGTCAGTGACCCGTATGCAATACATCTCTCCATCTCCGCTATAGTCCCTCTCTCCCACTGCTGATCTCTCTCTCTTTCTCTCTGCCCCGTCTCTCTCTTTTCGACTCTCCCTCTGTACTATCTCTATCTCCTTCACTCTATTTCAGTCAATAGCCCTACAGTACATCCCTTTCTGAGTTTCTCTCTCTCCCCCCACTCTCTCTCTGTGTCATGGTTCAGTGGACACACCTCAGTGACAGTCAACACCGGGCTACAAAGCCTGACACGCCAAACCGCTGACCGCAATCGCTTCAGTTACACCTAGACACGAAACCCCTCCACAGGCAGTGGCGCGCCCCACCGTTGTCACAGGTACCATCTTGATCAACAACACACAGGGAATGGGAATAACCTTCATCTATCTGCTAATGTTTAGACCAGTCAGCCATTCAGGCTTGGCTACTAGACCACACAGCAATGACAGGAAAACCCTCATCTGGGTAATCGGAGAGGAAATGAAGGGCTGAAAATGGATGGATGGAGAAGAGAAGTGGATACTTACTACAGTGGATACACAGTGGATATCTCAGGGGTCTTCAGCTCCGCTCCTTGCTGTGGATACCTACAAAAATGACATGAAATCTCTACTGTTACCCATCTATCCGAGACAACTATACGAGTGGCAAGTGGATATGATACCGATATATCCTTTACGAGCATCGGGACAAAGTTGGGTGAGGAGAAGAGGAGGCGGGTCTAGACCAATAAAGACCCCTATATATTAGATGGAGAGGTATCTGTGACATTACATAACACTGTCCCAGGCCTGGAGTGGTGGAACACAGCCGTATAATCATGTAGCGGACTGAGAACAACTGTGTGTGTGGTAATCGTGTAGTGCTTCCCCCTACGGAATGAGAACACTGTCATATCCTGCTGCTAACCATAAAGAACCATGCGATAAACAGACTCGAATTCAGTTGAGGAATATTGACTGCAGAGCATTACAGAGAGCAAACACTGGCAACTGTGTGTGTGTGTGTGTATTGGCATCAGGGAAATAAAGGCGGTTGTGGGGGCGTTGTGGTACAACCTTGTTTCAACATGATGTAAATGGTTTTTGTTACAATCCCAGGCATTCATGAGGATACAGAGTTATTTTTTAGTGAAGAACAAATTCTTATTTACAATGACGGCCTACCCTGGCCAAACCCGGACGACGCTGGGCCAATTGTGCACCGCCCTATGGGACTCCCAATCACGGCCGGATGTGATGCAGCCTGGATTCAAACCAGGGACTGCAGTGCCGCCTCTTGCACTGAGATGCAGTGCCTTAGACCGCTGCGCCACTCGGGAGCCCTCGGGAGTTATCAAGTGGTCCAGCAAAAAACTACTTCGCACTACAATCAGTGCAAATGCCCCAGAGCGGGATTTGAACCTTGCTCTCTAGCCCACTAAGCTAAAGCCTATACCGTGTGCTACTACCTACTTCTACACCGACCACACTACACAGGGTTTGAAACCAGGTCTCCAAATCTAAACCCTAGGCTGCGAGATACCACTGATTAGTCCTTACTTCTTTATTAAGCGTCCACTACCCAATTAATGGGTTTCTATTTGTTGTCGATGTCCATTAGGATTGCGTTTCCATGCTGTTGTTTGATATGTGCGATTACTCATAGCTAAATGTACTATTTGTTTTGAGAGTAGAGCTAGGGCTGCTACCATTTATAACAGTATATCTTGGCACGCATCTTACTTGCACTTCTTTGTTGTAATGAATATGTTACCCCTTTTCACTTGTGCGACTTGGTATTATTCCCTCACGTTACTCTCAGACTCCGACTAATAATAGAACAAAACACATTGAGACAAATGAGCCCCATTGTAGAGTTGTAGCACATCAAGTTGGACGGTACAAGAGATGCTGGTACTGTAGATGTGAACAGCATAGAGTTCTCAGTTCATATCCCCATTATTACAGATACTACAATAACTCATTGCCTTGTTATTTCTCCTCTTGTAAGTATACTTCAGACCCTGCACTTAACTTCAAATAACGTGCTGTGTGTGTGTGTGTAGGGGTGCTCGTTTTCAGACACCAAAGGCAGAGTGGAGAGGAGAACACGGTCTGGGTGGCCATGGCAACAGTATCCTTACTTGCAAATAGCGAGATAGCAAACAAACACACTTACCTCACAAATACACACATAGACAAACAAACAAGCACTTGCACACACAAATATGCTCACAAAAACATAACCCTACACTTCCTCAACCCTGCACTTCCTCAACCCCTGCACTTCCTCAACCCTGCACTTCCTCAACCCCTGCACTTCCTCAACCCTGCACTTCCTCAACCCTGCACTTCCTCAACCCTGCACTTCCTCAACCCTGCCCTTCCTCAACCCTGCACTTCCTCAACCCCTGCACTTCCTCAACCCCTGCACTTCCTCAACCCCTGCACTTCCTCAACCCCTGCACTTCCTCAACCCCTGCACTTCCTCAACCCTGCACTTCCTCAACCCTGCCCTTCCTCAACCCTGCACTTCCAAAACCCTGCACTTGCACTAAACACACAAGCTAGTGAGGCTAAATAGGGTAAACCTTTAACCACGTACATCCTCCCCAGATGTCCTTTTGCTTAGACACACACACACCACACTCACAGCAAAATGTCTCAGTGAATATTTAATGTGTGCAGCGTTTTAACCATCTCCAGCCCTGTAATTATATTGGCTATAAGGCTGGCTCATCTCTGCTGTGCTACTGTACAGTCGTGGCCAAAGGTTTTGAGAATGACACAAATATTAATTTTCAAAGTCTGCTGCCTCAGTTTGTATGATGGCAATTTGCATATGCTACAGGATATCATGAAGAGTGATCAGATGAATTGCAATTAGTTGCAAAGTCCCTCTTTGCCATGCAAATGAACTGAATCCCCAAAAAACATTTCCACTGCATTTCAGCCTGGACACAAAAGGACCAGCTGACATCATGTCAGTGATTCTCTCGTTAACACAGGTGTGAGTGTTGATGAGGACAAGGCTGGAGATCACTCTGTCATGCTGATTGAGTTCGAATAACAGACTGGAAGCTTCAAAAGGAGGGTGGTGCTTGGAATCATTTTTCTTCCTCTGTCAATCATGGTTACCTGCAAGAAAACATGTGCCGTCATCATTGCTTTGCACAAAAAGGGCTTCACAGGCAAGGATATTGCTGCCAGTAAGATTGCACCTAAATCAACCATTTATCGGATCATCAAGAACTTCAAGGAGAGCGGTTCAATTGCTGTGAAGAAGGCTTCAGGGCACTCAAGAAAGTCCAGCAAACGCCAGGACCGTCTCCTAAAGTTGATTCAGCTGCGTGATCGGGGCCAGTACAGAGCTTGCACAGGAATGGCAGCAGGCAGGTGTGAGTGCATCTGCACGCACAGTGAAGCGAAGCCTTTTGGAGGATGGCCTGGTGTCAAGAAGGGCAGCAAAGAAGCCACTTCTCTCCAGGAAAAACATCAGGGACAGACTGATATTCTGCAAAAGGTACAGGGATTGGACTGCTGCTCATTTTCTCTGATGAATCCCCTTTACGATTGTTTGGGGCATCCGGAAAAAAGCTTGTCCGGAGAAGACAAGGTGAGCGCTACCATCAGTCCTGTGTCATGCCAACAGTAAAGCATCCTGAGACCATTCATGTGTGGGGTTGCTTCTCAGCCAAGGGAGTGGGCTCACTCACAATGTTGCCTAGGAACACAGCCATGAATAAAGAATGGTACCAACACATCCTCCGAGAGCAACTTCTCCCAACCATCCAGGAACAGTTTGGTGACGAACAATGCCTTTTCCACCATGATGGAGCACCTTGCCATAAGGCAAAGGTGATAACTAAGTGGCTCGGGGAACAAAACATTGATATTTTGGGTCCATGGCCAGGAAACACCCCAGACCTTAATCCCATTGAGAACTTATGGTCAATCCTCAAGAGGAGGGTGGACAAACAAAACCCCACAAATTCTGACAAACTACAAGCATTGATTATGCAAGAATGGGCTGCCATCAGTCAGGATGTGGCCCAGAAGTTAATTGACAGCATGCCAGGGCGGATTGCAGAGGTCTTGAAAAAGAAGGGTCAACACTGCAAATATTGACTCTTTGCATCAACTTCATGTAATTGTCAATAAAAGCCTTTGACACGTAAAATGCTTGTAATTATACTTCAGTATTCCATAGTAACAGTATTCCATAGTAACATCTAAAGACACTGAAGCAGCAAACTTTGTGGAAATTAATATTTGTGTCATTCTCAAAACGTTTGGCCACGAATGTACCTAGCTCCCTCACTCATTCACTCACACATCTTTCCAGAAACCTACGAACCTCTTTCTACCTCATCCCTTCATCCTCCTCTCTTCAGACTCCTTCGCTCTCTCTCCCTCTACCCATCGATCTAATTAAATACCTTTTATGAGGCTATGTATACTGTAGTAAATTAGCCATGGCATCAAGCTAAGTGAGGTTATGTGAGTCTTAGTGAGAGCAATCTCAACATTATTACGGGTCAACTTGGTTCGAAATGTATAACTCTATCTGCCATGATTTTGACAGAGATTACCAGTATGTATATGCAGACGCACTAAGTTGTGCAGACTGATGAGATATTTTTATTTTATTATTATTTTTATTTTATGTCCCCAATCACTGCCCTGGGGTATTGGGATATTTTTTTGCAGACCAGAGGAAATAATGCCTCCTACTGGTCCTCCAAAACCACCTGGTCTCCTATCCAGGGACCAAACAGGACCAACCCTGCTTAGCTTCAAAGGCAAGCAAGCAATGGGATGCAGGGCGGTATGCTGCTGACTAGGGGAGGGTGTGTGTGTGTGTGTGTGTGTGTGTGTGTGTGTGTGTGTGTGTGTGTGTGTGTGTGTGTGTGTGTGTGTGTGTGTGTGTGTGTGTGTGTGAGAGAGAGAGAAGGGGAGAGTAGAGGGGGAATATTTGGTTAAAATTACTCTGTTCCCACAAATACAGTAGCGGCTCATAAATACAAAGTGATGTGGATCTGGAAATAGACATTTAGAAAGGCTGTAAATAAAATATGACAGGAGTGCAGAGAGAAGCCCAGTACACAAACCACAGCACACAGTGTATGTCAGAGAGAGAGAGAGCAAGAGAGAGAAAGAGTGCCTTGGTTCTCCTATCCTTGCTGGGACTTAAAATCCCCCAAAGTCCCCACAAGGATAGTAAAAGA
The DNA here is from genome assembly GCA_030435695.1 of Brachymystax lenok tsinlingensis. Lineage (NCBI taxonomy): Eukaryota > Metazoa > Chordata > Actinopteri > Salmoniformes > Salmonidae > Brachymystax > Brachymystax lenok. Next base: position 9,406,672 of record CM059798.1, read on the forward strand.
AGGAAAATTCTCTGGGAAAAATGCTATTTTAGGATTAGGGTAAGTGGTTAGTGGTTAGGTTAAGGTTAGGGGGTAAGGGTTAGTGTTAGGGTTAGGGAAAATAGGATTTTGAATGGAAATAAATGTTTGGTCCCCACAAGGATAGAAGAACAAAACATGTGTGTGTGTGTGTGTGTGTGTGTGCGTGTGTAAAGAATGTAGTGCACTGCAGCAGCTACCATGCCCTTGGCTGGTGAGCAGAAGAGCCTTTTTGTAAACTTAAAGAGATAGATATATATGGAAGTAGGCGTTTTAAAACATCCAACATCCACCATTAATACGCATGAGTAAATCTCTTTCATCCTCAGCCGGGTGATGGTGTGCAGCCAACCAAGACGGAGAGAGCGGAATGGAGAGAAAAAGAAGAAGAGGAAGACTGAATAACAGCAATGATGGGAGTTTATCTGTTTGTTTGTGTGTGTGTGCTTAAATGTCAAGAATGCAGTTATGATTTGTCTAAATTGGCTACTTGGGCTATTTCTACTGAGAAAGCCTCAGACCATTGAATTTTTTCCATGGCGTGGGGGTTGTCCGGTCTTCCTAAAAGCTCTTTCTTGCTTTTCAGTGTTTGTTCTTACCTTACAGCAGCTGAGAGTGAGAGTGAGTGTGAGTGTGAGTGTGAGTGTGTGTGTGTGTGTGTGTGTGTGTGTGTGTGTGTGTGTGTGTGTGTGTGTGTGTGTGTGTGTGTGTGTGTGTGTGTGTGTGTGTGTGTGTGTGTGTGTGTGTGTGTTAAGGTCGGGACGATACCAGTCTCCCGGTACTCGTTACTATCGTGGGAAGTAAACTAAACTCGAAGCGGATTTAACTTCTTCAGGAAAACAGCCCTAACGTTGGAAACAAACATCACATGTATTTATTTTCCAAGCTATAGCACACAATTATTTTGCATACAGCTTCGTGTTTTCATTTTTGCCATGGAAAAAATATTGCCGTACTGGAATCCTCACAGCCCTAGCGTGCGTGTGTGTGAGTGTTGCTGTGTTGTTCAGAAATTCGGTTCCACATCTAGGGATAGGATGAGTCGGCCATGCAGGGAACTTGAAGAGCAACACAACCACACACACACACACACACACACACACACACCCCTCGTTGCTAATCTGCATGCTTTCTGACAGAAGAAACAACAGATTCACCTACTAAGCACATGCCCCTTGTTTTTATTATTGCACATGCGCAACTCTCAACTCTGTGCTTAATGCACCATAATGCGTTAAATGATGTTAGTAACATGACTCTAGAGGATTTACCTCTCTACAGGAATAGAACAAATAGTGCTGTTTATTGTTATGAGGGCTGTGGCGTTCACAGAATTTAGTCAGCCGGTGATTGTCAAGCAAAGAACTGCCCGTCTCATGATAATTGAGAATTATAATTAACATCAACACATTCCACACATCTCCTGGCTTCCTACAAGCCACTGTTGGCTGACCTTTCAACATCTACATTTTAAATAGTATAATGAGTCTAATAAATCCATCTAATACACCTTCATAATAAATCCATTATTTATTTTAGACGGATCTAAAGAAACATGATATGAAGAAAATGTAGTCTACTTCAGAAGAACAGAATAGCATACTCTGAGTTATCCTTATGTTGGGTTCTGATCTGGCTATGCCATATGGCTGTGGGCTACACTAGTTCATTTAGGAGAATTTTGTTGCATTATTTTATATTCCTTTATTGTATCAAGAATACAATTGAACAAAGCTGAATAAAATAGAAATTATATTTTCTCCAAACGATTTGAGGGAGTGCGCACATGCGGCTATTCTGTGTTGAGCGGTTAACAAAGAAATAGGTACTCTTATATGCTTAATTTAGAGTTATTTATGTAACTTTAGTTGTGATACAAACGTTGGGCTATATGTTTTGATTTTTAATACATTGTACGTTTGCATTATGGGACTATTGATGATTTGAAGAAAGTCGCATGAAAGGCACACTACACCAGTCACTTATTCACAATTTGACCAGCACTTGATAATGCTTAGAATTTCCCGGGTGCATCCCCCCTTTGTGTGGCCGTAATGCACCTTAAAGAAATCCATGCTTTTGCGGCCAGTGGCCGTTGTGCCCCTGGGCTGAATATAATAAATATAATTCCCTTCTCCCTGAGTGCTGCGTGCTCCGAAGCACCTCTCACTCACTGGCTCTCCATCACATGATCAGGTCTTTCTCACAGGCTACAAGTGAAGACAGACACATCAGGGACACAACTGCGCGCGTCCTTATTGAAGATATTGGAAGAACTGCCCACATGTACTTTTCATCTGCCAACAAGATGAGTAGGCCTAACGAACAGCAACATCACTAGTCTATGTCTATTTACTATCCCCCATAGTACAAAAGCTGACCTTATCTATTCTGTGCGAGAAATACATATTCTAAACATAGTCTTGGGCAGTTGTGGGATGCGATAGATCCCAAATTAATACAACCACTAGCATAAAAAAATAAACGCTTTGAGTCTGACGCAACAGATCAGAACTTTTAGCTTAAAATGTTGATAAACTATTAGGCTATTTCATCACATTATAAGCACAGCAATGCGCACACGGCAGTAGGCTATAAGCGCAAATGTTCCATTAGCGGGAAAACACCATTATCAAAAGTTACCGCAAATGCGATTATCAAGCTTGAAACTCACACGCCTCTTATATATGACAGTTAGGCTCTACACCCGTTGTAAAGAGGATTAATGCGCTTAATTTTTAGAAGTTATTTGGCCACTTTAGTTGTGATACAAACCTTATCAAAACATATAGGCCTATGGGCTGGGCTACATGAGGTTTGCGACTATGATTCGAAAAAGTCACAAAAAAAAGGCATTGTTTCTTGCCTTAAGCTGGGCATCATTCACAAGTGATAATATATAATTCACAAGTGATAGGCTAATATTGTCACCCATCAGACTATTGGTTTAATCTTGTCTTTACATATACTAACTAATATGTTTGAAATTAGTTTTGATTTAGAATGGACCATTATCATGCCCCTGTATCGAAACAGGAGCAGCAGGAAAAAATACACGTTATCGATGTACTTAAATAGCGAATGGAGGACGCTTTTCCTGTGGTTCATTTTCATGTCAGCCAGGTAAGCTATACTCCTGTTGTACAGTGAAGCAATGTGCTAAATATTAGGAAAGTTGAGAAATAAGTATAGTAGGTTTAGCCTATAGAAAGCTCATGGGATCCTCCTATTTTTATTAGTGGCCATCACAATGTTGCGCAACATGAGCTCATGGGCTCTCATTAAGTATTTGATTAGATTTTCTATTACATTTGCATTGATGTCAGAGTGATTAGAGGGCCAATAGAGTGCTGAGTATCAGGCAGTTAGCAAGTTTGGTTGGCTACTAATGACCATCAGCAGCATCAGAGCTTGGAGAAGCCTAATTACCGTGACTAAACGATCCTGTGGAATTTGACTGCCTTTGTGACTCGTGACCGTCAGTGTGGTGGTAATACGGTCACCGCAACAGACCTAGTCATTACTGACCAAGACACCTGTCAAACCAAATGAGGAAAATCATAACAATAACCTAAAAATGGAGGGAGACTTTCCTTTCTCTCTCCCTCTCCCTCTCTCTATCTGTATAGGAAAACAAAAAGCAGGGGAGTGGAATGAGAAGAGTGGAAAATCATTCCCCCAATCTTTTGCTCGGGGCATATGTGACTTTGCAAAAGCCAATTTGAGAGAGAGAGAGAAGCCACCGCTAGTCTATTTTTAGTTCTAGCCACTCTCCCCTTACTCCTCTCTCCTTCACCTCTCTCTCCCTTCATCCCTCTCTTCATTATTCTGTGGAGCATTCCTTTCCTCCTCTCGATCCTGAAACACCCCTCTGCACACGGGTATTACTGTGGCCTCGCCACTCACCTCTGCCGCCCTGTGTGTGTGTGTTCTCACACTCTCACCTAGCTTGCTCTCGAGAACTCATCCATACCTTTTTGGGGCGGTAGAGAGAGAGGGATTAAAAAGGGCCTGATATTAGAGAGAAGAGGGGGATAAGGGTAATTGTTATTGAGGAACTGGGTGAGGGAGATATGACTGAGAGTCTTTAGGAGTGGAGAGAGAGAGAGGCAGAGATAGAGAGGAGACAGACGGACAGAGAAAGAGCAGAGAGGGAGAGAGGGCGAGAGACAGAGAGGGGGAAAGAGAGAGAGCTATGACGCCAGGTGTTATGCACTATTTGGCTGTTACAACACTCATTAACTCATTACTACCACATTGCCCTGAAATCCCTGCCACCTGAGCCTCTCACGACAGCCACCACAAGATTCATCACTCCAGAGAATGCCTTTCCACTGCTCCAGAGTCCAATAGTGGCGAGCTTTACACCACTCCAGACGACGCTTGGCATTGCGCATGGTGATCTTAGGCTTCATTGCGGCTGCTCGGCCATGGAAACCCAATTCATGAAGCTCCCGGCGAACAGTTATTGCGCTGACGTAGCTTCCAGAGGCAGTTTGGAACTCGGCAGTGAGTGTTGCAACCAAGGACATACGATTTTTACGCTTTATGCGCTTCAGCACACGGCGGTCCCGTTCTGTGAGCTTGTGTGGCCTACCACTTCGTAGTTGAGCTGTTGTTGCTCCTAGACGTTTCCACTTCACGATAACAGCACTTACAGTTGCCCGGGCAGCTCTAGCAGTGCAGAAATCTGACAAACTGACTTGTTGGAAAGGTGGCATCCTATGACGGTGCCACGTTGACAGTCACTGAGGTCTTCAGTAAGGCCATTCTACTGGCAATATTTGTCTATGGAGATTGCATGGCTGTGTGCTCAATTTTATACACCTGTCAGCAACGGGTGTGGCTGAAATAGCTGAATCCACTAATTTGAAGGGGTGTCCACATACTTTTTAATATACAGTTGAAGTCGGACGTTTACATACACCTTAGCCAAATACGTTTAAACTCAGTTTTTCACAATTCCTGACATTTAATTCTAGTAAAAATGCCCTGTCTTAGGTCAGTTAGGATCACCAGTTGATTTTAAGAATGTGAAACGTCAGAATAATAGTAGAGAGAATGATTTATTTCAGCTTTTATTTATTTCATCACATTCCCAGTGGGTCAGAAGTTTACATACACTCAATTAGTATTTGGTAGCATAAATTGTTTAACTTGGGTCAAACGTTTCGGGTAGCCTTTCACAAGCTTCCCACAATAAGTTGGGTGCATTTTGGCCCATTCCTCCTGACAGAGCTGGTGTAACTGAGTCAGGTTTGTAGGCCTCCTTGCTTGCACACACTTTTTCAGTTCTGCCCACAAATGTTCTATAGGATTGAGGTCAGGGCTTTGTGATGGCCACTCCAATACCTTGACATTGTTGTCCTTAAGCCATTTTGCCACAACTTTGGAAGTATGCTTGTGGTCATTGTCCATTTGGAAGACCCATTTGCGACCAAGCTTTAACTTCCTGACTGATGTCTTGAGATGCTGCTTCAATATATCCACATAATTTCCCTTCCTCATGATGACATCTATTTTGTGAAGTGCACCTGTCCCTCCTGCAGCAAAGCACCCCCACAACATGATGCTGCCACCCCATGCTTCACGGTTGGGATGGTGTTCTTCGGCTTGCAAGCCACCCCCTTTTTCCTCCAAACATAACGATGGTCATTATGGCCAAACAGTTCTATCTTTGTTTCGTCAGACCAGAGGACATTTCTCCAAAAAGTACGATCTTCGTTCCCATGTGCAGTTGCAAACCGTAGTCTGACTTTTTAATGGGGGTTTTGGAGCAATGGCTTCTTCCTTGCTGAGCGGCCTTTCAGTTTATGTCGATATAGAAATACATCCACAGGTACTCCTCCAATTAACTCAAATTGTGTCAATTAGCCTATCAAAAGCTTCTAAAGCCATGTCATCATTTTCTGGAATTTTCCAAGCTGTTTAAAGGCACAGTCAACTTAGTGTATGTAAAATTCTGACTCACTGGAATTGTGATACAGTGAATTATAAGTGAAATTGTAAACAATTGTTGGAAATATTACTTGTGTCATGAACAAACTGCCAAATTTATAGTTTGTTAACAAGAAATGTGTGGAGTGGTTGAAAAACGAGTTTTAATGACTCCAACCTTAGTGTATGTAAACTTCCGACTTCAACTGTATAGTGTATGTCAACAGTTTTGGCCCCCCTCAGGTTCTCTGGCAGGCTATTCCAGAGGCTGGGGGCATAGTAACTAAAGGCTGCCTCTCCATGCCCCTTGGTCATAGGCTTTGGCTAGGTAAAAGGCCAGTGCCAGAGGACCTGTGGGACCTACTGGGTACATAAATTAAATATGGGGGTGAACAATCGTGGGTTGATTTAAAAACCAATAGAATAATCTTAAAATGAATTCTTAAGAGAGAGAGAGAGAACGAGAGAGAATGAGAGAGAACGAGAGAGAGAACACGAGAGAGAGAACACGCGAGAGAGAGCGCGAGAGAGAGAGCGCGAGAGAGAGAGTGCGAGAGAGAGCGCGAGAGAGAGCGCGAGAGAGAGAGCGCGAGAATGAGAGAGACAACGAGAAAGAGAGAGAACGAGAGAGAGGAAGAGAGAGAACAAGTCAGAGAAAGAGAGAACAAGTGAGAGAGAGAACAAGTGAGCGAGAGAGGACGAGAGAGAGATAGAACAAGAGGAAGAGGAAGAGAGAGAATGAGGGAGAGAGGAAAAGACAGAACAAGTGAGAGAAAGAGCGAATAAGAGAACGAGAATGAGAAAGACAGAGATAAAGAGAGAATGAGAACGAGAGAAAGAGAGAGAGGAAGAGAGAACGAGCGAGAGAGAGGAAGAGAGAGAACAAGTGTGAGAGAGAGAGAGAGAGAGAGAGAGAGAGAGAGAGAGAGAGAGAGAGAGAGAGAGAGAGAGAGAGAGAGAGATAATGGGCGAGAAAGAGAGAGAGACAGAGAGAGAGGACGAGAGAGAGAGAACAAGAGAGAGAACGAGAGAGAGAGAGGACGAGAGAGAACAAGAGAGAGAGAACAAAAGAGAGAGAATGAGTGAGAGAGGAAGAGAGAGAACAAATGAGAGAAAGAGAGAATAAGAGAGCGAGAATGAGAGAGAGAGAGAGAGAGAGAGAGAGACAGAGTGAGAGAGAAAATGAGAGAACGAGAGAACGGTGGGAGATGGACTGAGAGAAAAGGAATGAGTGTTAGCGAGGTAGTGGGAGCCTGAAAGAGGACGAAAATGAAAGAAAAGGAGAAAGCACAGTGTTCAGTGTTCAGTGTGTGGGGGTGATCAGTTTAGCACAGTGTTGAGGCATCTATCCCAGGTAAGACTCTCAAATGGCACCCTATTCCCTATATAGTTCACTACTTTTGGCCAAAAGTAGCGCACTATGGACACACTCTCTCTCTGCAACCTAGCTTGTCCTTGAGGCCAGACAGTAATGCTTACCCATTCCCACCTATCCTCATTCTGCTGATGTTACCCACTAATATCTGCTCAACTCCCTCACAACTGCAGGAGGGAAGAAAATTGGTAATATCATTGAGAAAATGCTGAGTCAAGACAAATTTACCGTAGGGTATTAGAGGGAAGGGGGTGGGAGAGAGGGATGCTAAGGGTGAATAAGCCATGTTGAAAAACTGTAAAAAAAACAACAGCAACAGCTGATAAACGTGTCTAAGTGTAGATACATTTACTCTACACTTCAAAAGCTACGGCCTAACTTTTTCCTGACCACACCAGGAAAAACGACGGGTCCTCGTAATAGCACAGCTGGAGAGCTAAAGACTAAACAAGTGTAATCAAGGTGGACCAGAGATTCTCCAAAACCTTTACACTCTTAAAGCCGGGTTTGACATCTGTCAAGCCAAACAATAGGACCTGGCTGTACAGCACAAACAGATCTGTGACCAGGCTAACACTCTTGTCGAAAGGGCCACATAGTCTCCGTCCCAAATGGCGCCCAAACCCTGACGTAGTGCACTACTTTTGACCAGGGCCCTATGGGCCCTAGTGCACTTAATAGGGAATAGGGTGTCAATTGGGACGCAGATTTATAAAAGTTCTCCACCAGCCCTCATACAACCCTCCTCCTTATCCAGTCACTAAAGTATCTACAGGTTATCATCATCATCACTTTCCCTCAAAGAGGATAAATGCCAGCAAGTAGTAACTACTTCATGTTTAACAAGCGGTCGTGTGTGTGTGTGTGTTTGTGTGTGTGTGTGCTTTTGCGTGCATTTGTGGTCGTACTTGTGGAAATGTTAGCTTGTTGAAGAGCAGGGTGGGAACTATGGAAAGGCCTCTCCAGGACCAGGGAGACCTGAGGAGACCTGTACCCACTCTGGGTGGCTGGTGGCTGGGATAAGTGACCAGTGTCTGGCCCTGGAGTACTGGAGCTCCACTGGAGGAAATTAACTAGAGTTTGGAGAGGACATTAAAAACAGATTATAGGAATTTAGTCCTGCACAAATATTGAACCTCTTGTGGAAAACCTTTCCAAGGTTTAGGACTATTTGTCAAGTTCTTCTTTTTTCAAAAGTTCGGGATCACAAAATTTGGTTCCCATACTGTTCATATCCTTCACTTTATCAGTGACAACCTTCTAAAACACTAAAACCTGACATGAATCATCTCCCTTGGGTTGGTGGATCTTGCACATACTGTAAATGTTCACATTCAATCACATTCACACTTCACTAACCACTTCCTCACCACAACAGGATCCAGAAAGAAAGGTGTGACTTGATAATCCCATGTGTGTAAATGAGCCAACAGGGTCAATATATACAGTGGCAGTGAGCAGCAGTGCTGATCTAGGATACGGTCCCTCTGAGGCGCTTTATGTATACGAGCCCAGACAAGATGTTCATCCAGGACCATGGCGCCATCACTTCCCCTCTTCCCTCCCAAAGGCGCCTTGACACGGCGCTAGCCCGCTGCCTCATCCAAAACTCATAAACATTGAACACAGACTAATAACTTTAATAGAGTGGTATGGCTAAGATCTTGACAAGACATAAAAACGGAAAAATTTATATGGCTGCTACTAAACGTGTAATAACGAATCGGCCCACCTGCTGGGAGGGAGAGTTCTGCCGAGGTGAAGCCTGACAGCTGGCTCGGCCTGACAGCACTGACAATTGTTGCATCTCAAATGGCACCCTATTCCCTATTACAGTAGTGCACTACTTTTGACTAGGGCCCATAGGGTTCTATTTCATTTTTAATTTTTTATTTCACCTTTATTTAACCAGGTAGGACAGTTGAGAAGTTCTCATTTACAACTGCGACCTGGCCAAGATAAAGCAAAGCAGTGCGACAAAAACAACAACACAGAGTTACACATGGGATAAACAAACATACAGTCAATAACACAATAGAAAAGTCTGTATACAGTGTATGCAAATGAAGTAAGGAGGTAAGGCAATAAATAGGCCAATAGTGGCGAAGTAATTACAATTTAGCAATTTACACTGGAGTGATATATGTGCAGATGAGGATGTGCAAGTAGAAATAATGGTGTGCAAAAGAGCAGAAAAACAAAAACAAATATGGGGATGAGGTAGGTAGTTGGTTGGATGGGCTATTTACAGATGGGCTGTGTACAGCTGCAGCGATCGGTAAGCTGCACTGATAGCTGACGCTTAAAGTTATTATCAGTGATTTTTGCAAATCGTTCCAGTCATTGGCAGCAGAGAACTGGAAGGAAAGGCGGCCAAAGAAGGTGTTGGCTTTGGGCATGGCCAGTGAAATATACCTGCTGGAGCGCGTGCTATGGGTGGGTGTTGCTATGGTGACCAGTGAGCTGAGATAAGGCGGAGCTAAACCTAGCAAAGACTTATAGATGACCTGGAGCCAGTGGGTTTGGCGACGAAGACATACAAAATGTAGGGGATAGGATGCCATTTGGGGATAGGGTGCCATTTGGGACGAAGACAATGTGACCATGAAGGGAAGCTGGGATTTTCATGGTGGTATGCAAAATATCCAGGGGTGAAAGTAAGGCGGTACGGTCCGCTACGGCGTTCTGGCAAAATAAATAGTGGAGATACTGTACCCCATACCGGTAAAACATGAGCCTATCACAATAATTAAAACAACATTTTAAGAAAAACGTAGGCTATTACGCCCTTATTTACAGTATCATTAGGCTACCGCATGTCAGATGCATTAAACATGAGCGAATGGACTTGAAAACGGGTGGTATGGCCTATGCTCCAAAATGTGATGTGGTTCGACGAGAACACTGACGTTTTACCAAGGCAGAGATTAATGGCCGACACTGAGACACACGCGGACAGCAGTGGATGCATAAATTCTGGATTAATGACAATTGCCAAAATGTCATTACTCTTTGTGGTGTCTTACGTAAAAGATGTCTAATATGTTGCGAGTGGATGAACGTGCACGTGGGTTGCAAAGGGTCGGAAACTTTCCGGTAAATTTCCGGAATTATTTTAGAAATTTTCCATGGGAAGTTAAGCCCTGGAATTTGGGGAATTCTGCTTAAATTCATCAACAAAGTTAGCTTATAACAGTGAACCTTTTTTGTGGGATAAACATAAGGCAATTCTAGGTCTTGTGGCATATTTTGGTTAAACTATTCCCAATTAAATGGAATTGCAACCCTTTGCATGCACAGTGCATTCTTCCATCACATGTGCAGTGTGCACTGTTCCATCATATGTACAGCTGATTCTCAAGATCTTACACACTAATGAGATGCTATTGAGCCCACACTACTACACTGTCTGAGCCATGGACTACATGCTTTCTGGTAAGGTTTGATTACAATACTGGGTGGGGTGACTATATTTTATATGACATACATACTTTTTTTGTTAACTAGTAAATAGTATCCCACAGCAAAGTGTGTTTAAATCATGTCTAACTTGTTAACAATTTCTGCTAGTTTTCTGCTAACAATAAGGGTTTTAGCTTGCTTGAGCCTGTTAACTGAGGAGTGTTAATTCACCTGTTTCCATACACGTTTCCTTTTAAAATATTTATTTTACAAAGGAGTTGTTTAATCTAACTGCTTAACTATTTATCTGTACATGGAATTGTATTCGTTTTATTTTACTCATTCTTTTCTAATCTTTACAGGAACATTCCACGGGCATTAGCTGATGTGTGGAAACATTTCACTGCAGCTAATGTAGAAGGAAAAGCTGTGTACATTTGCAAATACTGTGCCAAATCATATGTGAAGAATGCAACAAACATGCAGAATCATCTGGTCAAGTGCATAAAGTTCCCTCAGCGCTCACAACAAGCAACCTCTGACAAAAGTCCCTCTGCTTCTATTCGAGGTGAAAATGATTAATCAAACCACTGATCTATAGCAACAGCTCATGGTCCTCCTGGTCCTCCAGATTGTTTTACTTAATGGAGGAACGTAGTCAGAGTAATGCTGATGAATGTCTTGCTCGAGCTGTGTATGCAACTGGTTCACCTCTGATGCTCACAGGCAATGTGTATTGGAAAAGATTTCTGAATGTTCTTTGCCCAGAATACACCCCTCCAACCAGACATGCTTTATTTTACAAATTTTCTGGATGCCGAGTTCAACAGAGTTGAAGTGAAGGTCAAGCAAATCATAGAGAAAGCAGACTATATTGCAATCATCTCTGATGGGTGGTTGGAAGGAATAATTAACTACATTATCTCCACCCCTCAACCAGTATTCTACAAGAGCTTAGACACAAGGGACAACAGACACACTGGTCTCTACATTGCAGATGAGCTGAAGGCAGTCATCAATGACCTTGGACCACAGAAGATATTTGCACTTATGACAGACAATGCTGCGAACATGAAGGCTGCTTGGTCTAAAGTGGAGGAGTCCTACCCTCACATCACACCCATTGTCTGTGCTGCTCATGCATTGAATCTGCTCCTCAAGGACATCATGGCACTGAAAACAATGGATACACTCTACAAGAGAGCCAAGGAAATGGTTAGGTATGTGAAGGGTCATCAAGTTATAGCAGCAATCTACCTCAACAAGCAAAGTGAGAAGAATAAGAGAACCACATTGAAGCTGCCCAGCAACACCCGAGTCTCTCCAAGAAATGGCCATATCACAGTCTGCCAATATGGACAGCCCCATCAAGAGGATCCTCCTGGATGATGTATTTTGGGAGAGAGTGGTAAGCAGCCTGAAACTCCTGAAACCTATAGCAGTAGCCATTGCACAGATTGAGGGAGACAATGCCATCCTGTCTGATGTTCAGACTCTGCTTGCATATGTAAGAGAAGAAATCCGTACTGCCCTGCCCACTTCACTGTTGCTCCAAGCAGAGGAAACTGCAGTTCTGAAATATATCAAAACCTCTGTCTGAAGCCCATACATGCCGCAGCGTACATGTTGGACCAAAGCACGCAACAGGCTGATCAATACAAGGGTTGAAAAATTGGTGACCATTCGCGCAAATTTGAGGCTTTTTGAGCCTGACAACAAGCCATCCTCAACAAGGTTGGAAAGTGACAGTGAAGATGAGGCCTCAGAGTCTGATGTTCAAGAGGTGGACATTGAGGAAGTCCAGGGAGAAGACATGGAAGCCTGAGAGGAAGACAACCAAAGCTTTAGTTTCTAGACTATCATTTTACAGATGTATGTTAAAAATGTTTTTGGAAGATGCGATGGATCATTCAATAATCCCTTTATTTTGTTGTTCAGTGAAATCGTCCCATTTGCATGTATCAAAGTAAGATCCAGATGCAGACTGTCGAAGTAACAATGTTTAATGTTCCAACAGGGGCAAGCAGATGTACAGGTCGGCGGGCAGGCAGAGTGGAAAGGCAGGCGGGTACGGAGTCCAGAAAACAGGCAAGGGTCAAAACCGGGAGGACTAGCAAATGTGAAGTGAAGAGTCAACTCATTTAATTAAAGTTCAATTCGTAACTAAATTGATTTCTTTATTTCTATTGGAAGGATTTAATCATTTGCAATTATGTTTACTTATGATCAGGTAAAATGTTTAGGTTTCTGTCTCCATATGATATGGTAAATACATCCAATGCAAAAAACATCTACATTCAAATGGTATTAATATTAATTTGCAAATATTTCCGTTAATTCCCATATATTCCCGTTAATTCCCACGGAAAGTTTCCACTTCTGAATATTCCCCAAAATGTGCAACCCTACGTGCACGGGTAGCCTACTAAAGGAGCCCTTTGAAGTGATCGTTTGACAAACAGATGAAAACATCCTGACTGGTTGTGTTTCTGCCACAACAAAACGTAATACATTTTGAAAGCTACATGACAAACCTTTACGACTAGGCCCACAGAGATCCTATTGAATAAATAGGGATTCTATATGTAATTCCATGATTAAGCGCTTGCACACACAGGAAGTCCTTACCGTTAAGAAATGAAATCTACTTTCACCCCTGAAAATATATGACCCTGAATCAGTAGGCTCAGGCTGACTACATGACAATGAAGGGATTCTCACACACTGGTGGATTGGAAATAAAAGTAACCACAGATCCAAGATCAGATTACTCTACACTTTTTTTATATACTTTTTTATTTTTTATTTGTATTTTTTATTTATTTATTGAATATTCGGAAACATACAATATACTTGCAGTGAAGCCATTCAATAACTACATCATACCAGTCATCCAACAGATTCCCATTCAGAGCGACACACAGAAGCATCCAGGGTCAATGCCCTGCTCAAGGGCATGTTGACCGATCTACCACCAGGCCAAAAAACGTGAACCCGAACCCTCCAAGATCCCCCCACAGTTCCCCAATAGCTGTCCCTCAACCATTCGAGACCCCTCCCACAGTCCCCCCAGGAAGAATGTATTTTTATTTTTTAAATACAATTAATTCCATTCCCAGAACCTCCCAATGCACCAACAACCAAGAGAATGAACTAAAGAGGAAAAAAAGGAAAAGACAGAAGAAAACAGCAAACAACAATGCAAAAAAAAAAAATATATAAACAAAGGACATCAAGGACAACTAAAATCATAACAGCAATGGCAACTGTATATGTTTGTGTGCATGTCTGGCACTATCACATGTATGTGTGTGTTCTTGTATGCGTTTATTTGAATGAGAGTGTGTGTATATGCATGTGTACAAACACCTGCACGGCATCAGCCTCAGGCAAACCGGCATTAGCTGTAAAAACACTGCCACTTCGTGTCATTCAAATGTAATTTCTATTATGTTTTATTTTGACTTTAAAAAAAAATGTTTTTTACTTTTATCTTTGACCATCATTCTATCTCTCACACAGCAACTCCACTCCCACTTGTCTCCAATTCCACATCCCAACCCTCAGCTTCCCTCAGCCCATGTATCTCTGCTGGCCACCCACTTCGGGTTTCCACGCAACACATATCTTTCAACTATGCTGTGATGTTTAACGTACAATTTCAATCTATCTAATCGAATAGAATCCACAGATTGCGTGTTGAAGATAAATACTTTTACTAAGAGTATTAGTATATTAGTAATTGACTGACCCGGTCTCTCCAGACCCGGTCTAACAGTACTATTTCTAGGGTCAATTTTAGATCAATGCTATGCATTTTCAGCCATTCCTGAACCTGAGACCAGAAACAGGCTACCTTAGGGCAATACCAAAATAAATGGCCAATTGATTCTGTATCCTCACAACAAAATCTGCAGAGCTTCGATGATTTTATGCCCCAAATATTCAACATTTTGTTGGTGGCAAGAATTCTATATAATAATTTTAGCTGAAAAGCACGAAGTCTTGAATCTTGCGTTGTTTTATATATCAACACCCTGTACCATGGAATCGGTACATTCAAAATCTATTCCCAACTAGTTTGCAATCTGTATGGCACAGTTGTCAACATCCTGGTCCTCAAATGATACTTTCCTATTTATGCTATTTTTATTCCTCCGCCAGTGTTGATCCTTTATATTGGGCAGACAGACCAGTTCCCAGACCAGATTACTCTACACTTTACTATTAGGCACTATGAAAAATATCTGCCCATTTATCCGTTTTTAGGGGCAAAACATTGTGGGCTAAAAAACCATCAAGACCGATTCAGATTCATGACATGGTTCTCTTAATTCCACGTTACATCATATTTTCTCTTCTACACAGTGTATTTATATCGGTCTAGTGCTGACTGTTGCGTACCAGTGAATAGCTGTGCCCTGCTACCCCGCTGCAGCCACGGCTTAATTGATTAATTGAATGGCAGGAGTAATGAGACTAATTGCAGAGGGCTCCATTGGCCAATCAATGCTCAGGGTTTGCTAACGATCCCTCCCTGTATCTGATGCTGCTCTATATCGACTGATCTAGTCTAGTCGTTGTTTCGCTACCCTTTTTAGAAAGAAAACAAAGCGATCCAGACCTGCTTTTGCGTTTAGACTTCAAAGGATAATTGGATGTCATATTACAGAACTGCTGCCATTTTGGACGGGAACGTTAAATTGCTTTTACGCACCGACCAAAGAATGCTTACGTTTATGGTACCTGCGTTCTTGACTTATTAAGCAGTAAGCACTGTCATTTCATTTACAGGAGGGCAATAGAGGGCAATAGAGAAAGAGAATAATAAAATCCACCTACATTCTGGGTTATTGGACAGTAATGGATTTGTCTGAATCTGATGTGACGTCGGCTCAGCTGACCTAGATTTCCATGAGCAGCCAGCCAGCGAGTCAGTCTTTGCTGTGCCTCTGTGACAGGACTGTTATGACATCTGTCACGTGACCACTCCTCTCGGCTCCCTCGCGGCACTGCGACCCCGACTGACCTGACACCAAACTTCTGCTTCCTCCTACTGCCACGGGAACACAGGCCCCATTTTAGAATCTACTCCAATGGAAGCTTGTCCTTACCTCAGAAATAATAGCTAATGGCTGATGCCATTGATATCATTGAGCTTTAGCAAATATAATAACCACTATCACCAGTCAATGTCTAGTTGAACAAATGTAAAGAAAATACACATTTCATCAACCATCCCTTTCTGAGATATTCCCTTCACCTGATTCCATATTGTATTTCATGGACCATGTCACATGTGACACCTGTCAACCGAAGCTGTAATTAGGTGACACATGTAGGTACACACACCCCTGGTCGGATCAATCGATGGATGGTAGTTCAGAGTCCACCGTGTGTGTGATCACCGGATCAATTTGCAGGGGGAGGAGACGGAATAACAACTTGTCCTCTTTCTTAATCATCCCCTCCATTTTCTGGGGGCTTCTCCTTTGTCACTCTCTCTCTCTCTCTCTCTCTCTCTCTCTTTTATACTTCAGATGAACTCATGGATACCAATGACTGCAACTCTATGGGCATCTGCTAGCACTCGCTCCATTGTGCGTTCCTTGGATTCATGCTTTACTTACATACACCTCCATGCCTCAAAGTCTTTTTGTCTTTGCCTGGCTTCTCTCTAATGTACATCTCACATCCTCTATTCTCTTTGTAGAGGATGCTCTTCAGTACCGTCAATATAACCCTTTTCTCCTCCATCCCTCTATACCTCAAGCAGTTTTGTTCATTAATGCACTTTCAATCTCCCCCTCATACTTCTTTCTCCCTGCTTTTACATGTATTTTTTCCCATTTAATAACTCGCCTCTATCCATCCCCCTTTCATAACTTGCCATGCAACAACCCCTCTCTGTCTCACCTTGCCCTCTCTCCTGGTCTGTCTCTCTCCGCATCCCACCCTCCCTTCTCCCTGAGGTGTGCTGGTCGTAATGCAGAGGCCACAGTAATGGTTCTTACTCACTCACACCATCATCATCATGAAAATGGCTCAGTAATCTCCCTATCATACACACTGTCCTGTCCGGTCCGGACTGTCACGTAATACCACGCCATGCCACAAAAAAAAACATCAGTGAAGACCAGCTATCCTGAGGAACAGGGATGGTTCACATGTTTTACTATATTCACAACACTTAGGAGATTTGAGGCTATTTAGAGGAAGAGGAAATGAAACTTTTACGATTTCTGTTCTGTGGACATTAAGCGGTGGTGTCACCATCTAAGCATTTGGAAAACACACACAGGCATGTACACACACACACAGGCCCGGTGTGCCATGCCAGGGCTCACATCTGGGCTTGTATATCTGAATCCTCAGATATTCACACACACACACACACACACATACCATGCCAGGGCTCACATCTGGGTATTGTTAGTCTTTTGCAGAGGGAGTGTGATGTGTTGTTGTGCCACCTGTGTGCCCAGAAATAGTTTCAAAAACACAATCTCTACCTGCACCTGTTTTCAACTCTTATGTAAGCGCTGGAGTGCCACACGTGCACACACACGCACACGCACACCCACACCCCACTCACACCCACACCCACACCGACACTCACACACACACACAAAGACACACACATACACACACAGAACAAGGGAAACCAGGAGTAGAACATCGGTAAGTAAAGGTGAGAAAATATGTGTGTGTGTGTGTGTTGGTACACACGTGTCACGTGACATGATTAACACATGAAACATGCAGATTGATCAGACAGGTGTGAAAATCCTCCATATGTGTGAGTTTATGTGTGAGTTAGCTAACACATGCAGGGCCTGCTTTCCATTGTTGCATTATCTTCTCACACGTCACTACACATTAGCTAGGGGGTCTGAGTGATGTGCGTTGATACACATTGGCACTCAGGCAACTTTTGAGAAAAAATGCCTATGAACTTGTCACTGTGCTTTAATAAAGAAATCAGTTTGGCTGCCATTGAAGTGACATTTGTGCCACAAAGCGATAAATGAAGGTGACAGTCAACTGTATCGCTAATTCACAATCATAAGCCTTTGAGAATGTGTATGTGTGTGTGTGTGTCGTGCAAGTGAAATATGTCTGCATCTATGCGTGACAGAGAGTGTTTATATGTGTGTGTCTTTCCATTAAATGAGGATAATGCCTCGTACAGAATGAATTATTATTCCTGCCTGAGTGACTTCATTATGTGCATACATCCAGACTATGTTACTTAGGTGTGTGTATGACAGTATTCAATGAGTGTATCTTTGTTCTGTGTATGCACAGTATTGAGTGTATTAATATTGTGTGTGTGTGTGTGTGTATTTAGCATGCATGAGAGTACCCAGTGTGTGTGTGTGTGTATTCAATATCAATGTGTACTCAGTCAGCATTGTGTGTGTACACTCAGTGTGTGTGCGTGTGCTCGGAGTGTGTATATGCGTGTGCCTCTATCCATGCAGATTAAAAGCTCTGCGCTCCAACCACACCCCCCACACACACACCCCCCAAACCCCTACCTTCTCTCCATCCCTCTTTTCATTCTTTGTTTGAATCCTTCTCTGCGGGGTACTTTCTCGATCAAAGCGCTGGTCTGTTTATTCTTGGAAGGGCTATGCTGATGTTGCTCCATAATGGGACACACAGCCCTGCAGATAATCCCAGCCGTACACCAACTGCTCGCTGGCTGTGAGACACCCCATGAGGGATAAGTTAGGTGTGTCGGCGTGTGTGTGTTCCACCAGGCCCGGCTGCCACTGCTGCTGCCTGCCTCTGAATATACCCACAATGCATTGCTGCTTGGGCACAGAGAGACATGCAGATCTGTGTGTGTGTGTATCTCTAATTGACACAGAAGAGGAGATGGGTAGGGTGAAAGAGAAGCTACATAAGGTATGGTATGTTCTATTGTCACTGTGTGTGAATAGAAAGGAATCTGAGATTATCTGTGAGTGGGTTACATCATGTTACATCTGACCTTGTCAGAAAGAGCATATGCATCATTAGTCCTTTCCTCTTAAACCAGGTTTACTTCAAGCTGTCGTGGCAGTGAGCCATGTTGAAATATGCTTGTAGTAAAATATATAAAGGTGGCAGTACTATTTGCAATCATTTCAAATACTTTAATTGTGCTTGACTGAACTTGCCTGACAATGGAGACAATAGAAAAGTCCCCAAATAATAATGGCTGTCGAAAAGGCTTTTGACCATCTTGAATTGCCTTTTCTATTCCAAGCTTTCAATACATTTAAGATAATTGTTAGCAAAAATATATACAAATAATACATTATCTGATGAAATTGCTTAAGAAAGGGGATGAGACAGGGATGTCCCTCTCCCCCCTCCTGTTTGCACTGGCAATTGAACCACTTGCAGAAATAATTAGACAGGACCCAAACGTAACAGGTATCAGTATTGGTAAACATGAACACAAACTAAACTTATTTGCAGATGATATATATATATGTGACCAAAATTTAAAACTCTGTTTTTGTCAAAAGTATTTTCAGAATGCAAAAAAATCTGAAGATATAAAATGAACATGGAAAAAACGGAAATAATGGCAATAGGAAAAAATAACTAAGGATCTACAGCAAAACCTTTCAGTGGACTCAAAAAATATGAAATACTTAGGATGCTTGATAAGTGACAACAAACAATTACTCATTACTTAACAATGTGAAGGCAGATGTAATTAAATGGAATAATCCTCCCATAAATCTTGCAGGTAGAATAAACCTCTTTAGAATGGCATGGCTGCCAAAGTTTCTGTAATATCAATTACTCCACCGAAGACATTCTTTAGAAAAGTATTCTCGGTCATAACAAACTTTATATGGACAAATAAAATTCATAGAATAAAAAATTTAGTTTTACATCTTCTGAGGGTGGTTTTAACCTTCAAGACATGGAATTGTATTAACTCGCTACCCCTGGCTTTTACTTGCGACATATAGTTAAATGCACTAAAAGAGGAACAATGGGTGCACATTGAAGATGCACATGCTCATCCCCAAAATATTTTTATGTGTCTATTTTCAAAGGACAAAGCTAAGAACATGAACAACTTCGTAGTTAACACCATAGCAATTTGCAAGACAATGAAACATATTCTACAAGAACCAATATCACTTCCTAAAAACACAACCTTATGAATTCACAGATAAATTAGTTCACATGGAAAACTGAAGACATACATTTACATTTTAGCAGACGTTCTTATCCAAAGCGACTTACAGTAGTGAGTGCATATATTTTCATACTTTTTTCCCCATACTGGTCCCACGTAGGAATCAAACCCACAACCCTGGCATTGCAAGCGCCATGCTCTACCAACTTAGCCCCACGGGACCATAGAAACTGTCAAATTTACTTGGTAAGAGAAAATACATTTATTTCCATGACAGAATTAAAAAGTAATTTTGGGCTGACCAAATACATGCAACTTAAAAGTGACATATCATGAAATTTGGACATCATAGCAACCTTGAGGGAATCTTATTCAAGTCCGATACAGATGTTCATATAATAGGGAAGATATACAAAACCTTGTAAAGAGCATATCCAACTGACAATCTCTTAGAACATTTTATAAACTATTGGAACCAAAACTTGAAAATAATTCATGTTGGGACAAGATGGAGGGAAAGTTGCCGCATAACTAACAAATTTACAGTTAACAAAAACGTATGCTTAATCCAGTATAAGCTAATGTATAGAATTTGGTCCTGCTTCATTTGAAGTGCATCTTATGAACTCTTCATAAAGCATTCATATAGGCGTCATAAGCACTACATAAATGGGTCACAAATCATCTATAACTGTATTTCGTGCTCTATAAAGGATGAATAAATGTGAACAAATAAATGGATGGTTATGTCACACAGTTATGCCACATTATGAGTCTTTATAGAGCATGATATATGGTTATAGATGATTTGTGAAGCATTTATGTAGTGCTTATGAAGCCTATATGAAGGATTTATGAAGTCTTCATAAGATGCACTTCAAATAAAGCGGGACAAATGTATTATACAAGAGACAAAATTTTAAAATTCGACAGCACAACGGCAGAGTCATGTTTTAAGTGTAAAACTAATAATGACACAATAACCCATGCTATCTGGGAATGCTATAAAATCCGGAAGTTAAGGGCGGAGCTAGAAAGTTGGCTGTCAGAGTATTACAATTGTCGTGTCTTTGGCTATGCCGGATTAAGTGATATGACATGCTATTCTATAAAATCATTTCTCTGTAATTAATATTACCTTATTAAACTAATCATGTAAATGTAATTAACTAGAAAGTCGGGGAACCATGAAATAATGTTTATAAAGCTGCTATCTTCCGAATAAACTCTTAAAGACCTAGTAATCTTTTACATCAGTAGCAGTCAAGCATTACTCACCACCTTATTTCAGTCTCATCTGAACATCGTAGAATTCTTGGTTATCTTCACGAATATCATCATTATCAAATTAAATCTTACAAAAAAACAAAAGTCCCAAAAGTGCAAACTCCACCCACCTAGCACTCCAAGCAGGCTGAATCAAACTCTCAAAGTATTTCAAAGATTTTGAAAAGTACTGGAACCCAAGTCTGTAGCCGGGCCGGTACTGCAGCCTGCAGCCGTCAGCATTCCTTCCTACTTTGCGCTGCAATGTGTTTGTGTGTGTGCGCATAGAGAGTGGCCAGACGAATGAGGGAATGAGGGGGAACAGTTCCCTGGGGAGGCTAGGCCACTCTCCAGGCAGTCACACTGGAACACCCAGCCAGCCAGCCACCCATCCAGCCAGTGAACGACACAAACACACGAATGGCAAACGATGAAAGCTCCATGCCGACTCCACTGCATTCTCACGACGACGAGCATACAAACCAACGAGGCAAAAAGCCCACAAGCCCAGAAAAGGGATTTGATATTGTGCTAGTTACTACAGTAAAGCCACAATTACACAAAGAGAGAGCCTTTTTTTCTCTCAAACGGCTACAGTACAATGTGATTATTGCCCATAGCTGAGAATGCTTGTTTCAACACTTTTCTTCTATGGTGTCTTGGTGCTGCTGTAAATACCCTGTCAATCAAAGCTGTGCGGTCATAGAAAAGGTTATTTTTCTCAACCTGACCTTTGAGCGGATTGACCGTGACTAGTGACCTAACCTCTCTGCTGAGACAGACCTAACCTCTCTGCTGTGCAAATAACAAACAACAACATTTTAGTCATTTAGCTGACCCTCTTATCCAAAGCAACTTACAGTAAGTGCATTCATCTTAAGATAGCGAGGTGGGACAAACACATATCACAGGCATAGAAAGTAAAATTGTCCTCAATAAATAGAGTCAGAGCTAGGGGGGGGGCCTGAGGTGGCAGAAAGGAGTTCTCGGGTTGGGGTGTAGGGTTTGAGCATAGCCTGAAGGTAGGGAGCAGTTCCTCTTGCAAGCACCGTGGTTTTGTAGTGGATGCGAGCTTCGACTGGACAAAGACAAAACAACAACAGCTCCGCCAGTAGAGAGTCTAGTCACGGTAGCCCTAGCAACAGCAGACAGGAGCAACCTGCACATTAAGTGAAATCTATCCTCTGTCTATCCTCTAGGTAATAACTGCTCTGCTCTCTCAGCTCTGTTCTCCATTTGTTTGTTGATCACCCTTGAAATCCACACAGGAAATGTCAGAATACATTAAAAGCATATCCGACTCCAATGTAACACCAGGAGAATAGCAGCACCACAAAATAATATTCAATATCTAAATAGGGCATACAAATAAATAATGTGTTTTATAACTATTTACATAAATATATTATTTCCTGCGAATGGCTTACCAAGAAAACTTCCGGAAGGACTGATTCGAGGTAAAACGGAGTTGGAGCGCTCAACAAAAAAGGCAGAAGATTGATTTCTTATTGCTCACTTTAATCCATTGTACATGATGCGGACAGGTGACTGACGTTTCCACGCCAAGATGATGTCTTCCAAGCTGACGTCTTCCTCAGAGGAAACGGCAGTCACCTCCTTTTTTGGAAGTTTTTCTTCGTAAGTCATTCTCGTGATTTTTTGTCGTGGTTGAGCTCCTTTGCTTTGTTTGCTGAAGCGCCCACCAGAATCAATGCTGTTTTCCGCACCTGGACAAATAATTGGATATATTTGATGTGTTACATTATACAAGCGTCAGTGATGGTTCAGGTGTAGTATAGCTCCGATGGCTGTAACCTTTAAATCACCTCCCCTCCAGCACCACACACACACACACACACACAGGCAGCAGCAGGACTGTACCAACACGTGTTCTTGGTTTTGATCCATTTACCAAGGCTCCACACTCCATTAGGCCAGAATGAAGGTCAGACTAGAGGAGGAGGAGAGGGGGGTGAGGAGAGGAATGGATGGAGAGAGGAAGGGGTTGAAAAAGGGGAGGGTTGAGAAGGAAGAGAAGGGTTGAGGGGTGAGGAGGGGCGTTTATGGAGGACGGAGGGAGGAGGAGAGGGGGGGAGGGAGAGGTTAGAGGGTGAGGGGTTGCTGGAGCTGTTTAGCGGGACAGAAGTGGATAGGGGCGGGGACTTGACTCTATAGCCTTGCTCCATAACGATCCTTCTAATGGGGCAAATGACTGAACAGCCAGCCATCCACTGCAAGTCCCCCCTCCTTCTCTCCTTCCGCGGAGAGAAAGAATACAAAAAATGAAATTACTGATACATGGGGGCCGAGGAAAGGTTGAGCTGTGGTGGAAGTCTATTGAACAGTGAGGTTGTACATGAACAGGGTGCCATGCGGTGGGTGTAGCTGGTGTAGGTAGTCAGGCGCAGGAGAGCAGAGATGAGTGTACTAAGTACTTTACTAAGGCAAATGTACAAACAGAACACTACCGCGTCACTAAAAACAAATGCCCAAAACCAAGTAAGGCAGCACAAAGTACACTTACAAAATACCAGCTGCACAAAGCACGGGTGAAAACATATTAACCCGGCGTTAACCGGCATGCCGAAACAAAAAAATTCCCCACACAGACATGGGGGAAAGAGGGTTAAATAAACAACAGTAATGAGGGCAAATTAAAACCAGGTGTGATGGAAAACAAGACAAAACAAATGGAAAATGAAAAGTGGATCGGCGATGGCTATAAGACCGGTGACGTCGACTGCCGAACACCGCCCGAACAAGGAGAGGAACCGACTTCGGCGGAAGTCGTGACACAGGGTTGACCCTTCCTCTCCTTCTCTCCCAGTTAGCTCTTCGGGGGGAGCAGTGAAAAACGAAAAATGCCTATTGCCCCTGAAGATGACTGGGCTCTTTATGAGCCCCGGGGTCTTCCTTCCGGGCTTTGGAGCGAGGGGTCGAACCGTGGAGGAGGCGGCGGGGGAACGAGGGATGGAGGAGGAGTGCTCTATGAGGACCTCTACAGACTGATCAATGGGTTAACTAAGTGGAGAGGAGAAAGAAAGGAAAGATGGACGGAAAGGAGGGATGGAAGAACAAGGGCTGGGATGGAGGGATGAGGGGAGGTAGAGATATGATGATAGAGGGATGCGGGAAGGAGAGGTAGAAGGATGGACGGTTGGGTTGGAGGTAGTGATGGGTGAAAGAATCTAGTTACATATCGTAATATTTTTTTAACGATATATCATATCATTTTGACAATATATTATGTTTGTGCTATATGGCTGTACCTGCACAAAAACTCCAGAATCTTTCCTTCATACTTGTCACGCTGGTATAAGGGATTGGGAGACAGGCGCAGGAATGCGTAATAGGGGTTTTTATTTCCCAAATTACAGCGTGCCGTGTAAAGGCATGGGGACGAAGACCAAACCAACACGTATACAAAACACAGGGTAGAAACCCAAACAAAAGAGCGAGGAAGGAATAGGAACCAGGCGTGCGTAATGACAGTTCCGGAGGGATCCGTGACAATACTGTAGCTTGTTCTCCATCTTCTTTTAAAATAGGGAGCCAATTTGTTTTCAGCCCTTTTATTTCCATGACTGATCAAAACTCCTGGCTCTCTCTTGTCTCTCTGCAGCAGACATATGATGAGCAATATGTTTGGAACATCGAATCGCAATAAAATCACAGTATCGAATCTCAATACATATAGAATCGTAATACATATCGTATCGGTATGTACAGTAAGTATCGTGATAATATCGTATCGTGAAGCCCCAGTCCTAGTTGGAGGAGTAGGGACAAAGGATGGAGTATTAGGGGCAGAGAGGTAGATGTTATTATTTAGTTATAAGTTAGTTATAGTTTAATTTTCCATATTTAGATTTTTTCAATTTATTACATTTTTACTACTGACTATTACCATTTTATTGTTATTATTTTTGTATTTAATTTTGTATTATTATTTACTACCATTTTATATTATTATTTGTTATTGTTTCTCATTTTATTACAATGTATATTGTATACATTGTTGCTTTGGCAATATTGACACAATGCTTTTCATGCCAATAAAGCAGCTTGAATTTGAATTTGAATTTGTTAAATGGTAGTGGTGACGGTGGTAAGAAGGACCAGAGAAGACAATGGAAACCAGTAGAAATAAATCTGAGATCTGGGATGTCATGTTTGAGAATGAAATGGTTATAGTTACCATTAAGAGTGCACTACTGGCCAGTCAAATACATCAAACGTAACAGAATGGAAATGTCTATCAATTATCTATTACGATTTTCTTTCATGTTCCATGATTATGAAGTACATTTTACAGTATCGATAAGTGTAAATGTTCACAGGGGTTTGATCCTGAGGCTACACTATGCCATGGAGATCGAGCACAAGAAATCAAAGACCATTTGAAAATCCATTCACACACACACACACAAACACACACAAACACACACACAGTTTTCGGCTCCTGGAATGAGAAATAAGTTTTCCGGTTAAGGGATCGAGCTCATCCTCTGAAATGTGTTTAGTCTCCCTCTCTGTTTTTCAGGGATGGAGGGATGGAGGAAAGGAGGAGTGGGAGGGGGATGAAATCCTGCTGACTTGCACCTTCTCTTTCCCCTCTCCCTATTCCCCCCCTTATTTCCCCTCTCCCTATTCCCCCCCGAATTTCTAACTCCCCAGAGTTTTAATCAGAAATAGCGAGAAATCGTTTCATCTAGGCGCCAGAGGGGTAAAGCCACTTTCCCAGGTAGCCAGGCAGGTCTTTGCTCGTTCTCTGCAGCTTTTTAACTCTTTCCATGGGAGTTACTGCTGAGTTGGACAGTGTCCTATTCAGGGTCCTACTCATTAGGCACCAAACGTAAGAAACCTTGACTAAAACAGGGGAGGGAAACTGAACTTGTCCAATAACAAGCGCTCGTTTCCGTTTACTGTAGCGAAACGTTTTGCTACATTGTGCCCAAATGAATACAGCCTAGTAGTGCCGCACTGAGGGCTGGGAGAGGAAAGAGACGGAGGAGGGAGACCACTAGGCGCTAGCAGATAGACCAGGGAAAGCAATCACACTGCTCATTAGTGACTAGCGTTAGCGTGTGATCTGGGTCTAGATCCCTAAACGCTGTTCATTAGGGGGATGACACCAGCGAGCCTCTCTACCTCTCACTCTCTCTCCACTGGTGCGTTCCACCCTTACAGTATCACACACACACACATCACTGAGGGTTGAATTCAGCCTTGAGAGAGTGTAAAGAGCTACCGATCGATCAATCATCACCTGCTGTATTGTTCATCCGCATGAACGGTCGGCACTAAGAAGAACCCTACAAGTCTGGAATTCAAAGTGATATGCTCCGTTGTTGAAGTGAAAACATGGTGTAACAAAGCATATCAGTTTGGGTTTCAGGCTAGAACCTAACAGCAGGTAAAGAAATCCTAAAGAAATGTTTTAAGTCCTTCAGGATAAATGGAGGGGGAAAGGCATGTCGGAAGGTGTTCGAAGCGGTGCGCACAAACACAGCACCCTTCAGTGTTGTATGTGTGCGTGTGTGCGTGCATCTCACATTTAATCCCAAGGGGCTGCTGATTGTGACAATAACAGAGATGATCATCATCGTGATGGCGTCGCTCGCTGTATGAAGCGGAAGCGAAAGTGTGACACTCCCAGATCCACCGCTCGTTCATCACTGTCACGCTACCGGCTCTCTCCCTAACAAGCTTCTATCCCAACGCTCCCAGCCGCCGTCGGCTCCCTAGCGTAGAACTGACTGTCAGGGAGAAGAGTGTGTGAGTGTTTGTGTTTGTGTTTGTGAGAGAGTGTACTGTGTGTGTGTGTGTTTGGCTAGCTTATCCAAAATACTCGATTCGTTAGCATCCATACATGGACTGTCCATCAGGGGACAGCTAGTGGCAGTGAGGTGAAAACGACTCATCTAGTTACAGAAGCTAACAGCACCTAGCATAGCGACTTTCTCTCAGGGGAGCAGACCTGGTCCCCATGTATTGTCAGGTGGCCCCATTAGTCTCACTGCCTGCCTGCCTGTGTGCGTCTGAGGTAACAACTCTGCCAATGCCTCAAACCCAACCACTAAGACCTCAGCCACTTATGTCAATGGATGGACATCAAATGCCTAACATCCTCCCTATAGTAGGAGAGAGTTACCATGCCAGTGGCTCATTATACTAGATTGTCTGAAACTGAGAATGAGACTGGCTTCAGTGTGTGTGTGTGTTTGCATGTGTATATGTGTGTGCCTGCGCCCGTGTGAGTCTGAAAGTAACAACCCACATCATTATACAGCACAGTGATAATCCTCACCACACTATACTCTCTCTCTTTCTCCCTCTCTCCACTTCTTCTCTCCTCTTCCCAGCATTACGACTCAGCCACCACTCTTAAGGTTGTTACCGTCGCAGTGTGTGTGTGCGCGCAGTGGTGCTACTCCCAGTCCATATTAATGGGTCTACAGATGTAGGATCTTAATTTGATCACCCTGTTGAAGGAGAACCTCCTTGCAATGCAGGACATTTAAAACTTGTAGTGTATTCGAGGTTTAAAAAGTGCATGAACGCCTACAAAAATGCTAATTAATCATAAGTCACATAATAATTCACATTTCCTGTTGCTTCAGGATTATTTTCCTACTGTAGCAAACCGTCTAAAATTAATACATCTGTATGTGTGTTTGTCTGTTTGCAATAACGGGAGAGCAGAGGATGCTATAGTAGTGAGCATAATGGAAGAAATACATTGACATTGTACTATATCGCTATGGTCCTACACTTATCCCTATTGCGTTATGCACTGTTAGGGTGTTTTCATACTTTGTCCCTTTAAGACAATTTTGTGAACTGGTTTGTAAAAATATTTGTGCAACTCAGACTCTTCAAAAGAGGCTCCGATTCGAATCGAACTAAAACCACCTTGAGAGTTTGGTTTGCTTGAATTCCGCAGTCCGGTTCCCTTTTTTTAGGGCAATGTGAAAACAAAGTTACCCAGGTTCGCTTGTAGTTATTCCCGCGCCACACACTAGACTACTGCAACACCGTTTCCCCTGCCATAACCCCTCACATTGGTGCCACAAACAAGAGAAGATGATGACGTGCAGGTTCACACAGAAAAAACGGATATTGATTAGTAATTGTCAAAGATGGAGCTTTTTGTTCAGATTATTTGTGTGCAATATGTGCATAGGATAAGAAAGCTTCATAAACTGCTAATTTGACTGTGGGGTTTGAATAGTGCGAGTAGACAACAACATTTAGAGCCCTATAAAATCTGTTTTATTTTTGCCTGATTCTGTTTTCTCCGTTTTGTTTTCCCAGGTTTCGGTTTTAAAATCAAAAACAACTCAATTGGATGTTCTAAGTACACAAACATGCTTAAACCACATCAGGAGACCACTTCAGGTCTGGGAATAATCAAAGATTTTTTTTATTTTGGATGTAAACTAAGCAAAAAAAGAAACGTCCCTTTTTCAAGACCCTGTCTTTCAAAGGTAATTCGTAAAAATCTAAATAACTTCACAGATCTTCACTGTAAAGTGTTTAAACACTGTTTCCCATGCTTGTTCAATGAACTATAAACAATTAATGAACATGCATATGTGGACCGGTCGTTAAGACACAAACAGCTTACAGACGGTAGGCAATTAAGGTCACAATTATGAAAACTTAGGACACTAAAGAGGCCTTTCTACTGACTCTGAAAAACACCACAAGAAAGATGCCCAGGGTCCCTGCTCATCTGCGTGAATGTGCCTTAGGCATGCTGCAAGGAGGCATGAGGACTGCAGATGTGGCCAGGGCATAAATTGCTGTCCGTACTGTGAGACGCCTAAGACAGCGCTACAGGGAGACAGGACGGACAGCTGATCGTCCTCGCAGTGGCAGACCACGTGTAACAACACCTGCACAGGATCGGTACATCCGAACATCACACCTGCGGGACAGGTACAGAATGGCAACAACAACTGCCCAAATTACACCAGGAACGCACAATCCCTCCATGAGTGCTCAGACTGTCTACAATAGGCTGAGAGAGGCTGGACTGAGGGCTTGTAGGCCTGTTGTAAGGCAGGTCCTCACCAGACATCACCAGCAACAACGTCGCCTATGGGCACAAACCCAACGTCGCTGGACCAGACAGGACTGGCAAAAAGTTCTCTTCACTGACGAGTCACGGTTTTGTCTCACCAGGGGTGATGGTCGGATTCACGTTTATCGTCGAAGGAATGAGCGTTACACCTAGGCCTGTACTCTGGAGCGGGACGATTTGGAGGTGGAGGGTCCGTCACGGTCTGGGGCGGTGTGTCACAGCATCATCGGACTGAGCTTGTTGTCATTGCTCGAAATCTCAACGCTGTGCGTTACAGGGAAGACATCCTCTTCCCTCATGTGGTACCCTTCCTGCAGGCTCACCCTGACATGACCCTCCAGCATGACAATGCCACCAGCCATACTGCTCGCGTTATTTCCTGCAAGACAGGAATGTCAGTGTTCTGCCATGGCCAGCGAAGAGCCCGGATCTCAATCCCATTGAGCACGTCTGGGACCTGTTGGATCGGAGGGTGAGGGCTAGGGCCATTCCCCCCAGAAATGTCCGGGAACTTGCAGGTGCCTTGTGGAAGAGTGGGGTAACATCTCACAGCAAGAACCGGCAAATCTGGTGCAGTCAATGACGAGGAGAAGCACTGCAGTACTTAATTCAGCTGGTGGCCACACCAGATACTGACTGTTACTTTAGATTTTTTTTTGACTCCCCCTTTGTTCAGGGACACATTATAAAATTTCTGTTAGTCACATGTCTGTGGGACTTGTTTATGAGTTTATGTCTCAGTTGTTGAATCTTGATATGTTCATAAAAATATTTACACATGTTAAATTTGCTGAAAATAAACGCATTTGACAGTGAGAGGACGTTTCTTTTTTTGCTTAGTTACCCTTTAATGCAATGCGCACCAGGCAGAAGCCGTTATTTTGGTTAGCAGTGTTTCAGTAGCACCCATGTGAATGCAGGGTTTGCAAAACAAATGGCCACTGGATTGATGCACATAATCATGATATCCTTCTGCCAGGTAGGCATATGCTACTTTGTAGTTAACTTTGAATCAATACGGTTTTTGGGAAAGCCTATAACTGTTTTTTGATACCAGCAGACGGCGATCATTAGCATTATCGCTAATGGCTACATAAAGTGAAAAGTAGACATAAGCACACACACAGACAGGGACATTCCTGTGCCGTTTCCGAAAAAAATATGAATCACTGATGCATTTCGTTCATGTCTTATTAGTCACTTGGGCAAATTAATGAATGTTCTAATAAGTTCAATACATTTTTGAATATTGTTGAATTCCATGTTAATGTCTGGATTCCGTGATTCCGTCCACGTTTTTCATAATGCAGATTTTATAGGGCCCTACATATTTGGTGAGAATCACAACATAGGGTACATAATCGATTCTAGCTCTTAAAGGGGCAGAAGCCTACATGATGTAAATACAATTTAATCCACACTCATGTCATTGGGATTTATATGTGTTGAGTTAAATCCATTTTGACATGGTTCCAAAAGAGGAGCAGAGGACATTAGGCCACATACCCTACTACAGTAAACCAGGTAGAAATGAATCATTACACACACACACACACACACACACACACAATGAATTATCATCCATAGGGATAAGCTACGTACTGTGTCAATGCAATCGGGACGACCTCTCGATTGGCCGATAAACAGGAAGTGTTGGCCTACAACTCAGGAACTAGGCTACATGTCTGTCTATAATCCCTTTGGGATGTCTGAAATTATGTTGTTTGGATTCAGAAGATTCCCAGTGTCACATTGAAATCCACCCACACACCCAGCGAAATCAAAATGCCTAGCTTCTTCTGATGTTTGGATTTATGTCTATTGTCAAAGGGATTTAGGGAGAATCCAAACCACCCACCACAGCACCATATCAAACTCTCTCCGACCAAGATCTGGCTAGCCTAGCATGGGGTCTGTCTGTCCGTGACGCCGTGTCTCTCTGTCTGTCTCTGATCGGGGGAGAGTGAAAGCAAGTGATCTGGTCTTAGCCGGTGATCTGGGTACGGCCGGTGATCTGGCTGTCAGTAGCGCTAGCCTTATTAGACAGTGAGTTTTGCAAACACCTTTTGAGTGGTGTGTGTGAACACCAACCTTGATCTCACCTTATTAATGAGAGCCCCCGGGACAGATGACGCACCATGTTTTGGTGGAGATGGGCGGAAGGTCTGACAAGCAACAGGACGGACTGACTTAACACTGGATGCACTTGACTGCAGAAAATAACATGTGTGTCAATCGAACCCTATGGCCCTGGTCAAAAGTAGTGCACTATGTAGGGAATAGGGTGCTATTTGGGACTCAACCTCAGTCAGAACCACCATGGATATGAAGAGAAACAAACCGCATACTGATAGACAAGGTCCTCTACAGGAGAAAACTAGCTGGGAGACATGGACACAGTCACATCAGGCTTAGAGTTCTACACTGACTCTTGGGGGTGCCGTCGGACGATGTTGGGAATTTGTAACATTGAGTTACAATGAGTGTGCTCATATACTGTATGTGTAGTACTAGTGGGGTGCCCCAATTTCTTATGGAGGTGTCCACTAATGCTCTCTCGCACCTGTAATTAAATCCTTGTCCTGCATACACTACCAATTGTCAAACCACAGAAACACACCTGTAGGTTGAGTAGAAACTGGCCAGTCTAGCCAACAGTCTGAGTCAGCCTCCTGCCATCCGTCCATGGTACAGTAGCAGACTTCACACTCTCAGGACACTGTATGTAATCAATTTAATCAAGGTATGAAATTAGTGTTATTTTCAAATACAATCTCTTTTTGGGCTCAGTTGTGGCCAATTTGCAGTGTACAAATTATTACAATTATGTTCCGGCCCCCTGACCATCCACTCTGACAAAAATTGGCCCGTGGCTGAATCTAGTTGCCTACCCCTGGCCTACACCTTGGAATATCCCATATTCCCAATGCCTATATGAGAAACATGAAATCAGTAGATCAATTTGCATCACATAACACATGCAAGTAAACAAGCATAGAACACATTGCCAATTAAGGAAAACAAACTTGTCTAAGATTGACATCAATACATGATATAGCCCTACATATTCAAGGCTCCATCTACTATCTAATGTACAATTAAAACGGAATTGGCGACACACCATGAATCTGTGAGTGATCACAAGCAATGTGAATATCAAAACCAAGCTGCACTGAGACAGAATGAGTGGCGGCTCAGAAAGCAGAGGGTGTGTCAACTTTCTGCTGTCACAACGTCCTCTCCATCTGTTTAATTGTTAGCGACTCACGCCATGAGCTATCAATCTAGCAAACTTCTTTGAAAATCTCAGCCCATCTGCCTCGGTCTGAATGGACCTCCCTCAGTCTTCGTCTTGCCTTGGCTTGTGTCTGTGTTCGGAGTCTGAGAGCACGTACGCCCACATGC
Source organism: Brachymystax lenok tsinlingensis (assembly GCA_030435695.1). Lineage (NCBI taxonomy): Eukaryota > Metazoa > Chordata > Actinopteri > Salmoniformes > Salmonidae > Brachymystax > Brachymystax lenok. Next base: position 9,439,315 of record CM059798.1, read on the forward strand.
ACACGCACACGCACAGGCATACAGACACACACACACACACATACACACACACGCACAGAAACATTGAAAACATATACACACACTCGTAAGAGACACAGAAACACACACACAGAGACACCTGCAAGGCAAAAAAAGCTAAAACACACACCCACACACAAACACACACACACACACACACACACACACACCCCACAGCATGGCGAGTAAGTATGTATGGGTCTCCTTGACAAGGCCACCTGTCTCCTATGTTTATTGGGCCCATTGTAAATTAATTAGAGTACATGGATCTACTGTTGCCATATAAATAAAAAGACGTGTTGCTGCAGAGCACTGCTCTTCACACACACACACACATACACAGATATGCACATACGCAAACACACACACAAGTGCATACCCATAGCCACATCAACCTGCACACACACATACACACACACACTCTCTCACATATTTCAAGAATCTCCAAATACATATTTCAAAGGTCATCCAACTTCTCCTCCCAGCTCCCTCCCAGTAGATAGATATAAAACTCTCTGTGACATCATCTATTCAGCACAAGGACAGAGTCACACAACACATTTCCCAGATCCATTAAATGGTCTCCCACCTGGTACACAGAGCCATCCATAATATCTGCTATATAGGGCAACCACAGAGCTCTGAGCAGCCAGCGTGTGTATGTGTGTGAGAGACTGTGTTTGTGTGTGTGTGTGTGTGTTTGTGTGTGAGATTGTGTGTGTGCCCAGCCTCACAGGCTGATAAGAACAGGGGTCTTCTTGTCTCTGTTGAATTCTACCATCAACTGGAGCTTGGAATGCCCTCCATACCAGCCCTGCATATAAATGTGGCCCATTCTTTGCAGTCAGTGTGTGTGAGAGACATATGTTCTCACAGGCATGGCGTTTCCTGTCGGGGGCTAGCTCTCTGCCCTGCGACAACACATAAGATGCTCAGATAGATAGGTTTCATTGGAAACTCTCTTTGGAGGGGGATGAGGAGGGGGCGTGCAAATTGTGGATCCTATCTTTGACCCATTTCTCCCATAAGCCATGCAAGTACAACATTAAAGCATTACCACAAAGTCATTCATTAGAACATCTGAGGAAATAGCATAATCGAGTTGTTAAAAGGTAATCTGATAATATTTACAAAACATTCTAAAGACAGACTAAGTGGTGGTTGATAGGCTTAAGCTTAAAGGCTATGGGGTGGTTTGATATGAATCTACTTTAGGCTATTCTCCACTACCACCACAAGCTGGCAACATCTACATAGGCTATGTGGAGCAACACCTAAAGAAGAAGTGTTTGAATTCTGTCCTCATTAAAAACAGAGGACATATTCCCTGCCCACACCATTATCGGGGATAGGGGGCTCAAACAGGTTGCTTGTTGGAGATGTATCACAATGGTTATGACACAGCACGCAATCATTAACAACAGGTTCCAAGGCGAAGCTTCAAACGACAAGAGAACTATTAGTGGAATTTGACAGGCATTCTAAGCTATTTGTTACCCAAAATAAAGGGACTGGCCAAGTAGCATGTAGCCTAATTATATTGTAGCTTAATTATAGAAAACGAATCACTTATTGTATTCAAATGTTTTCTATGAAATAGGCTTATGGAAAGAATTCCTACATTCTCGACGACCGAGGGTGATACAGTATGCGCTTACCTGTTATGCGTTCCAAGGGGGTAGCAGGATTCCAAGGGTTTTCAAAAGGAATCCTTTGATTTTGCCCTCGTCTTTGACTTCTGGACCGTTGTCACACCATTCCTTTAGAACGGGAAATATTGAAGCATAGTCCTTTGGAGAAGCTTAGACTTTGAAAACCTTCCCCGGTTTCTGTTTGCCGACAACACCAGCTCAATCTGACCGACCTGCAGGTTGACCGGACTAAAACATTCTTATAAGGGACCGGGAGACAATGACGGAGGGAAATGAATAGGCTACCAAAAAATAAAGCCTATTGCTGCGTAAGGCGCATTACACATGCACTAGATAAAGGCATTAAAGCGGGTTTTGGAATGAATGATTCTTCCACCAAGGTAGGCTACAAAGCGGTGGCTCCCCCGCCTCCTCCGCATAGCAATAATAATAAATAGCCTACATGAATTGTCCGTTTGATCAGTTTCTCTGACGCGTCACTCTACATATCTTTATATCTCGTTCTTTGTTGACAACAAAACGATATAGACTAATTCCTCATCTACATAAATTGTCAACAGTGATTTTAAATGCGGGTGAATTTTCTACAAAAAATACATCCCTGCTTGCCCTTCGCCGGTGGAGAGGACAGATCCAACGACAGTTTGAATACCTTGAACGATTTGGTGGTGCTTGCCTGCTTCGTCGCTGGGTAACAGCGTTCCACGGTTTCCGTTATTCTCCTCCGACTGGTGTAGACTTGCACTGAAAATATGCTGTGCTTGTGCGATTGCCTCTTTCGCTCGCTCACGCTCCCTCCCCTCTCCCGACGGGGCGCGTGCACAGTGTCCTAGCAAGATGTGTCGCTGTGACAACGCTCGAGCATCCCTACTCTTGTCTCTATAGAATGTTGCTTCTCTTTTAAAAAATGTCTTATCTTTCTCCCATCAAGTGCTTCGTTATCTTTGTAAAGCATCACTGGTGTCAAACGGACGAAAATCCACTATTCCAAATTAGTGGCCAACACTACGCTACCTTTTTTCCCTCCGTAAACTCCGTTAGGCTACAGAACTAGTCGGTCTCTCTTCTCGCATTAGAGTAGGCTGGGGAGATCATGCATCAGGCTGACGTCAGAGGATGTTAAAGCGATACAAACGCATTGTAAACCCTCTCTCCCTTCTTCAAATGAGTAGAATAATCTCCATGGGACCCATCCTGTCCTATCACCGGATTTATATCGGTCTGTCTGACTATCCATGTTTCTCTTCTCCTAATCGTTTTTATTTCTGTGGGAGAAAACCTCACAATTGCACAGCGGCTGGATCTGCTGTAGCCCATACAGTCACATCATTGTTGATGATGCTGTTGCACCTGTTCTATTGGATCTAGTGCAACAGAAGCACATGCCTCTTAATCTTGTAACACAGCCCAACATCTGGCATAACTAGGCTCCAAAATGATTCGAGCTACACCCTGCCAAATATTACTTGAGAGAGATCGCCTCAATGTCCGTCAGGTTCAAAATATGTAACATGTAAAGTGTTGGTCCCATGTTTCATGAGCTGAAATAAAAGATCCCAGAAATGTTACATATGCACAAAAAGCTTTTTTCTCTCACATTCAGTGCACAAATTAGTTTACATCTCTGTTAGTGAGCATTTGTCCATTGCCAAGATAATCCATCCACCTGGCAGGTGTGACATATCAAGAAGCTGATTAAACATCATGATCATTACAAAGGTGCACCTTGTGCTGGGGACATAAAAGGCCATTCCAAAAGGTGTTGAGTTGAGGGAGCGTGCAATTTGCATGATGACTGCTGGAATGTTTACCTGAAAATGCTGGAGAAGTGTGCTCTTCACAGATTAATCCCGGTTTCAACTGTACTGGGCAGATGGCAGACAGCATGTATGGCGCCATGTGGGCAAGCGGTTTGCTGATGTCAACGTTGTGAACAGAGTGCCCCATGGTGGCAGTGGGATTATTGTACGGGCAGGCATAAGGTACAGACAACGAACACAAATGCATTTTGTCAATGGCAATTTCAATGCACAGAGATACCGTGACGAGATCCTGAGGCCCATTGTCGTGCCGTTCATCCTCCGCCATCACCTCATGTTTCAGCATGATAATGCATGGTCCCATGTCGCAATGATCTGTACACAATTCCTGGAAGCGGAAAATGTCCCAGTTCTTCCATGGGCTGCGTACTCACCAGACATGTCACCCATTGAGCATGTTTGGGATGCTCTGGATCGACGTGTACGACAGTGTGTTCCAGTTCCACCAATATCCAGCAACTTCACACAGCCATTAAAGAGGAGTGGGGCAATATCCCACAGGCCACAATCAACAGCCTGATCAACTCTATGTGAAGGAGATGTGTCGTGCTTCATGAGGCAAATGGTGGTCACACTAGATACTAACTGTTTTTCTGATCCACACCCCTATCTTTTTTTAAGGTATCTGTGACCAACAGATGCATATCTGTATTCCCGGTCATGTGAAATCCATAGATTAGGGCCTAATTAATTTATTTTAATTGACTGATTTCCTTATATGAAAGTCATTGAAATTGTTTATACTTTTGTTCAGTGTATATTTTATACAACAAGAGAGAGCCACACCTTTATCTCATGAAAGCGTCCCTCTGATTTGGCTTCACCTTCAGTCGACTGGTGTTGGTGGATGTGCTGTACTCTCACCTCCTCGCCTCCCCATCTCAAGGAGGAGAGGAAGAGAGAGACAACACAGATAGAGAGGGGGACAGGTCGACTGACACAGTTACTATCTCCCCTATCAAGACAAATTGTCTACCGCCGTTGGATCTGTTGGTTGTACATTCCCCAGTGGCATTTCATCAGGCCACCTAGGATAGATCACATAGGGGGAGGGAGGTAGCAGGGGGCACACATACATACATAAACACACAGACACACAAACATACAGTGCCTCCAGAAAGTCTACACATGTTGCAGCCCCCCCAGAAAAATTGCATAAGTCTCCACCCCCCTCAGTTAATACTTGTTGGAAGCACATTTGGAAGACATTACAGCTGTGAATCATTTTCATTAAGATTCGACCAACTTTGCACAACTCTTAGGGCTACATACACTCATTGGCCAGTTTTTAGGTAAACCACCTGATTCATGGAAATGGTTATCTCCTACCGACAGTGAGTCACGTGGCTTGCTATATAAAGCAGGCTTACAGGCCTTGAGGCATTCAGTTACTGTTCGATTTAACTTTAGAATGGGCCAAACGAGTGACCTAAGCAGCTTTATGCGTGGTTTGATCATCAGTGCCAGGCTCGCTTGTTCCAGTATCTCAGAAACGGCTGGCCTCCTGGGCTTTTCACGCACGACAGTATCTAGGGTTTACAGAGAATGGTGCGACAAACAAAAAACATCCAGTCAGCGGCAGTCCTGTGGGCGAAAACAGCTCATTGATGAGATGTTGAAAGAGAATGGCAAGCTGACAGGCGGACCACTAACAGGCAAATAACGGTGCAGTACAACAGTGGTGTGCAGAACGGCAACTCGGAACGCACAACTCGTCGGTCCTTGTCAAATGGAAAAACATTGCCTGGTCTGACAATTCCTGGTTCCTGTTCATGGTCCCATCCTGCCTGGTGTCAACGATATAGGCTGGTGGAGGTGGTGTGGGGAATGTTTTCCTAGGTCCCTTGATACCAATTGAGCAATGTTTCCATTCCCCCAAGAATTCAGGCTGTTCTGGTGACAATTTGAAAGAATCGAAAAAGTAGATTGTGATGATTGACTGGCACAGTGAACCATGTTGCATGCTGTAATTTAAGAACTCTTTGGGCAGTGCTAAAAACAGTGACATCATATCTGAATTGCTCCACCTTCATGCACCTTCGCCATTACATAAATGTTTATGCAAAAGACACACCAGAATGGCTTTCCAATAGGTATTGACTGTTATAAAACTGTTATAAAACGACCAATCACGAGTAGCCTACTGCCTTGTGCACAATGCTGCGCTTATAATGTGATATAGCCTAGGCCTACTGGCTATAGCCTAGGCCTACTGGTTGTATGAATTTGTGATCTATCGTCCCACAACTGTCCCAGAGTCTGTTTGGAATAGGCTATTTCTTTCTCGCACAGAACAACAAGCTGAACAATAGAATCTGTATACTTTTCTAGAATGGGCGATAGTATATTGACATAGTCCAAATTCAAAGTAGACAGCCCTCAGCACTTGAATGATGTTTTACATCGTCACATCCGAGTGTATCTTAAATGTCCCTTGCCCAAGCGAGGGAGAGTGATTGGAGAGGCAACGTCCTTGGTGGAAATCTATAAGTTGAGCTTAAAAACAACCAACCTAATGCTATTAATGTACCTAGCCAGCTAACGTAGCTATCTAGCACTCCTGTCAGGTAGCTAGCTACAGTAACCTATAGCTGGCTAGCTAGTTTTGTAGTTTAGTCATTTATTCCAATACATTTCAGAATTCCCAAAAATATGTTTAGGAATCTAGCTACATTCTCTAAGCTCCTCACTACTAAACTAATCTAATTCTCCAACGCTTAAGTCAATGTTGTCTATACATATATTTTTTTTAGCAAACAAGCTTCATAATTTTGGCTGACATGCCAAACATGCAGCCTTGTTGATTGAATTTGACACTTTGCGGCCACCAGAGTTTGACGCGTGACTACAGTTTGCATTGAATTGTGGATCATGTCAACCCCACAAGTGATCAAAGTTCTTCACTCACTCCGTCAAGCTAAATCGAGAGCCGAGGGGGGCAACGTTTCTGAATTGGACCTCCACTTAAGATGGCAATCAAACTGCATCCAGTTTTGACAGGGATTTCCCCTAGGGAAAGTGACTAGGGTGAGGGCCGAGGGGGTAAAAATAACATGTTTGGACTGAAGGCATAGATTAGTTATTTCTGTTCAATACTTGTCTTGTTGGCTGAGGAAAAGTAAATGTGGGCAGTTATTCTAACAAAGGCGGCACGTGGGTTTCAATTTGGGGGAGCAAATTTTCACCATAAAAATGGACAACGCTGGGCCAATTGTGCGCCGCCCTATGGGACTTCCAACCATAGCCAGTTGTGATACATCCTGGAATTGAACCAGGGTCTGAGATGCAGTCTGAGATGCAGTGCCTTAGACTGCTGCGCCACTTGGGAGCCCCAGGGTATAGGCCTAGCCTATAGGCTATATCAGATTGCCTACATTTCTTCTCCTTTCTTTGCACAGGATGTTGGCCTTTTATAAACACATTTAATGCAATTCTACAACACTTTATATGACTGGAGACATTAGCAAAATCTTTTTTAATAATAAAAAAATTACAGGGTAGCCTACTCTGTTGACGCTGAACAACAGATCAATAAAAACAACTTTGTTAAGATAAGTTGAACATTTTGACAACTAAAAGACAGATTGGAGGCTTTTTCTTGTCTTCTCTTTACAGCAATAGCCATTAGTTTTCCAAAACCTTTTTCTGCGATTGTATGTTTACATTTTGGATATTTATTATTTATAGGTTCTTTTTACATTACCTCCTTTTTCTCCCCAATTTCTAGTTATGATCTTGTCTCATCGCTGCAACTCCCCTACGGACTTGGGAGAGGTGAAGGCCGAAACACGACCCTGTCAAGCCACACTGCTTCTTGAAACACTGCTCGCTTAACCCGGAAGTCAGCCGCACCAATATGTTGGAGGAAACACTGTCCAACTGGCGACCGAAGTCAGCTTGCAGGAGCCCCATCCACCACAAGGTGTCACTAGAGCACAATGAGACAAGGAATTCCCGGCCTGGCCAAACCCTCACCTTACCCGGACGATGCTGGTCCAATTGTGTGCCGCCCCATGGGTCTCCCAGTCACGTCCGGCTGTGACACAGCCTGGGATCGAACCCGAGGCTGTAGTGGCGCCTCAGCACTGCAATGCAGTGCCTTAAAACGCTACGCCACTCGGGAGGCCGCTTTCACTGACAGTCGCAACTCAACATTCATTCTAATTGCTCATTGGAATTCTGTAATAATGATTCAGGCCATTACATCCGAGTCATTCTGAGAACCGTTGGTGGAAATCCTAGTCAAGTTACACAACCAAAGCATATGGGTCCGGTAAATTTCTTAAATGTCCGGTAAATTAAAATGCTGCCGGTCAAATGTCTGGGGCCACATTTTCCTAACAGAAGTACATATATACACACACACCCTCTCCCTTTGAGAGTGTGGAGACCCCAGCTCTAGGGGTCTGACAGACAGGGCAGAGCAGCCTTTAAGGTACTTCAAAGGGCCTTTTCCCCGGTCACTTACTGAGAATGAGGCCGTTCAAACAGGCCTTTACAGCACAGGAGCTAAAAAGGATAAGCACCATAGAGTAATTCTCCACAGAGCGACCAGATAGCTCCCCTGGGGCTTGCTCCGGCAAGGGTTGGCCTAGCTACCTCACACACAGAGAGAGAGAGAGAGAGAGAGAGAGAGAGAGAGAGAGAGAGAGAGAGAGAGAGAGAGAGAGTTAGGTGTGTGTGTGTCAAATCACTGTTAGTCATAACAACAGGTGTAGACTAAATGTGAAATGGCTACTTACAGGCCTTTCCCAACAATGCAGAGAAAGAATTTTCTGGATTTTTTTGTTGTTATTCTGTCTCTCACTGTTCAAATAAACCTACCATTAAAATTATAGACTGATCATTTCTTTGTCAGTGGGCAAACGTACAAAATCAGCAGGGGATCAAATACTTTTTTCCCTCACTGTATGGTCAGACTTGCCAAATGGAGGGTGAGGGAGAGGTTGTACCCATCTCTGTGTGTGGAGTAAAGGTGGTCTTGAGTTTTCTTTCCTCACCCTTAACATACATGTAGAAATCATGTTAAACGGATTTAAGTTTCCCTGAATTAAAGTCCCAGCCACTAGGAGTGCCTCCTCTGGATGAGCTATTTCCTGTTTGCTTATGGCCCAATACAGCTCATTGAGTGTGGTCTTAGTGCGGTTTGTGGTGGGAAATAGACAGCTACGAAAAATATAGATTAAAACTTTCTTGGTAAATAGTGTGGTCTACAGTTTATCATGAGATACTCTACCTCAGTTGAGCAAAACCTTGAGACTTCCTTAATATTAGATTTTGTGCACCAGCTGTTATTTACAAATAGACACAGACCGGCCCCCTTTGTCTCACCGGAGGCAGCTGTTCATTGTTGCCGATGGACCGAAAACCCCGCCAGCTGTATGTTATCCATGTCGTTGTTCAGCCACGACTAGGTGAAACATAAGATACTACAGCTTTTAATGTGGAAGGATATCCTTGATCGGAGCTCATTCATTTAGTTATCCAATGATTGCACATTGGCTAATAGGACTAATGGTAGAGGGGGTTTACTCACTCACCTACAAATTCTCAGGCAGCCCAACCTCCACCTTTTCTTCACGCAAATGATGAGGATTTGGGTGAAGAACAGCATTATGCAGCGATACGCCATCCCACCTGGTTTCCATTTAATGGGACTATCATTTGTTTTTCAACAGGACAATGACCCAACACACCTCCAGGCTGTGTAAGGGCTATTTGACCAAGAAGGAGAGTGATGGAGTGCCTCATAAGATGACCTGGCCTCCACAATCACCCAACCTCAACCCATTTGAGAAGGTTTGGGATAAGATGGACTGCAGAGTGAAGGAAAAGCAGTCAACAAGTGCTCAGCTTATGTGGGAACTCCTTCAAGACTGTTGGAAAAGCATTCCAGGTGAAGCTGTTTGAGAGAATGCCAAGAGTATGCAGCTGTCATCAAGGCAAAGGGTGGCTACTTTGAAGAATCTAAAATCTGAAATATATTTTGATTTGTTTAACACTTTTTTGGTTACTACATGATTCCATATGTGTTATTTCATAGTTTTGATGTCTTCACTATTATTATACGATGTAGAAAATAGCAAAAATAAAGACAAATTCTTGAATGAGCAGTTGTGTCCAAAATGTTGACTGTTACTGTAGGTAAGGGTAAAGTAACTAGGCAACAGGATAGATAATAAGCAGTAGCAACAGCGTATGAGATGAGTCAACAGAGTGCAAGTGGATTTAGCAGTCTTATGGCTCGGGGATAGAAGCTGTTCAGGGTCCTGTTGGTGGTAGCAGAGAGAACACTATATCAAATCAAATTGTATTCGTCACGTGCCGAATTCAACAGGTGTAGACCTTACCGTGAAATGCTTACTTACCTTAACCAACAATACAGAGTTTTAAAAAAGTAAGTAAGAAAAATGTGCTAAATAAACTAAAGGAAAAAGTACACAATTGTCATACTTGAGTAAAAGTAAAGATATCTTAATTACTCAAGTAAAAGTGAAAGACACCCAGTAAAATACTACTTGAGTAAAAGTATTTGGTTTTATACTTAAGTATCAAAAGTACATGTAATTGCTAGAAGATACTAAAGTATCAAAAGTAAAAGTATAAATCATTTCAAATTCCTTATACTTAGCAAACCAGACTGCACAATTTTCTTTCCTTTTTTTAGTTATGGATAATAACTAGGGGCACACTCCAACACTCAGACATAATTTACAAATGAGTCATTTGTGTTTTGTGAGTCCGCCAGATAAGTGGCAGTACGGATGACAAGGGATGTTCTCTTGATTAGTGTGTGAATTAGACCATTTTCCTGTCCTGTTAAGCATTCAAAATGTAACGAGTACTTTTGGGTGTCAGGGGAAATTTATGGAGTATAAAGTACAGTATGCACTGCCCAATGTAATGCCTTGTGGTCGGTTGCCGAGCAGATGCCATACCAAGCAAAAATGCAGCCAGTCTAGATGCTCTCAATGGTGCAGCTGTATAATGTTTTGAAGATGTGAGGGCCCATACCAAATCTTTTCAGCCTCCTGAGGAGGAAGAGGAGTTGTCGTGCCTTCTTCCCGACTGTGTTGGTGTGTGTGGGCCATGTTAATTCCTTAGTGATGTGGACACAAAGGAAGTTGAAGTTCTCGACCTGCTCCACTACAGCCATGTCGATGTAGATGGCGGCGTGCACGGCCCTCCGTTTCCTGTAGTCCACGATCAGCTCCTTTGTCTTGCTGACGTTGAGGGAAAGGTTGTTGTCCTGGCACCACACTGCCAGGTCACTGACCTTCTCTCTATAGGCTGTCCTATCATCGTTGGTGATCAGGCCTACCACCGTCATGCCATCTTAATGATTTTAATGAAGTTTTTCACAATTCCTGACATTTAATCCTAGTAAAAATTTCCTGTCTTAGGTCAGTTAGGATCACCACTTTATTTTAAGAATAAAGTTTTGAGATGTTATATTGAGATGTTGCTTCAATATATCCACATAATTTCCCTTCCCTCATAATCCCATCTTTTTTGTAAGGTGCATCAGTCCCTCCTGCAGAAAAGCACGCCCACAACATGATGCTGCCACCCCTGTGCTTCACGGTTGGGATGGTGTTCTTTGGCTTGCAAGCCTCCCCCTTTTTCCTCCAAACATAACGATGGTCATGATGGCCAAACAGTTCTATTTTTGTTTCATCAGACCAGAGGACATTTCTCCAAAAAGTACGATCTTTGTCCCCATGTGCAGTTGCAAACCAATCTTTTTTAATGGCGGTTTTGGAGCAGTGGCTTCTTCCTTGCTGAGTGGCCTTTCAGGTTATGTCGATATAGGACTCGTTTTACTGTGGATATAGATACTTTTGTACCTGTTTCCGCCAGCATCTTCACAAGGTCCTTTGCTGTTGTTCTGTGATTGATTTGCACTTTTCGCACCAAAGTACGTTCATCTGTAGGAGACAGAATGCGTCTCCTTCCTTAGAGGTATGACGGCTGCATGGTCCCATGGTGTTTATAACTTGCGTACTATTGCTTGTACAGATGAACGCAGTACCTTCAGGCGTTTGGAAATTGCTCCCAAGGCTGAACCGGACTGGTGGAGGTCTACAATTGGTTTCTGAGGTCTTGGCTGATTTCTTTTGATTTTCCCATGATGTCAAGCAAAGAGGCACTGAGTTTGAAGGTATAGGCCTTGAAATACATCCACAGGTAAAACTTCCAATTGACTCAAATGAGGTCAATTAGCCTATCGGAAGTTTCTATAGCCATGACATAATTGTTTTGAATTTTCCAAGCTGTTTAAAGTCACAGTCAACTTAAGGTACGTAAACTTCTGACCCACTGGAATTGTGATACAGTGAATTATAAGTGAAATAATCTGTCTGTAAACAATTGTTGGGAAAATTACTTGGGTCATGCACAAAGTAGATGTCCTAACCAACTTGCCAAAACAATAGTTTGTTAACAAGAAATGTGTGGAGTGGTTAAAAAACAATATTTAATGACTCCAACCTAAATGTATGTAAACTTCCGACTTCAACTGTATGTACTGTACGTACGGTCACTGTGGGGACAACGTCGTTGATGCACTTATTAATGAAGCTGGTGACTGATGTGGTAAACTCCTCAATGTTTTCGGATGAATCCCGGAATATATTCCAGTCTGTGCTAGTGAAACAGTCCTGCAGATTAGCATCCGCCTAATCTGACCACTTCTGTATTGAGTGGGTCACTGGTACTTCCTGTTTGAGTTTTTGCTTGTAAGCAGGAATCAGGAGGATAGAGTTATTGTCCTATTTGCCAAATGGAGGGCGAGGGAGAGCATTGTATGCGTTTCTGTCTGTCTGTGTGTGTGTGTGTGTGTGTGTGTGTGTGTGTGTGTGTGTGTGTGTGTGTGTATATATATGTGTTTTGTGTGGACGTTCATTAAGTGTGCGTGTGTGTCCATCACTGTTGTTCATCAGAGGGGAGGAGGGAAGGTGTTTTAACCTGGGGTGGGCTCAGCTGTTAGCTATTCAGCTATCTTTGGTGGTCCATTAACTCTGATAGCTGCCCTGGGTCTATCACGGGGTGCGTTTGTGTATCTGACGTTCCTGTGTGATTGTGTGTGTCCCTGTGTGTGTGTGTGTGTGTTTGTCTCTGTGTCTATGTATGTATTTTGTGTATGTACCGGATGTGTGTGTGTGTGTGTGTGTGTGTGTGTGTGTGTGTGTGTGTGTGTGTGTGTGTGTGTGTGTGTGTGTGTGTGTGTGTGTGTGTGTGTGCATGTATGAACACACGTGTGCACACACACACGCGCGCATACACACGTTCATATTTATGTGCACATGACCCCAGCATAGAGCCTATCCACTATACAGGCTCACCCAGCCCATAAACAAACAACATACACATTTAATAATATAACTGGCTACAGCTTTACAGTGTTTGTGTTTGCTCAGAGGTGTGTATAATGAAATCTAATAAAGCTATTAACCTTTCCTTCTAAGCTGCCCTGAGTCTGTAAAAATAAACACATTTCTCTCTTTAATTTACCTTTCTTTCATGGTGGCATACTGAGCATGCCCAGAACTCCCTCCTATGTTTACTGCACAGACTCCATTAGTGTTTTCTTCTTCCATGTCATCTCAAGAATAGCCTCTAAAATCATAGCTACTTATTTTCTTATTTAATGGTCAACTTTGACCTCTCCCCCCACTGTGCATTTGTATTACATGCTCATAGACAGGCATAGCATCACTCTACCCACACGATACTGGTCTAACATGCTGTACTTACTTGCACTGCATACAGATACACTGGCATATGACTATCTCGTCCATTTATAGACATCACACGGTGTTACACTTGGCAAAATGTCTACGTGTGTGTCTCTAAAACATCAACACTCACAAACGCACAGACTTGAAGGATCTGAAGGATCTCCTTCCTCTCTCCTCACCCCATCCCTCTCTCCTCACTACCTCCGCCCTCACCACCAGTAGGCCCTGGTCAGTGGGGCCCTGACTGGCATGCTTGCCTCTCATCTGAGCCAGTGGAATGGGAGTCAGATTAACACACAGTGGTAATGGAGTGCAGCGTGGCAGTGCCCGTACGCACACGCACCTCTCGCTGTCTTTTTCTCTGTCTCTGATTCGTTCCCTCGTTCATGTGGCATCTGCTCCTAATTGGGCCCATCTGAGCACTTGCATGGTTCTCACATCCATGAATGGGCCAATGGCTAATTGGCCCATTCGTGGATGTGCCACCCTCCTCACCCCTTGCTGTGTTCTGCCACGCAGAGATAGACAGAACGACAAAAAGAAAATAGAGAAGGACAACGAAAGAGAAAGAGTACTGTATGTGTCTAAATGTATTATCATGTATTATTATAATTATTGTGTGCATGTGTCGTGTCTAGTGTGTGTGTGTGTGTGTGTGTGTGTGTGTGTGTGTGTGTGTGTGTGTGTGTGTGTGTGTGTGTGTGTGTGTGTGTGTGTGTGTGTGTTTATGCCTCCTACGTGTTATCTGCGGAGTGTGTATTCTGTGTGAAGAACGCGGAGGTCCTGCTGAGAGAAGAGCTCGAGGTTGATCTTTTGTTCACGACATGGAGATCGTAAAATCTCCCACACACCCACACCAGTGGATTGGATGACTTTAGGGGGCTTACTGTACTGATGAGCTTCCCAACTGGATGACTGTAATCGTTTTGATTGGCTCATATCCCCTTTTTAATGTTCCATTCTATTACCAGCTGAAAATATATGTTGAGTGATCATAAACTCTATACAGTGTGTGTTTGAGGTGTGTGTGTGTGTATTAAAAGCTTTTTTGAATAATAAATAAGACACAGTTTCACAGGTTATTAAACAGACTTATCCTGCCTATGACATAGTGCTGACGATGGTAATTGTTTGGATTTATTTATTTAATTTCTATCCTGTTTTGTTGCACTTTACTGCCCTGTAAACACAGAGTATAAGGAATGTGGAAAAACTGAGGTACCTAAATTGATGTTTGGCAACCAGTGAAAGTGTTATCTTCTATGGAAGTAATGAAGGGGTCCAAATGACCTGGGTTATTTGTGCTATCATGGGTGATATTATATGACATTATTGCCTTGGATGAACAAGCAATCAAATGCCCTTCCGGCCTGAATACACTGGTTAGTTCCATACATGAGGATATAGAGCAAGCACAACCCTGGTCACTTCCTGTCACTTCCCATTGAACGCATAACAAAGGAGAGCTTGGTTTGTTGTTTTAAAAGAGTATTGGAAAGTTTCTTAGTAGCTAGCTAACTTTTTAGTTTGGATTGCGCGACGCAGTTGGCATCAGTTGCTGGGATTGCTACTCTGTGTCCAGTGATCCTGCCGACCAAGGCCGGGTCTGAGGAACTATTTGGCATAGCAGCTAGCCTAGCTGCTAGCTAGCTGCCTATCAAACTAGCAGGGTTCCTTGAGGGGTTGAACGCAGCCTGCGATGCGGTTAACCATTGTGGCTGGGACCGCGGATTGTCCCGGGTTTGTAGCTGTCTAGATCCCTGCTGTTTATTCTTTTAAATCTACCCTGTGACCAGCCCTGTCTGGAACTGTGAGGAGTAACAGCATAACCTACCTTGCTAGCTACCATGACAAAGACCAAAGCCGGCGGGAGAACCATTGAGGACAGTGGGTTCTCTCTATCACAGGTGAAGGATATTTTAAACAAACAAAAGAGTTTTACAAGTAGTTGTTACAACAACAAGAAAATTGCTTCAAGTGTTTTGTCCAAATACTGGTGAACGACCTGGACAACCTGACCAGAGAGGTCCAAGACCTGAAGAACAGCTTGCAGTTCTCCCAGGGTCATCTCGATGAGTTGAAACAGAAGGAACAGAAAGGTGACAGCAATCTGTAAGTCACTGAGAGAGGATATTAGTTTTGTGCGTGAATCTCGAGGGACAATCAAGGCGGAATAACATGGTTGTGGACGGAATTGCAGAATCTCCACATGAGGCCTGGATGGAGTCTAAGGCAACATTTTGGAAATGATCTCTGAGAAATTGAAGATGCACCACAGGAAGATTGAGGTGGAGCGCGCCCACAGGACTGGAAAACCCACCACCAGCCCAGGTGACCCTTGTCACGACTTCTGCCGAAGTCGGTCCCTCTCCATGTTCAGGCGGCATTCGGCGGTCGACGTCACCGGTCTTCTAGCCATCGCCGATCCATTTTTCATTTTCCATTTGTTTTGTCTTTGTTTTCCACACACCTGGTTTTCATTCCCAAATTACTTGTTCATGTATTTAACCCTCTATTTCCCCCATGTTTGTGTGCGTGATTGTTATTTGTCGGTACTTTTCGTACTGGTATTTTCGCCCATTGGTAATTGTATTACCGTTATTTTGGACACGGCTGTATATTGTTTACTTTCTGCTTTCGAAGTAAACTCCGTTGTTCACTCACTTCTGCTCTCCTGCGCCTGAGTTTATGCACCAGCTACACACACCGGCCCTGACAGACGGGCCCAGGCTGATAGTGGTCAAGTTCCTGAGGTTCAAGGACACGGTAACTGTTCTGGAAAGAGCCAAGAACTTGAGAGGAACGTATATCTTCCTCTACAAGGACTATCCTGACGCAGTGTGCCAGAAGAGGAAAGAACTTATCCCAGCCATGAAAGCTGCCAGAGCGCGTGGGGGCATTGCTTATGTCTGCTATGACAGGCTCATTGTCCACCCTCCCTCCCAGAAGCCTGGAAGGGATGAGAGAGCCAAGCCTATGGGTTCGTAGCTTCAACCCCGCAGCACACACACACACCAATTGATTAATGGACTGCTGAATGTATACATTTTTTCTCTTGCTTTGTTTGCTCTTTTCCACATTATGTTTATCTCTGATAAGCTACCCAGGAAAGCGCTGAAAATAGCCCATATTATTATATGTAGCCTTAGAAATAAGGTTCATGAAATCAATAACTTGCTAACATCAGAAAACATTCATACAGTGGGGCAAAAAAGTATTTAGTCAGCCACCAATTGTGCAAGTTCTCCAACTTAAAAAGATGAGAGAGGCCTGTAATTGTCGTCATAGGTACACTTCAACTATGACAGACGAAATGAGAAAAAGAAATCCAGAAAATCACATTGTAGGATTTTTAATTTATTTATTTGCAAATTATGGTGGAAAATAAGTATTTGGTCAATAACAAAAGTTTATCTCAATACTTTGTTATATACCCTTTGTTGGCAATGACAGAGGTCAAACGTTTTCTGTAAGTCTTCACAAGGTTTTCACACACTGTTGCTGGTATTTTGGCCCATTCCTCCATGCAGATCTCCTCTAGAGCAGTGATGTTTTGGGGCTGTCGCTGGGAAACACGGACTTTCAACTCCCTCCAAAGATTTTCTATGGGGTTGAGATCTGGAGACTGGCTAGGCCACTCCAGGACCTTGAAATGCTTCTTACGAAGCCACTCCTTCGTTGCCCGGGCGGTGTGTTTGGGATCATTGTCATGCTGAAAGACCCAGCCATGTTTCATCTTCAATGCCCTTGCTGATGGAAGGAGGTTTTCACTCAAAATCTCACGATACATGGCCCCATTCATTCTTTCCTTTACACGGATCAGTCGTCCTGGTCCCTTTGCAGAAAAACAGCCCCAAAGCATGATGTTTCCACCCCCATGCTTCACAGTAGGTATGGTGTTCTTTGGATGCAACTCAGCATTCTTTGTCCTCCAAACACGACGAGTTGAGTTTTTACCAAAAAGTTATATTTTGGTTTCATCTGACCATATGACATTCTCCCAATCCTCATCTGGATCATCCAAATGCTCTCTAGCAAACTTCAGACGGGCCTGAACATGTACTGGCTTAAGCAGGGGGACACGTCTGGCACTGCAGGATTTGAGTCCCTGGCGGCGTAGTGTGTTACTGATGGTAGGCTTTGTTACTTTGGTCCCAGCTCTCTGCAGGTCATTCACTAGGTCCCCGTGTGGTTCTGGGATTTTTGCTCACCGTTCTTGTGATCATTTTGACCCCACGGGGTGAGATCTTGCGTGGAGCCCCAGATCGAGGAAGATTATCAGTGGTCTTGTATGTCTTCCATTTCCTAATAATTGCTCCCACAGTTGATTTCTTCAAACCAAGCTGCTTACCTATTGCAGATTCAGTCTTCCCAACCTGGTGCAGGTCTACAATTTTGTTTCTGGTGTCCTTTGACAGCTCTTTGGTCTTGGCCATAGTGGAGTTTGGAGTGTGACTGTTTGAGGTTGTGGACAGGTGTCTTTTATACTGATAACAAGTTCAAACAGGTGCCATTAATACAGGTAACGAGTGGAGGACAGAGGAGCCTCTTAAAGAAGAAGTTACAGGTCTGTGAGAGACAGAAATCTTGCTTGTTTGTATGTGACCAAATACTTATTTTCCACCATAATTTGCAAATAAAAATCCTACAATGTGATTTTCTGGATTTTTTTTCCTCGTTTTGTCTGTCATAGTTGAGGTGTACCTATGATGAAAATTACAGGCCTCTCTCATCTTTTTAAGTGAGAGAACTTGCACAATTGGTGGCTGACTAAATACTTTTTTGCCCCACTGTATCTTAGCCATTTCTGAGACTCACTTAGATAATTCATTTGATGATACAGCAGTAGCAATACAAAGATATAACATCTATAGAAGAGACAGAAATGCTTAGGGGAAGGTGTTTCTGTATATGTTCAGAGCCATATCCCTATAATGCTTAGAGAAGATCTTATGTCAAGTGTTATTGAAGTGTTGTGGTTGCAGGTTCACTTGGCACATCTAAATCCTTTTCTTTTGGGGCGTTGCTATAGGCTACCAAGTGCTAACAGTCAGGGTCTAAATAATATGTGTGAAATGCTTGATAGTGTATGTGATGTAAACAGAGATGTCTACTTTCTTGGGGACCTGAATATTGACTGGTTTTCATCAAGCTGCCCGCTCAAGAGGAAGCTTCTCACTGTAACCATTGCCTGTAATCTAGTTCCGGTTATTAATCAACCTAACAGGGTGTTTACAAACACTACAGGAACAAGATCATCCACATGTATTGATCACAAATTTTACTAATACTGTACAACTTTGTTCTAAAGCTGTATTCGTACACATTGGATTCAGTGATCAAAATATTGTGGCTATATCCAGGAAAGCCAAAGTTCCAAAAGATGGGACGTACATAGTGTACAGTATATTTTGCTGTGACTCATATGTGGATGATGTTAAAAATATTTGTTGGTCTGATGTGATTAACAAGGAGCATCCAGATGCTGCTTCTTCCAATTATTGATAAACATGCACGTGTTAAGAAACCATGGATTGATGAGGAATTGAAAAAGTGTCTGGCTGCACATCTGACTGGCTGACTTACTGCAAATTGAGAAACTATGTGACTAAACTTAACCAAAAGAAGAAGAAACTGTATTATGAAGCCAAGATCGATGATATAAAGAATAATGGAAAAAAAACTTGAGTACTTTAAATGAAATTATGGGCAGAAAGACAAATTCAACTCCATCTTTCATCGAATCAGATGGCTTATTCATCACAAATCCATTTGATGTTGCCAATTATTTTAATAATAACTTAATTGGCAAAGTGGGAAAACTTAGGCAGGACATGCCAACAACGAACAGTGAGCCATCGTATTCATGCATAAAAAATTATAATGAAAGAAAAGCATTGCAAGTTTGAATTGTGTTAGTGTGGGAGAAGTGGAAAAATTCTTGTTATCGATCAATAATGACAAACCTCCTCGCATTGATAACTTATATGGAAAGCTACTGAGGATGGTAACTGACTCTATAGCCACTCTTATCTGTCATATCTTAAATCTGAGCCTGGAGGAAAGTCTTTGTCCTCAGGCCTGGAAGGCAGCCAAAGTAATTCCGCTATCCAAGAGTGGTAATGCTGCCTTTACTGGTTTTAATAGCAGACCTAGAAGCTTCCTGCCAGCTCCTAGCAAACTGTTGGAAAACATGGTGGTTGACCAAATACAAATCAAATCAAATGTTATTTGTCACATACGCTGAATACAACAGGTTTAGACCTTACCATGAAATGCTTACTTACAAGCCCTTAACCAACAATGCAGTTCAAGAAAAAATAAATAATTATAATATTGACTAAACAAAAATATATATAATTAAAACAAGAACATTACATAACAATAACGAGGCAATATACGCGGGGTACCGGTACCGAGTCAATGTGAGGGGGTTAGTCAAGGTCATTTGTAAAGTGACTATGCATAGATAATAAACAGTGAGTAGCAGCAGTGTAAACACAAAGGGAGGGGGGGTTCAATGGCAATAGTCTGGGTGGACATTTAATTGTTCAGCAGTCTTATGGCTTGGAGTAGAAGCTGTTAAGGAGCCTTTTGGTCCTAGACACGCGCTCTGGTACCGCTTGCCGTGCGGTAGCAGAAAGAACAGTATATGTCTTGGGTGACTGGAGTCTGTGACATTTTTTGGGGCCTTTCTCTGACACCAGCTAGTATATACAGTTGAAGTCCGAAGTTTACATACACTTAGGTTGGAGTCATTAAAACTCTTTTTCAACCACTCCACAAATGTCTTGTTAACAAACTATAGTTTTGGCAAGTCGGTTAGGACATCTACTTTGTGCATGACCCAAGTAATTTTCCCAACAATTGTTTACAGACAGATTATTTCACTTATAATTCACTGTATCACAATTCCAGTGGGTCAGAAGTTTACATACATTAAGTTGACTGTGCCTTTAAACAGCTTGGAAAATTGGCTTTAGAAGCTTCTGATTGACATAATTTCAGTCAACTGGAGGTGTACCTGTGGATGCATTTCAAGGCCTACCTAGTGCCTCTTTGCTTGACATCATGGGAAAATGAAAAGAAATCAGCCTCAGAAACAAATTGTAGACCTCCACAAGTCTGGTTCATCCTTTAGGAGCAAACAATAGTATGCAAGTATAAAAACCATGGGACTACGCAGCCGTCACGACGTCCCTCCAAGGCCCTTCTGCTAGCTATTAGCCGCTAGCTGCCTGAAGCCACACACTGGACTCCTATGACCATTCGGCTACGCATGCCTCTCAATAACGTCAATATGCCTTGTCCATTGCTGTTTTGGTTAGTAATTATTGCCTTATTTCACTGTAGAGCCTCTAGCCCTGGTCAAAACGCCTTAGTTAACACTTTAGTCCCACCTCCCACACATGCGGAGACATCACCTGGTTTAAACAATATTTCTAGAGACAATATCTCTTTCATCGGCACTCTATGCACAGGTTTACCCCCACTGTATTCACATCCTACCATACCTTTGTCTGTACATTTCGCCTTGAATCTATTCTACCGTACCCTGAAATCTGCTCCTTTCACTATCTGGTCTGAAAATACTAGACAACCAGTTCTTTTAGCCTTTAGCCGTACCCTTATCCCACTCCTCCTCTGTTCCTCTGGTGATGTGGAGGTTAATCCAGGCCCTGCAGTGCCTAGCCCCACTCCCACTCCCCAGGCGCTATCATTTGTTGACTTCTGTAACCGTAAAAGCCTTGGTTTCATGCATGTTAACATTAGAAGCCTCCTGCCTAAGTTTGTTTTATTCACTGCCCTAGCACACTCTGCCAACCCGGATGTCCTAGCCATGTCTGAATCCTGGCTTAGGAATCCTGGCTTTCCCTCTAAATACACCTCTGCTGTTTTCAAACAAGATCTCAGCGATCACTGCCTCATTGCCTGCATCCATAATGGGTCTGCACCCATTACGGGACCACCCCTCATCACTGTCAAACGCTCCCTAAAATACTTCAACAAACAAGCCTAATCGACCTGGCCCGGGTATCCTGGAAGGATATTGACCTCATCCCGTCAGTAGAGGATGCCTGGTCACTCTTTAAGAGTGCCTTCCTCACAATCTTAAATAAGCATGCCCCTTTCAAAAAATGTAGAACCAGGAACAGATATAGCCCTTGGTTCACTCCAGACTTGACTGCCCTTGACCAGCACAAAAACATCCTGTGGCGTTCTGCATTAGCATCAAATAGCCCACACGATATGCAACTTTTCAGGGAAGTCAGGAACCAATATACACAGGCAGTTAGGAAAGCTAAGGCTAGCTTTTTCAAGCAGAAATTTGCATCCTGTAGCACAAACTCAAAAAAGTTCTGGGACACTGTAAAGTCCATGGAGAATAAGAGCTACTCCTCCCAGCTGCCCACTGCACTGAGGCTAGGAAATACTGTCACCACCGACAAATCCACTTTAATTGAGAACTTCAATAAGCATTTTTCTACGGCTGGCCATGTTTTCCACCTGGCTACCCCTACCCCGGTCAACAACCTCTCTTTTGACTGCTACAGACCTATATCTGCTACAGAAACTGCTACAGACCTATATCTATCCTACCCTGCCTTTCAAAGGTCTTCGAAAGCCAAGTTAACAAGCAGATTACCGACCATTTCAAATCCCACCGTACCTTCTCCGCTATGCAATCTGGTTTCAGAGCTGGTCATGGGTGCACCTCAGCCACGCTCAAGGTCCTAAACGATATCATAATCGCTATCGATAAGAGACATTACTGTGCAGCCGTATTCATTGACCTGGCCAAGGCTTTCGCCTCTGGTTAGACTGTAAACTCTCCTTCCAGACTCACATTAAATATCTCCAATCCAAAATTAAATCTAGAATCGGCTTCCTATTTCGCCTTTCCTTCCAGTTCTCTGCTGCCAATGACTGGAACGAACTACAAAAATCACTGAAGCTGGAGACTCATATCTCCCTCACTAGCTTTAAGGACCAGCTGTCAGTGCAGCTCACAGATCTCTGCACCTGCACATAGCTCCTTTGCACCCCAGTAACTTGCACATTTATCTTCTGCACATCTACCATCCCAGTGTTTAATTGCTATATTGTAATTACCTCGCCACCATGGCCTATTTATTGCCCTACCTCCCTTATCTTACCCTTATTGGCTGTATGTCTGTGTATTCCATGTGTAACTCTTTGTTGTTGCATGTATCAAACTGCTGTGCTTTATCTTGGCCAGGTCGCATGAGAACTTGTTCTCAACTAGCCTACCTGGTTAAATAAAGGTAAAATGAAATAGAAAATAAATAAATACCACTCAGGAAGGAGACGCATTCTGTCTCCTAGAGATGAACGTACTTTGGTGCAAAAAGTGCAAATCAATCCCAGAACAACAGCAAAGGACCTTGTGAAGATGCTGGCGGAAACAGGTACAAAAGTATCTATATCCACAGTAAAATGAGTCCTATATCGACATCAGCAAGGAAGAAGCCACTGCTCCAAAACCGCCATAAAAAAGCCAGACTACGGTTTGCAACTGCACATGGGGACAAAGATCATTCTTTTTGGAGAAATGTCCTCTGCTCTGATGAAACAAAAATAGAACTGTTTGGCCATAATGACCAACGTTATGTTTGGAGGAAAAAGGGCGAGGCTTGCAAGCCAAAGAACACCATCCCAACTGTGAAGCACGGGGGTGGCAGCATCATGTTGTGGGGGTGTTTTGCTGCAGGAGGGACAGGTGCACTTCACAAAATAGATGGCATCATGAGGGGGGAAAATTATGTGAATATATTGAAGCAACATCTCAAGACATCAGTCAGGAAGTCAAAGCTTGGTCCCAAATGGGTCTTCCAAATGAACAATGACCCCAAGAATACTTCCAAAGTTGTGGCAAAATGGCTTAAGGACAACAAAGTCAAGGTACTGGAGTGGCCATCACAAAGCCCTGACCTCAATCCTATAGAAAATGTGTGGACAGAACTGAAAAAGCATGTGTGATTGTCACGTATAGTAGGCCAGAAGGCTAAACTGAATTACCTAACCTCTATCAAATACAAAGATGGCGGAGACGCAAAAGTTCTTCTGAGCAAGGGTGTTTATTTACATAGTGATTCCATAAGAAAAACAACAGTACTGCCATCTAAAGTATACATTATGGGGACAGCTTAAAAACAATGCTGCCCCATCAACAGCTCAATCCAAAATGGTCCCCCCTTGAACTGAAAGAGAGGCTCCTTTTGTAGGAAAAGCCCCCTCCCCTCAGAACATACCCAGCACTAATTAATTAAGCAATTATCTTCATTAAGCAATTAAGCAATTACCTTTATCAAAGCCTACATTTTCCATTCAGCTAAACATACTGACTTATATACATTGCGACACGTTTTTCATGATACAATAAACTAATATAACATTTACAAAATCACATCACTACTGACATGGTGTCTTTCAATATGTCCATTTACATTAACGAGCCATTCGGGACAGGTACTACAAAGTCAGCCCGATTTCCTTAGCTCTGGTTCTTATCCCAGCATACCCGGAAGCTACAGAGAAGAAGAAAGAGGAACAGAACCAAACAAACAACGTGCTCATCCATAACATTGATAAGTACAATAAAAGTTGCTTAAATTAAACATGAACGCTTGTCTGTATATTCTTTATACCATAAACTGTTAAGAGTTAAGAATAGTGTGAAGTGTGAAATGTCTGTACTAATATAGAGAAGTTAACTTGTGTGTCGACTCACATTGTTAATGTAGCTGATAACGGAGCAGGGAGGCACAATGAATGTGTGTGTGTGTTAGTGTACCAAACACTGCCCGTGACGAGCGACGGACTTCTCCGTCACAGTGAGCAAGGAGGACTACAAACCTGACTCAGTTACACCAGCTCTGTCAGGAGGAATGGGCCAAAATGTACACAACTTGTGGGAAGCTTGTGGAAGGCTACCCGAAACGTTTGACCCAAGTTAAACAATTTAAAGACAATGATACCAAATACTAATTGAGTGTATGTAAACTTCTGACCCACTAGGAATGTGATGAAAGAAATAAAAGCTGAAATTAATCATTCTCTCTACTATTAGTCTTACATTTCACATTCTTAAAATAAAGTGGTGATCCTAACTGACCTAAGACAGGGAATTTCTACCTATATTAAATGTTGTGAAGGAATTGTGAAAAACTGAGCTTAAATGTATTTGGCTAAGGTTTATGTAAACTTCCGACTTCAACTGTACACTACCGTTCAAAAGCATCACAAATGCTGATGCTCCAGATACTCAACTAGTCTAAAGAAGGCCAGTTTTATTGCTTCATAAATCAGCACAACAGTTTTAAGCTGTGCTAACATAATTGAAAAAGGTTTTTCTAATGATCAATTAGCCTTTTAAAATGATAAACTTGGATTAGCTAACACAATGTGCCATTAGAACACAGGAGAGATGGTTGCTGATAATGGGCCTCTGTACGCCTATGTAGATATTGCCTAAAAAATCTACCGTTTCCAGCTGCAATAGTCATTTACAACACTGTATTTCTGATCAATTTGATGTTATTTTAATGGACAAATAATGTGTTTTTCTTTCAAAAACAAGGAAATGTCTAAGCGACCCCAAACTTTTGAACAGTAGTGTAAGTCCTGGATGTCAGGAAGCTTGGCCCCAGTGATGTACTGGGCCATACGTACTACCCTCTGTAGCGCCTTACAGTCAGTTGCCGAGCAGTTCACATACCAGCCGGTGATGCAACCAGTAAGGATGCTCTCGATGGTGCATCTGTAGAACCTTTTGAGGATCTGGGGACCAATGCCAAATCTTTTCAGTCTCCTGAGGGGAAAGGGTGTTGTTGTGCCCTCTTCACAACTATCTTGGTGTGTTTGGACCATGAGAGTTTGGTGGTGATGTGGACGCCAAGGAACTTGAAACTCTCGACCCGCTCCACTACAGCCCTGTCGATGTTAATGGGGGCCTGTTCTTTTCCTTTATTCCATGATCAGCTCCTTTGTCTTGCTCACATTGAGGGAGAGGTAGTTGTCCTGGCACCACACTGCCAGGTCTCTAACCTCCTCCCTATAGGCTGTCTCATCGTTGTCGGTGATCAGGCCTACCACTGTTGTGTCGTCTGCAAACTTAATGATGGTGTTGGAGTCATGCTTGGTCATGCAGTCATGGGTGAACAGGGAGTACAGGAGGGGACTAAGACCCCCCATGAGGGGCCCTGGTGTTGAGGATCAGCGTGGCAGATGTGCTGTTGCCTACCCTAACCACCTGGTGCCGGCCCGTCAGGAAGTCCAGGATCCAGTTGCAGAGGGAGGTGTTTAGTCCCAGGGTCCTTAGCTTAGTGATGAGCTTTGTGGGCACTATGGTTTTGAACGCTGAGCTGTAGTCAATTAACAGAATTCTCACATAGGTGTTCCTTTTGTCCAGGTGGGAAAAGGCAGTGTGAAATAAATCTGTTGGGGAGGTACGCAAATTGAAGTGGGTCTAGGGTTGACGGGCATTATGGTGTTGATGTGAGCCATGACCAGACTTTCCAACGTGAGTGCTACGGGGCGGTAATCATTGAGGCAGGTTACCTTCGCTTTCTTGGGCACAGGGACTATGGTGGTCTGTTTGAAACATGTAGGTTTACATACTTGGTCAGGGAGAGGTTGAAAATGTCAGTGAAGACACTTGCCAGTTGGTCCGCACATGCTTTGAGTACACGTCCTGGTAATCCGTCTGGCCACTTGGCTTTGTGATTGTTGACCTATTTAAAGGTCTTGCTCACATCGGCTACGGAGAGCGTGATCACACAGTCATCTGGAACAGCTGGTGCTCTCATGCATGCTTCAGTGTTTGCCTCAAAGCGAGAATAAAAGGCATTTAGCTCGTCTGGTAGGCTCGCGTCACTGGGCAGCTCGCGTCTGGGTTTCACTTTATAGTCCGTCATTTTTTTCAATCCCTGCCACATCTGACGAGCGTCATTGCCGGTGTAGTAGGATTTAATCTTAGTCTTGTATTGACGCTTTGCCTGTTTGATGGTTCGTCTGAGGGCATAGAGGGATTTCTTATAAGTGTCCGGATTAGTGTCCCACTCCTTGAAAGCGGTAGCTCTAGCCTTTAGCTCGGTGCGGATGTTGCCTGTAATCCATGGCTTCTGGTTGGGAAATGTACATACGGTCACTGTGGGGAAGTCGTCGAGGCACTTATTGATGAAGCCGGTGACTGAGGTGGTATACTCCTCAATGCCATTGGATGAATCCCTGAACATATTCCAGTCTGTGCTAGTCCTAAAGTGTAGCATCTGCGTCATCTTACCACTTTCATATTGAGCGAGTCACTGGTACTTCCTGCTTTCGTTTTTGCTTTTAAGCAGGAATCACGAGGATATAGTTATGGTCAGATTTACCAAATGGAGGGCGAGGGAGAGCTTTGTATGTGTCTCTGTGTGTGGAGTAAAGGTGGTCTAGAGTTTTTTTTACTGTGGTTGCACATGTGACATGCTGGTAGAAATTAGGGTTAAATGGATTTAAGTTTGCCTGCATTCAAGTCCCCGGCCACTAGGAGCACCGCTTCTGGAAGAGCAGTTTCTTGTTTGCATATGGCCTTATACAGCTTGTTAAGTGCGGTCTTAATGCCAGCATCAGGTTGTGGTGGTAAATAGACAGCTATGAATAATATAGATGAAAACTCTCATGGTAGCTGCTTACCAGATGTAGCTGCTCTGTCCTGCTATTTCTCTGTAAACAAATTAACAATAGACTTTCAGCATGCTTATAGAGAAGGGCACTCAACTCAATGTACTGCACAGACACAAATGACTGATCAAAGAAATTTATGATAAGAAGATTGTGGGAGGTGTACTGTTAGATTTCAGTGCAGCCTTTGATATTATTGACCATAACCTGTTGTTGAATTTTTTTTTTAAACGGTGTTATGGCTTTTCAACCTCTGCCATATAGTGGATTCAGAGCTATCTATCTAATAGAACTCAAAGGGTTTTCTTTAATTGAAGCTTCAAACATGTAAAGTGTGGTGTACCAGAGGGCAGCTCTCTAGGCCCTCTACTCTTTTCTATTTTTACCAATGAACTGCCGCTGGAATTAAACAAAGTATGTGTGTCCATGTATGCTGATGATTCAACCATATATGCATCAGCAACCACAGCTAATGAAGTCCCTGAAACCCTTAACAAAGAGTTACAGTCTGTTTTGGAATGGGTGGCCAGTAATAAACTGTTCCTGAAAATCTCTAAAACTAAGAGCATTGTATTTGGTACAAATCAGATAGACCTCAGCTGAATCTGGTAATGAATGGTGTTTTGCTGTTGAGGAGACTAAATTACTTGGCGTTACCTTAGATTGTAAACTGTCATAGTCAAAACATACTGTTGGCATGTATGGCCATTTTCCCATGTTTACTACTGAGAAGCTCCAGGGATACTTCAATCCGTCCATCAAAGGGGACAGTAGTTCCATTTGCTGCAGTCACGTGGAGCTGGCCTTCAGTTAACAAAGTCTCAAGGGGTTGGATCTCAACACACCAAACATCTATTGCCAATAAGCTGTGTGATGCTTTTCACATTGTGTGTCTTAGGCTGAGTGTGTGTTGATGTTCTTGTGTGTGGAAGTGTAGCTGGTTTCTCGGTCTTCACACAGTTGATTTGTAGTGGGGACGTTTTATTTGCAGCGATCACTGTCGGTCCCTCGCCAGCGACCTGGACTCGTTTCCCGACCTCTCGTTAGACAGCCGAAGCAGTGAGGGCAGCTTTCAAATTCCTGCTGGACACAGTCTTGACACAGTCTTTACTCTTAGTGTGGGCCCTGTCTGTCGTCGTTGCTCTGGATTGTGATGAAGAGGCATATCTCGGTGCCTCTCTTGTCGGTGCTCTGGAGGATAGGTGATGGGCATATCCCTGAGCCTCACCTCTCGTCTGACCTCCGGAGGGTGGGGGATGTGTGTACCCCTGGGCCTCACCTGCAGCAGGTTTCATAATTTTCTCCAGGCTTTTAGCCAGTGCAGACACTGTTGCGGTTAGCTCCTGGATGGCTGTGTGATTGGCCTTCACTTTACCATCAAGTGGGAAGACTGGTTACAATATTCACTGTCCCCTTGTTGGTTTGCTGAGTTGACATCTACTGGTCTGTGTCTAGCACTGTGACCTAGACGTTTCTGTCTATCCTCACTGGCTGATTGTGTTATCTGCTCGAGGATTAAGTCGTCAGTCACACTACAATCAGAGGTATATTTCTTGAGGTCGTCTCTGATTTGAGTATATTTTTTACTGAGCCCTTGGTAAAGTGTGTGAAGGAACACACCCTGTACCCACTTCTTGTCATAGTCAAACTCATCACCACTCTGCTGTGATGCGAACAGTACACACTGTTTGAGCCCCATTAACCTATATGCAAACTGCTGAGGCATTTCCCTGTCCTGCTGTTTAGCATTACTCAGCTCCTGAAAGAGCTCTGTGCTACTTTTATCTCTGAGATGAGACCTAAAGAAGCATTTCAGATCCGCTACTGTCAGACCCTCTTGGTTTGTCAACATGTTCCTGAAAGTACCTGGCTTGATTACTCTTAGAACATTTCTGACTACCTCTGACTCATGATATTTCTCTCAGAGACCCTCATCAATTTGTTTACATATACTACTGTAGGTAAAATCAGAATCAGAGATTTGGCCACAACGTATCTTAAATTCTCTACAGGGAAACAGTGCTGCTATATCAGTAACCCTCATCAACCCAGATACCTGTTCTGGAACCAGGGGTGCTGCATGTGCTGACCCATTGCTCACAGTGTCTTTGGTTGTTGATGTGTTGTTGGTCTCGGTCGGTGTAGTGTCATTGTCTGTGACTGATAATAGTTCCTCAAGTTGATCATGCAGGTGAAGTAGGTAGGACAAGCCCTCGTCCTCCAGCTTCAGTATCTCCTCACCCATGATGTAGTCAATGATGTAGTCAAAAAGTTCTGGTTCGTTGGATGCCTCTGGAATGTCTCTTTCCCTCTCGTTGTCTAGTGCCACTGCTAGTGTGTGCAGCTGGCTTACATTCATTGATGATAACTGTTTCTGAAGATCCCAAATAATCTTTGACGCTTCGCCATCATTACTGGATGTCTCAATCCGCTCTCTGGTGACTCTCGAAGTCATCCCTGTAGCTTCAGCTCTCTGGACAACTCTCGCAGCCTTCTCCGCAGCTCTGACGTCCATATCACCCAGTTGTAGGATCAGTAATTCACCAGATGGTGGCGCTATCCCGGACGAGCCCCCAAAATGTTACCGGCCTCAGTCTGTAGCTGAGGTGGCCTGTAATAGTAAAAAGAAGGGACACAATTTTACATCTGCCAAGTTCTGCGGCTTTCTTTACTCTGAAGAATGTGCGCGCTTGGCCAGAACTTGCTGTTTCTCCTACTACCACAGTGTAACAGCGCCATCTATTGGCCTGATGGACTACTAATGCTAAAGCATATAGAAT
This sequence comes from Brachymystax lenok tsinlingensis, assembly GCA_030435695.1. NCBI lineage: Eukaryota > Metazoa > Chordata > Actinopteri > Salmoniformes > Salmonidae > Brachymystax > Brachymystax lenok. The sequence continues at coordinate 9,469,011 of CM059798.1, forward strand.
AAACAATTTAGGTTAATTAAGACAAAGACATAAATAAATTGGTTAAAAAAAAAATTCAAAGGGGTGACTGTTTTTAGTGACTTTATTTTCAACCCATTACACATGGAACTCCGTTTCATCTCATATTGCTCAAGTGAACAGCAAACCTGGTTTCATAAAACAGATAAAGCAATACCTCACAGCACAACACCTCTCCCTTATTTGACCTGGATAGTTTGTGTTTATTTATTGATGTAGGCTACGTGTACCTTTTGTTTAAAAAAAACATTTTTTATGTAGTTCTGTCCTTGAGCTGTTGTATATTAATGTTCTGTATTGTGTCATGTTTCAAGTTTTGTGTGGACCCCAGGAAGAGTAGCTGCTGCTTTTGCAACAGCTAATGGGGATCCTAATAAAATACCAATACAAATATGATAATCTTGGATCAGCTCAAATCCACCGATGCCAGCAGTTCACCACGTGTGTGAAACGTGTAGTGATCCAGAGTCAGCTACTATTCTATTCTATGACGCTTCTTAGCCAAACTAGAAGAGCTCCACTGGCTCCTATTCCTCTACACACTGCTCTCTTACTCTTGTCAAATTCAAACATATAACATGACAGGGATAAAACAGCTGAGAATCAGCCCTGAGGGAGGCTCAGTCATCCCAGAAATGAGCTTGTCATTTTTTTCTCTCTCCACCAAAATAAACAAGGTGGTGATTGCTGCTGCCTGCGAGAGTCACCCAGAAGTGTTTCAGAATCGTCTTTTCTTCTATCTCAATGCTGAATGCCTGGCTTAGGGCGGCAGATGGTAGTGTGTGTGTGTGTGCGTGTGTGTGTGTGTGTGTGTGTGTGGCAGACAGCAGTGGGCTAGGCTTACCCCCTCATCTGATAACCTGTATGTCTCTTCTACCTGACACCCTGGAGGAAACATAATGAAAATCCTGCTCCTATTCTAATTAACTTCTCAAATGGAAGTCATTCTATTGATGAGAGAGGGACAATAATCTCTCTTTTTAACTATTATCTGGCTAGTTAGTTATAATAATATGAACCTGTAATTGAACTTGGAGACACGCACACACACGTGTGCGCACACATACACACACACACATGAACACACATGCACACACACACACACACACGTGTACACACACAAACTCCTCAAGGCGCCCAGCTGTCCGTCAACATCACAGCGCCCAGAATTAGATATTCAGATGGGGTTTCATTAGTGAGAAGGAAGGGAACATAAGATAGGCCAGGTAAAGTGTCTGAGATGGTGGATGAACCTTTTAATATACAGCTCTGAGACAGGCCGTAGCTGGACCATCAAACAAGGAGAAGGAATGTTTGGTCTGGTCAGGTCAGACTTGATTAGACCACCTTAGCTGACTAGAGATGTAGCCTGTAACCACCAACACACTAAGCCCCACAAGAGGCTGCTGAGGAGAGGACGGCTCACAATAATGGCTGGAATGTAGTCAATGGACTGGTATCAAACGCATGGAAAACGTGTTTGATGTGTTCGATACCGTTCCATTTATTCCGTTCCAGCCATTACTATGAGCCCGTCCTCCCCCAATTAAGGTGCACCGGCCCCCTGTGCTAAGTGTAGTAGCCAGAGAACAATTTCAACCACCGATAGAAACACCAAAGGACACCGATAGACAGACACATGGACTAACATTAGCTCAAGATGATCCTTCATACAGTTCATTGATGGGTCAGGCAAGGCAGAGTCATATCCCATCAATAAGCTACAGCATGACTTCCTCTCTCTCAAACTCAAATGTACAGGTAGACACAGCTTCATCGAGGTACAAACAAACACACTTAAATGAAGTTTCATAGCCAGTTAAATGTTGATTAAGCATGAGATTATTAGGTTTAGGTTTAGGTTTAGGATGATACAGGATGCTGCTGAGTGAAGAGGCGGAAATGTATTCATTTTCTGCAATAACATTTACTCAGCCTGTAACAGAGTAACTGGGCTACGCTGCGTTTTTTCAAATTGGTGCCAGTGGCTAAATTCTACCCATTTGCATCAATCTCCTTTGAAGAGGGATGCAGATGAGCCTAACGAGTTTGTTAATTATGCCGGAGCGGAGTATGCTGCGGAGTGTGTGCTCTGACCGTAATGGAGTGTGTGTGTGTATGTCTACTGAACAAAAATATAAACGCAACATGTAAAGTGTTGGTCCCATGTTTCATCAGCTGAAATGAAAGAAATTGTCCATATGAACAAAACGCTTTAATTCTCTCAAATGTTGTGCACAAATTTGATTACATCCCTGTTAGTGACTATTTCTCCTTTGCCAGGATAATCTATCCACCTGACATATGTGCCATATCAAGAAGTTGATTAAACAGCATAATCATTACACAGGTGCCCCTTGAGCTGGGGACAATAAAAGGCCACTCTAAAATGTGCAGTTTTGTCACACAACACAATGCCACAGATATCTCAAGTTTTGAGGGAGCGCGCAATTGGTATTTCTTTATTTTCACCTTTATTTAACCAGGTAGGCCAGTTGAGAACAAGTTCTCATTTACAACTGCGACCTGGCCAAGATAAAGCAAAGCAGTGCGACAAAAACAACAACACAGAGTTACACATGGGATAAACAAAAGTACAGTCAATAACAATAGAAAAATCTATATACAGTGTGTGCAAATGGAGTAAGGATGTAAGGCAATAAATAGGCCATAGTATCGAAGTAATTACAATTTAGAAAATTAACACTGGAGTGATAGATGTGCAGATGATGATGTGCAAGTAGAAACACTGGTGTGTTAAGAGCAAAAAAAAGTAAATAGAAACAACATGGGAATGAGGTAGGTAGTTGAATGGGCTATTTACAGATGGGCTGTGTACAGCTGCAGCGATCGGTGATCTGTTCAGATAGCTGATGCTTAAAGATAGTGAGGGAGATATGTCTCCAACTTCAGCGAGTTTTGCAATTCGTTCCAGTCATTGGCAGAAGAGAACTGGAAGGAAAGGCGGCCAAAGGAGGTGTTGGCTTTGGGGATGACCAGTGAGATATACCTGCTGGAGCGCGTGCTACGGGTGGGTGTTATTATGGTGACCAGTGAGCTGAGATAAGGTGGAGCAATACCTAGCAAAGACTTATAGATGACCTGGAGCCAGTGGGTCTGGCGACAAATATGTAGCGAGGGCCAGCCGAACGAAAGCATACAGGTCGCAGTGGTGGGTGGTTTTTGGGGCTTCGGTGACAAAGCGGATGGCACTGTGATAGACTGCAGTGGTATGCTGACTGCAGGAATGTCCACCAGAGCTATTGCCAGATAATTTAATGTTAATTTCTCTACCATAAGCCTCCTCCAACGTCATTTTAGAGAATTTGGCAGTACGTCCAACCGGCCTCACAACTGCAGACCACGTGTAACCACGCCAGCCCAGGACCTCCACATCCAGCTTCTTCACCAGCAGGATCGTCTGAGACAAGCCACCTGGACAGCTGATGAAAGTGTGGGTTTACACAACCAAATAATTTCTGCACAAACTGTCAGGAACTGTCTCAGGGAAGCTCATCAGTGTGCTCGTCATTCTCACCAGGGTCTTGACCTGACTGCAGTTTGACATCATAACCTACTTCAGTGGGCAAATGCTCAACTTCGATGGCCACTGGCACACTGGAGAAGTGTGCTCTTCACGGATTAATCCCGGATTCAACTGTACCAGACAGATAGCAGACAGAGTGAATGGCGTCGTGTGGTTTGCTGATGTCAACATTGTGAACAGAGTGCCCCATGGTGGGGTTATGGTATGGGCAGGCATAAGCTATGGACAACGAACACAATTGCATTTTATCGATAGCAATTTGAATGCACAGAGATACTGTGACAAGATTCTGTGGCCCATTGTTGTGCCATTCATCCGCCGCCATTAGCTCATGTTTCAGCATGATAATGCACGGCCCCATGTCACAAGGATCTGTACACAATTCATGGAAGCTGAAAATGTCCCAGTTCTTCCATGGCCTGCGTACTCACCAGATATGTCACCGCTTGAGCATGTTTGGGATGCTCTGGATCAACGTGTACGACAGCGTGTTCCAGTTCATGCCAATATCGAACAACTTTGCAAAGCCATTGAAGAGGAGTGGGACAACATTCCACAGGCCACAGCCTGATCAACTCTATACAAAAGGAGATGTGTTGAGCTGCATGAGTTAAATGGCTGGTTTTCTGACTGGTTTTCTGATCCACTCCCCTACCTTTTTTTTAAAGGTATCTGTATTCCCAGTAAATCCACAGATTAGGATCTAATTTATTTATTTCAATTGCCTGATTTCCTTATATGAACTGTCTCTTTGAAATTGTCTACGATTAAGAATATCCTACACTACGGAACATTAAAAACTGTTTTACTGAGACTTGGCTGAACGACGACACAGATAACATAGAGCTGGCTGGCTTCTCTGTTTTTCGGTAGGACAGAACAGCTACGTCTGGTAAGACGAGGAGTGGGGGTATGTGTCTATTTGTCAATAACTGCTGGTGCGCGATGTCTAATATTAAAGAAGTCTCGAGGTATTGCTTGCCTGAGGTAGAATACTTCATGAAAGGTGTAGACCACATTATCTACCAAGAGAGTTCATGTCTATATTATTCGTAGCCGTCTATTTACCACCACAAACCGATGCTTGCACAAAGACTGTACTCAAGAAAAATGCTCATCCAGAAGCGCCAAGGACTTTATTAATGCAGGCACACTTAAATCCGTTTTACCTCATTTCTAGCAGCATTTCACATGTGCAAAAAAGAAAAACTCTAGATCACCTTTACTTCACACACAGAGACACATACCTAGCTCTCCCTTGCCCTCCATTTGGCAAATCTGACCATAATTCTATCCTCATGATTCCTGCTTACAAGCAAAAACTAAAGCAGGAAGTACCAGTGATTTGCTCAATACAGAAGTGGTTAGATAACTGGGATGCTACACAACAGGACTGTTTTGCTAGCACAGACTGGAATGTGTTCCAGGATTCATCCAATGACATTGAGGAGTATACCACCTCAGTCACTGGCTTCATCAATAAGTGCATCGACGACATCGTCCCCATAGTGACCGTACGTACATTTCCCAACCAGAAGCCATGGATTACAGGCAACATCCACACCGAGCTAAAGGCTAGAGCTTCCGCTTTCAAGGAACGGGACACTAATCCGGACGCTTATGAGAAATCCTGCTATGCCCTCAAACGAAACATCAAACAGGCAAAGCATCAATACAGGACTAAGATCGAATCGTACTACACCGGCTCCAATGCTTGTCGGATGTGGCAGGGCTTGAAAACTATTACGGACAACAAAGGGAGACTTAGCTGCCCAGTGACGCGAGTCTACCAGACAGGCTAAATGCCTTCTATGCTCGCTTTGAAGCAAGAAACACTGAAGCATGCATGAGAGCACCAGCTGTTCCGGACAACTGTCTGATCATGTTCTCCGTAGCCGATGTGAGCAAGACCTTTAAAGAGGTCAACATTCAAAAAGCCGCGGGCCAGACGGATTACCAGGACATGTACTCAAAGCATGCGAGGACCAACTGGCAAGTGTCTTCACTGACATTTTCAACCTCTCCCTGGCCTTGTGTTTCAAACAGACCACCATAGTCCTTGTGCCCAAGATAGTTAGGTAACCTGCCTAAATGATTACCGCCCCCTAGCACTCACGTCGGTAGCCATGAAGTGCTTTGAAAGGCTGGTCATGGCTCACATCAACAACATCATGCCATAAATCCTAGACCCACTCCAATTCGCATACCGCCCCAACAGAGCCAAAGATTACGCAATCTCAATCGCACTCCACACTGCCTTGTCCCACCTGGACAAAAGAAACACCTATGTGAGAATGCTGTTGATTGACTACAGCTCAGCGTTCAACCCTATAGTGCCCACAAAGCTCATCACTAAGCTAAGGACCCTGGGACTAAACACCTCCCTCTGCAACTGGATCCTGGACTTCCTGACGAGCTGCCCCCAGGTGGTAAGGGTAGGCAACAACAACACGTCTGCCACGCTGATCCTCAACAGGGGTGAGTGCTTATTCTCCTCCTGTGCTCCCTGTTCACCCACGACTGCGTGGCTGAGCACAACTCCAACACCATCATTAAGTTTTTCTGATGACACCGACAACGATGAGGCAGCCTATAGGAAGGAGGTCAGAGACCTGGCAGTGTGGCCGGAAGGCGCTACAGAGGGTAACGCTTACGACCCAGTACATCACTGGGGCTAAGTTTCCTGACATCCAGGACCTATATACTAGGCAGTGTCAGAGGAAGGCCCTAAAAATTGTCAAAGACTCCAGTCACCCAAGTCATAGACTGTTCTCTCTGCTACCGCATGGCAAGCGCTACCGGAACGCCAAATCTAGGACCAAAAGGCTCCTTAACAGCTTCTACCCCCAAGCCATAATACTGCTGAACAACTAAACTAATCAAATGGCCATCCGGACTATTTACATTGAACCCCTCCCTTTTCTTTTTACCCTGCTGCTACTTGCTGTTTATTATCTATGCATACTGTCATGATTCTCCTGTGAGGATCCGAAGCATCAGGTTACAGTGGGTCAGCTCTACAGCGCACTCTCTCTCAGGCAGAGGGGGAGAGGGATGAAGTTGGCCTGGTTTTATGACTTAACAACCGAATCGTAAATACCTTGCAGAAACTCTGCCTTTGGGCACTGCAGTATTGAACATGGAATGTCTGAGTGTTACAACACAACAGAGAGACACTTGGCCAAAACTGTAACATCAAAAGGTTGGACATTGAAATAATATTTCTAACATAAATAATGTGGGAAACGGTTGCTGTACCGACTCGGTTATCAGAGTCGGTACAGCCACCTGGTTTCTCCACGCATCGCGCCGACAGAAACAAACATCTCTCTGGTAAGAAGAAGGGCGGGGGTGTGTGTCTTATGATTAACGAGACGTGGTGTGATCATAACAACATACAGGAACTCAAGTCCTTTTGTTCACCTGACATAGAATTCCTTACAATCAAATGCAGACCGCATTATCTACCAAGAGAATTCTCTTCGATTATAATCACAGCCGTGTACATCCCCCCTCAAGCTGATACATCGACGGCACTGAAAGAAATTCATCGGACTCTATGTAAACTGGAAACCACATATCCTGAGGCTGCATTTATTGTGGCTGGGGATTTTAATAAGGCTAATTTAAGAACAAGGCTCCCGAAATTTTACCAGCATATCGAATGTGCCACCCGGGCTGGTAAAATCCTGGACCACTGTTATTCCAACTTCCGTGATGCATACAAGGCTATTCTCCGCCCTCCTTTCGGCAAGTCTGACCATGACTCCATTTTGTTGCTCCCAGCCTACAAACAGAAACTAAAACAGGAAACGCCCGTTCTCAGGTCTGTTCAACGCTGGTCCGAACAATCTGATTCCATGCTTCAAGATTGCTTGAGCACGTGGACTGGGATATGTTCCGGATAGCATCTGACAACAACATTGATGTATACGCTGATTCGGTGAGCGAGTTTATTAGCAAATGCATTGGTGATGTTGTACCCATAGCAAATATCAAAACCTTCCCCAACCAGAAATCATGGATTGATGGCAGCATTCGCGCAAAACTGAAAGCGCGAACCACTGCTTTAACCAGGTAAAGGCTACCGGAAACATGACTGAATACAAACAGTGCAGCTACTCCCTCCGCAAGGCAATCAAACAAGCTAAGCGTCAATATAGAGACAAAGTAGAGTCACAATTCAATGGCTCAGACACAAGAGGAATGTGGCAGGGTCTACAGTCAATCACGGACTACAAAAGAAAACCAGCCCCGTCGCGGACCATGACGTCCTGCTCCCAGACAAACTAAACAACTTCTTTGCTCGCTTTGAGGACAATACAGTGCCACCGACACGGCCCGCTACCAAAACCTGCGGGCTCACCTTCACCGCAGCCAATGTGAGAAAAACATTTAAATGTGTTAACCCTCGCAAGGCTGCCGGCCCAGATGGCATCCCTGGCCGTGTCCTCAGAGCATGCGCAGACCAGCTGGCTGGTGTGTTTACGGACATATTCAATCAGTCCCTATCCCAGTCTGCTGTTCCCACATGCTTCAAGAGGGCCACCATTGTTCCTGTTCCCAAGAAAGCTAAGGTGACTGAGCTAAATGACTATCGCCCGTAGCACTCACTTCCGTCATCATGAAGTGCTTTGAGAGATTAGTCAAGGATCATATCACCTCCATCCTGCCAGACACCCTGGACCCACTCCAATTTGCTTACCGTCCCAATAGGTCCACAGACGACGCAATCGCAATCACACTGCATACTGCCCTAACCCATCTGGACAAGAGGAATACTTATGTAAGAATGCTGTTCATCGACTACAGCTCAGCATTTAACACCATAGTTCCCTCCAAGCTCGTCATTAAGCTCGAGACCCTGGGTCTCGACCCAGCCCTGTGCAACTGGGTCCTGGACTTCCTGACGGGCCGGTCCCAGGTGGTGAGGGTAGGAAACAACATCTCCACCCCGCTGATCCTCAACACTGGGGCCCCACAAGGGTGTGTTCTCAGCCCTCTCCTGTACTCCCTGTTTACCCATGACTGCGTGGCCAAGCACGCATCCAACTCAATCATCAAGTTTGCTGACGACACTACAGTGGTAGGCTTGATTACCAACAACAACGAGACGGCCTACAGAGAGGAGGTGAGGGCCCTCGGAGTGTGGTGTCAGGAAAATAACCTCTCACTCAATGTCAACAAAACAAAGGAGATGATCGTGGACTTCAGGAAACAGGAGAGGGAGCACCCTATCCACATCGAGGGGACAGTAGTGGAGAAGGTGGAAAGTTTTAAGTTCCTCGGCGTACACATCACGGACAAACTGAATTGGTCCACCCACACAGACAGCGTGGTGAAGAAGGCGCAACAGCGCCTCTTCAACCTCAGGAGGCTGAAGAAATTTGGCTTGTCACCAAAATCACTCACAAACTTTTACAGATGCACAATCGAGAGCATCCTGTCGGGCTGTATCACCGCCTGGTACGCAACTGCTCCGCCCACAACCGTAAGGCTCTCCAGAGGGTAGTGAGGACTGCACAACGCATCACCGGGTTAAACTACCTGCCCTCCAGGACACCTACACCACCCGATGTCACAGAAAGGCCAAAAAGATCATCAAGGACAACAACCACCCGAGCCACTGCCTGTTCACCCGCTATCATCCAGAAGGCGAGGTCAGTACAGGTGCATCAAAGCTGGGACCGAGAGACTGAAAAACAGCTTCTACCTCAAGGCCATCAGACTGTTAAACAGCCATCACTAACATTGAGTGGCTGCTGCCAACATACTGACTTAAATCTCTAGCCACTTTATACATAGGAATTGGATGTAACAAATGTATCACTAGCCACTTTAAACAATTTTGTATATAATGTTTACGTATCCGACATACTCATATCAAATGTATACACTGTACTCTAAACCATCTACTGTATCTTGCCTATGCCGTTCGGTCATCGACCCAAATCTCTAGCCACTTTAATAATTATAATTGGATGAAATAATGTATCACTAGCCACTTTAAACAATGCCATTTATATAATGTTTACATATCCTACATTACTCATCTCATATATGTGTGTGTGTGTGTGTGTGTGTGTGTATATATATATATATATATATATATATATATATATATATATATGTGTGTATATACTGTACTCCATACCATCTATTGCATCTTGCCTATGCCGGTCAGCCATCGCTCATCCATATATTTATATGTACATACTCGTATTCATTCCTTTACTCTTGTGTGTATAAGGTAGTTGTTGTGAATTTGTTAGATTACTTGTTAGATACTACTGCATGGTCGGAACTAGAAGCACAAGCATTTCGCTACACTCGCATTAACATCTGCTAACCATGTGTATGTGACAAATAAAATTTGATTTGATTTGGTTGGTGAGGCTCTAAACAATAATCATGTCAAATAAGTTGTTGTTTTGTGATATCATTAAGGACTGTAAAACCAAATAACGGTAACTCTACAAATGTATACATACCAGTTATCAGATTTACATCTAAATGTTGTGGAACTTATATGATTAAATATGAAACTATTTTTGAGAAGATGAAATGTGATTTTAGCCTTCTAAATGAGTATTGTCTTTCATGTAAAGTTTTACCCTGTCAGTAACCATGCCCACGTGAGTACAGACATTATGACAAAGTTATTATAAATGGGCTCCTAACAAAAACCATTTAGACCAGAGAACGTGTGGCTCATCCACATGTTGAAATGGTTGGAATCTCAGCAGACCAAAACATGCCGGGTGGACAGTGGTCTTAGCTTTACCCTGAATAATCAACCATTTAGACCAGACAGTGTGGTGGAGCGGTGGCTACATGGCTGAGAAATGGTTTAAAACTAAAGACCAGTATACGTGCAGCGCGAGCTAAATACGTTATGAAATGGTTTAAAAACTACAATACCAGAAAATGGTAAGAGCCTTTCGAAGAAGAACACTACACAGGAACATTCAGTCTGCAGCTGTTTATGCACTGTTAGCCTAGGAAACTCAACCGAAGACGAGAGACAAAGACCAATTTCCTCTCACCACTATAGGTATCTCTAGGGTATCTATTCTAAATAAATAGAGTGAAGGACAAGGCCCACTGAACACCGCGTGGTACACCTCTGGAGATCAGTTCTAGAAGACACTACAACTACAAAGGACATGGTGACCTCTGGTGGACAACCAGAGGCTTACACAACCAGAGACTTTCTGATGAACTACTCTCCACAGACTGATCGAGTGATTTCAACAGAGCGAGACAACAAAGACATACAAGAGTAAATATGTACATTGCATTTCTATATCCAAATGAGCAGTTGTTAGGGTGCTAAATATCCATATTTACAATGAGTGTATTATTCAACTGTATGTACGATAGTTGAATTCCTTTTTCTCTCCCGTTAGTCCACTAGGGACTTTTCATTGCATTATGTAGTAATCAATGTATAATCTATCTTGTGTGTGTGTTTATGTAATTCTGTGTGATTATTTAGTTAGTTAGGAAATAAATAATGAAGCCAATTTGTGTATCGCTGATTCATCATGGAGACTAGGGTTTGTGCAGATTTCTAGGATATTACGACGTACAGAATGAGACTGAAATAGGAACAAATGATTGATGGATGACGGATAGTATATTGAGATTTTCAGATTATTTTTTGTTAATTCAGGAAACGATAACTCATTAAATAAACGTTTCCCGTGGTGCCCCAGATTACTACTTAATTAATTGTTATATGATTAATTTAATTGCGTAATAATTGAACAATGTATGTAATTATTCGATGAATAGCCGTCATCGCATTAATGGTAGCAACATCATGACAAAAGTCACTTTACAAATTACCTCGATTAACCTGTACCCCCGCACATTGACTCGGTACCGGTACCTCCTGTATATAGCCTCGTTATTGTTATGTACATTTCTTGTGTTACCTTGTGATTGATTTGATTTTTTTACTTTAGTTTCTTTAGTAAATATTTTATTAACTCTATTTCTTGAACTGCATTGTTGGTTCAGGGCTTGTAAGTAAGCATTTCACGGTAAGGTCTACACGCCTGTTGTAAAATTTGATGTTGTGTTTATATATTTTTTCAGTGTATGTATATATGAGAGACAGAATGAGAGAGAGAGAGAGAGAGAGAGAGAGAGAGAGAGAGAGAGAGAGAGAGAGAGAGAGAGAGAGAGAGAGAGTGTGTGTGTTACATTTTGCCATAAGGCTGAGAGAGAGTTTAGCCGTTTTAAAGCAAATTTCCTGCAATTCTACACATTTCACTATCACATGCTATCGAGGGTGCCTGTCATGCCAAATAGTGTCCCCCTGATACCTTGTAGCGGTCGTGAAGGAAGGTGGACACAGGCGGTTCTAGTTCTATTTCACCTCGTAAACACTCGCTTAGTACACGCAAAATTATTACATCAGTATTGCTCTCGAAAGGACAATATTTTTGACAGTGACAATCTAAACGGGACAACCTGCTGCTTCAGAGGACCGAAAAGACTGGAAAGAGAACAGTCTTTCTTTACCATATATTTGTCTTTGTATAAGAAAATATTGTTAAATAGGAAGAAATAATTTAAGCTGTTTTTAGATTGATGTTGCTAGTTACTGTACTTATTTACCTCAGCCTGCCTAGTCAGCTAGCCAACTACAGTAGCTTAGCCAGACAGTTATATTTAGCTATTGTTAGCTAGCTAGCTACTGTAACTGTTATTGTTGCTTTCTGTTTCTATGAAGCTTGCACTTCAATGGCATCCCTCAAGGAGTTTTTCTTTCATTCTTCCAACCAGGCAAAGTACTATGAAGGAACCACTGATCTCGACAAGAGGCGCAACATTCAGAGAAATGCAGGATTCAGGATAACGTTAATTCAGGATAACGTTAAGCAGTTAACTTCTAACATTATTAGATAACTGGACGGATTTTTTACAACAATTTTTAAACAACCATTTTCCATCTAGGTAGTTGGTCATCTACATGTTGCTAGCTATACATATAGTTCAGTGGAGGCTGCTGAGGGGAGCATGAGTCACGGATCCCTCCGGGAACTGTGTCATTACGCACACCTGGTCCCCATTTCCTTGATTAGTAATTGTATAAGTGTGCCCTTGGTTCACCATGGTCTTGTCGATTATTGTTATAATATCTGTCGGTCGTGTGAGTACATGTGCTGTGTTGTTTTGGCTTTCGTGCCACGTGTATTGTGCAGATGATTACGGGTCTCGCTCCGTGTGATTATCATTGTGCGATTGTTTATTTATTCAAGGTACTCCTCGCTCTTTTGTTTTTGTCTCAACCCTGTGTTTTGTAACGTGTTTGTTTGGTCTTGGTCCCTGTGCCTGTACATGGCACGCTGTTATTTGGGTAAAGAAATAAAAAAAAAAACTATTACGCATTCCTTCGTCTGTCTCCCGACCATTTATGTCAGCGTGACAGAATGTCTCATAATAATGTCTGGAATGGAGTAAATGGAATAACATCAAACATGTGGTTTCCATGTGGTTGATACCATTCCATTGACTCCATTCCAGCCATTGTTATGAGCCATTCTCCCCTCAGCAGCCTCCACTGATATAGTTAAATGTCTGTCATATTGAGGTATCTAGCTAAAATCAACCTACGCTTCTTCTGACCGGGAATTGTCAAGAAGTTGGACAGCTGGGTAAGTGAAATAACCTTTTGTTTATCAATCACATTCTATTATATCTGAAATTATTATGATTTCAATGAATGTCATATCAGAGAGCACACAATGTTTCAATTTGTCACTTTTTGCTTAAAGGTCAGTACCCTGTCTAGCCTGCCAGAGGTTTGAGAGGGCGAAGACTGTGGCGCTGGAGTAGTAGCCCATCAAAGTGGTTTCACCATCAAATCAAATCCCCCCCCCCTACAAAAAATGGTCACATACACGTGTTTAGCAGATGTTATTGCAGGTGTAGCGAAATGCTTGTGTTTCTAGCTCCGACAGTGCAGTAATATCTAACAACTAATATCTAACAATTCCACAACATTTATCCAATAAACACAAATCTAAATAAAATAATGTAATTAAGAATATATAAATATATGGACAAGCAATGTCAGAGCGGCATAGACTAAGATACAGTAGAATAGTATAGAATACAGTATATACATATGAGATGAGTAATGCAAGATATGTAAACATTATTAAAGTGACTAGTGTTCCATTTATTAAAGTGGGCAATGATTTCAAGTCTATGTATATAGACAGTAGCCTCTATGTGCTAGTAATGGCTGTTTAACAGTCTGATGGCCTTGAGATAGAAGCAGTTTTTCGGTCCCAGCTTTGATGCACCTGTACTGACCTCGCCTTCTGGATGATAGCGCAGTGAACAGGCAGTGGCTTGGGTGGTTGTTGTCCTTGATGATCTTTTTTTGGCCTTCATGTGACATCGGGTGCTGTAGGTGTCTTGGAGGGCAGTTAGTTTGCCCTCGGTGATGCGTTGGGCAGACCACACCACCCTCTAGAGAGCCCTGCGGTTGTGGGCAGTGCAGTGCAGTCTCTGAGGACTAGGGATGCCGTCTGGGCCTGTAGCCTTGCGAGGGTTAACATGCTTAAATGTCTTACTCATGTCAGCAATGGAGAAGGAGAGCCTACAGTCCTTGGTAGCTGGCCGTGTCGGTGGCACTATGTTGTCCTCAAAGCGGGCAGAGAAGGTGTTTAGCTTATTCAGAAGCAAGACGTCGGTGTCCACTACGTGGCTGGTATTCCTTTTGAAGTCTGTGTCTGTAGACCCTGCCACATACGTCTTGTGTCTGAGCTGTTGAATTGCGACTCCACTTTGACTCTATACTGACATATTCCCAGTCAACTTCCCATGCTGTGGTTCACGCTTTCAGTTTTGCGCGAATGCTGCCATCTGGTTAGGGTAGGTTTTAATAGTCACAGTGGGTACAACATTTCCTGTACAATTCCTGATAAAGTCAGTCACCAAGTCAGTATATACACTACCATTCAAAAGTTTGGGGTCACTTAGAAATGTCCTTGTTTTTGAAAGAAAAGCACATTTTTTGTCCATTAACTACTTAGGGAGCAGTGGGGCGCCACTCCCGACACTACCCGGTGAAATGTGAAGCGCCAAATTCAAAATCCAAAAGTTGAATTATTAAACATTCATATATATACAAATGTGGCATAGTCATCAAAAGCTCTGATTCTTGGCAATATCACAGCGTTGTCAGATTTCAAAAAGGCTTTACGGCAAAAGCACAACATTTGATTGTTTGAGGGTAGCACCTCTAATATTTATGCATTAGCATAAATCCATAACCCAACACGGGTCTCACAAAACGCATAAAATCGCTAATATAAAATCGCTTACCTTTGATGAACTTCTGCTGAGGGCTTCCCAAGTGTCCAACGATGACAATCCATGCTTCTTTGGTTAGAAAAAGTCATTTATTATATCCATAAATCTCAGTTTGGTTGGCGCGTTATGATCATAAAATCCACCGTTGAGTCGCCCATTGAACAGTGAAGAGAACACGTTCACATTATACCTATACACTTTCTACAAACAAATCAAACATAATTTTTAATGTATCCTTAGGTATCATTTTGGGTATATTTGCTGTAATATTTCAACCGGACGATAACGTGAACGATAGGAAAGAAAAATAAAGTGGTGCGCGTTCACAAAAGCCATAAACACCAGTCTCAATGTCAACAGTGGAGAGGCGACTCCGGGATGCTGGCCTTCTAGGCAGAGTTGCAAACAAAAAGCCATATCTCTTACTGGCCAATAAAAAGAAAAGATTAAGATGGGCAAAAGAACACAGACACTGGACAGAGGAACTCTGCCTAGAAGGCCAGCATCCCGGAGTCGCCTCTTGACTGTTGACGTTGAGACTGGTGTTTTGTGGGTACTATTTAATGAAGCTGCCAGTTGAGGACTTGTGAGGCGTCTGTTTCTCAAACTAGACACTCTAATGTACTTGTCCTCTTGCTCAGTTGTGCACCGGGGCCTCCCACTCCTTTTTCTATTCTGGTTAGAGCCAGTTTGCGCTGTTCTGTGAAGGGAGTAATACACAGCGTTGTACGAGATCTTCAGTTTCTTGGAAATTTCTCGCATGGAATAGCCATCATTTCACAGAACAAGAATAGACTGACGAGTTTCAGAAGAGAGTTCTTTGTTTCTGGGCATTTTGAGCCTGTAATCGAACCCACAAATGTTGATGCTCCAGATACTCAACTAGTCTAAAGAAGGCCAGTTTTATTGCTTGTTTAATCAGAACAACAGTTTTCAGCTGTGCTAACATTATTGCAAAAGGGTTTTCTAATGATGAATTAGCCTTTTAAAATTATAAACTTGGATTAGCTAACACAACGTGCCATTGGAACACAGGAGTGATGGTTGCTGATAATGGGCCTCTGTACGCCTATGTAGATATTGCATTAAAAATCAGCCGTTTCCAGCTCCAATAGCCATTTACAACATTAACAATGTCTACACTGTATTTCTGATCAGTTTGATGTTATTTTAATGTCCAAAAAATGTGCTTCTCTTTCAAAAACAAGGACATTTCTAAGTGACCCCAAACTTTAGAACGGTAGTGTATCTCCAATTTATAACACTACACCAATCCATCACATGTTCTCACAGTAAAGTGTAACTTGTGTTTTTGCTTGTTTACGTCTCTGTCTCCTACCCTGTTCCCTTAAACTCTGCTGCTGTTCTCCAGGATCATTACCATTACCCTTCAACTTTTCATTACATCATCTACAGCTACTGTTATTGTCATGTTGTCATTATCTGCTAAGAAAGTTCTTGCTCTATCATACTGTGCACGTAATATATGAGATACACAAATTAAGTAAAAACACTAGCACTGCAAACACTCAGAACAAAGAGAGCAGCAGTGCGTGGACTTTGCAGTCTCCCTCTTCAAGTCCCCCTTCCGAAACTGGCTGCCTGTTGAGAACAAATGACAGGTAGAACCTCCCATCCACACAGCAACCACCTCCTCATTATTCCACACACCAGAATTCAGTATTTTAGTCTATGATTGGCATGTGAGTGTACAAAAAAATCTGAAAATATATTAATGACAAAACTGTACCAAAAATATAAAAGTTTATGTATTCCAATCTTAAATATTGCCAGGTTGGTTTTCACATCTGTTTCACAAGGTGTTCATTATTGTAAGTTGTAAGGTACCCTTTGATGGTATTTATTTGTTCCACATGATTCATTGTTTTATCCTAGGACCTACAAAAGATACATATATATTCCACCACAAGGGTGTACTAATGAATCATAATAGAGGACAAGGGAAGGTCATATTAAAATAAAAACATGACAGCCAGACAAGCCAGTGTATGAATCAAACGGATTTGCATATGAATGGAGTGGAAATTAGCTGACTTTGTGATCTGTACGGTAAATCACTTTAATGTGTCAAGCAGATTACACGTTTTCTTTGCCATTTTCGAAACGTAGCAACATTTAAGACATGGATTTAATGTTGTCATGTTAACAAGGTACCCAAAAGTAGTTTGAAGTAATATTTTCATGTAAAGCCATTTATTAGCTAAACAAAAAATGTCACGGAAATCAGCCTTGTTTGAATAGCAATGATGAAAATAACGTAATTTAGGCTGTAATGATCTCCGAAATGCTAATCATTAGGTCATCACACCGTTGATATAGCAACAGACGCTAATAGTTTATCAAATCCCATTGTGACACAGAGGGGGACACTTTTTGGCCGGGGGACATCATTTGGCATGACAGGCCCCCGACCTCCAATAAATTGGTTGGGGACCACCTGAAGGGGGCAGGTGCCCCGCGTGCCTGTTCTGTAATCCGGCCCAGAGTACAAAACATTGCATGTCCGGCCAAATACCAACACACCAACACCCTCAGTAGGTACCAGAACTATACTCACCTATATCACCTATTGGGAATTTAATTATCATGACTAAACTTTAAAACAATATTGTTATATCCACAAAACCATCAAATCAAACCAAACAAGAAGCTCCAGTCCAGTTAAACTATGCAGATAGACACACACAACTATACCCCATGGCATTTCCACTAGACTCATTGGGCCAGGGTGCGTGATGTGCTGGTTGTGTCCCGGCCCTCTAATGGCTGAGGCTGGTTGGCTGCTGTTGTCTCCTCCAGCACATGAAGAGTAACGCAAACCGACAGGCCTGTCTCCACTGTCCACTGTGGTTAACACACACACACACTCCACTCTCTCCACTGTGCATTGGGCTTGTGTGTGTGATGTATAGTGGAGCAGTGAGTGAGTGTAGAACAAGCAGTGTGGTGGCAGGATGCTACTGAGATACTAGGAGCACAACTGTGAGATGTTAACCCCCCTGGAAGATTTAAATGTGATCATTATATTGTTAGCGCTGTCTTCTCAATATAGGATTCCATCTACCCTCTAAAACGGGTGGGCAACTTTGATGGGGGTGGGGGCCACAAAAAATCTGAACTCATCATGAGGGGACACAGTGCTTACCCACATCCATACCTACACATGCAGAGCTGGTCCTAGCCTTTTGGGGCCCTTGTCCCCCCACATTTAAGTTTTAGAGTTAATTCCCTGGAATTCAACACATTTTGTCATGGGGTATAAAGAAAATGTTTAAGTTTTAAAGCAAGGTTTCTGCAATTATGCTCATTTTGCCTTGGGACGGAGAGAAAAATGAGCAGTTTTACAGCTAATTTCTTGCAATTCTACACGTTGCCAAAGGGTGTAGAGAAATGTTTGCCATTTTAAATATGATATTGGAGTGAGAGTGACTAACAAAAACCCTGGTCCGTAATTTGACCATGATTACTACAAGTTTAGACAGCTGGCTAGACTTACTTACCAATCTAAGAAATCTTAGCTGACTTGGGCTAATTGAGGACTGTCAGTGACTGACATAAGAGAAAAACTGCTGATGCACAACCAACTGTCTAAATTGCACCTTGTGTATTCTACTATTCTAACTCTCAACAGTAAGTTGAGATCCCAACTGAGTCATTTTTTGTTGTTAAAGAAATTGATCCGCGGGCCTACAAAAGTGGGGCTTTTGTAGGCCCGTGGGCCTCCAGTTGCCCATCCCTGCTCTGAAACATAAAAAACATCTATCAGCATCTTATTGAGAGAAAAAAATATACAATTTTATAGAGGTATACCTCCTATGAAACATTATAAAAGTGTTAGCTATCCTATCATTGTCAATGCATTTCTTAGCAAGGTAAGCAGTGCTTTTGCTAGCTACACACATTGAGCTCACTGTTCAGCTCATTCACTGGTAGTTTTATATAAGCAATGTTCTGTGTCGTCAGCTTCATGGCTTCACAAGCATTGAATGGCTCCTTGGATGGGAGCTCCATCATGACAACACGGGTGCACACACACACACCAGGGGGAAATTGTCTGAAGAGATTTGGCACTGAACTGAACAGCCCGGAGACGGGAGAGGAGAGGCTCTCTGAAGTAAGATGGATGTTTGCTTTTGGGGAACCTTACAGGAGACTGGTGCTGTGACTTACAGGTCATTTCCTGCTTGTCAGGGAAAACAAGATGTAAAGCCATACTTTTCTGTTGTCCTTGCCTCCCCGTCTGTGTCTGGCTGGCACGGGCCAAATTGAAAAGAACCTGTGGACTGTAATGAAAAAGGAGAGCATCTCTTGGTGCAACCGTTTATGCGGGGGACATATATTGCCGACACACATACGTGCACAAACATACATCAAATGGACGCAAGTACACAGCGACGCACGTACGCCCCCACACACCTACCCACGCATGCATGCACACTTAAACTAATGAGCTAAAAGTGCACTTTAGAAAAGTTGAATAATGGTGTGTGCACATACGGGGTATCAATCAAATCATAACCATTACAACCAATACATACTAATCAAGATGACATATGAACACATTTACCCTAACCTTGAGATGAGTATGATACATACTTATACACTGACAGGCACTCAGACAGGTATAGCAGCGAGAGAGAGAGAGAGAGAGAGAGAGAGCAATATGGTTGAAACGGAGAGAGGGAGAGAGTAGGCCTATCTCACAGATGCGGGAGGATGGGAAGCCATAAGGCTTGCTTTTAATTAAACAGTAATTAAAAAGTCTTAATTACAAACATTGTATTAACATTCTGTACACTTGCTTCTCTGTCACCCAAGGACTTGATAATACGGCTATATGCGGCTGACTGGGTTTTTTGGAGTTCTCCGCTGTGTGCTGTGACCCTCCCTAACATCAAATTGTTAATTGGCATTAATGTAAGCTTTCTGGGCACATCTACACAAAGTGGTAGAGACAGTAAAATAGCACCCCCAGCTGGTCAACACATTATAGAATTGGTCCACTTTTCAGTGAGGAAGGATGACATTTATGCATAATGAGGAAAAGCAAACATTATATTTTCAACATTTCCTGTTGACAGTGAAAATAGGCTACGGTTAAAAAAATATTGTAACCAAGGAAGGAAACTCACTACTTGTGAAACAGAAGCGTTTTTAATTGTAATTACATGATCCATGAAGTGAACACTAATGCACACTCTCTTCTTTATGGGTTACGTTTTAGTGTATTGTCTGTAGACAATAATGGAGGGTGAGACACACTAAGCCTCCTCTAAAGCCGTGGAACTTATTAGAGTGAAAATGAAAATGGGAGAGTAGGGCTATAAATAATTGATGTGAATCACATTGCTATAAATCAAGCAGTCCAATGAATTATGTATTTCAAATGTAGGTCTTAAACAGTCAAGGTAAAAAGCTTGTTTCATTTTTTTCAGCTGTGAATTTGAGGTCAGGGGGTCATGGACAAGAGTGTAAGAGCTTTTAAAAGAATGTGGCCACACTCTACCTTGCAAAGTTATAATTCTAATTCATCCACATGCACAACTCTGATTTGCACTGATAAGCCTAACAGCACTTTTCTGTAATCTTCAGTGTTAAAAAGTTATGCTATTTGTGATGCACACTGGAGAGCTCATGACATTTCACTAGGCCGACATTGCATTTCCTCTTTTGGCGACAATTGCAAAATATAATGTTTGCTAATATTGATTTATGTGGCTAGCAATTCCTACAAAATGTCCCATATTATTATAAAAGATCCCATGCCAGAAGAAATTGTAACATTGCTTTTAAGAGTTTAAAGTTACATTGTATCGCCAACATGTAGGCTTATTCACCACCGCTGACTTTTAGTGAACTGATGGAGATAGCGCAGTTCGCACACGATTCGTTCTTTTTGAACAACTCTTTTTACTGACTCGAGTCATGATTCGTTTTTCTGAGTGACTCGTTCATATTAGTTAATTTGACCTGCTGGCCGCATTGAGTCCTACAGCACGATTGATACACGCTCTTCCGGCTCAGCGGCTCAGAGACATGCTCTGGCCAACTGTCTGAACATACAGAGTCGTGGCCAAAAGTTTTGAGAAATATTAATTTCCACAAAGTTTGCTGCTTCAGTGTCTTTAGATATTTTTGTCAGATGTTACTATGGAATAAAGTATAATTACAAGCATTTCATAAGTGTCAAAGGCTTTTATTGACAATTACATGAAGTTGATGCAAAGAGTCAATATTTGCAGTGTTGACCCTTCTTTTTCAAGACCTCTGCAGTCCGCCCTGGCATGCTGCCGATTAACTTCTGGGCCACATCCTGACTGATGGCAGCCCATTCTTGCATAATCAATGCTTGGAGTTTGTCAGAATTTGTGGATTTTTGTTTGTCTACCCGCCTCTTGAGGATTGACCACAAGCTCTCAATGGGATTAAGGTCTGGGGAGTTTCCTGGCCATGGACCCAAAATATCTATGTTTTGTTCCCCGAGCCACTTAGATATCACTTTTGCCTTATGGCAAGGTGCTCCATCATGCTGGAAAAGGCATTGTTCGTCACCAAACTGTTCCTGGATGGTTGGGAGAAGTTGCTCGCGGAGGATGTGTTGGTACCATTCTTTATTTATGGTTGTGTTCTTAGGCAAAATTGTGAGTGAGCCCACTCCCTTGGCTGAGAAGCAACCCCACACATGAATGGTCTCAGGATGCTTTACTGTTGGCATGACACAGGACACATGGTAGCGCTCACCTTGTCTTCTCCAGACAAGCTTTTTTCCGGATGCCCCAAACAATCGTAAAGGGGATTCATCAGAGAAAATGACTTTACCCCGGTCCTCAGTAGTCCAATCCCTGTACCTTTTGAAGAATATCAGTCTGTCCCTGATGTTTTTCCTGGAGAGAAGTGGCTTCTTTGCTGCCCTTCTTGACACCAGGCCAAGCTGAGCAAGCTCTGTACTGGTGGTGCCCCAATCCCACAGCTGAATCAACTTTAGGAGACGGTCCTTGCGCTTGCTGGACTTTCTTGGGCGCCCTGAAGGCTTCTTCACAACAATTGAACCGTTCTCCTTGAAGTTCTTGACGATCTGATAAATGGTTGATTTAGGTGCAATCTTACTGGCAGCAATATCCTTGCCTGTGAAGCCCTTTTTGTGCAAAGCAATGATGACGGCACATGTTTCCTTGCAGGTAACCATGGTTGACAGAGGAAGAACAATGATTCCAAGCACCACCCTCCTTTGGAGCTTCCAGTCTGTTATTCGAACTCAATCAGCATGACAGAGTGATCTCCAGCCTTGTCCTCGTCAACACTCACACCTGTGTTAACATGATGTCAGCTGGTCCTTTTGTGGCAGGGCTGAAATATTTTGGGGGGATTTGGTTCATTTGCATGGCAAAGAGGGACTTTGCAATTAATTGCAATTCATCTTATCACTCTTCATGACATTCTGGAGTATATGCAAATTAAATCATACAAACTGAGGCAGCAGACTTTGTGAAAATTAATATTTGTGTCATTATCAAAAATTTTGGCCACGACTGTACAGTACCAAGCAGCTTTACTGCTATTAAAAACTGTTTACCAACGGAATTAGAGCAGTAAAAATAAGTGTTTTGTCATACCCGTGGAATACGGTCTGATATACCGGCTGTCAGCCAATCAGCATTCAGGGCTCAAACCACCAAGTTTATAATAAGGTATATTTACTTTTACTCAAGTATCACAATTGATTACTTTTTCCACCACTGAAACCAGTGTTACAATTTCAGAAATGTAATTTCTTCTCTCAACCTTTTATATAATAATGTGGGACACATGTTTAGGAGTATGAATGTGCATGAAATCAGCAGCGAAATAAATATCAACATTGGCAAACATTTGCAATCTATGTTTGGCACCAAATAGGTAATGCAATGGCTGAGTTCGTTTTGCATGACACAGTTTTGCATGGCCCGGGAGTTTGCACATTTTAGACCATTCCATTGGTCCTTAAGTGCATCTCCACCCACCCAGGCCATGCAAAAGGAACTCGCTCGTTATGTCCGAAACATTCAGCACTTTTTACTGACTCTGATCTGTTCGACTCGTTCAGTCAAAATAACGAATCTTTCGACTAATTTCCTTAATTTGAGTCGGTAATGCCCAGAGCATACAAGACCCAATACCAGCGATCTATTAATTGAAAACTCAAGAGTCATTTTTCTACAAGCCTCTCATTCAAATGATCTCGTTCACCATAGGAGGTTTATTGGAGCTGTAATTTCCGACTAAGACTTTTAGTGTGCTTTAAACAATGTAGCCTAGATTTGTTTATTGCTAGTCATACAAATACGATTATTTATTGATAATCTACATTTAGTTGTGAAAGTAGATTTTCTTATCGCTACTAGACACACAAACTCGCGCACACTTATTTTTATTTTATAGCCTAGGCATAATCCAAGAATTACAATCCAAGAATTATATAATCCTTATTAATTTCAAATATGATCTCTGTGGCCCTAGTAGCCTAGTTCGAGTAAAGATTTGTCATATCACTTTTAACATGCAATAGATTTTTAAGTTTGGGAAATCTACGTGATTTTCACCCTAAAAACACACCTTCATAATAAAGCGTTCCATGCATCCTTTGCAGACTTATGTAAAATAACCTACTATTCCTAATGTGATTATTAAATTGGATAGTCATAATTTTGCCTGATAACATAACTAAATCACTGTTAGCAAAAAGACTGCTCAATGCAGCACGTAGTGATGTTGGCCTAGGCTATAGGCTATATCAAATACATTTCTTCTCCTGCTGGCCTTTTAGTTTTTTTCTGCGATTGTATTTTTAAATATTGCGAATTGCCTAAACAATCTTCCATTTGGTATTTGCCTTGCTCGCTGCCCCAACAGCGGACCCTTCCGACTAACGGCTATGTTATTTTAAAAAATCCACCGCTTTTTTTGTGGCCAAGTCATGCTTTCTATTGTAGTATTTTGAATGATTGTATGTATTTATGTATAGGCAGGAGTAAACTATTTTAATTTTGGCAATTTAATTAAATTTAAACATTAGGAAAAGATTCGCTTCTCCTGGCCTAATGGACACGCTGCCTATGCAGTTTAATGTGGCGTAAACACAACCAGTTATGATGTTTTCATCTGATTGTCAAAACAATGACTTAAAAAAGGCGCTCCTGTATGCTACCCACCCACGGTTCCTACACTCACAAAAAAACACAGGTTGGGATATGTTTGGATTTTTAATACATTGTAAGGCTGCATGATGAGACTCTAATGATGATGAGACTCTAATGATGTTTTGAAAAAAGTCGCTTGAAAGGCATGAGCCTACCGTCAGTAGAGGATGTCTGGTTGTTCTTTAAAAGTGCTTTCCTCACCATCTTAAATAAGCATGACCCTTTAAAAAAATATATAACTAAGAACAGATATAGCCCTTGGTTCACTCCAGACTTGACTGCCCTTGACCAGCACAAAAACACCTTGTGGCGAACTGCACTAGCTTCGAATAGTCCCCGCGATATGCAACTTTTCAGGGGAGTCAGGAACCAATACACACAGTCAGTTAGGAAAGCAAAGGCTAGCTTTTTCAAACAGAAATGCACCCTGGCATTTTGGCATTAATACATGTCACATTTCAGTTTGAAAACAATGTAAACAAACATTTTTTTTTTAATAAAGCCGCACACATGCTTTCTGTGGTGGTGGGGCAGCCAGTGGAAAATAAAGAACGTAGGGTTTGCTAATGTTCTCTAGTTGCGCCGTGATTGGCTCAGTGTTCTGTCACTCATGGGGACACTAGTCACCGGAAAAATCTACGGGGAGAGCTAAAAAATGTAAGCCCCTTGGGTGCTGCCATAGAGTTACATTAAAAGTGCCCATCCAAGAAGGCTCAAGGTCATTGGCCACAGATAAAATTACATTAAATCACGTTATATCTACCGTAGCTTTGATTTGGCTGATCATGTCACCATCATACTTTCAAAATCTTAGCTACCAGTCATCATCATGAATCAAGTCGATAAGATACTAGCAAATAATATTTAATCCTTGTCATATGAAGAGAAATTGGTGCTCATGGTCGGTGCTCATCAGCCATTGGACATAAACATTACACAACAAGTTGGAAATCGCAAATTCAACAATGACAACAAATTCAACAATTACCGTACGACTGAGTGACAATGGCCCAGCCAATGGCCTAGCCAATATAATGGCTGACTTAGCTAGCTAGATTTATCCCCCAGAGACCAGCAAAGAAATATCCTGATTGGATATTTTTTTCTCTTCAGTGTTTCCTTTCCGACAGAAACTGAAGAGATTCAATCAGAACATAATTGAAAATAATAATATAATCATAACAATAATTATTATTTTATAAATCCTTAGTCCTTCTCTGAAGGCGTAGAAGGCCAATTGTTCCCCACTGTGTTTGGGCTAGTAATAACTTGTAGAGTGGCTCTATTTTCCGTCAGCATAATTTTTTTCACTATTCTGAATGTATAAAGAATCCATATGTTGTTCTGAAATATGAAAACAGAAATACTGGACATTTTGTACTCATTATGGTGGTGATTTGACAAAATGACAATCATGGTCTTGAATTGGACTCACATTTTTCTGGTCTCGTCTTGACTCAGTCTCGCACCCCTTGTCCCCCTCCCGATCTCGGTCTTGACTCGGTCTCGCCCCACCTCCAGTCTTGGTCTTGACAGACTCCATTTTCTCTTGAATCGGTGTCGCTTTAGGAGGTCTCGAAAACAACACTGGTTAATGCCTAAACTTAACCTTAAACATTTAAAAATGTGATGTTTTGAACAATTCCGAAATATGACGTTTGGGAAACATGGGTGAATGTCTAATTCTGACGTGAGACTGTGAGAGCTTGTTGTGGCAAATAAGCACAATATCATTCTGTGAACTGCAGCCCCCCGAACAATTAATTATCGAGTTCGAGGCTGTGTATGTTTTGGTTCGAAGCTGTGTCATCAATTAATACATTGAATTAATTCTTGCAGCATGTGATCATTTATCAGTTCAAATGTGTTTTTCTTCTCTAAGATCTATTTTCTTGCACACATAGGCTATGACAGACAGTTGGTCGGAAAACATATCATGATTCTCGACTCGAGTCAGTAAAAAGAGTTGTTCAAAAATAACGAATCGTTAGCGAACGGCACATCACTACTGCTGTCCAGTATCCGTCATAAATAGTATAAGTTTATAACAATGAAAATTACAGAAAAACACTGTAATTGCAAATCAGTTGTGTACGTGGTACAGTTCCACGAGAACATACTATTTCAATAATCAACAGTTGCACTCCACCAGTGGCGATTTTAGCATGTAAATCTTGGTGGGGCAAACAAACATGCCAGCAAAGACACTACACTACACAACACAACACTAAACAATACCTGAATTGCACTATAACGGTGACAAACGGTACCCACAAACTGTTAGGGCCAACATAAAGCTGTCCCAACAGCAGAGCTTTTTTTTCAGCACCATGGAGTGAATCCTTACCACCACTACACCTGGCTATGAGCGGAGCCTTGTCTGGCAGTGAAACAGTTCATTCAGCCTCATTTACTGCCTTTTAAAAAAACATAACTGATATGGCTGACCTCCTTAAACAAATGTGGTTTCTACTGACAATTGAGATGTACAAACTATGGCATAAGGGGATGACAAGCGGATAAGAGGCAATCGTAATTTCGACATTAATGAGCGAGCTAGGACGGATGTAGTCAATATAACTATTTGTTCAGCGTTTTTAAATGTACAGGGACAGAATTCAGAACATGGGCCGTTCTTCCACTATTCTCCCTATACACCAAGTCAGAACCGTAGGATAAATAAAGGGGGAATTTCTCTAAAACAGTCTATAGGCTACATGTGTCAGAACAGTAGGTTAAGTTATGAGGGGGAAAGGGACCAAATTATTAGGGTGAGGCACATGGGCTACTAACAGCTTACTACACAAAAAACACTTAGTATACCTTATACATACATATTATACATATACATAGCTACAGTATGCATATCTCCCTGACATATTACATAATTTATGCAGCAGCATACAATACATTTTTGGACTCACCTTGTTGTGCTGTACTCACTTGAACAGGAAGGTGGCGTGGCAGACCTTGTGGGCAAATGCTGTCATCAAACTTTGTCATCAAAGTCTGGCATTCTCTGGATTTATTGTGCTTTCAAGTCAACTGGGAACTCGGAAAAAAACAAGGTTGAATCATGACGTCAGTGATTTCAGGTCGGAGCTCTAGAAAGAGGCCTGAGTTCCCGACTTGGAATTCCGAGTTGGATGACCATTCAAAAACATATTTTCCCAGTTGGAGCTAGTTTTTTTCAGAGTTCCCATTTGTATTGAGATTTCCCAGTTCCGAGTTGTTTTGAACATGGTAGAAGTCATGCTGGATTGACAGCATGGCCAATGTATTCAACCTTTTCTGGCTGATAGTGTTTAACATTTATCCTTTTAAGCTTGGAAAAGAGACACTTACACCCAGACTTGGACCACACACCCACTCCACTGAATAGAAGGCTAGTGATTCCTTCCAAACTTCTCATTGTTGAATTTGCGATTTCTAACTTGTTGTGTAATGTTTATGTTCAATGGACAATGAGAACCAATACATTTTATCTATAATTTAGGATTGAAAAGGATTTGCCAGTAGACTGTCGACGTGATTTATGATGATGACTGCTGGATTAGCTTGCTAGCTAAGATTTTGAAAGTATGATGTTGACATGATCAGTCCAGTCAAAGCTACGGTAGATATAACGTGATTTGATGTCATTTTATCTATGGCCAATGACCTTGAGCCTTCTTGGATGGGCACTTCTAATGTAACTCTATGTCAGCACCCTAGGGGCTTGAATTTTCAAGCTCTCCCCATAGATTTTTTGGTGAGTAGTGTCCCCATAAGTTACAGAACACTGAGCCAATAACGGCGCAACTAGAGATCATTAGCAAGCTCCCACCACCACAACACAAAGCAGTGAGTTAGGCTGAAAAACCTGCATTTTGTAGCTGCCTCACTCAAGAAAGCAAAAAGTCAGACTTTATTAACTCAACTGATATGTGACATGTATTAATGCCTAAATAACATTCAAAACAGCCAACAAAAACATGGTGGGGCTCAAAACAGGTGGGGCTCTGCCCTACCTGCCCTGAATGACGGGTTGCCACTGCACTACACAGATGGAAGGGAAAACCTTTAACATTTGGTTGCACTTCAGAGTTATGAAATCTATCCCAGACACTGAAACTGTAACACAGCGGGCGCCATTTTGGTTCAGGAAACAACTCTGCAGGAGGATGTGCTCTCACAAACGAGTCCCTACTGCACGCAGTTTCTTTAATCTTTCACCGTCATTCGTCGGCTTGTGATACACAGCAATGGCCGCGTCTTTGGTTGTGCAGAGGTTAGCAGGAGTGTCGGGGGCGCTCGCTGTCGCAGCGGGGGCATACGGAGCGCATGGTAAGAATCCACAGCTTTATCACTGTGCGCTGCATGACAAACAGATTGCATGATTGTGCTGTTAACGTTAAAAGCAGCCTACTGTTTTGTAAACGCTGCAGGATAGGCTATCGCTGCTTCATGTCACTCATTTGGCCATCGGGATGGGATAGTCCTGTCCAGACAGCATGGTGTAGAAATATGTGCTTTCCGGCTATAGTTTACTACTGTAAATGAAACCTAGCCTAATAAAAAATGCGCTCTGAAGGATATGTAGGCTGTAGGCTACACTTTATGATAAAGTGACACACACACACAGGATACAATACACTGTATTTTATGTGGCCCTACCCTTACTGTTCAGCTGCCATGACCCTTTACAATATTTGTTATTTATTTCACCTTTATTTAACCACATAGGCAAGTTGAGAACAAGTTCTCATTTACACCTGCGACCTGGCAATATCTCCTATTTGTTTTATTCAGGTTTCAAAAACAAAGATCCAGAAGATTACTCGAGAGTGGTAAGTGTTATTGTTTTCATATGGTATGAGTAGAGTATTGGCCCAAAGTTGGAGAGTGGGCTGACATTTAATTTGTTAATAAGTGCATTATTTATATTATAAATTGCGTCCACTACCGATATACTAATACACTGTTTTGATACCATTTAAATAATATCAGGGAATGTTATACCAGCTCCTTCCTCCTTGTCAACTTCAAAATCAAATAACATTTTATTAGTCACATGCACCGAATACAACAGGTGTAGACCTTACAGTGAAATGCTTACTTACGTGGCCCTAACCAACAATGCAGTTAAAAAAACATATGGTGGTCAATGCAAATAGTCCGGATGGCCATTTGATTATTTTAGTTGTTCAGCAGTCTTATGGCTTGGGGGTAGAAGCAGTTTAGGAGCCTCTTGGACCTAGACTTGGCGCTCCGGTACCGCTTGCCGTGCGGTTGCAGAGAGAACCATCTATGACTAGGGTGGCTGACACCGCCTGGTATAGAGGTCCTGGATGGCATGAATCTTGGCCCCAGTGATGTACTGGGCCGTACGCACTACCCTCTGTAGTGCCTTGCGGTCAGTGGCCGAGCAGTTGCCATACCAGGCAGTGATGCAACCAGTCAGGATGCTCTCAATGGTGCAGCTGTAGAACCTTTTGAGGATCTATCTACCAAATCTTTTCAGTCTCCTGAGGGGGAATAGGTTTTGTCATGCCCTCTTCACGACTGTCTTGGTGTGCTTGGACCATGTTAGTTTGTTGGTGATGTGGACATCAAGGAACTTGAAGCTCTCTACTTGCTCCACTACAGCTCCTTCAAGGAGAATGGGGGCATGCTCTGTCCTCTTTTTCCTGTAGTCCACAATCATCTCCTTTGTCTTGATCACGTTGAGGGAGAGGTTGTTGTCCTGGCACCACACGGCCGGGTCTCTGACATCCTCCTTATAGGCTGTCTCGTCTTTGTCGGTGATCAGGCCTACCAATGTTGTGTCATCTGCAAACTTAATGATGGTGTTGGAGTTGTGCCTGGCCGTGCAGCCATGAGTGAACAGGGAGTACAGGAGGGGACTGAGCACGCACCCCTGAGGGACCCATGTCTTGAGGATCAGCGTGGCGGATGTGTTGTTACCTACCCTTACCACCTGGGGGCGGCCCGTCAGGAAGTCCAGGACCCAGTTGCAGAGGGAGGTGTTTAGTCCCAGGGTCCATAGCTTATTGATAAGCTTTGAGGGCACTATGGTGTTGAACGCTGAGCTGTAGTCAATGAATAGCATTCTCACATAGGTGTTCCTTTTGTCCAGGTGGGAAAGGGCAGTGTTGTGCAATAGAGATTGCATCATCTGTGGTTTTGGAGTGGGTCTAGGGTTTCTGGGATAATGGTGTTGATGTGAGCCATGACCAGCCTTTCAAAGCACTTCATGGCTACAGACGTGAGTGCTACGAGTTGGTAGTCATTTAGGCAGTGTTCTTGGGCACATGGACTATGGTGGTCTGCTTAAAACACGTTGGTATTACAGACTCGGACAGGAGAGGTTGAAAATGTCAATGAAGACACTTGCCAGTTGGTCAGCGCATGCTCGCAGTACATGTCCTGGTTTGGCTGGGGTATGCCGTCATTGTAAATAAGAATTTGTTCTTAACTGACTTGCCTAGTTAAATAAAAGTAAACATTTTTTCAAAAGATCTGTCTGGCCCTGTGGCCTTGTGAATGTTGACCTGTTTAAAGGTCTTACTCACATCAGCTGCGGAGAGCGGGATCACACAGTCTTCCGGAACAGCTGGTACTCTCATGCATGTTTCAGTGTTATTTGCCTCGAAGCGAGCATAGAAGTAGTTTAGCTCGTCTGGTAGGCTCGTGTCACTGGGCAGCTCTTGACTGTGCTTCCCTTTGTAGTCTGTAATGGTTTGCAAGCCCTGCCACTTCCGACGAGCGTCAGAGCCGGTGTAGTACGATTCGATCTTAGTCCTGTATTGACGCTTTGCCTGTTTGATGGTTTGTCGGAGGGCATAGTGGGATTTCTTATAAGCTTCTGGGTTAGAGTCCCGCTCCTTTAAAGGGGCAGCTCTAGCCTTTTGCTCAGTGCGGATGTTGCCTGTAATCCATGGCTTCTAGTTGGGGTATGTACGTATGGTTACTTTTGTACTCCTCAATGCCATCAGAGGAATCCTGGAACATATTCCAGTCTGTGCTAGCAAAACAGTCCAGTAGCTTAGCATCTGCTTCATCTGACCACTTTTTTATTGATTGAGTCACTTGTGCTTCCTGCTTTAATGTTAGCTTGTAAGCAGGAATCAGGAGGATAGAATTATGGTCAAGATTTGCCAAATGGAGGGCGAGCTTTGTATGCGTCTCTGTGTGTGTGGAGTAAAGGTGGTCCAGAGTTTTTCCCCTCTGGTTGCACCAATTAACATGCTGATAGAAATTTGGTAAGACAGATTTAAGTTTCCCTGCATTAAAGCCCCCAGCCACTAGGAGCACCGCCTCTGGGTGAGGGTTTTCCTGTTTTCTTATGGCGGAATACAGCTCATTGAGTGCGGTCTTAGTGCCAGCATCAGTCTGTGGTGGTATGTAGACAGCTACGAAAAATACAGATGAAAACTCTCTAGGTAGATTGTGTGGTCTACAGATTATCATGAGATACTCTACCTCAGGTGAGCAAAACCTTTAGACTTCCTTAGATATCGTGCACCAGCTGTTATTTACAAAAATACATAGTCCGCGGCCCCTTGTCTTACCAGACGCCGCTGTTCTATCCTGCTGATGCAGCGTATAACCAGCCAGCTGTATGTTGAATATGTCGGCGTTCAGCCGCGACTCCGTGAAGCATAAGGTATTACAGTTTTGAATGTCCAGTTTAATCTTCCGCGTAGGTCATCGATTTTATTTTACAAGGATTGCACGTTTGCAGGCAGAATGGAAGGCAGTGGGGGGTTATTCAATTCTCAGAAGGCAGCCTGCCCTCCGGCCCCTTTTTCTCCACCTACTCGTCACGCAAATGACGGGGATCTGGGCCCCAGGAAAGCAATATGTCATTCACGTCGGGCTCGTTGGACTCGTTAAAGGAAAAAAACTATTCTGCCAGTTCGTGGTGAGTAATCGCAGTTCTGATGTCCAGAAAATATTTTCGGTCATAAGATACGGTAGCAGCAACATTATTTACAAAATAAGTAAAACAATTATTTCCAAACAATGCAAAGATACGCACAAAAAAAAACAATCGGTTAGGGACGCGTAAAACGTCAGCCTTCTTCTCCGGCGCCATCTTCACTAACAATGCTGATCTCTAATGTAATATATTACTCTCTATCCTGATTCACGTGATGTATTATCTCTACCTTCTTGCCCTTTGTGCTGTTGTCTGTTCCCAATAATGTTTGTACCATGTTTTGTGCTGCTGCCATGTTGTGTTGCTACCATGCTGTGTTGTCATGTGTTGCTGCCATGCTATGTTGTTGTCTTAGGTATCTCTTTGTGTAGTGCTGTGGTGTCTCTGGTCGTGATGTGTGTTTTGGCCTATATTCTAAAAAATAAACTTTTAATCCCAGCCCCCGTCCCCGCAGGAGGCCTTTTGGTAGGCTGTCATTGTAAATAAGATTTTGTTCTTAACTGGCTTGCCTAGTTAAATAAAACTATCCTCCCCAGCTTTATGAGACGGCCAACAAGTACCACTTCTACCACAGCATAGCTCTGCTGGGTGCCTCTCGCTGTAGGAAACCTGCTGTGGTATGTACTGAATGCTTCCCTCCCATCATTATAATAACATAATTAAATAGAACACTATATTGTTGTAATAGAAAATACATCTCTATGGTTTATTCTAATCCTCCGTCTACATGTATTCTCTGTTTTGTTTTGTATTTGCGATTTGTGGACCAAGTACATGTCTTTTCAGATACTGTATGACACATTTTGAAATCTGTTTGTGCCTAAAACTGTACATATTGGTCTTGACAATATGTAGAGAAGCGCACACTCACTTTCCCTGTCTTCTCTCTGCAGGCAGGCGCCCTCCTGGTATTGGGCACAGGGGCGTTCTGTGGGTCCTTGTACCACCAGGCCCTGACGGAGGACCCTGTGCTGAGGAAATTGGCTCCTTATGGGGGCATGTTCCTGATTGCTGGCTGGCTGGCTATAGCTATCTGAACTGACCTTTAACCTCTGGCCCTTGAACCTTTGACCCCTACTGGTGCAGGATGACCTTGGACACAAACTGACTGTTAAGTTCAGAGGCCAGAGAAGTGGAAATGTCATGAGATGTGGATGGAGGGAAGGGGCGTTGGTAAAATGTCACTTATCTAAACCCTCTTCTTTTTCTGTCATGGGTGTTAAGGGAAGATAAGGTTGTGAGTGAACACTTTTTATTATTCCGTCATCACAGGCTGCGATGTACTCTGTGACTTAAATTTGTGTGTGCATGTTTGTGTGTTTGAGTTTGAATCGATCCAAAATACGAATGTATATTTATCCTTTATCACAAATAAACCTGTTGAAAAGAGTTGATGACCACCTTTTCATCCCTCCCTTCTGAAGAAGCCTTCTGAAATCTCTCTCTCTCTCCCCCTTCCTATTAATGCTTTATTGGCACGAATGGGTGGTTGCCACTGTTGCCAAAACAATGTATATGAAGTATTACATAAATTAAGATGTTTGAGCAACAATAATAATATATATATATCTACAAGGGCTCATGTGTTTGACATTGCGGGAGCTATTTTTTCTCTTACATTCTCTAGTTCACCGGACCCACAGTGCTTACATAGTCTTGGTCTATATTCACTGAGTCTGTACATTGTTAATGTCTTTCTTTGTTTGAATTCTTTGCTTTTGACAAGGTGTTGTGCTACTTTGATATGTCTATTTATCATTTGGTAACATTAAAGTTACCAAATTGCAGTCCTCTCTTCTGAGGGACCTGAGTTCCTATCAAGTTGGACCTAGTATCAAGGTGTGTGGCAATAATAAACTATGTGGTCTGTAAGCAGGCAGCATGTGAAAATGTATGTGTGGGACTATAGAAAAAATAAAATAATATGCACATTCAACTTGTCTGGTGGAGGACAGAAGAACGTATCAATGAAAAAGGGAATGTACACAACTCTGGTATGCTCCCATGGGGATTTAATCAGACGCACAATAAACAAAACATTTAGTTGATCCGAGTTTGATCTTCATCAGGTCATACATACGCCACTGTGAAACGTACATACTTAAATAACCTCTAGAGGCATATACATCCGGTCGGTTGAATACATAGTGCGTTCGGGAAAGTATGGGTGGGAGGGCCAATATACCAGAGGTGGCAGAATGAAGTACTTGTGTACCGTTTGAGCATAGCCTGAAGGTAGGGAGTAGCAGTTCCTCTTGATGCTCTGTAGGCAAGTACCATGGTCTTGTAGTGAATGCGATCTTCGACTGGAATCCAGTGGAGTGTGCGGAGGAGCCGGGTGACATGGGAGAACTTGGGGAGGTTGAACACCAGGCGTGCTGCGTTCTGGATAAGTTGCAGGGGTTTGATGGAAAAGCGGGGAGCCCAGCCAACAGCGAGTTGTCCAGACGGGAGATGAGAAGTGCCTGGATTAGGAACTGTGCTGCTTCCTGTGTGAGGTAGGGTCATGAACCTGCAGGAACGAGTCACTGCTTTGATGTTTGCAGAGAACGACAGGGTGTAGTCCAAGGTCACGACAAGGTTCTTTGCACTTTGGGAACGGGCCACCATGGAGTTGTCAACCGTGATGGCGAGGTCTTGGAGCGGGCAGGCCTTCCCCGGAAGAAAGAGCAGCTCCGTTTGGTCGAGGTTGAACTTGAGGTGGGCCGACATCCAAGCTGAGATGTCTGCCAGGCACGCAGAGAATTCAGTTCATTGTTCGCTGTTAGGGGGTCCTGCGTGCTCTGGGCATTACTGAATCAAATGAAAAAAACTAGTCAAATGATTTGTTCATTTTACTGAACGAGTTGAAAAGATCAGAGTCAGTAAAAAAAAGGTTATTTCTTCTTGACATTATCATTCAACTGATAAGACAAGACGTGACTTAGATGTTTTGCTAATATATGGTCGCTGGCTTGCCTGGACAGGGGTCCCTGGGCAATAAAAGTTTGAAAACCGCTGACCCAGAGCTCAGGCTCTCACAGCATCTCCAACGGTCGAGCCTCCGAGCGGGAGGAGAGAAAAAGGTCTGTGCCTTGGATCCTTCGGACATCCCTACCCCATTGAAGTTAAAATGTAAAATGGTTAAGGTTAGGATAGAGGTTAAGGTTTAGGTTTAGGCTAGGAATGTCCCAAGGATCCCAGATAGCAATGACGAAAGAAAAGGCAGAGGTCTTCTTTTGCCAGTTGAACCAGAAGCGAATCCAACACCGTCCTAACGGTGGTCGGGGATGCAACAATGTAACTGAATTAGTCTGTGCAAGAATGAGCTAAAAGTAACCTGGGGGTTACATACACTTCCCACAAAATAGACTTGGTGTTCCGACAAGTCCCAACATCTTTGACCTCAAAAGCATGCAATACATTAATACATTAATACATACACAGCATCGTCAATGTGTCATAGCTTGCTTTGACATCATAAAAGTACATACCACTCTTTCTCTCTCTCACTTTAGCTGGGGCTATGTTCGTTCCAACCAACAGTGCATTCGGGAAAGTATTCAGACCCCTTCCCTTTTTCCACATTTTGTTATGTTACAGCCTTATTCTGAAATGGATTAAATAAAATCATCAATCTACACACAATACCCCATAATGACATCACAATACCCCATAATGACAAAGTGAAAACAGTGTTTTTTTAAATGTTACACAATTATTAAAAATAAAAAACAGAAATTCCTTATTTACATAAGTATTCAGACCCTTTGCTGTGAGACTCGAAATTGAGCACAGGTGCATCCTTTTTCCATTGATCATCCTTGAGATGTTTCTACAACTTGATTGGAGTCCACCTGTGGTAAATTAAATTGAGTGGACATGATTTGGAAAGGCACACACCTTTCTATATAAGGTCCCACAGTTGACAGTGCATGTCAGAGCACAAAACAAGCCATGAGGACGAAGGAATTGTCCATAGAGCTCCAAGTCAGGATTGTGTCGAGGCACAGATCTGGGGAAGGGTATCAAAAAATGTCTGCAGCATTGAAGGTCTCCAAGAACACAGTGGCCTCCATCATTCTTAAATGGAAGAAGTTTGGAACCACCAAGACTCTTCCTAGAGCTGGCTGCCTGGCCAAACTGAGCAATCGGGGGAGAAGGGCCTTGGTCAGGGAGGTGACCAAGAACCCGGTGGTCACTCTGAGAGCGCTCCAGAGTTCCTCTGTGGAGATGGGAGAACCTTCCAGAAGGACAACCATCTCTGCAGCACTGCACCAATCAGGCCTTTATGGTAGAGTGGCCAGACAGAAGCCACTCCTCGGTAAAAGGCACATAACAGCCCGCTTAGAGTTTGCCAAAAGGCACCGAAAGGGCTCTCAGACCATGAGAAACAAGATTATTTGGTGTGATGAAACCAAGATTGAACTCTTTGGCCTGAATGCCAAGCGTCACCATCTGGAGGAAACCTGGCACCATCCCTACAGTGAATTATGGTGGTGGCAGAATCTTGCTGTGGGGATGTTTTTCAGTGGCAGGGCGTGGGAGACTAGTCAGGATCGAGGGAAAGATTAAAGGAGCAAAGCACAGAGAGATCCTTGATGAAAACCTGCTCCAGAGCACTCAGGACCTCAGACTGGGGTGAAGGTTCACCTTCCAACAGGACAACGACCCTAAGCACACAGCCAAGACAACGCAGGAGTGGCTTTGGGACAAGTCTCTGAATGTCCATGAATGGCCCAGTCAGAGCTCGATCAAACATCTCTTGAGAGACCTGAAAATAGCTGTGCAGCGACGCTCCCCATCCAACCTGACAGAGCTTGTGAGGATCTGCAGAGAAGAATGGGAGAAACTCTCCAAATACAGGTCTACCAAGCTTGTAGCGCCATACCCAAGAAGAATCTATGCTGTAATTGCTGCCAAAGATGCTTCAACAAAGTACTGAGTAAAGGATCTGAATACTTATGTAAATGTGATATTACAATTTGGCAACAAAAATCTCAACTTGTTTTTGCTTTGTCATTATGGGGTATTGTGTGTAGATTGAGAAGTAAAAAATACAATTGAATAAATTTTAGAATAAGGCTGTAACGTAAACAAAATGTGGAAAAATTCAAGAGGCCTGAATATTTTTTCCAAATGCACTGTATCTGTATTCAAATTGAAAGTGAAAGTGCTAATGCCTTCCGGTGGTCTGACTGTAGGCTAGGCTTTGTGTTTGTTTGTGTGTCTAGGCCGTCTGCGCAGGGACCTTTGAAAATTGCTTACAATCTCCAAGTCAATTTGCAGGGGCGGCTCGAGCCTGTAAAGCCAGCCGACTGACTGACTGCATTGAAATCAGCAGAAATCCGATTGACTAAAGCATGTCCCAATTAACTCTGATCACAACTCATAAAACGCTCATTAGAAGGCTTATTAATGGGCATTGGGGAAGTCGGGGTCAGGCTATCAGATTGTGATTTGTATGGAAACTTGGCGGCTACGTGAGTTGCTGAATTTGGGCTCCTGAGACTATATAAGGAGAGGAGTGAGGAAATGTATGGGGTGTTTTGGTGTGGGAGAGAGGCTTGAGGCACGTAATAGCACTGTCCCACTGCAAAATGAAGTGAAATTAAAGCGAAATATGCTGACAGAAGAGAGAAATCTGCAGATTCATGATGTATTCAGTTGTTAGACACCCCACCCAACGGCGTGCAGTGTTGGGACTCCCCGACACACACAACCACACACGCTGGGACTCTCCTCTCAGACAGTCAGTCATTAGTGAAAGCAGCGCAGCATCCCCTCGTTTAGATTCCATAGACCTGATCACAACATTCTGCTCCACCAAGCTGTATTAAAAGTATCTCTCTCTCTTTCTCTCTCTGACTGTCCCTCTCTTTCTCTGTCAGGGGCTATTCTTCACTCTTGTTCTCTCATCTCTTTCTCTATCCCCCATCTTTGTTTTTGCAGGCCAAAATAATAAATGGCTATTGATGATTCAATCTGTGAGCTTACAACCCCTTAGCATTGAGGTTGTCTGCCATTCTTTCTGTGTGTCCTTGCTTCGGTTGTATTATCCTAAGTCGTGTGAGTCCCAGGCGCAGACTGTAAAGCAGGTTATCTCGAGAGTTTCGCCTCACAAGTCTCTACATCTCTTATTTTTTCATACTGTGTTTTTTTTACTGTAGAAATTCCTTTCCTTCCTCCTCTCTCTCCACCAGACTGGGTGGTTAGATAAGTACGAGGCGGTGTCCCAAATTGCACCATATTCCTTACATAGTGCACTACTTTCCACCAGGACCCAAATGGCTCTGGTCAAAAGTAGTGCACTATTTAGGGAATAGGGTGCCATTTGGGATGGAAGCCAAGCTTGTTTTGGGAGTGCTTTCTTGGTTGTGGTCCGGATGAGTGTGAAGCTTGGCTGGTATAAGACAATCACACAAATACAGTCTGTCTGGAGTCTGGTAGGACTGGGAAGAGAGAGGACTAGCTGACTGACTGGGTGGAAGGATGTGCTTCTCACAATATTTCCCTCTGAATAAAAGCATGAAATAAAGTACCACGCCTATGAAACCTGACATGATTACCCAAAGCCTCTCTCTCTCTCTCTCTCTCTCTCTCTCTCTCTCTCTCTAATACATTGAACACACACTAGCTCTCTCTCTTATACTATTGAGAGAGCACAGCAGCAACAAATCCTCTCTCTGAAGCATCAATCAGCAGACCAGTAGCCCACACATTGAAGCGGAATTGAATATAATGTATTTTCAGAGCTCTCACACCGCCTGCTCCCTCCTGACATTTGACCCTTAAATGATAGTCAGCACTATCACACTTCAGGTAGATCTTCATCCCGTCAATTCAATGGGCAGTGAGCCTCCGCTGTTAACACAATGCACTGTTGTCCAGAGCCCTATGGCAATTCACTTTATAGGGAATAGCGTGCCATTTGGGACGCAGCTTACTGCCCTTCTTCTATTTCCCTCCGTTTCACTACAAATGGGGCTTTGATTCCATACAGAGAAGGCACGATGCGTGCAATAGTAAGGCCAAGGGAATGACATGAAAATTCATATCAAAAGTTACCCAGCAACCACCCAATAATTGCTACGTCTGAGGGAATCATTGAGGTTGGAGAGGGATGTTGACCAAAAAAATTGGCCACATTCACGCAGAAATGTGTCATATACATAAACTGTCTGCTTTAATACTTATACGTGGTGTATTCTTGCTCTTCTCTCTCTCTCTCTCTCTCGCTCTGTATCTCTTGCTCTCTCTCTCTGTATCTCTCTCTCTCTCTCGCTCTCTCTTTGTATCTCTCTCTCTGTATCTCTCTCTCTCTCTGTCTCTCTTTCTAGCTCCTTCCACCACTTATCTCAATTTGTCTTTGATAAATTTGCTGATGGATAGAAGAATTGAAGAAGTGTTTCAACAGATTCCAACTCCTGGCTGGCTCTC
The DNA here is from genome assembly GCA_030435695.1 of Brachymystax lenok tsinlingensis. Lineage (NCBI taxonomy): Eukaryota > Metazoa > Chordata > Actinopteri > Salmoniformes > Salmonidae > Brachymystax > Brachymystax lenok. The sequence continues at coordinate 9,508,453 of CM059798.1, forward strand.
TGTACTAGGTCCTCTCTCTTGGGTCTCTCTATCATTACCTTCACTGGGCCAATTATCTGCACTGTCAGCCCATCTCTGATATGGCTTCAAAGGGGGAGGTATTTCAAGGTGACACCAGCGAAGAGGGGCTGATATGGGGGCAATGGTTTGAAGATCTTTTGATCACTTCGCGAATCGCTCCCCTCCTGAAGAAAAAGGGCAAGGGAGGAAAGGATAGAGAAGGTGTCAGAGGCAGAGCAGCTCATTCTGCAGTGGAGCCTGTGTTGTCACTTTGTCTACTAAAAGCAGAGGGCTGGCTCAGGCTCCATCTCGCCCCCTTGTTCCGCAGAGGAGTTTAGAGGATGCAAGCAAAAGCTTCCTAATCATGATTGTCACAATGTTCTATTGGGGAAAAATTATGAAATTGTAGGCTAATAGTAGGCCTAATTCAGGGATGGCCAACTGGCGGTCCCCCTTTGAAGGACCTCGGATCGGGTCTCAACTTATTGTTGCGAGTTCGAATAGTGGAATGCATAAGGTGCAATTTCGAAATGTGGTTGTGCATCAGCAGTTTTCCTCTTGTTATGTCAGTCACTGATAGTCAATCAATTAGCCCATGTCAGCTAAAAACTTTTAGACTGCTAAATTAGTTTAGTGGCCAGCTATCTACGTTTGTTATCATGGTCGAATTACCGTCCGGGGAGCCCTCATTGATTTTGTTAGTCAGTTTCACTCAGATATCATATTAAAAACTGCAAACATATCTCTTCACCCTATTGCAAAATGTGTAAAATTGCAGTAAATTAGCTATTTAACCGCTCATTTTCCTCTCAGTGCCATAGCAAAATGAGTAGAATGTCATGAAATGTGTTCTAAAATTGCTACATCTTCTCTCCACCCCATGGCAATATGTGTAGAATCACAGCAAACTTGCTTTAAAACTGCAACATTTTCTCTGCACCCCATGGCAAAATGTGTAGAACTGCACAAAATTAACTCTAAAACCTTATTGTTTATTGAATCTTTATTTTGACAGGGAAGTCATACTGAGACTAGAGTATATTTTACAGATGAGCCCTGCATAAATACACCAAACACATACAATATACAAAATTCAAAACATATTAAGAAAAACAGACATGTTTATCAACATGGAGGTTTCCGATCATTACTCTGAACTAACCAAGGGGGAGCAGAACATCTCATTTCAGAGAGCTCTGGAAGTTGTTCCTCATAAAAGGCACAAAAAAACAAATAGTTTGGTAATTTGTAAGTCTAAATTGAATTAATGATGATAGATTCATAGGACGTTTCTGCATGAGTGCTTTGTATATAAACACAAGAAAATTCTGCTCTCTCCTTATTTACAAAGAGGCCCAACCCACTTTTTGATACAAAACACATTGGTGGGTTCTATAACCATCACCAGTATTAAACCTAAGGGCAAAATGGAAAACAGCATCTAGTGGTTTAAGTGTAGATGCTGCTGCATTCATATAGATTATATCCCCATGATCTAAAATAGACATAAAAGTGGCCTGGACGATTTCCTTCCTATTAAAAGGATTGGACCTTTTTTAGAAATTTTGGCCTAAAATGACATACCCAAATCTAAATGCCTGTAGCTCAAAACCTGAAACAAGGATATGCATATTCTTGATACAATTTGAAAGGAAACAGTTTGAAGTTTGTGTAAATGTGAAATAAATGTAGAGGAATATGACACATTAGATCTGGTAAAAGATAATACAAAGAAAAAAATATAAAAAATATATTTTTTTCATCATCTTTGAAATGCAAGAGAAAGGCCATTATATCGCATAGGAGTCTAGGTGCAATTTAGATTTTGTCCACTAGATAGCAGCAGTGTATGTGCAAAGTTTTAGACTGATCCAATGAACCATTGCATTACTGTTCAAAATGTTGTATCAAGTCTGCCCAAATGTCCCGAATTGGTCAATTAATACATTTTCAATCACATAACTATAGAGAACATACAAAATTATATGGTAATAAAAAATGTACGTTTACACACTCCCAGGAATGTCATAAAAGAGAACCCAGTCCTACATTTGAATATAAATCAGAGCAAGATTACTGAATGTAAGTACATTATTTACCTTCAGAGGTGAATGTATCAAACCAGTTGCCGTGATAAAAGTTTTTTTGTTGTTGTGCACTCTCCTCAAACAATAGCATGGTATTTTTTCTACTGTAAATTGGACAGTGCAGTTAGATTAACAAGAATTTAAGCTTTATGCCCATATAAGACATGTCTATGTCCTGGAAAATGTTCTTGTTACTTACAACGTCATGCTAATCACATTAGCGCACGTTAGCTCAACTTCGATCCCGTAGAGGTTAACAAAAGTCAGACATGCTTTGTTTATGTAAATGAAACATTAGAGTGTCTAGTTTGAGAAACAGACGCCTCACAAGTCCTCAACTGGCAGCTTCATTAAATAGGACCCGCAAAACACCAGTCTCAACGTCAACAGTGAAGAGGCGACTCCGGGATGCTGGCCTTCTAGGCAGAGTTGCAAAGATAAAGCCATATCTCTGTCCAGTGTCTGTGTTCTTTTTGCCCATCTTAATCCTTTATTTTTATTGGCCAGTAAGAGATATGGCTTTTTCTTTACAACTCTGCCTAGAAGGCCAGAATCCCAGAGTCACCTCTTCACTGTTGACTTTGAAACTGGTGTTTTGTGGGTACTATTTAATGAAGCTGCCAGTTGAGGACTTGTGAGGTGTCTGTTTCTCAAACTAGACACTCTAATGTACTTGTCCTCTTGCTCAGTTGTGCACCGGGGCCTCCCACTCCTCTTTCTATTCTGGTTAGAGCCAGTTTGCGCTGTCCTGTGAAGGGAGTAGTACACAGCATTGTACGAGATCTTCAGTTTCTTGGCAATTTCTCGCATGGAATAGCCTTCATTTCTCAGAACAAGAATAGACTGACGAGTTTCAGAAGAAAGTTCTTTGTTTCTGGCCATTTTGAGCCTGCAATCAAACCCACAAATGCTGATGCTCCAGATACTCAACTAGTCGAAAGAAGGCAAGTTTTATTGCTTGTTTAATCAGAACAACAGTTTTCAGCTGTGCTAACATAATTGCAAAAGGGTTTTCTAATTATCAATTAGCCTTTTAAAATGATAAACTTGGATAGGCTAACACAATGTGCCATTGGAACACAGGAGTGATGGTTGCTGATAATGGGCTTCTGTACGCCTATGTAAAAAAAATTCCAGCTACAATAGTAATTTACAACATTAACAATGTCTACACTGTATTTCTGATCAATTTGATGTCATTTTAATGGACCAAAAAATTGCTTTTCTTTCAAAAACAAGGACATTTCTAAGTGACCCCAAATGTTTGAATGGTAGTGTGTGTGTGTGTATATATATATATATTTTTTACAGCATTACTAATGTTATTCATATAGATTGTAACCTTGGGGCACCCCTTTATGTACCTCAAGGAACTCAGATTTGACCCCATCTACCTTGATGGCCTGAGTTCTGTCATTGAGATAACTATGAAACCATCGGCAAGCATCAGTACCGAACCTTATTGACAACAAAATATTCAACAGAATGACATGGTTCTATAGTATCAAAAGCTTTTGACAAGTCTGCAAACATGGCAGCACAATTCTTTCTATCATCTAACAAGCCGTAGTGGTGCTATGTTTAGGTATGAATCAATCCAGATTGATCAACATTAAGAATACAATTTACAGATAGTAAATAACATAGCTGTTTCTTGACCAATGATTCTAGTATTTTTGCAAGATAAGGACGCCTCGAAATGGGTTGATAATTATCAAGATCCCTATACTATCCCCACACTTGTGGAGTGGTAGCACAAAAGCTGCTTTCCACACTTCTGGAATATTTCCTGATACTAAAGTTAAATAAAAAATGTGTTACTGAGCCAGCAATGATGGGGTTGCATACTTAAGCAAATACGGGTCCAAATTGTCAGCCCTTAATGACTTCTTGATGTCGATAGCTAATAAGGCAGCAAGAACTTCAGTTTCTATGAGCTGCCGAAAAGAAAAACCCTGACTACTTAAAAACTGTCTCTCCGCATTGCTCGCAATGTGTGTGGGGCTTGGATGAGGGTATGAAGACCCGCAGCTGCGGACCCTCATGATGAGTTCAGATTTTTTGTGGCCCTCACCCCCATCAAAGTTGCCCATCCCTGGCCGAATTGCTTTGACCGATTAAATTAGATTTAATAATCCTAGCAACCTATCCAATCTCTGACCAGGGCTGTGCTGCACTGTCCTTATCTCAACTGATGTACTTACAGTAGGCTACAGAGGGTCACAAATTTAATCATAGCTTACAAATCTGCTTTGTAGTTTTTAGGGGAGCTATATTACCGGTACACACACTACTAATCCCAAGATCCTCAGTGGAGGGCGTGCTTTCCGAGGTCTGTGTTGCTAGGGGGAAGGGAAGGTGGTGCTGGGGACCTGTTGGAAATGACGGGAGAAGAAATCAGATTTCAATATAAAGACCAAAACAGTACGCCTGGAATATTGCAAAGAAACTTCACCAGATCTGCGTGCTAAGGGTGTGTGCGAGTTCAAATGTATATTCATGCATTCAAACAATGCATCGTTGCGGGGTGTGAAGGAATCGCTGTCCAGCTTGCTAGCTAACTCAGTTGTGTTGGTGCACTTATCCCCACCTGTCCGGCTAGCAAGCACGCCAGCTGGCTCGATTCTAGTGTCTTCTCCAAATAATCAGAGCAAGTTAGCAAGTCAAAATTGTTATGGATATAGCAATGGCTGCTTATGCTGTTGTAGCAAGCACATTTGCTAACTAGTTAGACTCAAATTAGCCAGCTAACGTTAATTAGCATGCTAGATAGCTAGCTAATTGATCTAGTTTTGAGGACAGCACCCATGCTGTCACTGACTAAGTAGCTTGCATTTCAAAAACACCAGGTGGCTTTCAGATTAATGTGAACTTTTGATATTCATTTGAGTATATCTGTATATGCGTTTAGTGTGGATTAACAATTCAAAGCATGAACATAGCTAGCTAAGGGATATGCTATTCAATGCATGTGATTTATAATCCTACAGATCTCTGGTATCACGTCCTATTTGATAGTCAATTCATAGTCGGTGCTAGGACTGAGAGTACAATAAAAGTTTACAATTCACTTTGATTGCCAATAACACACAAGGTATGCAATGAGTCTTCTCCCCTGCATAATGATTGACAAGACCTGTATACCCAACCATAGGGTGTGAATAACCATGGAGACCCTGATAAGTGCGGTGGCCCCTCGGTCCCCAGCGCCGGTGAAGAAAGCCTCTGAGGTGGATTTCCGGTCGGGGGTCATGCTGGAGCAGCTGTCGTCCCAGGTGTCTGAGCTGGTCACCCTGGAGCAGGGGGACTTCGGGGACCAACTGGCCCTGGAGGTCCACACGGCCAAAGACTTTATCTTCAACATGCTGGGTAAGGCTCATAGTAACAGAGAATGTGTTGTGACACATTCTAAAATCATTAGATGGTAAAATATGTATGGTATACATTTATGATTCACATTTCTTTTATATATTGTGTGTTTGGTGAACACTTGTAGGTTATGTGATTGTAGTGTGTATCAGTGGAGGCTGCTGAGGGGGAGGAAGTCTCATAATAATGGCCGGAATGGAGTGAATAGAATGGTATCAAACACATGATGTTTGATTCCATTCCAGCCATTATTATGAACTGTCCTCCCCCTAAGCAGCCTCCACTGGTGTATAGCCAGTGACAGACAGACACATGTGTTTATGTTGTGTGTCATGCTCCTGATATACCGTACTTTTCAGCCAAGTGAAGTGAGGTTCTTTGTCCAATAGGTGGCACTCTTCCCTCTCTGCTCCTCAAGCTCTGGCTCTGCCCGCTCCTAAGCTCTTTCCTTTTCTTCCCTCTCTCCCTGCCTGTCCCAGTGCAACTGGAACCAAGCCTCTTTGGCCTGTATCCCTCCCTGCACGTCCTTCACTTCGCGCGCTCTCTCTCTTTCTTTCCTTCTTCTCTCTATCTCTCTCTCTCGTGGCCTGTTTGTGGATCATGTGCAGCTTGAGAGGGAAGCACAATGCAAAAAGTCTTAACTGGCTATAAATCCACTTTCCCCGTCCATCTCTAAATCCTCTCTTCCCGTCCATCTCTAAATCCACTCTCCCCGTTCATCCCCCTGTAACAATAGCTGTGAATAGGAGCCACTATTGGCATGGTTGTATTGTTTTCCCAAAAATATCATAGCTGACAGCCAACCTCCTCCTGTATCTCTCAGCTTCTCCTACCTTGGTTTTGTGCTTGCTAGTCTAGCATCCTCTTTTCTCCTCTTGCTCTCTCTCTCGCTCTCTTTCTCTCTCTCGCTCTCTCTTTCTCTTTAATTTTCTCCCCTCTCTCTCTCGCTCACAAACACTTAACCCTCTACCCCAATTTAGTGACTCTCCCTGCCCATACTGTGTACCCTCATATTTTCCTACCACTGCTCCACTTTCTTTCTTAACTCATGTTTCCTCACACCACCACATTTTTTCTTCTTTTCCTGGCTTTTTTTTCTTCTCCCACTCGCTGTCTCCATTGACAGTCAGACTGACTGCTAAAAGCTTCTCTTAAACACTTTTGGCAGTGGGGTTTTTCCTACAGTCTATCTCCCTGTATAGCAGCCAAAGGATAGGATCTATTTCTCCCATCACCCTACCCCCCTCTCTCTTTTGCGCTCTCTTTCTCTCTCTCGCTCTCTGCTGTTTCATTTCCAACTCTCTGCTAGAGAACAGAGATAATGTGAGCGAGGATTTATGATTGTGTAAATGCACGGTGTTCATTACTACGGTAGTAGCAGTAGTAGCACTGGTAGTAGCTACGGTAGTAGCACTGCCACTTTAATTTTTTCAAGGACCCATAAGAGGATGGAGCCCAGGCAGTTAAAAAGGAATATCTGCCCAGCTACTAGAAATGTTAAAATGGGCCCTTTATATGGAACAGTTGGAGTGTGTGTGTGTCTGTGCGCGTGTGTGTGTGTCTATGCATCTGTGTTTGTGTGTGTCTGCATCTCTGTGTGTGTGTGTGTCTATGCATCTGTGTGTGTGTGTGTGTATCTCTGTGTGTATAAGTGTTGTCACGATACCAGGATTTTGACTTCGATACCAGGTTTAGGATACCGAGACAATACTCAATAGCAAAACGATACTCGGTACGGAAACGATACCGTGGGAAAAACAGTGAACGATGTTGATAACTGGTAGAACAGAATATCTTATATTCTATGTTAAATTTCTTCCAAGACAATAAAACACCATGATAAATAACAGAAGAATGAATACCTTCAGTTTCCCTTATGCAAAACCATATGTGTTTTAAAAAGTAATTTGATACATATCAGGGTTGATTTGCTCATCTATGGCCATAACATTGGGTCAAATGACATTCATTATACCTGCAATTTATGTTTCGTTACAGCTAAATAATTGAGTGTATTGAATGAATAGTTTAGTTCCAAAACAACATAAAAAGAACACTGACGCTCATTTCTGAAACTTTTACATTGCAATAGTCTAGACGCCCCCTTGAAGATTCAGACAAATTACTAGACAGACTTGATCCTCTCAATCCATATATGACGTGAGACACATTTGACAGAAGTACCGAAAGTTAGAAAAATTATAGTACCGAACCGTTTTTTGTGTTCTAGTATTGAAAAAATACAGAGTTTCCGAAATACAGTGCAACACTAGTGTGCATGTGTGTGTGTGCATATAATGTGTTTGACTTCCTTTCTAGTTGGGTCTTTTTCTAAAGGTTTCTCTAGCCTAGTTTAAGCAGCAGGTGGCTCCCCACTGGCCATTAAGAGCTGACAGAGATAGAGAGGGAGAGGAGAGATATTGCACCACACAGGGAAGCAGCTGCACAGATCCAAGGAAGGAAAAAAACGTTCTTTACCCAGTAGCTCCTTAGTTAACTGTTTTAGGCTAGCCTATAGCATGCCTTTGGAAACAAATGTCCCCAGTATTCCCACAGGACAATATGGGTTGGTGGGAATGCAGAAATGTAGAATAATGACAAACATACAGTGCATTCGGAATGTATTCAGACCTCTGCCCCTTTTCCACCTTTTGTTACGTTACAGCCTTCTTCTAAAATAGATTATATATTTTGTGTACACAATACCCCATAATGACAAAGCGAAAACAGTTTCTTATATTTTTTTGCAAATGTAAAAAAAAAAAAAAGAAACATACCTTATTTACAGAAGTATTCAGACCCTTTGCTATGAGACTCGAAATTGAGCTCAGGTTCATCCTGTTTCCATTGATCATCCTTGAGATGGTTCTACATTTCAATTGATTGGACATGATTTGGAAAGGCCCACACCTGCCTTTATAAGGTCTCACAGTTGACAGTGCATATCAGAATAAAAACCAAACCATGAGATTGAAGGAATTGTCCGTAGAGCTCCGAGACAGGATTGTGTCGAGGCACAGATCTGGGGAATGGTACCAAAACAATTCTGCAGCGTTGAAGGTCCCCAAGAACACCGTCGCCTCTATCATTCTTAAATGGAAGGAATTTGGAACCACCAAGACTTCCTAACTGAGCAATCGGGGGAGAAGGGCCTAGGTCAGAGAGGTGACCAAGAACCCGATGGTGACCAAGAACCCGAGTTTGCTAAAAGGCACCTAAAGACTGTCAGACAATGAGAAACAAGATTCTCTGGTCTGATGAAACCAAGATTGAACTCTTTGGCCTGAATGCCAAGCTTCACATCTGGAAGAAACCTGCCACCATCGCTACAGTGAAGCATGGTGGTGGCAGCATCATGCTATCGGGATGTTTTTCAGCGGCAGGGACTGGGAGACTAGTCAGGATCGAGGGAAAGATGAAAGACCTCTCTGGAAAGACCTGAAAATAGCTGTGCAGCGACACTCCCCATCCAACCTGACAGAGCTTAAGAGGATCTGCAGAGAAGAAGGGGAGAAGCTCCCCAAATACAGGTGTGCCAAGCTTGTAGCATCATACCCAAGAAGACTTGAGGCTGTAATCGCTGCCAAAGGTGCTTCAACAAAGGTCTGAGTACATATGTAAATGTGGTATTTCAGTTTATTTTTAATACATTTTCAAAAATGTCTAATCCTGCTTTGTCGTTATTGGGTATTGTGTGTAAATTGATGAGGGGGGAAAAACTATTTGATCCGTTTTAGAATAAGGCTGTAATGTAACAAAGTGGAAAGAGTGAAGTGGTCTGAATACTTTCCGAATGCACTGTAACAAGTGATTGTTCTTATTTACAGTCAGAAGTGAGATATCTTCTTGTAAGGTTGTAGGTTCAAGTCTGTCAGAAGTCTTTTCTGAACCAGTAAACAACACCTTGATTCTAGTGCTTTCTGCTCTGTACACGCTGTGAGTAATCCTCCATGTTTCATTTTTCACTTCCCTTCAAAGACAGAAAAATTTACTTGGAGAGGAATAACACCCACTCTTATCAAACTAAAAACAGAATTCTGTTATCGCCATGGGTTCTCTCCCCATCTACAGCCTCCACTTCTTAGGCTAGTTTTTACTAACACACCCTTTTGCATGTGCCTTTGAACACCAGACTACTGGTGACCCCCCTTCCCCATAGATCTTATTAAAAAAGTATTTGTTTTATACTGCTTTATAGTCGTTTTAATTCAAACACAAAAGGCTAGAGAGGGGAGAAAAAAGGGGGAGCTCCATTTCAGATTCGGCCGACTCACCGAGGCACAAAAACAAAAGAATGAGGCACAAGTCATGCATTGTCTCGAACAAGTACAGGCATGCAAAGTCAGGAGGTCGCCTAGAGTTGAGAGACGTAAAGACAAAGCAAAAGCAAAACAACCCAAACAAGCTGTTGTTTTGTCTCTTCCCGCCGTGCTTGTTTATTGTTGTCTGCGTGTCGGCTTGCCCCTCCAAGAGTGGGGTCACCCCCTGTATGCAACAACCAATCAGAGAAAAGCGTATTCGGATGGGGACTCTTCTGGACAGATGGGCCCACATGTTGGGGTTCCGTAGGCGGGAAAATATCTCCACCGACACTGTCCTATAAGATCTGAATCCTTCCACTTACTAGCCTATTATCTTATTCAAAAGTGACAGATATGCAAAACATTTTGTCCTATAAGATCTGAATCCTTCCACTTACTAGCCTATTATCTTATTCAAAAGTGACAGATATGCAAAACATTTTGGTTTTCAATGTCATTGCCTATTTTAAGGACAAATTGAATATTATTTTGTATTTTCTGTACCTCACTTAGCCTTCACTAAGATCGAGCTAGATTAATTAAAAGTCTGTGTGTATATTTTGTCAGTAATATCAACACAACTGAATCTGAATGTAAGTTGACCGTTGTTTGATTGTGTGGCTGGGCTGTAGCAGCTAAGTTGTTCCGCCTGTGTTCAGGTAATGATCGGTTGTGTAATGGTTGTTGACTGCTTTCAACTCTCCCATAGGACTTGTGTCCTCAGTGCGTCACACACAAACCTTTTGACTAATGCCGCCTACGGTCCACTTAGCCTGGCAGCAGCTCTCTCTCTTCCTCTCTCTCATATATCGTGTACAAAACATTAGGAACACCTGCTCTTTCCTTGAGACTGACCAGGTGAAAGCTATGATTGTATGTGTGCCGTTCAGAGGGTGAATGGGCAAGACAAAGATTTTAAGTGCCTTTTGAACGGGGTATGCTAGTAGGTGCCAGGCGCACCAGTTGGTGACCCATTCCCCTTTCCTCTTCATCCTCCTCCTCATCATCGGGGGTAATCCGTTCTCCTCCTGGCAGCAGATGCTCCACCTGGCCAGAGTGTTGGGGTCGCACAGACGCAGAGTGTGTCAAGAACTACAACGCTGGTGGGTTTTTCACACTCAACAGTTTCCTATGTCTATCAAGAATGGTCCACCACCCAAAGGACATCCAGCCAACGACAGGCCAGTAGTCAAAAATGGTTCATTGATTAAAGACGACAAAGGAGTCCAACAGATTGTGCATAGCAATTGATGGGCTACAGTTTGTCAACTGACAGTCCAGTACTAAAGGTTGCTGGATCGAATCCCTGAGCTGACAAGGTCAAAATCTATCGTTCTGCCCCTGAGCAAGGCAGTTAACCCACTGTTCCACAGGCACCGATGATGTGGCCGCTTAGGTCAGTCAATCTGGAAAATTTCAAGAACTATGAAAGTTTCTTCAAGTGCAGTCGCAAAAACCATCAAGCGCTATGATGAAACTGTCTCTCATGAGTACCGCCACAGGAAAGGAAGACCCAGAGTTACCTCTCCTGCAGAAGATAAGAGTTACCAGCCTCAGAAATCGGCAATTAACTGCACCTCAGATTGCAGCCCAACTAAATGCTTCACAGAGTTCAAGTAACAGACACATCTCAACATCAACTGTTCAGAGGAGACTGCGTGAATCAGGCCTTCACGGTCAATTTGCTGCAAATAATCCAATACTAAAGGACACCAATAATAAGAAGAGACTTGCTTGGGCCAAGAAACACAAGAAATGGACATTAGACCTGTACAAATCTGTCCTTTGGTCTGATGGGTCCAGAGTAGGTGAACTGATGATCTTTGCATGTGTGGTTCCCACCGTGAAGCGTGGGGGTGCTTTCCTGGTTACACTCTGATTTATTTAGAATTCAAGGCATACTTAACCACCATGGCTTCCACAGCATTCTGCAGCGACACGCCATCCCATCTGGTTTGCACTTAGTCACACTATCATTTGTTTTTCAACCGGACAATGACCCAACACACCTCCAGGCTGTGTAAGGGCTTTTTGACCAAAAAGGAGAGTGATGGAGTGCTGCAGCAGAGGACCTTGCCTCCACAATCACCCAACCTCAACCCAATTGAGATGGTTTGGGATGATTTTGACTGCAGAGTGAAGGAAAATCAGCCAACAAGTGCTCAGCATATGTGGGAACTCCCTCAAGACTGTTGGAAAAGCATTCCAGGTGAAGCTGGTTGAGAGAATGCCAGAAGTGCGCAAAGCTGTCTTCAAGGCAAAGGGTGGCTACTTTGAAACATCTAAAATATATTTTGATTTGTCTTTTTTGGTTACTGCATGATTCCATATGTGTTATTTCATAGTTTTGATGTCTTCACTATTATTCTACAATGTAGACAATAGTAAAAATAAAGAAAAACCCTGGAATGAGTAGGTGTGACTGGCTGGTACTGTATATATATACACATACTGATTGTATAAAACATTATAAACAACTTCCTATATATATATATATATATATATATATATATATATATATATATATATATATATATATATATATATATATAGTCTCCTCCGATGTTCGATAACACACACCAAGTCTCATGGCTGACGAACAGCTCTGCGTGTGTTTGCTGTGCCCCCAGAGTCTGTACGCTCCCCCCTCTAGTGTAGGAGAGGGTCGTCTTTCTTAACAGGCAGCAGGAACATTACAACTCATTAATTACAGACTGATAATTAACCAGGCGAGTGTTGTTGTATGAACCACTACAGGCAAGAGATGCATTACTCTCTCTCTCTTTGGGCTCTGCATCTTGCTGTCTCTCTCTCTTTGGGCTCCGTGTCGCTCTCGCTCTCTCTCCCTCCATTTACCGAATCACTTTTAATGTACATTACATAAAAAGCAATTTGACATTTACTTCATGTGAAAACCCAAAGGGATGTATCATAGTCATAACACAATGTGTTTAGCTTTTTTTGTTGAACACAGTCCATCGCTCTATTAAACTCTGTACTACAGCATTTGAACACACACATGTTTCAACCACCTTTGCGGCCTGGTGTTCGATAGATAGCCCCTGACCCTCTTCAGCTTCAAAAGAAGGTTTCTCGCTTCGACACTCAATTGGATTAGATGGGAACAAAGTCTCCCTCTGTTTAATTCTAAGAATGAGCGAGGCCTATTTTAAGATCTGGAAATTAAAGCTAGGCTAATCTCCGGGCTTGATGTGAACAGCGTAAACACGGTCGGGGGTAGCAGGACACACTGACTCTTTTGTGTGTGTTAATCAGTCTCTCTTGAATCTCAGAGTACATTCTCTGTATTTTAAAAGGAGTAAGGGCTCGTTTAGAGGCTAATCGTTTGCGTTTTAAAAGACTCAGGGTTTAAAGCAGAGCGAGAGTGCTCAATGGCAATTGAATGAATAAAACGGTCTCCGTTTGGAAGGATCTGTGTTACGATTCATTGGATTGTTTGGCCCTGCGTCTTTGTTTTTGCAAAGGCCTACTGTCTGACATCCCAACCTTTCCATTGTGAGTCGATGTATTTACACAGCTACTCTTACCCTTTCTCTCTCTTACTCTACATCCCTCTCTCCTCATCTTTTCAGTTTTTTTGGGCCTGTATTTACATTTGAGTAATTTAGCAGACACTCTTATCCGGAGGAGTTCATGTTAGTGCGTTAATCTTAATATAGCTAGGTTGGACAACCACATCACAGGCACAGAAAGTAAAAAAATATCTATCATTATTCTTTTTATATTTCTGTCTCTTTGTGTAGTACTGGCATCCTAACCACTAGCATTCCCCTTATACGTTTGTGTCACGGTTCCCAGAGTGGCTCTATGGAAATGAGATCTGCTATGCTTGACCTCCCAGTGACCTGCTGGTGGATGCATAACACTGTGGCTGTTTTGAATGGGAAATGTATGAATTCATTATAGTACTCAAACACAGTGAGTTAAGTCCTGTTTTCAAAATGTTCAAGTCTATGTACTTTAGTTTTTCTCAGCCAAGCTTCAAAGCTTTATTGGAGTCTCACCTAAGCTAAGCTGGTGCCCACCACCTTTGTGTCTAGACTTTGCGTCTAGTCACGATCTGGTGTGGGTTTTGTACGCCCCCACCGCTCTCTCCCACGTTCCACCTCACGCTCTCTCTCGTTACTCTGCATGCTTTCATATTTTCTTCTGCGTCCCATTTGACCCAATTGATCAACTCTAGAGATAGACCCAAAACAAATCAGAGGAACTTGCCGCTTGCCAACACTGCCCTTTGTCTGTCTGTCTGTCTGGAAGACATTTTCTCTCCCTCAGCTCTTCTCGGCTTCTCTCAATGTTTGGGAAGAACTGACAGATTTGATTTCTATATCTGATTATTTCTCTGCTTTCCTTTACTATCAGTATAACACACACACACACACTGTAGATAGACACTGTCTTTGAAACGCTCTCTCTCACACACACACATCAACACAGGGCCTGTAATTGGATGAGGGAAATCGCGTTAGGAGCTTTAGGCTCCAGGCTGCAGTCTCAGTGTCTGCAGTCGGCAGTCGCAACACCCTCAACCCCTCCACCACAGCCTTCATAACGACCTCATAGCCTCCCTGAGGGTATGGGTATATGGGTGTACTTCATGTCAAAGTTGGCAACCTGGAAGGCATCACTGGGTCTTAGCCCTGTGTGTGTGCGTGCACGTGCGTGCGTACATGCACATTTGAGTGTTGCGAGTGTGTGTGTGTGTGTGTGGTGTGTGCGCACGTTGAAGATGCATGGTATCATGTGTTGAGAGTGACCTTTTTAAGCCTGTCCGGCTCTTATCTTGCTTGACTGGAACAATAGTTGCCATAGTTGAGAACACAATAAAGGGATTTGATTGGGTTCAGTATTTTTCATAAACTCTTTGTCTGGGTGGGGGAAATTGTTTGCCAGAAGCTAGATTGATAGGATGTTATTACTATTCGAAAGCTATTAGTTTAGACTTTTTCTTTGTCTCTCATGCACTCTCACAATCTCTTTCCTCTCCCTCTCTTTCTCATTCCCTCTATCCCTTCCTCCTCTCTCACTCTCTCCCTCTGTTTCCCCTCTGTCTGAGTGATTGCAGTTTGCCCAGTCATTTTGACTGTATTCAGTAAAGACTCCCCCTAGGAGGATAAAGCCAGGGTTGGTTGAGGACGACCAGCTAGCGTGGAGAATAACATAAAACCATGCACTGCACTCACTGAGGGAGCTGTGTAGACCTCATATATTTTTATGTCAATATCGCTACTGCTGTATTTCATGAATGTATGCTTTGCCTTCAAAAGAAACAGAACGGCTCAAGTATTGTATTTGTTTTTAATGTCATATTACACTCATCCTCTGTGTCTTCTCTGTGTGTGTGTGTGTGTTATTCTTCTGCTAGGTCTAGTACAGAAGGTGGACCAGCGTCTCCCAGTGGCCAATGAGTACCTGCTCCTGTCTGGTGGTGCCAGGGAGGGAGTCCTGGACCTCAACCCAGAGGAGCTGGGGGACTACGCCAAGGGGGCCGACTTCGACCTGGACTTCACCCTCCTGGTGCCCGCGCTCAAGCTCCACGACCGCAACCAGGTTGGTGCAAAAGGGATGGGGATGTGAAACGTATTACTTAATGTGTCTATGTTATTGATGAGAAGTTGTGATGTGTTGGATGTTTTTACTGTATACTTTCTGATATGGTGTTTGATGCCATACAAATCACTAGTATTGCCTCAGAAAAAACAAGAATAGCTCAATAAAGCATCATCTCATGTCAACCAGCCCGTCACCCTAGACATGCGGCAGTCGGCCCCCTGCCACTCCTGGCTGTCCCTGCGTCTGTGCGACCCCAACACTCTGGCCAGGTGGAGCATCTGCTGCCAGGAGGAGAACGGATTACCCCCCGATGATGATGAGGAGGAGGATGAAGAGGAAAGGGGAATGGGTCACCAAGCCTCTGGTGCTGTTCCCCCCTCCCTCCATGTAATGCGTTTTCTAACTTCTCTTATTATTATTTTTTTTTATTGCTTTTAGTTTTATGAAAGTTAATAAAATGTGTATTGCTTTTAGCTTAGTCTTTTATTGTGTTTTACTGTGAAGTGCGTTGAAATGATTTTAAAGGGATAGTTCAGTTATTGGCAATGAAGGGATTTTATGTACTTCCTTGGAGAGATGAACTTGTGGATACCATTTTTATGTCTCTGCGTCCAGTATGAGGTAGTTCTGCGAGCCAATGTTAACTAGCTTAGCGCGAAGACTGGAAGTCTTTGCCCTAAGCTAATGCCAAAATCACGTACTAACCCTTTAATTGCACTTGAACTAAAGTTGGGTCATGATTTGATTCCAGTCCGCCCACCAGTCTCTGGATGGGTGCTACTTCTCTCCGGCGCTGGTGGCAGACTGGTTCTGGGGGGTGGTGGGCGAGGCGGTGGACGAGCTGAGACGTTCACCACAGAGAGGCATCCCCATCCCGGAGAGGCTGGAGCGCAACGGGCCCCTGACCACCCTCATTCTCCAGGTAGGGATGAGTTAGAGTACATCCCAAATGTCACCCTATTCCCTATATAGTGCTAATAGTAGTGTCTATATAAGGAATAGGAGGCCATAGTTGGTGTCTGTATCAATTCCAGAATCCAATTAATTGACAATCGCAACCATCTCAACTAATCGATTCTGGAAAAACTTGTGTTGAACAAATGTGTTTATTTAGCCTTTGTTTAACCGGATTAATAATTCAGAACATCTCTTTTAAATAATTGTGTTTCACCATAACTTTTTCCTACCTCCAGGCCGGGTCCAGCCGAGTGCTCTATGACCTGCTGCCTGTGGTGTCCTTCCGGGGCTGGCCCGCCGTGGCCCAGAGCTGGCTGACGGCCAACCACTTCTGGGACGGGAAGATCACAGAGGAGGAGGCCATCTCTGGGTTCTACCTGCTGCCCTGCCCTGCCCCCGCTGGGGGGGAGGCCCGACCGGGAGTGGAGGCTGGCCTTCTCACGCAGCGAGGTGGGTAGCTAGTTAAGTTAGCTCTTCTTTTGAGTAATTAGCAAGTTCGACAGATTGGGCCTCCTTCCTTACTTGGCCATAATGGTTAGCTAGCTAAATGTGTTCAATTGAGACTCAGTGATATGACATTGTCACAAGCAACAGGATGAACCGCAGATATTGCAGATGAGCGTTATGCAAGACGATGCACTCACACAGAGTATCTGCCCATGTGCACGGGTACACTTCATGCTGCTTCAACGTGATAGCTGCAGGACCAACACAGCAGAGAAGGTTAGCCTTCTACTTCATACTCTTAGTTGTTGCAGAAGTCTGCCCGATACTGATTGGCAATTCCACGGTAACAGAATTACAGTTTTCTGTTTGTGCCGTCATTCTGTTACCAAACTTTGCATCTGCACTGTTCTTCAAGTAAATGTTTTTTGTCAAATGTTCAGTGGAATTTGTTAAAAGTTGTCCATGTGCATAGAGTTGCAATCATTCGTTTTTTGTGTAAAATACATACATTTTAAAGTCTCAGCATCATTCTGTTACTGTGGAATTGCCGTACTCTTTATTTTGTGCATTGCCAAATCTACCTTGTAAATGTTAGCTGAGGCTAAAGCGAATTACATGATGAAAGGTTTGTTTGACACCTGGCCGTCAAACATCTCATTACAAAATCATGGGCATTAATATGGAGTTGGACCCCTCTTTGCTGCTATAACAGCCTCCACTCTTCTGGTAAGGCTTTCCAGTAGATGTTGGAACATTGATGCTGGGACTTGCTTCCATTCAGCCACGAGCATTAGTGAGGTCGGGCACTGAAATTGGGTGATTAGGCCTGTCTCATAGTCGGCATTCCAATTCATGCTCAAAAGTGTTCGATGGGGTTGAGGTCAAGGCTCTGTGCAGGCCAGTCAAGTTCTTTCACACCGACAAACCATTTCTGTATGGACCTCGCTTTGTGCATGGCGGCATTGTCAAGCTGAAACAGGAAAGGGCCTTCCCCAAACTGTAGCACAGAATCGTCTAGAATGTCATATGCTGTAGCATTAAGATTTCCCTTCACTGGAACTAAGGGTCCTAGCCCGAACCATGAAAAACAGCCCCAGACCATTATTCCTCCTCCACTAAACTTTACAGTTGGCACTATGCATTCGGGCAGGTAGCGTTCTCCTGGCATCCGCCAAACCCAGATGGTGAAGCGTGATTCATCACTCCAGAGAAGGTGTTTCCACTGCTCCAGAGTCCAATGGCGGGTGGCTTTACACCACTCCAGCCGACGCGTGACATTTCGCATGATCTTATGTTTGTGTGCGGCTGCTCTGCCATGGAAACCCATTTCATGAAGCTCTCGACGAACAGTTCTTGTGCTGACGTTGCTTCCGTAGGGATTTTGGAACTCCGTAGTGAGTGTTGCAACCGAGGACAGGCATTTAAAAAAATATATATTATTATTTTAAGAAAATGCGCTTCACACACGGTCCCGTTCTGTGAGCTTGTGTGGCCTACGACTTTGCAGCTTAGCCGTTGTTGCTCTTAGATGTTTCCACTTCACAATAATAGCACTTACAGTTGACCGGGGCAGCTCTAGCAGGGCAGAAATTTTACAAACTGACTTGTTGAAAAGGTGGCATCCTACGACGCTGCCATGTTGAAAGTCACTGAGCTCTTCAGTACGTGCCATTCTACTGCCAATGTTTGTCTTTGGAGATTGCATGGCTGTATGTTCGATGTTATACACCTGTCATCAACGAGTGTGACTGAAATAGCTGAATCCATTAATTTGAAGGGGTGTCCACATACATTTGTGTATATAACTTTAAATATGTACAGGTTGAACTTTGAATATGAAAGTAGTAAGGTTCCCGAACTGTAGTCTAAATACAGTTGAAAATGAATCAACTAACATGTAGCTACAGTATAACATCCATCAGGACTGTCTCTGGTGCTGGTGTCTTGCTGGTGACATCCAATTTCCCCTTGTTGGTTTAATAAAGTTTATTTTAATTCAATCTGAACCACTGGCTGCCATATCATTGTCTGTCTCCAGGTTCAGCTGAAGAAGTGCATCCCGTTCCCCATGGCCCAGGCCTTCCAGGCAGCCAAGGCTGTCCTCTCCCGCCTCCTGGCTCGTCCCCGCACTGGCCTCAGCCCCTACCACCTCCGCACCCTCCTCTTCTGGGCCTGTGACCGCCTGCCCCCCTCCTACCTGTCCTCGCCCGACTCTGACACTCCCGCCCGTCTCCTCCTGGGTCTCCTGGATGACCTGGCCCACTGCATCTTGGGTAAGAACTGTCCCAACTACTTCCTGCCCCAGTGCAACATGCTGGAGCACCTGTCGGACAGCCAAGCCCTGCTGGTGGCTCGGAAGCTGGCTCACGTCCGCTCAGACCCCACCGAGCACCTCCGGGCGGCCCTGGACCAGGCACAGCAGGCAGGCCAGCTCAAGAGGAAGGCGACGGGCGCCACCAACGGGCATGGAGGGTCACCTGGCCACAGGTACCCGGCCAGCGGCATCATCTCACCCTCGGACGACAAGCTGGCCGCCAGGCTGCAGCAGCTGGTGACAGAAAACCCAGGGAAGTCGATTTCTGTGTTTCTCAATCCTGATGATGTCACGAGGCCACACTTCCGCATCGATGACAAATTCTACTGACCTGAGGGCCTAGTGTATTGTTTTACACAAGTAAAATAGCGGTCCAAAAGTTGTCGAGTCAAGCAGGATGGCTCGAGGTGCAAAATACTGCCGATCGCTGCTCTCTATACTGCCCCCTCTTGACGGCTAATGATAACGATGCTAACTAATGAGTGTTAACAACTCTGCTGTAACTATAAGACACTGTACCAAAAAATCCATACTGCACACTCACAAGAAGATGCTAACCCTAGAGAAACCAACACACTTCTATCGATTTAGAGACCTCGTAACAAAAAAAGGCTTGTTAAGTTGTTACCACGGAGACCACTGCTCTTTATCAAGCTTGCCCTAACGAGACGTTTTTTTAGCTGGTGCTACAAAGAAAATAAAGAATTGCTTTAGAATAAAGAAATAAGCTGCTGCTTACATAGGGCACACTGTTTCATTCTCTAAGGGTTTATGCTCTTCTCGTCTCTCCACACTACTGAGAATACTGTATTCCCCCTTTTCTGCCAAATCAAAGTGAGTGATAGCTGAATAAGAAATGGAGTATCATGATGTAACTGAATGTAATTTGGTGTGGGGATATGTCTTTGAACAGAGTATTTTCTTTCTTCCCTCTTTCTATATTTATTTGTATCCCTCTTTCTCTCGACCCTCTGCCCCACTCTCTTTCTTTAACTCCCTATCTCGCTCGTTCGCTATCTCTCAGGTATTTTGAATGTTTGTTTTCTATGTAACTCCAGATTCCCTCTGGTAGGGTTATGGTCCTCCCCCATATCTATCTGAATGGTATAATCCAGGGAGGTCCTTCCATGTCAACTCTCACTATGTGGCGGAAGGCACCGGAAGGCTCCAGCGTGGCACCAGAGCCACGCTGGAGGGGTGTTTCGAGGAGCCTTTGGAGAAGGCTACCACCCCATAAGAAAGGTATCTGTACTCACTGACCCAGAGTCAGTCTGTACTGTTAACGCTCATATTCCCCACCTTTACAATCCTGGCCAACATGCAGATCAGAGATCACCTCATCAATTTGCCTTTGATCCCCTGAAAGCTTGAAGCAGTTTCATCAAAATTCAGTTCCTTTTTATTACAGTCCCTTTGAAAGTATCTTAACGGTGAGATGTGGTCATTAAACGCTGTATGATATAGACCGACTACCTAAAAGGAGACAGGTTGGGGAGGAGAGGTGTGAGGCGGGGTTAGCAGCTGACACGCTTGGCACACTGCTTGATTGTATTCTAATCTCTACGTTACGACATTACAGCATTACAGTACAGCCATGGCATGGCTAGTTACATCATGTAATACCCCTGAGGCTTGTGTAAGGGCTATTTGCTTTGTTCCACTTTTTTTGTTGTCTGTCTAGTGTGTGTGTGTGTTAAGATGGGGAGGGTGAGGTTTTTGTTTGAAACCCCCAAAAAAGGCTTTTGTTTTGTGTTGTCTCAGATTTTTAATTGCGAGAGACTTGACTGTTTTTTGTGATGGTCCCTCCTTCTGCTTAGTAGGCCTGTTTTAAGTTTTAATAAGGTGTGTGTGTGTGTGTGTGATTTATTGGATGACTGATCAAGGTCTTCAAATGTGCTGACGTAATGAGGGGGAGAGATCCAGAGAGATGGAACGGGATGCGCTGGCTACCCATCGACCCTCATCTTTTTCTGTGTGTGTTGGGGGTCTTGGGGGCTCTATCTTGTCCACCCAGATGTGTGCTGTTAGCAGGGGGATGGATGGGGAGACAGGCCAGCCGCTGGCCCTTTGTAGAGATGAGCCCTAAAGGATGGGGCCCCTGGGAACTGGGACAGCTGCTCGTCTCTCTTTTTCTCTTTTCTCCCTTCATTCCGCTCTCCGTACTGCTCCTATCTCTCTCTCTCTAATGTATATGTTTCTCTCTCGCTCCTGCTGGTTGAATAGCATTAATGAAATATCATGGTGAACATGAATGTTCATTCACACAATACACTCATCAGAACACTGGAGGTCAAAGAGAACTGTTATTTAGGATTCTATAGAATTCTATGTTCTCTAGAACGTGATAGAATCACGGTACTACTGTATTGGTACTACTTGTATACATTGGTATTGCTATTTGAACAGCTTCTGTTAGTGGAGTGATTTAGGAACTGCTAGTGAATTGTGTGGGCACTTCTGTTCTGTATAGCTTTGGTTCAGGTGAGTGTGAATATGGACACCATGACAAACCAAAGCATGTAGTGATGGTTACTATACAGAAGAATGTAGACCCAGACAATAGTTAAGTGTGGGTATGTAAACTGCCAAGTGTGTGTGTGTGTGGTCCTAGCACTTTCAAGGTGGGGGTCTTCGACACCACAGCCCAACGTTGTGGTGATGCTGTAAGAATGTTTGTGAACGTTGTCAGGACGTTTTGAGGCGTCCTTTTGAGATTTTTCTCCTTCCTGAATGCTCCCTGATGTTTTAAAACACACCACAGTCCAACGTTGTGGTAAAGTTGTTTGAGCATTGCCAGTTCCTGAATGCTCCTCTAAAGTTATAAATCCAGTGCTGTTTGAAGTTTGAAATATGCACTGTCAAGAGTATCTCTCACGATGTACCTTAATCTGCCTAGTTTGTGGGCATAGAAGTAGTATGAAGCTTGAATCAATATTTAGCCTCTATCTGCGAAAAATGTAAACACACTTTGATCCTGGTGCAGAATATCAATATTAAAAAGTTAATGGCAGCAGTTTTATGCAATTCTGTACCCAATCTCACTTGGACTGTCTGCTGCAGATTGTGCTGTTGTTCCCTTTTTATCTACAGGGATTATCATGTTTATTGTGAAGTTTAAAAGTCTATGTAGAAATCAATTAGTTCTGCCCAGGGTTTCTATATCTATAGAGTACGAAATGTGTGTTCGATGATATGACATTATCAAACATTCAGACAGCCTTCTCCCCTTGCTTTCCTGTTTGAAATCTGATATCATGTAAACGTTGGAGGCAATGGGATGTCACTGTACTGCTAAAACTACTGAAAGTTGTATTATTTGGTGCTTAAACTACTGATAATTGTTTTGGATTGAAAATCAACAATGAATGTAACACATTTCACCACTGGAATCACTCAATCAATTAAAATATAGTTAATCAAAGATATCCCGCCCAATCCCGACCTAATTACTGTATAAAAGTGCTGCAGTACCGTCAACGACTCCACCCCATATCTGGAAATATATATTTCTACTTCCTCTTCCTCTATAAAGTGCAAATTAAGTTGATTTTCTCTTATGTGACTGTTATGCGGTATTATTTTATTTTGGATGTTTCGAATGATGATCTTGAATGGTACTGATGTGGCATGAAATAAATCTCGACATCTCAATCCTAACATTTTGACAACTTCTTTGTGGAATAATGTTACCTGCCCTCCAGGACACCCCGATCTAGTTGTGCTGTAAAGCCAACTCCTAAGGTGAGTTAAGGGTAACTAACTCGACATGGCTGCCGGAACAAGGGTGTGTCAACATATACAGGCGTATCAACACAAGTGGCTGTATGGAAAGAGAACTGGGCAGATTTGTCGCCGCTCAAATCTGTTTTGCATGGCTGCAACTCTGAGCATTTAGCTAACCTTAACCCTTTTCCTAACCGTAACCTCATTCTTCTAACCTGATACGTTAATTATCCTATCCTGCTCCGTAAACAAACCATCAGTAATACCACACAGGAACTGACCAATGAAACTGTGTTAAACAGAAAACACAACTCAATCAAAACCATCTAACAAATCAAACAGCGCTTATGTTACTTACACCCATCGCTGATGATCCACCCACTTACTTCCCCACTTTCAGACACATTTTGCATCTGCAGTTACCCATACTTGTCTAAGGTTGGCATGACCAGATCTGGGACCAGGCTAGAAGAACGTTGAGGTTCTGTTGGCACAGTTGGTTCAAGCAACATTGTTTTGATCCCTACATGGGCTACATATCGTTGGTCTGCTGGGAAAAAAAATCTAGCATCAATTGAAAGTACTCACCCTCCTCCATGTTGAGTGTTTTATGACTCTAGGAGTACTGTAATATAACTAAGTCATTCAAAATGCCTTGTGAACTTTCATTAATACATGGCTGTGGATCTGAAGAGAAATTAAAGTAAACATTTTTGCAATTTTTTTTTTTTCCAGGACTCAACAATTTGCTGTATAATAATGTGTTAATTTGCAATAACTTTGGATAAAATATTCTTCCCCATTTATTATATTAGGACATTATGTAAAAGTCCCTTTCAGTTCCCTTCCTTTCTGTCTGGGTAGCAATACAGTGCAGTTCCAACAGAGGGTGCTAGGAGACAGCACTTCTGCCTAAATATAGCACCATGTACTGTCTGTCCAGCTCTGCTCCTCTCAGATAGTCACACTGGGATAAGAACATCAGGAGAGGTTCCAGAGGAGAGAAAAAGGGCGTGTGCCTGTGGCCCCTGTACACACTCGCAAACCCACACTAATCTGGACAATTCGCCCTGGTCAAAAGTGACTCAGAAACATACACTCACAGAGTTGCTTATACACACTGACACACACACACTCACCCTGACTACCACAGCAGCAATCTGCTGGTCAATTAAGAAGATTACAAGGCCAGGGTCTTTCAGGATTGTGTGACTGGCCTGGCACAGCAATGACCTCACTACCAGTTATATCACACTAGATCAGCCCTCCAGGCCTGGCTGTTGCCAGATTGGCTGATCCATGGCTGGGGATGAGACAGCAGGGGTCTTCCTGGGTCACTGAAGCACAGTGGAGATGAAGGGAGGATGCAGCCAATCCTAGATCCCTTAGGTGTATATTGGTAGAGGGAGAGAGAGCTCTTTTTCCCGTTCTCCCTCCAGCAGCTGTCAGTGTGCTGTGCTGCTGCTGTATAAGACACACTAGTGACTGAACGCTCAGGATATTCACTCCAGTCTGGGTATAATTACCTATACATTATCCTCATTATCACAACACAGCTACCAGTATATGTGCAGAGACTGGACTGCAGGGGTTCCCAAACTTTTTTGGCCTGTGACTAATTTTGATTTCAAAACTTTTCCCAGACCCCACCATGTTTAAAAAAAAAAAGGAAAAAAAGATGAAATCAGCAGCCAATGTTTAGAGTTGCACCCCCTTTTGCCCTCAACAGCCTCAATTAGTCGGGCAAGGTGTCAAGCATTGCACAGGGATGCTGGCCCATGTTGACTCCAATGCTTCCCACAGTTGTGTCAAGTTGGCTGGATATCCTTGGGCGGTGGACCATTCTTGATACACACGAGAAACTTTTGAGTTTGAAAAACCCAGCAGCGTTGCAGTTCTTGACACAGACCCGGTTCAAAGGCACATCTTTCTTCTTGCCCATTTACCCTCTGAATGACACACACAATCCATGTCTGTTGTCTCAAGGCTTAAAAATCCTTCTTTAACCTGTTTCCTCCCCTTAATCTACACTGATTAAAGTGGATTTAACAAGTGACATCAATAAGGGATCATAGCGTTCACCTGGATTCACCTGGGCAGTCTGTCATGGAAAAAGCAGGTGTTCCTAATTTTTTGTGCACTCAGTGTACGTGTTCCTGAGTATTATCCTTCAGTAATGGGGTCATAATGTTTTGTAGTTTTTAAACCTTTCCAAAGATTTGTAGGAAGAAAACTGAAGCCGCTCTATATATTACAACCACATCTAGTGGCTGCTAGAGGTTACTGACGTAACCCCAGTACAGTTGTAGCCAAAAGTTTTGAGAATGACAAATATTAATTTCCACAAAGTTTGCTGCTTCAGTGTCTTTAGATATTTTTGTCAGATGTTACTATGGAATACTGACGTATAATTGCAAGCATTTCATAAGTGTCAAAGGCTTTTATTGACAACTACATGAAGTTGATGCAAAAAGTCAATATTTGCAGTGTTTTTCAAGACCTCTGCAATCCGCCCTGGCATGCTGCCAATTAACTTCTGGGCCACATCCTGACTGATGGCAGCCCATTCTTGCATAATCAATGCTTGTAGTTTGTCAGAATTTGTGGGTTTTTGTTTGTCCACCTGCCTCTTGAGGATTGACCACAAGTTCTCAATGGGATTAAGGTCTGGGGAGTTTCCTGGCCATGGACCCAAAATATCGATGTTTTGTTCCCTGAGCCACTTAGTCATCACTTTTGCCTTATGGCAAGGTGCTCCATCATGCTGGAAACAGCATTGTTCGTCATTAAACTGTTCTTGGAAGTTGCCCTCGGAGGATGTGTTGGTACCATTCTTTATTCATGGCTGTGTTCTTAGGCAAAATTGTGAGTGAGCCCACTCGCTTAGCTGAGAAGCAACCCCACACATGAATGGTCTCAGGATGCTTTACTGTTGGCATGACACAGGACTGATGGTAGCGCTCACCTTGTCTTCTCTGGACAAGCTTTTTTCCGGATGCCCCAAACAATCGGAAAGGGGATTCATCATAGAAAATGACTTTACACCAGTCCTCAGCAGTCCAATCCCTGTACCTTTTGCAGAATATCAGTCTGTCCCTGATGTTTTTCCTGGAGAGAAGTGGCTTCTTTGCTGCCCTTCTTGACACCAGGCCATCCTCCAAAAGTCTTCACCTCACTGTGCGTGCAGATGCACTCACACCTGACTGATGCCATTCCTGAGCAAGCTCTGTACTGGTGGTGCCCCAATCCTGCAGCTGAATCAACTTTAGGAGACGGTCCTGGCGCTTGCTGGACTTTCTTGGGCGCCCTGAAGCCTTCTTCACAACAATTGAACCGCTCTCCTTGAAGTTCTTGATGATCCGATAAATGGTTGATTTAGGTGCAATCTTACTGGCAGCAATATCCCTGCCTGTGAAGCCCTTTTTGTGCAAAGCAATGATGATGGCACGTGTTTCCTTGCAGGTAACCATGGTTGACAGAGGAAGAACAATGATTCCAAGCACCACCCTCCTTTTGAAGCTTCCAGTCTGTTATTCGAACTCAATCAGCATGACAGAGTGATCTCCAGCCTTGTCCTCGTCAACACTCACACCTGTGTTAACGAGAGAATCACTGACATGATGTCAGTTGGTTCTTTTGTGACAGAGCTGAAATGCAGTGGAAATGTTTTTGGGGGATTCAGTTCATTTGCATGGCAAAGAGGGATTTTGCAATTAATTGAAATTCATCTGATCACTCTTCATGACATTCTGGAGTATATGCAAATTACCATCATACAAACTGAGGCAGCAGACTTTGTGAAAATTAATATTTGTATCATTCTCAAAACTTTTGGCCACGACTGTACTGTGAACCAAGTGCAATTTAATTTCTCTCTCGACCCCATTTTCAGACCCCTAGTTTGGAAAACGCTGCTGTAGTGTGTTTTAACTTGTATCTGTTACATAATTTGATGTAGACTTATTTTGAGTTGTTTGGTTAATGTGCACAAACTTGCTGTATCTATTTCCTTGTTTGTCCTTGAATGGTGTCACCAGTCTAGTCTCCCCTGTCCTGTGTACAGGTGAAGTGGGCCATTTGTAATCTCACGGTTAGGATGCTAGTGAATGAGGCCAGGTGGGAACCCTATCTAACCCCAGACAGACATGTAAAGTTGACTTGGACAGTAGGACACTATATCACTCAACAAACATTGGTCACAGTCCTATTGTGTGATGTAACAGTCTCTAGAGGTCAAACCGGATCTGATGGTAAATGGTCTCTGTTCTTCCTAGTGAGTCGCAATTCAACGGCTCAGACACGAGAGGTATGTGGCAGGGTCTACAGTCAATCACGGACTACAAAAAGAAAACCAGCTCCGTCGCGGACCATGATGTCTTGCTCCTAGACAAACTAAACAACTTCTTTGCTCGCTTTGAGGACAATACAGTGCCACCGACACGGCCCGCTACCAAAACCTGCGGGCTCTCCCTCACCACAGCCAACGTGAGTAGAACATTTTAAATGTGTTGACCCTCACAAGGCTGCTGGCCCAGATGGCATCCCCGGCCGTGTCCTCAGAGCATGCGCAGACCAGCTGGCTGGTGTATTTACGAACATATTCAATCAATCCTTATCCCAGTCTGCTGTTCTCACATGCTTCAAGAGAGCCACCATTGTTCCTGTTCCCAAGAAAGCTAAGGTAACTAGGCTAAATCACTATTGCCCCGTAGCACTCACTTCCGTCATCATGAAGTGCTTTGCGAGACTATTCAAGGATCATATCACCTCCATCCTACCTGAAACCCTAGACCCACTCCAATTTGCTTACCGTCCCAATAGGTCCACAGACAACGCAATCACACTGCCCTAACCCATCTGGACAAGAGGAATACCTATGTAAGAATGCTGTTCATCGACTACAGCTCAGCATTTAACACCATAGTACCCTCCAAACTCGTCATTAAGCTTGAAACCCTGGGTCTCAACCCCTCCCTGTGCAAATGGGTCCTGGACTTCCTGACAGGCTGCCCCCAGGTGGTGAGGGTAGGAAACAACATCTCCACCCCGCTGATCCTCAACACTGGGGCCCCACAAGGTTGCATTCTCAGCCCTCTCCTGTACTCCCTGTTCACCCATGACTGCGCGGCCAAGCACGCCTCCAACTCAATCATCAAGTTTGCGGACGACCCTACAGTGGTAAGCTTGATTACCAACAATGAAGAGACGGCCTACAGGGAGGAGGTGAGGGCCTTCGGAGTGTGGTGTCAGGAAAATAATCTCTCACTCAACGTCAACAAAACTAAGGAGATGATCGTGGACTTCAGGAAACGGCAGAGGGAGCACCCCCCCCTATCCACATCGACTGGACAGTAGTGGAGAAGGTGGAACGTTTTTTAAGTTCCTCTGCGTACACATCACGGACAAACTGAAATGGTCCACCCACACAGACAGCGTGGTGAAGAAGGCGCAACAGCGCCTCTTCAACCTCAGGAGGCTGAAGAAATTCGGCTTGTCACCAAAAACACAAACTTTTACAGATGCACAATCGAGAGCATCCTGTCGGGCTGTATCACCGCCTGGTACGCAAATTCATTAGAGATCAAACAGAAGAAAACAGACAAACAGGGAGGGACTACCTGAAATGGTCAACTAAGAAATGTTGGTTTTCACTTCCTGTGCAACTGCTTCGCCCACAACCGTAAGGCTCTCCACTCAATGTCACAGGAAGGCCAAGAAGATCATCAAGAACAACCACCCGAGCCACTGCCTGTTCACCCCGCTATCATCCAGAAGGCGAGGTCAGTACAGGTGCATCAAAGCTGGGACAAGGAGACTGATGGCCTTGAGATAGAAGCTGTTTTTCAGACTGTTAAACAGCCATCACTAACATTGAGTGGCTGCTGCCAACATACAGACTCAAATCTCTAGCCACTTTAATAATAAAAAATTGATGTAATAAATGTACACTAGCCACTTTATATAATGTTTACATATCCTACATTACTCATCTCATATGTATATACTGTACTCTATACCATCTACTGCATCTTGCCTATGCCGTTCGGCCATCGCTCATCCATATATTTAAATGTACATACTCGTATACATTCCTTTACGCTTGTGTGTATGAGGTAGTTGTTGTGAAATTGTTAGATTACTTGTTAAATACTGCTGCATGGTCGGAACTAGAAGCACAAGCAGTTCGCTACACTCGCGTTAACATCTGCTAACCATGTGTATGTGACAAATAAAATTGGATTTGATTTGAGCATGTGAAGCTCACCATTAATATTTCAAACATATACACTATAGAGAATGGACACAAGCCTACTGGACAACACTAGCTAAAGCCTGGAGAGGGGATATGGAATGAACACAGGCATAGATATCCCTAATCAGTCATGATGTAGACTACTACCACCCACTGTTTGCATGTACTGCACTTTAGTAGCTCTTATTTAGGAAGGACATTTTAAAGAAACAACTTCACTTCAAAAGATTTGAAGGCATGACCATATTCCTGCTCGACTCTCCGATTCCCTTCCGAAAGTAATTATTGGGAGATTTAATTCATATGGGACTAGCGGGATGGGGCGAGGAGAGCAGGGATGGAGAGATGGAATTTTTGAACTGTCACTGTATTCAGAGATGCTGTAAGAGAAAGGGAGGGATCGAGAGGAAGAAGAGAAGTTGTTTCTGATCAAACGGGCTTCTACTACTACTGTTTTATTTCTCTCTCTCTCTCGCAGTGGAAACAGGAGGGAGAAGGCAGAAGACAACTTCTCAGCCTGCATCAGCACGCCCCCCCTCCAGAGAACAACACAATTTAGGGATAATTCATCACTGAGGAACGGAGTAATGAGGGAAGCGGGATGGAAGGGGGTGTTCATTGGTTAGGGAAGTGGACAGAGAAATTGCTTGCAGGTGGTTCCAATGTCAGGTGGGACAGTGCAACAGTGGCTGAGATACTCTATACTGAGCAGCAGCATAGTCAAAATTTAAATGTCAAGCCATATAATAAGGTAGAGGTGATACTTAATATTGAAAGAAGCTGTGAAAAAACCATACCAAACAGTGTAAAAGGTGCTGGTGTCAAGCAGGCACAGAGTCGGATTCATTAGACACCAAACAGAAGAAAACAGACAAACAGGGAGGGACTACCTGAAATAGTCCGCTAAGAAATGTTGGTTTTCACTTCCTGTTGCAAAACGTTTTGCTATGGTGTGCACTAAGGAATATGACCTTGAGATCACCTCCAGTATTATGAGGTTAGACCAGAGGAAACTGAGGGGGGAATAAATAAGACTAAAGGTGGGAAGACACCCAAGACTAGCCTGGTGCCAGATCTGTTTGTGCTGTATTTCCAACTCCTTCCCAGTCATTGCCATGGCAAGACAGCCCAAACAGATCTGGGACCAGGCTAACCCAGCTCTGATGTGAAGTGTGCCTATGGAATGTTGCAGTAGTAGCAGCAATCTGCTCTGTCTCGCCCCAGAAACTCTTAATACATAGGATCCTATAATGGAGATTAATGTATACTGGCAAAGGAACAGGTTCTCACTGAACGATGGAGGGAGGGAGAGAGAGAGGAAGGGGAAGGAGGAAGGGAGGGAGAGCAAGCGAGCAAAAAGGAGAGAGGGGGGTATTTGAAGGAGAAAGGGGGACAAGGAGAAGCATGGATAAAATTAATGAAAGGAGTGTTCACCCTCAGGTGAAGAAACAGATGTAAATAAACAACACCAACAACAATGAATAAATAACAAAAACAGAGCGATTATGGAACTGCTGGTGTCCCCGTACGACTCTGTCACCACTCAGTACTGCAGGGTAGTTCTAATCTCAACACACACTCAAACACCACCAGTAATACATTTAATTCAATCAAAATGAAACAATCAGTTGTGCTTTTAAATGAAAAGTATGGAAAATTAAGATGAGTAATGAAATAAACCCAAAAAGATAAATCTGTGCCAGGTCAAACATAGCTCAGAGCCCTATGTAACTATGTAAGGATTAGCCCCTTTTCAATTTTCGCCTAAAATGACATACCCAAATCTAACTGCCTGTAGCTCAGGCCCTGAAGCAAGGATATGCATATTCTTGGTACCATTTGAAAGGAAACACTTCGAAATTTATGGGAATGTGAAAGGAATGTAGTTGAATATAACACAATAGATCTGGTAAAAGATAATACAAAGAATAAACCAACCGTTCTTTTGTGTATTTTTTTTGTACCATCTTTGAAACGCAAGAGAAAGGCCATAAAGTATTATTCCAGCCCAGGTGCAATTAGGATTTTCGCCACTAGATAGCATAAGTGTATGTGCAAAGTTTTAGACTGATCCAATAAACCATTGCATTTCTGTTCAAAATTTTGTATCAAGACTGCCCAAATGTGCCTAATTTGTTTATTAATAACTTTTCATGTTCAAAATTGTGCACTCTCCTCAAACAATAGCATGGTATTCTTTCACTGTAATAGCTACTGTAAATGGGACAGTGCAGTTAGATTAACAAGAATGTAAGTTTTCTGCCAATATCAGATATGTCTATGTCCTGGGAAATGTTCTTGTGACTTACAACCTCATGCTAATCGCATTAGCCTATGTTAGCTCAACCGTCCTATGGAAGGGACACGCCGATCCCGAAGAAGTTAACATGAAGGGGGCTGCACCGTGATTGGCTCAGTGTACTGTCACCGCCAAGTCTAAGGGTAGAGCTTGAAGATTCTAGCCCCTTGGGTGCTGCCATAGAGTTAAATTAGAAGTGCCCATCCAAGATGGCTCAAGGTCATTGGTCACAGATAAAATGACATCAAATCACGTTCTATAGCTTTGATTGGACTGATCATGTCAACATCATACTTTCAAAATCTTAGCTAGCAGTCATCATGATTCAAGTCGACAATCTACTGGCAAATCCTTTTTAATCCTTGTTATATGAAGAGAAATAATGAAGAGAAATTATAGATAAAATGTATCGGTGCTCATCGGACATAAACATTACACTACAAGTTGGAAATGCAAATTCAGCAATGAGTGGTTTGGAAGGAATCAGTGGCTAACTGCAAGCATTGCAAAGCAATCACTAGCCTGCTATTCATTGAAGTGGCTGTGTGGACCCAAATCTAGGATTAATGAGCTCTTTTCCAAGTTTAAAATGATAAACATTCAACATTGGCCATGCTGTCAATGAAGCATGATTTGTGCAGTGCTCAGAATAACTTAACTCGGAACGACAAAAACTTGACTTCAGTGAGTTCAAGACAACTGGGAAGTCGGGAATAAACAAGCTCCGACTGGGGAAAATACGTTTTGAACGGTCATCGAACTCGGAATTGTAAATCCGGACTCTTTCTAGAGCTACGACCTGATGATCAATGATGTCATCATGATTCAACCTTGTTTTTTTCAGAGTTCCCAGTTGTCTTGAAAGCACCATAAATCCAGAGAATGCCAGACTTTGATGACAAAATTTGTCTACAAAGGACCACCACACAACCTTCCTGTTCAAGTGAGCACAGCACAACAAGGTAAGTCGAAACATGTATTGTATGCTGCTGCATGATGTAATATGCCAGGGAGATATGTATACTATAGCTAAAAAAGTAATACTAAGAAAGTATGCTGTGTAGTAAGATGTTAGTAGCCAATGTGCATCACCCTAATAATTTGGTCTATTTACCCCTCTTAATTCCGCCTACTGTTCTGACTTGGTGGTGCACATGTAGCCAATAAACTGTTTTAGAGAAATGTAATCATTTAATATTGTGAGAGCTTTCATTGTCTGCTTATATGCCCCCTTTATTTATCCTACGGTTCGGACTTGGTGTACAGGGAGAACACTAAGAATGGGCCATGTTCTGCATTCTATCTCTGTACATTTCAAAAGTGCTAAACAAATAGTTATATTGACTACGTCTGTCCTAGCTCGCTCCTTAATGTCTTAATCGAAATTACGGATTGCCTCTTATCCGCTTGTCGTCCCCTTATGCCATAGTTTGTACATCTCAATTGTCATTAGAGACCACGTTTGTTTAAGCAAGTCAACCATATCAGCTGTTTTTTTTAAAGGCAGTAAATGAGGCTGAATGAAATGTTTCGCTGCCAGACAAGGCTCCTCTGATAGCCAGGTGTAGCAGTGGTAAGACGTTGGGACTGCTGTAAGGACAGCTTTATGTAGTCCGTGTGTGGGCACCGTTATAGTGCAATTCATTTAGTGTTGTCACTACACACTTTTTTTTTTTGCCCCATCAAGACTTTCATGCTAAAATCGCCACTGCGGACATGCAAGTGTCAAACACACGTTAGTTTGCAATTTCGTAATGTAAAAACTCGCGTACTGGCATTTTCCAGTCCTAACGCCAGTTTCAGCATCTTACCTGTTTAACATCAGGTCGCTTGCGCTGAGGTGGGAGGGGTGGCAATATTTGAGGTGTGTCCTTAAAAAAAAGTGACAATTTCATGCAGCGCTAATGGGAAGTTTTAAGACCCACAAAAAGCAGGTCTTAAAGATAACAGTTGATGATAATGGCATGATTTTGACAGCGGAACTTAAGCCAGGCCCAGCCCAGCCCAGCCATGACGCACAGTGCCCATGGAAGGAGAGATGTGCCTTTTGTGACGGTGAATCTCGTATTTAGAAATATTAAAAAAACATTTAGTTTCCATATTTCGTTTAATTTGAAAAAAAAAAACGAGAAATTATGAAACTAGAAAAAAATGTCTTAAGACATTGGGCTTCATTTTCAGCTGCCGCTAAGTAGGTGCAAGTGTCAAACACACATTAGTTAGCAATTTTGTCATGTAAAAACTCTGGTACTGGCATTTTCCAGGCCTCCCCTTAATCAACGCTGGTTTAGCAGCGTTGCATAGGTGCATCTTTTTATCCTGGCCATTAGCCAAAAGTAGCCTATAAATAAAGGGTTTTTAAAGGGTATACTGATATTTTTTATATATTTTTTTGCCCTCCTGCTTTAAAAAAATTCACATACCTGCATTTCGTGTATGCAAGTATATCCATCCCCAGGGAAGGGGGAGGAGAGAGAGAGAGTGGGTTGGATTTGGAGGGGAAATGGGGACAAGGATGAAGGATGGATAGATTAGGGAAAGGAGATAGGGTCAACGTTCCTTTAATTTCTCTAAGGTGAAGAAACACAGACGTAAATAAACAATAACAGCTGGTGTCCCCATATGACTCAAGTCCTACCCTGCAGCACTGAATGGTGACAATCAACACACACACCACCAGTAATACATTTAAATCAATCAAATTGAATTAAAAACGCACAACGAAACCGTCAGTTGTGCTTTTAAATTATAAATTAAAACTAGTCTCTCTTGTCCACAGCCATTGCGTAGGTAGGTTTTAATCCTTTTCAGACAGGAAAATGACCTTTCAGCTGATATACTTGTAACAGGGATGGCGAGCATCAGTTTCAGGAGCTTGCTCGTGTAAAGTAGGGGTCAGGTCATTTTTTACAAGTGATTGCAGCAGCTCACCTGGTGGTTTGTGGAAAGAGGCATCAGCATAGATTAGATGCAGCTCATTTTTCAACCTCTGATTGTCAAAGAAAGGGTACTTCTGGAACAGCTGTGTGAGTACTCTCAGGAAACCCCTCTTCCTTTGAGTACTCAAGAAATGACCCATGATCAAGAACACGGAAGTCGAGGCTCTTCATGTCAGCAAACCTCATGTGTAGTATAATTCCATTGAGCATTTTGAAGTACAGTCATTGGTATCTGTCCAGTGAGCCTGGGTCATTGTCAGAGTTGTCCCAGTGGTTGACTCCCTGCTCATAGTGATGCAAGCGACGACAGCATCTTTTGCGTCTTTCATCTTCCATTCCAACCGTCTGGACAGTGTTGTTTTATATCCCTTGAAACTTTGCATCACTTCTGATGGCTTTTAATGTATTCAGTGTACTATCAACCCGTCCACAAGAATGTCTTACGTCAAGATATTTGCTTTGCAGACCCTGAAACAGTTAGTCCTGTGAGAAAAAATGGCCTTGAAAAAAACAAGTAAAATGTTTTACATGAACTCCTTCAGTTTCTGTTTCAGAGCACTGCTCTGGGCAATTTAATCTTTATCCCAGTCGAGCTCAGTAATGATCTGAGGGAGAAGGTCACAGACTATAAGGAGGAGTTTAGAGACTTGGCCGTGTGGTGCCAGGACAACAACCTCTCCCTCAACGTGATCAAGACAAAGGAGATGATTGTGGACTACAGGAAAAGGAAGACCGAGCACACCCCCATTCTCATCGACGGGGCTGTAGCGTAACAGGTTGAGAGCTTCAAGTTCCTTGGTGTCCACATCAAACAAACCATCATGGTCCAATCACACTAAGACAGTTGTGAAGAGGGCACGACAAAGCCTATTCCCCCTCAGGAGACTGAAAAGATTTGGCATGGGTCCTCAGATCCTGAAAAGGTTCTACAGCTGCAGCATCGAGAGCATCCTGACTGGTTGCATCACTGCCTGGTATGGCAACTGCTCGGCCTCCGACCGCAAGGCACTACAGAGGGTAGTATGTACGGCCCAGTACATCACTGGGGCCAAGCTTCCTGCCACCCAGGACCTCTATACCAGGCAGTGTCAGAGGAAGGCCCGAAAAATTGTCAAAGACTCCAGCCACCCTAGTTATAGACTGTTCTCTCTGCTACCACATGTCAAGTGGTACCGGAGTGCCAAGTCTAGGTCCAAAAGGCTTCTTAACAGCTTCTACCCCCAAGCCATAAGACTCCTGAACAGCTAATCAAAAGGCTACCCAGACCTCTCTTTTACGCTGCTGCTACTTTCTGTTTATAATCGATGCATAGTCACTTTAACTCTACCTACATGCACATATTACCTCAATTACCTCGACTAACCGGTGCCCTCGCACATTGACTCTGTACCGGTACCCCCTGTATATAGCCTCGCTTGTTATTTTACTGCTGCTGTTTTAATTATTTGTTACTTTTATTTTCTATTTTCTATTTTTTACATAACACTTATTTTTTTATTAAAACTTCTTAAAGTATTGTTGGTTAAGGTCTTGTAAGTAAGCATTACACTTGTATTTGGCGCATGTGACAAATACAATTTATTTGATTTGAAATGCATTAAGAAGGAAAGAAATTCCACAAATGTACTTTTAACAATATACACCTGTTAATTGAAATGCATTGAGAGAATGCCAAGAGTGTGCAAAGCTGTCATCATGGCAAAGGGTGACTACTTTGAAGAATCTCAAATATAAAATATTTGTTTAACACTTTTGGTTTTGGTTACTGCATGATTCCATATGCGTTATTTCATAGTTTTGAGGTCTTCACTATTATTCTACAATGCAGAAAATAGTAAAAATAAAGAAAAACCATGGAATGAGTAGGTGTGTCCAAACTTTTGACTGGTACTGTATAAATGTTATCTTTTTTAAATGGGGAAACTTGGCTTCCCTTGGCGTCTGTGAACACACGCCACTGTTGAGTTCAAATGTTTAATCGATGAGAAAATGAGCAGAATGTCAGCCTAGATCTATTTTGCTCCATCTTCTCCCACTGGGCTTTCTCTCGCCACCATATTCTCTCGTACACTATATAGAAATGCACAATGAAACAATCAGTTGTGATTTTATTTTTATAAATATATATATATGTATATATTTTCTTGTTGTAATTTTTACCCCCTTTGTTCTCCCCAATTTCGTGATTATGATCTTGTCTCATTGCTGCAACTCCCCAACAGGCTCGGGAGAGGCGAAGGTTGAGTCATGCGTCCTCCCGCCAAGCCACGCTTCTTAACATCCTCTCGCTTAACCCGGAAGTCAGCCGCACCAATGTGTTGGAGGAAACGTTCAACTGATGACCGGAGTCAGCCTGCAGGCGCCCGGTCTGCCACAAGGAGTCACTAGAGCACGATGAGCCAAATAAAGCCCGTCCGGCCGAATCCTCCCATATCCTGGACAACTCTGGGCCAATTGTGCACCGCTCTATGGTACTGCCGGTTGTAACACAGCCTGGGATCGAACCCCAGGCTGTAGTGACACCGCAACACTGCAATGTAGTGCCTTAGACCGTTGCGTCACTCGGGAAGCCCAGTTGTGCTTTTAAATGAAAAGTAAGATAAGTAATGAAATAAACTGAAAATGATTAAATTATAGTATAATTTTTTTAAATAAATCTGTCGTTGACTCCTCACACTAACTTTAGTCAGAGGTAATCCTTAATTTCCTGCCCTCTTTTCTCTCCTTCCATTGGTGCATCCCTTGTTCTGGAAGAAAATAATTTTGTCTGGTTGCTCTCTCCATCTCAGTTTGATGTCGTCTGGCATTCCCTTGGCTCTCAGCTTCTCCTTCATCTGAACAACACAACTGTCTTTAGTCACTAAGTATGAATCTGAAATGGAACCCTATCCCCCATAGTGCTCTACTTTTGACCAGAGCCGTTTGGGCCCAGGTCAAACAAAGTTGTTCAGAGCCCTATGCATGTGTTTACATTAAAGCATAAGTGAGATGACATGAAACATTGCCGCTTAAATAAATGAAATGATGAAACTATGAAAATAGTCTTAAGACTTAATGTACTCCACAATGCATTCAGAAAATATTCAGACCCCTTGACTTTTTCCACATTTACACACAATACCCCACAATGACAAAGCGAAAACAGGTTTTTAGAAATGTTTGCAAATGTATTAAAAATAAAAAACTGAAATACCTTATTTACATAAGTATTTAGACCTTTTTCTACGAGACTTTAAATTGACCATAGGTGCATCCTGTTTCCATTGATCATCCTAGAGATGGTTCTACAACTTGGAGTCCACCTGGGGTAAATTCAATTGATTGGACATGATTTGGAAAGGCATACACCTGTCTATTTAAGGTCCCACAGTTTACAGTGCATGTCAGAGCAAAAACCAAGCCATGAGGTTGAAGGAATTGTCCGTACAGCTCAGAGACAGGATTGTGTCGAAGGACAGATCTGGGGAAGGGTATCAAAACATTTCTGCAGCATTGAAGGTCCCCAAAAACACAGTGGCCTCCATCATTCTTAAATGGAATAAGTTTGGAACCACCAAGACTCTTCCTCGAGCTGGCCAAACTGAGCAATCGGGGGAGAAGGGCCTTGGTCAGGGAGATGACCAAGAACCCGATGGTCACTCTGACAAAGCTCCAGAGTTCCTCTGTGGAGATGGGAGAACCTTCCAGAATGACAACCATCTCTGCAGCACTCCACCCATCAGGCCTTTATGCCTTTATGGTAGAGTGGCCAGACGGAAGCCACTCCTCAGTAAAATGCACGACAGCCCACTGTTTTTCAGCGGCAGGGACTGGGAGACTAGTCAGGAACGAGGGGAAGATGAACTGAGCAAAGTACAGAGCGATCCTTGATGAAAAATTGCTCCAGAGCACTCAGGCCCTCAGACTGGGTCGAAGGTTCACCTTCCAACAGGACAACAACCCTAAGCACACAGCGAAAACCACGCAGGAGTGGCTTCGGGACAAATCTCTGAATGTCCTTGATTTGCCCAGCCAGAGCCGGGACCCAGTCTCTCTGGAGAGACCTGAAAATAGCTGTGCAGCAAC
Source organism: Brachymystax lenok tsinlingensis (assembly GCA_030435695.1). Taxonomy (NCBI): domain Eukaryota; kingdom Metazoa; phylum Chordata; class Actinopteri; order Salmoniformes; family Salmonidae; genus Brachymystax; species Brachymystax lenok. The sequence continues at coordinate 9,546,781 of CM059798.1, forward strand.
ACTCCCCATCCAACCTGTTAGAGCTTGAGAGGAGCTGCAGAGAAGAATGGGAGAAACTCCCCAAATACAAGGTGTGCAAAGCTTGTAGCGTCATACCCAAGAAGACTCAAGGATGTAATCGCTGCCAAAGGTGCTTCTTCAAAGTAATGAGTAAAGGGTCTGAATACTTATGTAAAGGTGATATTTACGTTTTTTTATTTTTTTATTTAACAATTGCAACATTTTCAATATGGGGTATTGTGTGTAGATAGATGAGGGTAAAAACGAGTTAAAACATTTTAGAATAAGGCTGTAACGTAACAAAAATGTTGAATACTGAATACTTTCCAATTGTACTGTATGTACTTGAGCTTGCCTGGCTTAATTGACCAATAGAACAGTTCCAAAATGGCAAACCCCATCCAAACCCCAATTCAAGCAGGCTAGAGCTTAAGGTATTTGAAATATTTCAAATCGTATTTGAACCCAGGTCAGGCAGGAATACACATCAATACAGTATGACTGGGCCATCTATGGGGAAATACAATGCAGTATAATTTATGGGTTATTGTTACGCCTCAGATATTAGCCTCTTAGAGGGCAGTGATTACCCTACGACCTGTTATTGATCCCTCTGTTATGGTGTTTATTTACCAGTTGGCCATTACAGCTGATGCTCACATCGATTCCACTGTTAGAGGAGCAGCTATTCTACAAGAGGGGACACAATGGGCTTTGAACTTGAACTCTCCACACGCACACAGACATGCATGCAGATACACAGAAAATGTATGCTGAACAGATTTTCCACCTCTCTCTCTCTCTCTCTCTCTCTCTCTCTCTCTCTCTCTCTCTCTCTCTCTCTCTCTCTCTCTCTCTCTCTCATTAGGAAGCAGGCCTGTATTTATTACAGCACTTAGTTTAATAGAATCAGCTTTATAAAGGGAGTGAAGACTGTGTGTGTGTAGAGCTTCAGTCGCCAGACGGCCACAGTTGGGAGATGATGGGATATCACTTATCCCCTCCATCCCTCGTTCACCCACCAAAAGCACTCTCCCAGTCTACTAGAATAATTGATTCTAAGAATGCCAACTCATTGAAAGTAATACAAATGCAAACCATGACCTGCCTACGTAAGCACACACACGTGCGCACAAATGCATGGACACATACACACGAAGGAACATAGCGCTAACGCACACACTGCTGAGTGAAATTAAAATGAGGTGCGTGTCGATGGAAAATGGAATTCCTAATGGGACGCCCAATCCGCCTGTACAGTCTGTGTGCGTGTCACCACCACAGACTATGTATTGACATTGAGGGACAGAGGGAGGGCAAGGGGGAGGGAGGTGGTGGCAGTATTGGCTCCTGTACTGATGACAGAATCATCATTTTACTAGCCACTCCTCCAACCCTCCCCACACTCACACCTCCAATCCACAGACCCTCCCACACCCCTTCTCTAACTGATTAGTCCCTGTTCTGTGCCTCAGCTAACTGCCCTCATAAATAACAATGTAGGGACATTTTATTCTGCTTGTATGACTATCGTTTGCTTCTTTTTTCTTTCATTTTCCGCCTAGATATCTGAACACTGGAGAGGAGAGATTCCCACCGGCCCCACATTCTACTGGGAGGGTGGTAAAATTGTCAGTAATATACAGGGAATAAATGCAGGCATTAACACACAAACAACGCATGCGCACGCAAAAAAGAAAACACACACGTCCACTCGACTCACACGATACACACCTCCAACACTATAATCTATTATCCTGGCTGCTTTTCGACCCATAACAATAAGTGACTGGAAAGCCCATGTAAATAAATATTTGGGAAAAAGTGTCATCCAATTGTGCACACCTGTTTTCTTCTGGGATTGCAGGAACGGTAGAACAGTCCTGAGATAAATAAAAGTGGGGGACAGTGGATTGGAGCGGAAGAGAGGAACGGGACATTTAGAGGCATGTGGGCACTCTATGTTTCTGATATTGCTCGTGTCAGGGAACTGGTGTGGATATACTAGTACAACAGCAACCCAGAAATAGGTGTGTTTGTGTGTGTTGGTCGTCATGCCTCTTGCATGTGTTTGCCAGAAGAGAAAAACAAGCTTATCGTGGGAATACATTAAATAAATACAGAGAGAAGACTGGACATGCAAGGACTCAAGGGTGGCTTAAGTGCAGAATCATGTTCTCACAAGGGTTCTGTATGTTCGAAGAAGTACACACACACACACGCTTGTGCGTGCGTACTCCGAACACATAGAACCCTTGTGAGAACATGGTTCTGCACTTAAGCCACCCTTGAGTCCTTGCGCGCGCATACACACACACACACACACAAGCACACATGCTAGTATGAACTCTCCACAGGAGTATAACCCTGCACCCCACTAACACAGTCAAACAACACACATACCCGTAACCAGGAACCATGCATATTGTCCACATACTGCATGGAATCATATTCATGGCTACATACTGTATAGGTGAATGTGTCTGACACCATATCTACATCCATATGTCAGTCTCTATTGGAAAAGGAGATGTGTGGATCAGAGCACCATGGATAGATAGAGGGATGGATAGCAAGGGCTGGAGGGAAGACTGGAGAAGGACACAGGGAGGGAGGGAGCGAGGGAGGGAGGGAGTGAGTGGTGCCGCCGGGCAGAGCCGCTGGCTGGTGCGTCTTGGGAGGGGTGGAGCGAGGGAGGGATGGAGGAATGGAGGGAGGGGTGCCGGGCAGAGCGGCCGGCTGGTGTTTCTTGTCTTTCACACAGTAGGATGAGTCATCCCAACCCTCCCTCTCTCCCTGTGTCCTTCTCCAGTCTTCATTCCAGCCCTCTCTATCCATCCCTCTATCTATCCATGGTGCACTGATCCACACATCTCCTTTTCCAACAGACACTGATGAACACTGACATACAGTATGGCTGTACTGACACAAGGAGGTGGAGACACCTGCAGGAAGGGGGACCAGGGAGAATCAAAAGGTAGAATAAAAGAAAGTAGGCCTATTCCACTCTACTGTAACAGACTATAGCAATGTTACAGGAGTTCAATTGGTTTCGCTCTCAAACATAATATGAGGTCACCCATTACAACACAGATTGTGTAACAGAGACATGCTGTAATGTGGGCATGTATTTGTGTGACTGATTGAGAGAGAACATATGACAAAGTCTATGAAACCAGCCTGTATTACAACATGTCTCTGTTACACAGTCTGTGTTGTAATGGTAGACCTCTGTTATGTCTCCTCCATCCTTCCATCTCTATACTTCATGTGACAGTGGAGGCGTAGCTGGAAGACTGTCCGAGCCAGCGGGGGGGCACGAGGTGAATGGTGCCTGTCACTCTCCATTCCCTCAAACATACATCTCAACCTCTCTCCCCTGTCCCCCCTTCCACACATACACACAAGCTGTCACGCCCTGACCTGTAGGAGCCTGTTTATGTCTCTTTTTGGTTTGGTCAGGGTGGGATTTGGGGTGGGCATTCTATGTTCTAGTTTTTGTATTTCTTTGTTGTTGGCCGGGTAGGGCTCTCAATCAGGGACAGCTGTCCATCGTTGTCTCTGATTGGGAGCCATACTTTAGTAGCCCTTTTTTTTTCCTCCTTTCCTTGTGGGAAGTTGACTCTGTTATTGTGTATGTGCTGTTGGTGCTACACCTTATGAGCGTTGTTTTGTTTTGAGTGAGTTAACTAATAAACATGTTTAACTCAACCCGGCACGCTGCGCCTTGGTCCGTCCCTAAAGATCGTGACACAAGCGCACACACACGCGGCCACAGTCCTCAGATACACTGTTCCACTATTCCCCCGGGAGCTGGCCTTCTGCTTTTAGATCATAGACTGTTGGGGACTACTGTAGCATATTGAGAAGCTAGTCATTAAATATGACTTGATACACTATAATGTTGTAGATCCAGTTACTGTAAATGAGAATGTGTTGTCGGTCAACTTACCTGGTGAAATAATCAAGGTTAAAAGAATAAGAGTAGGAGGGAATCACTCATGTTCAGACAGTTTGAATAGGGACAGATTGTTGGCCCAAATCTCCTATAGTCTGGCCAAATAAAAGGTCAAATCTCCAATAACCTCCATTCACTAGAGCGTCGGAGTTGCATGTACGAAGACGGGATTTGGCCTTGGTGTGTAACACACTTGTATGACAGAGGTTAATTAACTAGGCAATCAGTCCATCAATTAATCCCAATCCCAGTCATTTCTCACAGTCTATAGTCCTTCAGCACCTGTGTCACAAGGGACGTCTGCATAAAACACATTTTGTGATAAAACAACATTATTATTGATTAGTGACACAAATTGTTATAGGGTAAATCCGTATGAGTTTAATCACTTTTTGACAGCATCCATTTTTATTTAAACAACCCTTTCCATATATGTTTTCCCATGGAGGAAGTGGTCAGAACGTGACTTTTTTGACCTGAATGCCACAACATTCCAGAGATAAAAGTGCTCAAAGTTGACCAATTTTGCATACCCCACCATACAATGAGACATCCATATCTTCATCACTGGTGAAGATTAACGGTTTAGTTTGCTATAATTTGAAAGCTTACAAACAGGGTTGTTAAGTTATGTTATAATTTCTTGAAAAAAACAATAACTCACATTTCTTCATATTTGCATATGTTGTAGCTTAGACCCAACTTTACACCATCTGGGGTTTTTATGTTGTGACCGCCATCAGTTGAGACACAACATTCCCTTGAATACAGGGTGGGTATCATTTCAATCATAGAAATATAATTCATAGATTGGACCTATCCCTTAAGACCACTGTAATTTGGCTGGTACACCATTGAAATGTAAATTGTATTGAAATCTCAATTTATAATTACTACCACAAAGATGGCCGCTGGTCCACCCACTGTCTTAAATTGCCATGTCTATTCTATGATCTACATTTCTATGATTTCAATAGGTTTCCTATGGAGGATTAACAGTATCGTTTAAAACAGCAGATCTTCCCATTCAAGTCAACATTCTCTGATGTGTAGACCTCCAACCATCTTTGTGGTAACATTTGAAAGTAGAAATTTCTATTTTATTTCCATCATACAATTAACAGCCAAAACATGACACCCACCCTGTATTCAAGAGAATGTTGTCAGAACACAAAAAAACTCATATACAAAATAGTGTCTAACCTACTAGGTATGTGATTGTGAAAAGAAGTGTTTTTTGACAATTGACTTTAAAGCTAAAAAATGACTTAATTTGTATGAAAACAGTTTGACAACCCTGTTTGTAAGCTTTTAGATTATATGCAAAATGGGTAAACTTTTAACTCTTGAATGTTTTGGCATTCAGTTCCAAAAAGTATCTGAGCACTCCAATGGGCAAATACATATGGAAGGTTTCATTCAAATCAAAAAGGGTCCGTAAAAAGATACTGAATTCAAATGGATTTAGCCTATAGCTGAACATCAAGAACAGCATCTGTTCAGAGAGACAAAGATGAAAGATGAAACAATGGAACAGAACGGGGACAAGTGTACTGTAGTATTGAGTAGCTTTGGTGTAATGACAACTGTTGTATTAGTTTGGCCCCTAGGTCCCCTCGGGGCCAATGCATTATGTGACCCCTGGTCTCTCTAATCACTGTTGGCTTGGTAATCTAATCTTGGTGAATCATCTATGCCAACCCTCAGGAATTGGCACCACTATACTACTCCCAGTGGCTCTGTAGCTGATTGTGGGGATGTTCTGTATCCACACGCAAATACACAGACATAATTGAGTCATTTATCAGTTCGTTTTTCTGTTCAGATCCTCAGGTGGGCTGGCAGTACTGATGGAGATTTAGGAGCTCTACCCAGGTGTGTGTGTGTGTATGTCTGCATGTGTTCTGTTCGTGTTTTGTGTGTGTACATCTGTGTGTGTTCTGTGTGTGTGACCTGCTCACTGGTGTAATGGATGCTCACACTGCGGTGGCAGATGTCACACTCACAACTTATGAAGTTATCTTCTATCATACAGCCAGGGTGACCTTGGGGACGACTGTCGGATGTGTGGGTATATAGGTATGTCAAATCAAATCAAATTTTATTTGTCACATACACATGGTTAGCAGATGTTAATGCGAGTGTATCGAAATGCTTGTGCTTCTAGTTCCGACCATGCAGTAGTATCTAACAAGTAATCTAACAAATTCACAACAACTACCTTATACACACAAGAGTAAAGGAATGAACATATAAATATATGGATGAGCGATGGCTGATCGGCGTAGGCAAGATGCAGTAGATAGTACGGAGTACAGCATATACATATGAGATGAGTAATGTAGGATATGTAAACATTATATAAATGCATCGTTTAAAGGGGCTAGTGATACATTTATTTCATCCAATTATAATTATTAAAGTGGCTAGAGATTTGAGTCGATGGCCGAACGGCATAGGCAAGATTCAGTAGATGGTTTAGAGTACAGTGTAGACATTTGATATGAGTAATGTCGGATATGTAAACATTATATACATTATATACAAAATCATTTAAAGTGGCTAGTGATACATTTGTTACATCCAATTCCTATTTTTAAAGTGGCTAGAGATTTAAGTCAGTATGTTGGCAGCAGCCACTCAATGTTAGTGATGGCTGTTTAACAGTCTGATGGCCTTGAGGTAGAAGCTGTTTTTCAGTCTCTCGGTCCCAGCTTTGATGCACCTGTACTGACCTCGCCTTCTGGATGATAGCGGGGTGAACAGGCAGTGGCTCGGGTGGTTTTTGTCCTTGATGATCTTTTTGACCTTCCTGTGACATCGGGTGGTATAGGTGTCCTGAAGGGCAGGTAGTTTACCCCCGGTGATGCGTTGTGCAGTCCTCACTACCCTCTGGAGAGCCTTACGGTTGTGGGCGGAGCAGTTGCCGTACCAGGCGGTGATACAGCCCGACAGGATGCTCTCGATTGTGCATCTGTAGAAGTTTGTGAGTGATTTTGGTGACAAGCCGAATTTCTTCAGCCTCCTGAGGTTGAAGAGGCGCTGTTGCGCCTTCTTCACCACGCTGTCTGTGTGGGTGGTCCAATTCAGTTTGTCCGTGATGTGTACGCCGAGGAACTTAAAACTTTCCACCTTCTCCACTACTGTCCCGTCGATGTGGATAGGGGGTTGCTCCCTCTCCTGTTTCCTGAAGCCCACGATCATCTCCTTTGTTTTGTTGACATTGAGTGAGAGGTTATTTTCCTGACACCACACTCCGAGGGCCCTCACCTCCTCCCTGTAGGCCGTCTCGTCGTTGTTGGTAATCAAGCCTACCACTGTAGTGTCGTATGTGTGTGTGTGTGTTTCTGTGTGCGTGTCTGTGTGTTGACGGGTATTATGTATTAAGTGTTATTTATGTGTGTGTCCATCATAGAGCCACACACTCAAGGGAAGTGTCAGGACTAGATTAGTATGATTGGGTAAGAATTACATCACAGGGAGAAGTTGGGCCATTTTTGGTAATCTGGAGATTCAACTCGTGAGTACTCTTCACAAGAGAAAGAGGGGGGACTCCATGGATGAGTGTGTGTGTATTTGAATGTGCGTGTGCGAACATTTACGTATTTATTTTACTTTTAGCCCTTTTTCTCCCCAATTTCGTGATATACAACTGCTAGTTACAGTCTTGTCCCATCGCTGCAACTCCCCGACGGACTCGGGAGAGGCGAAAGTCGAGAGCAATGCCTCCTCCGAAACACGACCCTGCCAAGCCGCACTGCTTCTTGACACGCTGCTCGCTTAACCTGGAAGCCAGCTGCGCCAATGTGTTGGAGGAAACACTATCCAGCTGGCGACCGAAGTCAGCTGGGCTAATTGTGTATCGCCTCATAGGTCTCCTGGTCACGGGTCTCCCGTGTGAACATACAGTGGCAATAAAAGGTATGTGAACCCTTTGGACATACCTCTATTCCTCTTTTGTGTTTTACTTATCGTAGACTCGTCAAGAGATGTTAGCATGTTTCAAAGATTTCTGTAAGTCTTTAGCTGACACTCTAGGATTCTTCTTAACCTCATTGAGCATTCTGCGCTGTGCTCTTGCAGTCATCTTTGCAGGACGGCGACTCCTAGTGAGAGTAGCAACAGTGCTGAACTTTCTCCATTTATAGACAATTCATCTTACCATGGACTGATGAACATCAAGACTTTTAGAGATACTTTTGTAACTCTTTCCAGCTTCATGCAAGTCAACAATTTTTAATCTTAGGTCTTCTGAGATCTCTTTTGTTTGAGGCATGGTTCACATCAAGCAATGCTTCTTGTGAATAGCAAACTCAAATTTTGTGAGTGTTTTTTATAGGGCAAGGCAGCTCTAACCAACTCCAATCTCCAATCGCATTTCGTTGATTGGATTCCAGGTTATCTGACTCCTGACTCCAATTAGCTTTTGGAGAAGTCACTAAGTCAACCTACACTGTGAACGTTTAAATGATGTATTCAATATAGACAAGAAAAATACAGTAATTTGTGTGTTATTAGTTCAAGCATACTATGTTTGTCTATTGTTGTGAAGATCAGATCAAATTTGATGACCAATTTATGCAGATATCCAGGTAATTCCAAAGGGTTCACATACTTTTTGTTACCACTGTATTTCATGTTTGTGTGTGCATCCGGTGTGCGGCGTGTACCTGTGTGTGTGTGTGTGTGTGTGTGTGTGTGTGTGTGTGTGTGTGTGTAAGGTCAGTAAAAGCTTCTGCAAGCCTCCTAGGGAGTCAGTCAGTCATAGCGGTGGCTACTGCTACAGGGTAACCTCTACAGAGGTCAACCGTTTGTTCCCTAAAGCACTGGGTAACACTGAAGGCACACAAGTCATACCATGATAAAGACACACAACCACTTAGATACAGTATGTACACAGTACCTATACTACCTACACAAGTGGTATTCAAAGTTGGGGTCGCAACCCCTAGTGGGGTCACGGGGGAAGTGCAGTGGGGTTGCCAAAATTAAAAACAATTGCATAAACATACAGTGGGGGAAAAAAAGTATTTAGTCAGCCACCAATTGTGCAAGTTCTCTCACTTAAAAAGATGAGAGAGGCCTGTAATTTTCATCATAGGTACACTTCAACTATGACAGACAAAATGAGGAAAAAAAATCCAGAAAATCACATTGTAGGATTTTTAATGAATTTATTTGCAAATTATGGTAGAAAATAAGTATTTGGTCAATAACAAAAGTTTATCTCAATACTTTGTTATATACCCTTTGTTGGCAATGACAGAGGTCAAACGTTTTCTGTAAGTCTTCACAAGGTTTTCACACACTGTTGCTGGTATTTTGGCCCATTCCTCCATGCAGATCTCCTCTATAGCAGTGATGTTTTGGGGCTGTTGCTGGGCAACATGGACTTTCAAAGATTTTCTATGGGGTTGAGATCTGGAGACTGGCTAGCCCACTCCAGGACCTTGAAATGCTTCTTACTGAAGCCACTCCTTCGTTGCCGGGCGGTGTGTTTGGGATCATTGTCATGCTGAAAGACCCAGCCACATTTCATCTTCAATGCCCTTGCTGATGGAAGGAGGTTTTCACTCAAAATCTCACGATACATGGCCCCATTCATTCTTTCCTTTACACGGATCAGTCAGTCCTGGTCCCTTTGCAGAAAAACAGCCCCAAAGCATGATGTTTCCACCCCCATGCTTCACAGTAGGTATGGTGTTCTTTGGATGCAACTCAGCATTCTTTGTCCTCCAAACACGACGAGTTGAGTTTTTACCAAAAAGTTATATTTTGGTTTCATCTGACATTCTCCCAATCCTCATCTGGATCATCCAAATGCTCTCTAGCAAACTTTAGACGGGCCTGAACATGTACTGGCTTAAGCAGGGGGACACGTCTGGCACTGCAGGATTTGAGTCCCTGGCGGCGTAGTGTGTTACTGATGGTAGGCTTTGTTACTTTGGTCCCAGCTCTCTGCAGGTCATTCACTAGGTCCCCTGTGGTTCTGGGATTTTTGCTCACCGTTCTTGTGATCATTTTGACCCCACGGGTGAGATCTTGCGTGGAGCCCCAGATCGAGGAAGATTATCAGTGGTCTTGTATGTCTTCCATTTCCTAATAATTGCTCCCACAGTTGATTTCTTCAAACCAAGCTGCTTACCTATTGCAGATTCAGTCTTCCCAACCTGGTGCAGGTCTACAATTTTGTTTCTGGTGTTCTTTGACAGCTCTTTGGTCTTGGCCATAGTGGAGTTTGGAGTGTGACTGTTTGAGGTTGTGGACAGGTGTCTTTTATACTGATAACAAGTTCAAACAGGTGCCATTAATACAGGTAATGAGTGGAGGACAGAGGAGCCTCTTAAAGAAGAAGTTACAGGTCTGTGAGAGCCAGAAATCTTGCTTGTTTGTATGTGACCAAATACTTATTTTCCACCATAATTTGCAAATAAATTCATTAAAAATCCTACAATGTGATTTTCTGGATTTTTTTCCCTCATTTTGTCTGTCATAGTTGAAGTGTACCTATGATGAAAATTACAGGCCTCTCTCATCTTTTTAAGTGAGAGAACTTGCACAATTGGTGGCTGACTAAATACTTTTTTCCCCCACTGTATACAGGTATATATATACATATATATATATACACATACAGTGCATTCGGAAAGTATTCAAACCACTTGACCTTTTCCACATTTTGTTACATTACAGCCTTATTCAAAAATGTATTAAAAAACGTTTGAATCATCAATCTACACACAATACCCCATAATGACAAAGTCAAAACAGGTTTTTAAAAATGTTTGCAACAAAGAAATTACATTTTGTTAACTAATCCAAGTTTATCATTTTAAAAGGCTAATTGATCATTAGAAAACCCTTTTGCAATTATGTTAGCACAGCTGAAAACTGTTGTTCTGATTAAAGAAGCAATACAACTGGCCTTCTTTAGACTAGTTGAGTATCTGGAGCATCAGCATTTGTGGGTTCAATTACAGGCTCAAAATGGCCAGAAACAAAGAACTTTCTTCTGAAACTCGTCAGTCTATTCTTGTTCTGAGACATGAAGGCTAGTCCATGCGAGACATTGCCAAGAAACTGAAGATCTCGTACAATTCTGTGTACTACTCCCTTCACAGAACAGCGCAAAGTGGCTCTAACCAGAATAGAAAGAGGAATGGGAGGCCCCGGTGCACAACTGAGCAAGAGGACAAGTACATTAGAGTGTCTAGTTTGAGAAACAGACGCCTCACAAGTCCTCAACTGGCAGCTTCATTAAATAGTACCCGCAAAACACCAGTCTCAACGTCAACAGTGAAGAGGCAACTCCAGGATGCTGGCCTTCTAGGTAGAGTTTTTTCCAATCTTCCTCTGTCCAGTGTCTGTGTTCTTTTGCCCATGTTAATCTTTTCTTTTTATTGGCCAGTCTGAGATATGGCTTTTACTTTGCAGCTCTGCCTAGAAGGCCAGCATCCCGGAGTCGCCTCTTCACTGTTGACGTTGAGACTGGGTACTATTTAATGAAGCTGCCAGACTGTAGTGTGATCAGTTGGTGTCCAGAGACTTTTTTTTAGCAAAAGGAGGAAAAAGATGTGATGATTCCGTTTAGGAACGTTTAATACGCAACAATCGCTGGGGAATTGTAGTCTAGCAAGAGCCATCATGGAGATGAGGAAAACATGATCTAAGGGATTTTTCAGGGTTAGTGCTTTCTTTCTTTCTCTCTCTCTCTACAAACACACATGTCCCCTAATGACCAGATGCTGTTAATTTCACGTCTGTTGACTTATTTACATTCCTGCAATCATGAGATTATATGAATATTTATAAAGCTGGTCTATCACTGAAGGGTATTTGATTCTAGTGTGTGTGTGTGTGTGTGTGTGTGTGTGTAACGGAGATCCAGGAGCTAGCCGAAAGGTGAGAACAACAGCATTTTCTCCCCCATGGGGGGCTCTCTCAGTCGGGTTTCCTCTCCTTCCACAGCTCCTCTGAAGACATCTAGTATGGTGAAACACTAGCAAAAGTCCAATTAACATTTCATCTGAGCTAAAGCTCAAGACACTCAAGTTGTATCTCTCCCTTCTCTTTCTTACTATAATATCTCTGTTATAAGCTGATAGATATTCCTGTTTCTATCTGAATTGTTCTCTGTTCATAACAAGAGGAGACATATTCTCAGCATCTAAGAGTTGCTCAGTATTGTGTGATGGCGTTAAATGATGCGTCATCCATCAATGCCAGCTCAGTCACCATTCATTTGGATCAGAAGGACTTTTACAGGTAGGGGCAGTTAAAGGAGAAAGGACTTGTCTTACTGCTTTACCAGTCCATCCACTGATAATCAGTAATATGACTAGAGAAGTTAATAGGTTGACCTTCTTCTGAGGTGACATAGACCCTATTTTGGTCCATCTGCAAATACACTAGTCTTGTTTGGATGCAAGGGCCCAGAGGGGAAGTGTGTGTGTTTGTGTGTGTGTGTATGCCTTTTTAGGAGAGTGTGTACGTTTAAGAGTGTGTCAAGTCAATGTCAGTGTCCTGGGGAGAGGGACAGAGTGCTGGTGGTACCAATGAGAGGTAACAGCCACATGGAAAACACCTCGCAAGGTCCTCTCTCTCTCTCTCTCTCTCTCTCGACAGGACCACACTATTTATTCCCACCAGGTGAAAGAGCACACACACACACAGGAACACACAAACAGCAGCAATGGCGATGACAACCCAGAGCTGAATGATTTAAGACTTGGGCCAGACTCTCCTCTCTATCTGTTCTCTAAAACGCCCATGCCTGCCCCGTTTAACCATGCCTGACTCCAGAGGACATACACACGCACACACACACACACACACGTTCAACACATCCGTCACACACACACACACGTTCAACACATCCGTCGCCGTTACGACAGCGTTAATGTGACAGCGTTCAGTTAGTGTTGACTAAGGACCTCCCGTGACCCTCTCGCTAATCATCCATATTTAACAGCCTGCTGGATTGACAAGGTCAGATTCATCCGCCATCTTATCCCTTCATTCACTCCCTTGTTCCCTGCTCTTTTTTCATTTCATCCCTTTAATTTATTTACTCCCTCGTTCCCTTCTCTTCTTTCACACCGAGAGCCATTATTTGGGCAAGGGACTCTTCTGGGACAATGACTCAGGGGATGTCAGGGGATGTCATAATTGACAGGAAAGAAATAAGGGAAGTAGATAATTGGTTAGAGGAAGGCACCAATGATTTATAGTGATGTATTTCTAAGCAGCTTTGGTGAAGTGGCTCCCCATGTTCAGGTAGTGTGGGGGTCAGTGGATGCAGGGAAAGCCTGATGCAAAGGAGAGGGAAAAAGAAACAGAAGAAAAGGAAGGGTAAATTAAATAGGCGAGGGGCATGGGAGACTGGGAGAGAAAGAGCCTCTTCTCTCTCCTCCCTCAGGATTGACAACATCCATACATTTCTCACTGATGCCTTTACTAGAGAAACCCCCCAAAGCATCAAAGCTCTACCCTCCAGCTATCTCTATTTCTCCTTCTCTCCTCCCTCTCTCCTTCTCTCTATTTTCCCCTCTGGATCGAGCCTCCAACTCTCTCTATTTCTCCTTCTCTCCTCCCTCCCTCTCCCACTCTCTTTTTCCCACGTCTGGATCATACAGGGCTAATCACAATCTGTTTCAGTGTGATATCACAACGGCTCTATTGTCAATGTAATTCCATCCAGTCTATTGGGCAGCCGTGCACGGTGCAGTCTCAGCCCCTGTGCCAACCCAACACACACAAAGATATGCGCACAACCCAGTGCCGCTGCAGGCCTGATGCCACCTAATTGCTTTAGGTTTCCATGACCCCATCCATCCACAGCTCTGTCCAGTACCCACACACCCTCAATCTCTTCTATTATTTCATGCTTTTTAGATTTCTTGTAAGTGCTGGTTAATGTCAACTCAGTCAAACTACTGTATCCTTAGTTAATCACCATGAAGGGACAGCAAAGTGTTTATTTTTGGTCTTTACGCATCTTCGAAGATGAGTAAACAATTATGACTATGTCTATATAACCTTTACACCAGGGTTTCCCAACTGGTGGCCCCGTGTGATTTTATTTGGCCCCCCAAGTTTTCTGAGCAAAACCAATTACATATGCATATATTTTTTTTAAGTGTTGGACAAAAAATACTGTAAAAAGTCCAGCAAATCAACTCAGAGTGATTTTAGTTTGGAAAAATCCCTCTGTGTTCGTAAACAAATGTAAGCAAGGTTTGAAATGATTACGTTTTAGTCAATTTGCAGTCTACCAATTATTTGTAGAAAAAAATGAAAAAATCGGCCCACGGCTGCATCTTGTTGATTATCCCAGTTTTACTCTTTTACCTGAGAGTGTATCTGCAACACCACAATCTGAATACTCAATCAGTGACCTAACTCACCCTTTGCCTGCAGTTTGCCTGGATGTCATTTAAAAATCAGTGTTTAGTATCTATCCCAAGCTGTCTGCATGATTATACAAACATTCCTGCTGCGATATCATCAGTGTACTTAGCATCACCCATTTAATCCTCCCCAAAAAGCCCTGTCGCACTAAACCCCATAGACATGTCATAATGCCTTTACATAACGCCCGTTCAGAATGCTTCAATTAAAAAGAAAGAACTAAATCTCATTTCAAAATGCTTTCCTACTTAGCAGATCAGCACTCGCATAGGCGGCTTTAAAAAAAAAACAAATGACAAGATAGCACGGGATGACAGGCTTAGAAAGAGAGGGAGGGAGGGAGGGAGGGAGAGCAACAGAGGATAGGAAAAGGGGGAGGAGAGGAGAGAGAAAGACAGAAAGATGGAGAGAAGAGGAAAAGAGGAGAGGGAGTCTTTACAGTATTCATAATGCTGTATCTCAGGGTAGTTGTAGCTCCTGTCACTCTAGCAGCAGAAGACAGACACTCCCATCCAAACTTCATCAAACTATGCATTCTATATACCTCCCATTTCATCACTCGGATGGAGAAACAACTCACAAACCAACACGCCAAACAAAGCAGTACATACACTCTTGAGAACTATACGCCACACGCACACACACACACACACACACACTTTGATACTTCCTCTGAGATGAGTGTGTGTGTTGTGGAAAGAGGATTGTGTTTTAAAGACAATGGCACAGGCTGTACTGCATCTCTCTCTCTCTCTTATTTCTCTCTCTGTTTCTCTTTCTCTCTCTCGCCTTCTGTCTCTCTCCTCTCTCTCTGGCTCTCTCTCTGGCTCTCTCTCTGGCTCTCTCTCTGGCTCTCTCTCTGGGTCTCTCTCTGGCTCTTTAAGTATTTAAAGCTACCAGCCAGGCTTTTCCTCTCTACTTTCCTCAGTCTGTTTTGAGTGGGGCTAATGTGGTGTCCCTTGTCGACCTGTCCGCTTCCTCGCTTCCTCTCATTTTCTCTCCTCTCATCAGCACATTTATAATTTCTACTTCATATTCACATTTAATTGTCTCTTTTCCACTCTGTCCTTTTTCTCTCTTCTCTTCATCATCTTGTCATTTTAACCCTCTCTTCCTTTCCTCTCCTCCCTTTCCCTCCCCTCCCCTCTCCTCTCCTTTCCATTAGTTTCCTCTCCTCCCTCTCCATTGCCCGCCTCCCTTAGACACACAAAGAAAGGGCTGCTCCATCACCCGTGCATTGTTTCAGTGTTGCAAGAGAACCTCTCTTACACAAGTACTGTTCTCTAGTTATCTGAAGAGGGAAGAGAAGTGGAGATGGGTTGCAGGGAGGCTAGGCTGCCTATTGTCTTTGGTTGGCTTGGCTGGCTGGCATTTGGAGAATTATTGTAATGCATCACTAAATCCCAACAGCACTCAAGCCCTTCAGAGACAGACCGAGTCAGTGACACACACTACACAATTGACTGTCTGTCTGTACTGGGAACTTGTGGGAAGGGACGTAGCGGCTATGATATTTCTATCCATCAGCTCTGGTTGTTGAATGGTTTGTTTGACAGAGGGAGAGTGGTTGAACTGACTCCACATATAGATCTCTAGAGAGGTTTAGACCACAGATCTATTCATGGCTGTGGTTGGACGGTTTGTGGTGTCTCCGATGTCTCTGCACACCACACTCAACTGAAGATCGGTGGGGAGTTTTCAGACAATTTTTCTCTTCCCCTGTCTCCCTCCCATCTAGTTCTCCTCCTCCTCCTCCCTGGTTCCTCCTCCTCCTTCCCCATTCCTCTCCTCCTCTAGGTTATATTCTCAGCAGTTGGACAGGTTTCATCCCAGTCCTCTTGGTTCCAGACTACAGTAGCAGACACAGCTCTGGGTGCTGTTGGGACAGAATATGGTTTAGTTGTATTAAATCCTTCCTGTACTGTTCTGTAGGTTGGGTCTTGTTGCAGGCCTTATAGTGTGAGATGAGGGAGCAGAGGAGACATGGTTAACTGGCCACAGGTAATCATTGTGTGAGAGAAAAACATGTTGCAAGTGTATGCAACCTATATGGTGTGTTTGTGTGTGCTTGTGTGTGAACATCAGCGTTGTAGAGTAGGGTATCAGGTGTGTGTGTGTGTGTGTGTGTGTGTGTGCGGACGTGTTTAACTATACTTGTGGGGACCAGAAACCCCCACAAGAATAGTAAACTAACAAAAATATTTTGTTAGTCCCCACAAGGTCAAATGCTATTTGTAGTGGGTTTACGGTTAAGGTTAGAATTAGTTTTAGGGTTCGGTAGCTAGGGCTAGGTTTAGGGTTAATGTTAGGTTTTAGGGTTAAGTAAGGTATAAGGCAGGGATCATCAAATGCAGTGCTTTCAGAAAGTATTCATACCCCTTGACTTTTTCTACATTTTGTCTCATTACAGCCTGAATTTAAAATTGATTACATTTCGATTTTTTGTCACTGGCCTACACACAATACCCCCTAAAGTCAAAGTGAAATGATGTTGAATTAAAAAAAATAATACTAATTAAAAAAAAAGAACAGCTGATAAATATTTAGTCAATAAGAATTCAATCCCTTTGTTATGGCAAGCCTAAAGTTCAAGAGTAAGAATGTGCATAATAAGTTGCATGGACTCACTCTGCGTGCAATAATAGTGTTTAACATGATTTTTTGAATGACTACTTCATCTCTGTACACCACACATACAATTAATTATCTGTAAGGTCCCTCAGTCGAGCAGTGAATTTTAAACACAGATTCAACCACAAAGACCAGGGGAGATTTTCCAATGCCTCGCAAAGAAGGGCACCTATTGGTAGATGGGGAAAAAAAGCAGACATTGAATATCCCTTTGAGCATGGTAAAGTTATTCATTACACTTTGGATGCTGTATCAAAACACCTAGTCACTACAAAGTTGCCGGAGAGGAAGGAAACCGCTCAGGGATTTCACCAAGAGGCCAAAACAGTTACAGGGTTTAATGGCTGTGATAGGAGAAAACTGAGGATGGATCGATAACATTGTAGTTACTCTACAATATTAACCTAATTGACAGAGTGAAAAGAAGGAAGCCTGTACAGAATACAAATATTCCAAAACATGCATCCTGTTTGCAACAAGGCACTAAAGTAATATTGCGAAAAATGATCAACATGTCTTAAAGACTTACCCAGAAAGAGACACAGCTGTAATCGCTGCCAAAGGTGTTTCTACAAAGTATTGACTCAGGGGGTGTGAATACCTATGTAACTTCAATATTTCTGTATTACATTTTCAATGCATTTGCAAAATAATCTCAAACATGTTCTCACTTTTTCTTAATGGGGTATTGTGTGTAGATGGGTGAGAGAAATACATCTGTTTAATCCATTTTGAATTCAGGCTGTAACACAACAAAATGTGGAAAAGTCAAAGGGTATGAAACCATGGCACACACAAACATGCTACACACTCACTCACTTTTTTCCCTGTGTGACTTTGAGAGGCGGATACATTTGCCAGGTATCTTTATCACAGAGTAGTGCAGCTGACTTCAATTACTGCCATTAGCTTAGTGCACTTTCTTCTTAAGTGGATGGTCAGGGGGCCAGAACATAAATACAAATAATTTGTAGACTGCAGACTGACTGCAAGAAGCCCAAACCGATATAATATTTGACAAAAATTTGAAACCTTAGTTAAATTTGTATACGATCACATACACAGTGCCTCTCTATTATGTTTGGGATTGCTATTATGCGTGGGAATACTTTGGAACAAGCCGCCAGATGGGGAACCCTGTTATAAGATGTGTCTGTATAGAGTAAGGTATAACGTGTGTGTGTTTCATCAGTACCTCGATTGGCAGGATATGAGGGAACTGCAGGCTGATGGCCAAATGCATCACAGTCTAACAAAGATGTTAACAACCCTCGTCTCAGAGCAGGAACTCTGTCACCTGAGGTTTATGTGTCTGTGGAGAGAGAGATTATACGTTTATTAAACGTTCCCTGTAGGACGCGTTTCAATATCAAGCCTTGTTTTGGGGGGTTATTCATCTCAGAGCGACACCAGGCTAACAAGCACTGACTGACACAGCCACTCGTGTATTATTGCGTTACTTGGACATTGGCGAAAGGTTGTCATTTACCCAAGCCTTATCAACGGGTGTATCTGTGGATTTATAGTAGTAGGATCCTTTCAATTGTAGCCGTTGTGGTATCGCACAGCAAACACACAAACACACACACCATAGGCCTGTATTCCCATCCAGCATCTAGCTGCTATCACATCTCTGCATTTGTGTTTTTATAGCCCAGTGGTTGTGTACATTTGAGTTTTATGGGGTATATTTATCTGTGACTCCCATGTCTCGGCACAGTGTTGTAGACTACACAAAATGAAAACACGTAGCCTCCACACAGTGTAGTGTATATTTATATATCTATATAAGGGACTATGCATACTACGCGTGTGTACCAATGTGTTTAGGTGATAAACTAAAGCTGGCTGTTGTTATTCTATCTGTATGTGTCTGTGTTTCTCTATATGCATGTCTGCGTCTCAAATGGCACCCTATTCCCTGCATAGTGCACTAGTTTTGATTGGCCCTGGTCAAAAGTACTGCACTATATAGGGAATATGGTGCCGTGTTACCACAGTTTATGTTGGAATGGTAGGCCCTGTTTCCTAAGGATTACAAAGGAAGCTGGCATTATGCAGGCTATTTGCAAACTTTCATCTCCACTCTCTCCTTCCTTTCCTTTCCCCTCTAGTCATTCTCTGTGATCCCTCCTCCCTTTCCCGTTTCCCTCCCTCTACACCCCTCTCTCCATCTATAATTGAAAGTTGTGGAGGTAGCCTTCGGCCTCTGTTTCGGCCTCTGTGTTTCTCTCTCTCACACACACACAGGGCTGAGAGGAGGCGATGCACTTGTTCCTTCAGATCTGTAAAGATTAAGGGCTCTATTCAATCCGCATCGTGGAAATTCAGCTGCTTTACAGCATGATTGACATTTAAAGGCAATGTTCCGCTTTAGCGGGGACTGCATTCACGGTAAACGTTGCATATGTCGGCTCAATCGGAAATTACCTTTACATTTCTATTGCGGAATCTGTAACAGTACAGCTTTACAGATTGAATAGAGCCCTTAGTTCTATGCTAATCTTTAACAGTCCTCTCTCCTTCCCCCTCCTTCCCTCTCCAATGGAGGGTTCTGAGATGAACTGTTCATGTCAAACATCAAAACTGCTCCCCCCTTTCACAGCACAAGTAAGAGACTAGATGAACCCATTTGACTTGCCTCAAGTGATAATGAACCATACACAGTTACATCAAAATATGTTTCTGTATGAGAGAAGATGATTCTCTGGGGAGAGTGTGTGTAAATGTGTGTAGAGCACGTTGTGTGTTTGTGGTGATGATGTACATCAGGGTGTGCCCCCCCCACTGTGTGTCTAAATGGGATTTCCTCTGGAGAGCTCTCTGGGGTCTCAGACTACTAATCTCTCACACGGACACTGTGTCTGGACTCCAAATCCCACAATCCCATCTGCTTGAACCCCGCCCCCCCTAGCCTACAGCGGTGTGATAGGAGAGAGTCTGATGAGATGTGATATTCAGGGACTAAAGAGAGTGTTTTAGTGCTAATCTGTGTGCTCATATAAAACATGTGTTTGGGATTTTCTACTTGACAGATTAAAAGAGGAAGTGGACTTCATAAGCGGCGCCATGGACAGCAGCACGATGATGTTACATCATCTGACCAAGGTTGGGACGTTATCTCTCTGTCCCAATGAACACCGTGCTACAACTCTAGTACTACATGGGGTTGATGATTGAGGACTGGACTGACAGTGACATGTTTTCAGTCGAGATGCAATAACTAGAGACTTCCTAAATGCCTCAGTGTGACTTGATGGAAGGATGAGGGATTGAGGGATGGAAATATGGAATTACGGTGTTCATATTAGGTCAGCCAAAAATAACAACCAAGCCACACCATCCCTCTATCCCTCCATCCCTCCATCCTTACATAATGATGTGGAGGATTAGAGAGAGAAAATGAGACGAGTCACCTCTTGTGTCAGAGAGAGGGGGGGGAGTGAGAGAGGGAAAGGGGGATACCTAGTCAGTTGTCCAACTGAATGCATTCAACTGAAATGTGTCTTCCGCATTTAACCCAACCCCTCTGAATCAGAGGTGCGGGCAGCTGCCTTAATCGACATCCACATCTTCGGCGCCCGGGTAACAGTTGGTTAACTGCCTTGCTCAGGGGCAGAACGGCAGATTTTTACCTTGTCAGCTCGGGGATTCGATCCAGCAACCTTTCGGTTACTGGCCCAACGCTCTAACCACTAGGGAGAGGGAAGAGAGGTAGAATGTAGGAACAGAGGGGAGAGAAGTGTGACATGATCAATTTGGGCACCATCCATGCATAAATCATCAGATACATTTTTAAGCGTTTTGGAAAGCGTTTTACATGCATTAAGTACCCATTTCAGTTCAACAAAAGGTTTCTACAAAGCAATTAAGGCAGATTGTAGCTCCGAAAGAGCCTTGTCAACAGAAGGGGCTACGGAATACACATTGTCCACACACAAGTCGAGTTTACAGTTACTTACAGACAAGCAGGATCAAGCAAATCAGCCCAGTGCATTTTATTTTACATCAATCCTAATCAAGGTGTCTAGCACATCACAAGTAGAAAGTTGTTGAAATGAAAACAAAGATTCACTAGAAGTTGACGGATCTTCCATCATGTCAACTAGAGGCTGGGAGAGGGAAAAGCTGTCGATTGACCGGGGTCAATTAAACCACCATTTATTTTAAATAAAAATCCTGCAGGGATAAAATGCTTATTAAAAGCATTTTCTCTGTAATGATGCTAGAGTCTGACACATCTTGCTTAGGCAAGGAGATATTCATTACCAAGCTTCAGTGCATTAACTGTTTCCCAAAATGTTGACGGATCATCAGCAGAGTCTCCTCATAATGAGATCTGAAAGTTCTATAGAGAATTAAGGATTTGTCATATTTTTTACTCTAAGGTGTTTAAAGGGGGCAGGTTTGTCTGCAAGAGAGATAAAAATAGATGACAAATGTTCTACAGCCAATTCATGGTCAGGTATACAGCTGATAAAGGAAAGCTCAGTAATAAAAAATGAAGAAACCCAAGAGAAAAGTAAAAATAATAGATACAGTATGTCTTCATAATTAAACAAGGATCAGTATTTTTCTGTTTAGTATCTCTAATACATGCAATATGACAGTGATCACTGAGATAATTTGCCAAGACACCACTAGACAAATACTTGTGGGGGATATTAGTCAGAATTAAGTCAATCAGTGAGGAGTTAGCAGGGTTTTACAAATTGAGCTGTATCAGGAATCAAGGTAAGACCCAGATGCAGACACGATACATTGACAATGGTTTAATATTCCAACAGGGGCAGGCAATAGACAGGTCAAGGCAGGGGTCAGTAAACCAGAGGTGGGGAAACGGTACCGGACGGCAGGCCGTCTCAGGGTAGGCAGAGGTCAACAAACCAGAGGTGGGGCCAAGGTACAGGTCGGCATCCAGGCTCAGTGTCAGGCAGGCGGGCTCAGAGTCCAGGCAGGCAAGGGTCAAAACCAGGAAGGCGAGAAAAGAGCAACTGGGAGAAGCAGGGCTGAGAACAAACACACTGGTTGACCTGACAAACAAGACGAACTAGCAATGGACAAACAGAGAACACAGGTATAAATACACTGGGGATAATGGGGAAGATGGGCGACACCTGGAGGGGGGTGGAGACAATCACAAGGACAGGTGAAACAGATCAGGGTGTGACAAGCTGTGTGGGCTTTGAAATCAGTTGAGTCAGATTAAAATCAAGACAAATATTCTTAAATTGTTCTGAGGCAGGGGTATCTCAATCTATACTGAACAAAAATATAAACAACACGAAAGTGTTAGTCCCAAGATCCCAGAAATGTTCCATATGCACAAAAAGCTTATTTCTCTCCGATCTTGTGCTGGGGACAATAAAAGACCACTCTAAAATGTGCAGTTTTGTCACACAACACAATGGCACAGATGTCTCAAGTTTTGAGGGAACGTGAAATTAGCATGCTGACTGCAGGAATGTCCACCAGAGCTGTTGCCAGTGAAATGAATGTTAATTTGTCCAACGTCATTTTAGAGAATTGGGCAGTACGTCCAACCGCCCTCACAACCACAGACCACGTGTAACCACGCCAGCCCAGGACCTTCACATCCGGCTTCTTCACTTGCGGGATCATTTGAGACCAGCCACCCGGACAGCTGATGAAACTGAGGAGTATTTCTGTCTGACCCCTTGACTTTTTCCACATTTTGTTACGTTACATCTTCGTGGGCTATACTCGGGCTTGTCTCAGGATAGTAAGTTGGTGGTTGAAGATATCCCTCTAGTGGGGTGGGGGCTGTGCTTTGTCAAAGTGCGTGGGGTTATATCCTGCCTGGTTGGCCCTGTCCGGGGGTATTGTCGGACAGGGCCACAGTGTCTCCCGACCCCTCCTGTCTCAGCCTCCAGTAATTATGCTGCAATAGTTTGTGTCATGGGGCTAGGGTCAGTCTGTTATCTGGAGTATTGATCCTGTCTTATCAGGTGTCCTGTGTGAATTTAAGTATGCTCCCTCTCTTTATCTTTCTCTCTCTTCTTGTGGAGGACCTGAGCCCTAGGACCATGCCTCAGGACTACCTGGCCTGATGACTCCTTGCTGTTACCAGTCCACCTGGTCGTGCTGCTGCTCCAGTTCCAACTGTTCTGCCTGCGGCTATGGAACCCTGATCTGTTCACCGGACGTGCTATCTTGCTGTTTTCGACTCTCTCTCTACTGCACCTGCTGTCTCTAACTCTGAATGATCGGCTATGAAAAGCCAACTGACATTTACTCCTGAGGTGCTGACCTGTTGCACCCTCTACAACCACTGTGGTTATTATTATTTGACCCTGCTGGTCACCTATGAACATTTGAACATTTTGGCCATGTACTGCTATAATCTCCACCCGGCGCAGCCAGAAGAGGACTGGCCACACCTCATAGCCTGGTTCCTCTCTAGGTTTCTTCCTAGGTTCCTGCCTTTCAGGGAGTTTTCCTAGCCACTGTGCTTCTACATCTGCATTGCTTGCTGTTTGGTGATTTAGGCTGGGTTTCTGTACAGCACTTTGTGACTGAGTTTCTACCATTCTTCTCTGAAGATCCTCTTGAACTCTGTCAGGTTGGATGGGGAGTGTCGCTGCACATCTATTTTCAGGTCTCTCAAGTGATTTTTAGTCGGGTCCAAGTCCGGGCTCTGGCTGGGCCACTCAAGGACATTCAGAGACTTGTCCCGAAGCCACTCCTGCATTCTCTTGGCTGTGTGCTTAGGGTCATTGTCCTGTTGGAAGGTGAACCTTTGCCCCAGACTGCGGTCCTGAGCGTTCTGGAGCAGGTTTTCATCAAGGATCGCTCTGTACTTTGCTTCGTTCATCTTTCCCTTGATCCTGACTAGTCTCCCAGTCCCTGTTGCTGAAAAACATCCCCATAGCATGATGCTGCCACCACCATGCTTCACCGTAGGGATGGTGGCAGGTTTCCTCCAGACTTGATGCTTGGCTTTCAGGCCAAATAGTACAATCTTGTTTCATCAGACCAGATAATCTTGTTTCTCATGGTCTGAGAGTCCTTTCGGTGCCTTTTGGCAAACTCCAAGTGGGCTGTCATGTGCATTTTACTGAGGAGTGGCTTCTGTCTGGCCACTCTACCATTAAGGCCTGATTGGTGGAGTGTTGCAGACATGATTGTCCTTCTGGATGGTTCTCCCATCTCCACAGAGGAACTCTGAAGCTCTGTCAGAGTGACCACCAGTTTCTTGGTCACCTCCCTGATCATGGCCCTTCTCCCCCGATTGCTTAGTTTGGCCGGGCGGCCAGCTCTAGGAAGAGACTTGTGTGGTTACAAACGTATTCCATTTAAGAATGATGAAGGCCACTGTGGGACCTTCTTGGGGACCTTCAATGCTGCAGAAATGTTTTTGTACCCTGGCCCAGATCTATCCCTCGACACAATCCTGTCTCGGAGCTCAACGGACAATTCCTTCGACCTCCTGGCTTGGTTTTTGCTTTGACATATGGACATAAGTGTGTGCCTTTCCAAGTCATGTTAAAATCAAGTTGTAGAAACATCTTAAGGATGATCAATGGAAACAGGATATACCTGAGCTCAATTTTGAGTGTCATAGCGAAGGGTCTGAATACTTATGTAAATAAGGAATTTCAGTTTTTTTAGCTGTTAGCTGTTAAAATCAGATCTAACAATAATATCCAGGGCTTAAAAACAAAGGTGTCATTGAATGCTGATGATTAATGTTTTCTTTTAAATCCACAATTTAAATCCCTCCACAGTCTCATAAAGGATCTACATAACGTTTCTAACCTCTCTGGATTACAACCAAATTATTAAGTGTACTATATTACGTATTGAATCACAAAAAATACAACTGTAGTTTACCAATAAAATGGTCTGACGGTGATGTGAACATACTCGGTATACATATCCTGAAAGAAATAAATGATCTCACTCCAATACATTTTTATAGAAAGTTAGCAAAAATAGATAAGATCTTGCTACCATGGAAAGGAAAATACCTGTCTATTTGTGGAAAAATCAGCCTGATTAACGCTTTAGTCATATCCCAGTTTACCTATTTGCTTCTGGTCTTGCCTACACCTAGCAACCTTTTTTTTTTAATTATATGAGCAAAAAATATTCCATTTTATTTGGAATGGCAAGTCAGACATAATTAAATGGGCCTATAAATATAATGAATATGAATTCGGAGGGCAGAAATCATTAAATATTAAAGCATTAGACCTCTCACTAAAGGCATCAGTCATACAAAAGTTATACTTAAATACAAACCAGTTCTCTAGCAAATTAGTAAGAATGTCACACCCCATGTTCAAAAATGGTCTTTATCCCTTTATTCAGATTACAACCTCTCACTTTCAGTTATTTGAAAATGAAATAATCTCCAAAATATCGCTATGTTTAAAACAAGCCATAGAAAGTTGGTTACAATTTCAGTTTAATCTACAAAAGACAGAACAAATAATACAACAAATAATGGTTAAACTCAAATATATGAATTGATAACAAAAACTATTTTTCAATAACATGTTTAAAAAAGGTATAATCTTTGTAAATTATATCATAAATAGTTATATCACACATGCAGCTAACAAAAATAGATGTGCCATATAGACTGCAAAATAGTTGGGAAGAGATTACCGATGTACCGATTCCATGGCACATGGTTTATGAACTGATATGCAAAATGATGCCGGATTCAAAACTTCAAATTCTTCTACTAAAATTGTTGAAGTAGGAAGTTTACATACACTTAGGACGGAGTCATTAAAACTAGTTTTTCAACCACTCCACAAATGTCTTGTTAACGAACTATAGTTTTGACAAGTCAGTTAGGACATCTACTTTGTGCATGACACAAGTAATGTTTCCAACAATTGTTTACAGAAAGATTATTTAACTTATAATTCACTGTATCACAATTCCAGTGGGTCAGACGTTTACATACACTAAGTTTACTGTGTCTTTAAACAGCTTGTAAAAGTCCTGAAAATTATGTCATGGCTTTAGAAGCTTCTGATAGGCTAATTGACATCCTTTGAGTCAGTTGGAGGTGTACCTTTGGATGAATTTCGAGTCCTATATCGACATAACCTGAAAGGCCGCTCAGCAAGGAAGAAACCACTGTTCCAAAACCGCCATAAAAAAGCCAGACTATGGTTTGCAACTGCACATGGGGACAAAGATCATACTTTTTGGAGAAATGTCCTCTGGTCTGATGAAACAAAAATATAACTGTTTGGCCATAATGACCATCGTTATGTTTGGAGGAAAAAAGGGTAGGCTTGCAAGCCGAAGAACACCATCCCAGCCGTGAAGGACGGGGGTGCCCCATGTTGTGGGGGTGCTTTGCTGCAGGAGGGACTGGTGCACTTCACAAAATAGATGGCATCATGAGGGAGGAAAAGTATGTGGATAAATTGAAGCAACATCTCAAGACATCAGTCAGGAAGTTAAAGCTTGGTTGCAAATGGGTCTTCCAAATGGACAATGACCCCAAGCATACTTCCAAAGTTGTGGCAAAAAGGCTTAAGGACAACAACGTCAAGGTAATGGGAGTGGCCATCACAAAGCCCTGACCTCAATCCTATAGAAAATTTGTGGGCAGAACTGAAAAAGCGTGTGCGAGCAAGGAGGCCTACAAACCTGACTCAGTTACACCAGCTCTGTCAGGAGGAATGACCAAAATGCACCCAACTTATTGTTGGAGGTTGTGGAAGGCTACCCAAAACATTTGAACAATTTAAAGGCAATGCTACCAAATACTAATTGAGTGTATGTAAACTTCTGACCCTCTGGGAATGTGATGAAAGAAATAAAAGCTGAAATAAATCATTCTCTCTACAATTATTCTGACATTGCACATTCTTAAAATAATGTGGTGATCCTAACTGACCTAAGACAGGGAATTTGTACTCTGATTAAATGTCAGGAATTGTGAAAAACTGAGTTGAAATGTATTTGGCTAAGGTATATGTAAACTTCCAACTTCAACTTTATATGGGGGATACAACCTTCCCAGCTCTGCAGATTTTGCTGCGAAGAGATCATTTGTTTTGGTACTGTCCATATGTAGCTTGTTTTTGGTCACAGGTCCAGGATTGGCAGAAGAACTGCAACATTTACCTGGAGCTAACTCTGCAGATAGCACTACTGGGTGATTTGAAAAGTCCAAGTCAATCGATCAATAATATAATAATACTTTTTGGAAAAATGTTTATCTTTAATGAGAATAGAAAGGTTCAGAACTTTTGTGAAACATCACAGCACAGTTGAAAAATATATAGCAAATAGAAATCCAAGATGGATGGTGTTAAGATATAGATTGCAGGGGTTGAATGGAGCTGAAGGGTGGGACTAATAACAACAAGATAGCTAATGTAAAATATAATGTGTCTGTAAAATGTATATAGTTTCAGAACATTTGTGAAACAGCACAGTTACAAATATATGACAAATAGAAATCAAACTGGATGGACATCAGAAATAGATGGGAGAAGTTGAGGATAGAGGAAGGACAGGACTAAAAACACAAAATATAACTATTGTAAAATTGATTGTGTCCATAAAATGTATATAGTATATATAAGCTGGAAGTGTTAAATAGTTAGGGGAGGGGTGGTAGGGTTAGTGGAAAATAATAATGGAAAATATATTTTTCAAAGTGTGTGTGTATATATATACACACGTGTATGTATGAAGTGGCGATTTCAGCATTTCAATCTTGGTGAGAAAAAAAAAAAACATTGTGGGATGCATGCCAGCAAAGCCACTACACAACACTAAACAACACATGAATTGCACTATAACGGTGACAAACGGTGCCCACAAACTGTTAGGGCCTACATAAAGCTGTCCCAACAGCAGTCCCAACATATTACCACTGCTACACCTGGCTATCAGCGCAGCCTCATTTACTGCCTGGCTGACTTGCTTAAACAAATGTGGTCTCTAATGACAATTGAGATGTACAAACTATGGCATAAGTCGACGACAAGTGGATAAGAGGCAATCCGTAATTTTGATTAAGACATTAATTAGCGAGCTAGGATGGACATAGTCCATATAACTATTTGCTTACCACTTTTGAAATGTACAGCGACAGAATTCAGATCATGGGCCATTCTTACAGTGTTCTCCCTGTACACCAAGTCCGAACCGTAGGATAAATAAAGGGGGCATATAAGCAGACAATGAAAGCTTTTACAAAATGTTATGATTACATTTCTCTAAAACAGGTTATAGGCTACATGTGCACCACCAAGTCAGAACAGTAGGTGAAATTAAGAGGGGTAAATAGACCAAATTAAGAGGGTGAGGCACATGGGTTACTAACAGCTTACTAATCAAACCAAATACCATTTTATTGGTCACATACACGTGTTTAGCAGATGTTATTGCCACCTGTCATGAATGACGGGTCGCCGCTGCATATATGTATGTATATTTATATATGTATGTATGTACAGTGTGTTTGTGTGTGTGTGTGTGTATATATATATATATATATATATATATATATATATATATATATATATATATATATATATATATATATATATTTACAAAATATATGGGGATTGGAAATGATGCAGACAATTACATTCATGGAAGCTACAATGGATCTGCAATATTAAAGCTGATCTACCCCCTAAATGAAAATTTCTGCAGACATTTATAGTACCCCAGATCTGTGCCTCGACAGAGTCCTGTCTTGGAGCTCTACGGACAATTCCTTCGAATTCATGGCATTGGTTTTTGCTCTGACATGCACTGTCAACTGTGGGACCTTATATAGACAAGTGTGGGCCTTTCCAAATCATGTACATTCAATTGAATTTACCACAGGTGGACTCCAATCAAGTTGTAGAAACATCTCAAGGATGATCAATGGAAACACCTGAGCTCAATTTTGAGTAAAGAAGATATTTAATTTCTTTTTTTTATTATAAATTGCAACCTTTTCTAAAAACCTGTTTTCACTTTGTCATTATGGGGTATTTTTTGTGTAGATTGATGTGGAAATAAATAAACGTAATCTATTTTAGAATAAGGCTGTAATGTAACAAAATGTAGAAAAAGGCAAGGGGTCTGAATACTTTCCAAATACACTGTATATAGCCACCCTCCCCCTTTTTTAAGTCTGTCACATCTGAAGATGTTGTAATCAATCAAGTCAATGTCCTTATCCGGGATTGAACCATTTAGCCATGTCTCTGTGAATATCAGGGCTCATATCATGCACCCAGACATCAAGAAGGTCCATCTTTGACATCAAACTTACTACTTTATATGTAACAGCCCAAGTCCTCTACGCGATTTGAAAACAGTGGGGATATCCATATTTATGGTATTTGAAATAATTGCACTGGATTAGCTGACCACAGTATTTAGCATTTTATTTTAGGATCCCCATTAGCTACAGCAAAAGCTGCAGCTACTCTTCCTGGGGTCCACACAAAACATAAAAAATGACATAATACAGAACATTAAAAGACAATTACAGCTGAAAGACAAAAGTTTTGAGAAAGACACAAATATTAATTTCCACAAAGTTTGCTGCTTCAGTGTCTTTAGATATTTTTGTCAGATGTTACTATGGAATACTGAAGTATAATTACAAGCATTTCATACAGTGGGGAAAAAAAGTATTTAGTCAGCCACCAATTGTGCAAGTTCTCTCACTTAAAAAGATGAGAGAGGCCTGTAATTTTCATCATAGGTACACTTCAACTATGACAGACAAAATGAGGAAAGAAAATCCAGAAAATCACATTGTAGGATTTTTTATGAATTTATTTGCAAATTATGGTGGAAAATAAGTATTTGGTCAATAACAAAAGTTTAGCTCAATACTTTGTTAT
The DNA here is from genome assembly GCA_030435695.1 of Brachymystax lenok tsinlingensis. NCBI lineage: Eukaryota > Metazoa > Chordata > Actinopteri > Salmoniformes > Salmonidae > Brachymystax > Brachymystax lenok. The sequence goes on from CM059798.1 coordinate 9,576,637, forward strand.
ATACCCTTTGTTGGCAATGACAGAGGTCAAATGTTTTCTGTAAGTCTTCACAAGGTTTTCACACACTGTTGCTGGTATTTTGGCCCATTCCTCCATGCAGATCTCCTCTAGAGCAGTGATGTTTTGGGGCTGTCGCTGGGCAACACGGACTTTCAACTCCCTCCAAAGATTTTCTATAGGGTTGAGATCTGGAGACTGGCTAGGCCACTCCAGGACCTTGAAATGCTTCTTACGAAGCCACTCCTTCGTTGCCCGTGTGGTGTGTTTGGGATCATTGTCATGCTGAAAGACCCAGCCACGTTTCATGTTCAATGCCCTTGCTGATGGAAGGAGGTTTTCACTCAAAATCTCACGATACATGGCCCCATTCATTCTTTCCTTTACACGGATCAGTCGTCCTGGTCCCTTTGCAGAAAAACAGCCCCAAAGCATGATGTTTCCACCCCCATGCTTCACAGTAGGTATGGTGTTCTTTGGATGCAACTCAGAAAATCTTTGTCCTCCAAACACGACGAGTTGAGTTTTTACCAAAAAGTTATATTTTGGTTTCATCTGACATTCTCCCAATCCTCATCTGGATCATCCAAATGCTCTCTAGCAAACTTTAGACGGGCCTGAACATGTACTGGCTTAAGCGTCTGGCACTGCAGGATTTGAGTCCCTGGCGGCGTAGTGTGTTACTGATGGTAGGCTTTGTTACTTTGGTCCCAGCTCTCTGCAGGTCATTCACTAGGTCCCCCCGTGTGGTTCTGGGATTTTTGCTCACCGTTCTTGTGATCATTTTGACCCCACGGGTGAGATCTTGCGTGGAGCCCCAGATCGAGGAAGATTATCAGTGGTCTTGTATGTCTTCCATTTCCTAATAATTGCTCCCACAGTTGATTTCTTCAAACCAAGCTGCTTACCTATTGCAGATTCAGTCTTCCCAACCTGGTGCAGGTCTACAATTTTGTTTCTGGTGTCCTTTGACAGCTCTTTGGTCTTGGTCATAGTGGAGTTTGGAGTGTGACTGTTTGAGGTTGTGGACAGGTGTCTTTTATACTGATAACAAGTTCAAACAGGTGCCATTAATACAGGTAATGAGTGGAGGACAGAAGAGCCTCTTAAAGAAGAAGTTACAGGTCTGTGAGAGCCAGAAATCTTGCTTGTTTGTATGTGACCAAATACTTATTTTCCACCATAATTTGCAAATAAATTCATAAAAAATTCATTTTCCTAATTTTGTCTGTCATAGTTGAAGTGTACCTATGATGAAAATTACAGGCCTCTCATCTTTTTAAGTGAGAGAACTTGCACAATTGGTGGCTGACTAAATACTTTTTTCCCCCACTGTACGTGTCAAAGGCTTTTATTGACAATTACATGAAGTTGATGCAAAGAGTCAATATTTGCAGTGTTTTTCAAGACCTCTGCAATCCGCCCTGGCATGCTGCCAATTAACTTCTGGGCCACATCCTGACTGATGGCAGCCCATTCTTGCATAATCAATGCTTGGAGTTTGTACGAATTTGTGGGTGTTTGTTTGTCCACCCGCCTCTTGAGGATTGACCACAAGCTCTCAATGGGATTAAGGTCTGGGGAGTTTCCTTGCCATGGACCCAAAATATCGATGTTTTGTTCCCCGAGCCACTTAGTTATCACTTTTGTCTTATGGCAAGGTGCTCCATCATGCTGGAAAAGGCATTGATCGTCACCAAACTGTTCCTGGATGGTTGGGAGAAGTTGCTCTCGGAGGATGTGTTGGTAACAGTCTTTATTCATGGCTGTGTTCTTAGGCAAAATTGTGAGTGAGCCCACTCCCTTGGCTGAGAAGCAACCCCACACATGAATGGTCTCAGGATGCTTTACTGTTGGCATGACCCAGGACTGATGGTAGCTCTCACCTTGTCTTCTCTGGACAAGCTTTTTTTCCGGATGCCCCAAACAATCAGAAAGGGGATTCATGAGAGAAAATGACTTTACCTCAGTCCTCAGCAGTCCAATCCCTGTATTGCAGAATATCAGTCTGTCCCTGATGTTTTTCCCGAAGAGAAGTGGCTTCTTTGCTGCCCTTCTTGACACCAGTCCATCCTCTAAAAGTCTTTGCCTCACTGTGTGTGCAGATGCATTCCTTAGCAAGCTCTGTACTGGTGGTGCCCCGATCCCGTAGCTGAATCAACTTTAGGAGACGGGCGCCATGAAGCCTTCTTCACAACAATTGAACCGCTCTCCTTGAAGTTCTTGATGATCCGATAAATGGTTGATTGAGGTGCAATCTTACTGGCAGCAATATCCTTGCCTGTGAAGCCCTTTTTGTGCAAAGCAATGATGACGGCACGTGTTTCCTTGCAGGTAACCATGGTTGACAGAGGAAGAACAATGATTCCAAGCACCACCCTACTTTTGAAGCTTCCAGTCTGTTATTCAAACACAATCAGCATGACAAAGAGATCTCCAGCCTTGTCCTCGTCAACACTCACACCTGTGTTAACGAGAGAATCACTGACATGATGTCAGCTGGTCCTTTTGTGGCAGGGCTGAAATGCAGTGGAAATGTTTTTGGGGGATTCAGTTCATTTGCATGGCAAAGAGGGACTTTGCAATTAATTTAAATTCATCTGATCACTCTTCATGACATTTTGGAGTATATGCAAATTGCCATCATACAAACTGAGGCAGCAGGCTTTGTGAAAATTAATATTTGTGTCATTCTCAAAACTTTTGGCCACGACTGTACATCAAATCAATCAATCAATCAAATGTATTTATAAAGCCCTTCTTACATTAGCTGATGTAACAAAGTGCTGTACAGAAACCCAGCCTATAACCCCAAGCAATGCAGGTGTAGAAGCACAGTGGCTAGGCAAAACTCCCTTGAAAGGTAGGAACCTAGGAAGAAACCTAGAGCGGAACCAGGCTATGAGGGGTGGCCAGTCCTCTTCTGGCTGTGCCGGGTGGAGATTGTAATAGAACATGGCCAAGATGTTCAAATGTTCATAGATGACCAGCAGGGTCAAATAATAACAATCACAGTGGTTGTAGAGGGTGCAACAGGTCAGCACCTCAGGAGTAAATGTCAGTTGGCTTTTCATAGCCGATCATTCAGAGTATCTCTACCGCTCTTGCTGTCTCTAGAGAGTTGAAAACATCAGGTCTGGGACAGGTAGCATGTCTGGTGAACAGGTCAGGGTTCCATAGCCACAGGCAGAACAGTTGAAACTGGAGCAGCAGCACGACCAGGTGGACTGGGGACAGCAAGTAGTTATCAGGCCAGGTAGTCCTGAGGCATGATCCTAGGGCTCAGGTACTCCGAGAGAAAGAAAGAAAGAGAGAGAGATAAAGAGAGAGAGAATTAGAGAGAGCATACTTGAATTCACACAGGACACCGGATAAGACAGGAGAAATACTCCAGATATAACAGACTGACCCTAGCCCCCTGACACAAACTATTGCAGCATAAATACTGAAGGCTGAGACAGGAGGGGTTGGGAGACACTGTGGTCCCGTCCGATGATAGCCCCGGACAGGGCCAAACAGGCAGGATATAACCCCACCCACTTTGCCAAAGCACAGCCCCCACCCCACTAGAGGGATATCTTCAACCACCAACTTACTATCCTGAGACAAGCCAGAGTATAGCCCATGAAGATCTCCCCCACGGCACGAACCCAAAGGGGGGTGCCAACCCGGATAAGTAAATCACGTCAGTGACTCAACCCACTCAAGTGACGCACCCCTTCTAGGGACGGCATGGAAGAGCACCAGTAAGCCAGTGACTCAGCCCCTGTAATAGGGTTTGAGGCAGAGAATCCCAGTGGAGAGAGGGGAACCGACCAGGCAGAGACAGCAAGGGTGGTTTGTTGTTCCAGTGCCTTTCCGTTCACCTTCAGACTTCTGGGCCAGACTACACTCAATCATAGGACCTTCGGAAAAGATAAGTAAAATACTTAAAGGTGAGACCATGTCTGTGTCTCTCACATGGATAGGCAGACCATTCTATAAAAATTGAGCTCTGTAGGAGAAAGCCCTGCCTACAGCTGTTTGCTTAGAAATTCTAGGGACAATAAGGAGGCCTGCGTCTTGTGACCGTAGCGTACGTGTAGGTATGTACGGCAGGACCAAATCGGAAAGATAGGTAGGAGCAAGCCCATGTAATGCATTGTAGGTTAGCAGTAGAACCTTGAAATCAGCCCTAGCCTTAACAGGAAGCCAGTATAGAGAGGCTAGTACTGGGGTAATATAATCACATTTTTGGGGGTCTTGTCAAGATTCTAGCAGCCGTGTTTCGCACTAACTGAAGTTTATTTAGTGCTTTATCCGGGTAGCCGGAAAGTAGAGCATTGCAGTAGTCTAACCTAGAAGTGACAAAAGCATGGATACATTTCTGCATCATTTTGGGACAGAAAGTTTCAGCTTTTTGTAATGTTACGTAGATGGAAAAACGCTGTCTTGATATGTTCGTCAAAAGAGAGATCAGGGTCCAGAGTAACGCTGAGGTCCTTCACAGTTTTATGTGAGATGACTGTACAACCATCAAGATTAATTGTCAGATTCAACAGAAAGTCTCTTTGTTTCTTGGGACCTAGAACTAGCATCTCTGTTTTGTCTGAATTTAAAAGTAGAACATTTGCCGCCATCCACTTCCTTATGTCTGAAAAACAGGCTTCCAGGGAGAGCAATTTTGGGGCTTCACTACGTTTCATCGAAATGTACAGTTGTGTGTTGTTTGCATAGCAGTGAAAGTTAACATTATGTTTCTGAATGACATCACCAAGAGGTAAAATATATAGTGAAAACAATAGTGGTCCTAAAACGGAGCCTTGGGGAACACCAAAATGTACAGTTGATTTGTCAGAGGACAAACCAACTACAGAGACAAACTGATATCTTTACGACAGATAAGATCTAAACCAGGCCATAACTTGTCCGTGTAGACCAATTTGTGTTTCCAATCTCTCCAAAAGAATGTGATCGATGATATCAAAGCAGCACTAAGGTCTAGGAGCACGAGGACAGATGCAGAGCCTCGGTCTGACAGCATTATAAGGTCACCACCATTTACCACCTTCACAAGTGCAGTCTCAGTGCTATGATGGGGTCAAAAACCAGACTGAAGCATTTCATATACATTGTTTGTCTTCAGGAAGGCAGTGAGTTTCTGCGTAACAGATTTTTCTAAACTTTTTGAGAGGAATGGGAGATTTGATATATGTTCTGTAAAACTTGTGAGAATCTCACAACATTGGGAACCACTGTGTCCTTGGTTCTCCCTATTCATAATAATAATGTGATTCATAGATGCTACTGAACGCAAGTGCAATGAAAACGGATGAAAATGGAAGTGCAACAATTCCCCAGCTAAGGCTTCAACCACAGTTTTCACTCTACAAACTGTGTCATTCAGCTCATAAATGAGCTACAGATGGAGTTTCCTCCCCGCTAAGGCTTCAATTTAATCCTTAAATTGAAACTTCCCATTTGGGATAACAGTAACAGAGCTAACACTGGATTGTGGGGGTTTGCAGTTGATAAAAGAAATTCAAATGTTGGATATCCCCACGCAGGCTGTATTCCAATAGGAATTACACATCCTTTGCAAGCCAGCATAATGTGACTTGCAGGCCTGAGTTTCAGGCCACTACATTAGGGTACAACTAGGCCTTAAAGAAAACGTCCTTATGAAATATGTATTGTTTTTTCTTAAATAATAACATTTTAATGATACATATTTGTTTAGGATCTCACTTGGTGAAAGCCACATGACTGAAAATGAATCCAACAACCATGTCACTAACAAATACAGTCATGGGTAGTAACTCTCTACGATTCACTTGAAAAGGCAAGGCACACTGGGAAATATGCAAATAAGGCTTTACACTGAGCAAAGTGTTAATTTAAAACTGAAAAGTATGGACCCATATAGACACTGGAGAGGAGATCATCTGATGTGTAATCTCTGGTCAGAGCTACCTGGTTGTGTCACGCTCAGGGATTTAACAATAATGAAACCGACACACACCAAAACACATGGACTCATTAACTCCTTATATTCTCATCTCTCCCTCCTCTTTTTCTCTCTCTCCCTTCTCTCGTTATGTCTACCTCTCTCTTCCACCTCTCCCGCTCTCTCAAACACATTTTCTCCTTTGTAGTGTTATCTTTCCTTGGCCTCCCTCCACTTCTCTCTTCCTCCTGGCACTCTGTATCAAGTCTTGGCTTGTTTGGACTGAGTGATGTCTTCATCACAAATCTCCTATGTCTGTGGCTCTTCACAGTTTTAAGTGTCTACCTCCCCTCAATGTGGAGCTGTGAGAAACTGTGTCCTTCTGATCCGCTGGAGTTCTGTGGTGTGAGGAGAGCTAAGCTAACTCCAGAGCCAAAAGGAGAGAGAAATAGATAATGGGAGAGAGAGGGTGAATAAGAGGGTGGGGAGAGAGAGAGAATAAGAGGGTAAGAGGATGGGAGAGAGAGGTGCAGTAGGGATATGCAGAGAACTGGAATACGTGTGTGTAAGTTCTCAGGAGAGGGAGAATCTTATAAAGAGAGCAAACCCAGCAGGTGAGAATCCAATCCAGGGCTTATATCCATATAACATAAGCACTGTGAAACTGCTACTACTATACTTGAGAAAAATATAAAATGCAACTGTCACGATCTTCTGAATAAGCGGACCAAAGCGCAGCGCGGGTTGAGTTCCACATGTTTTTAATAAAGTAGTGAAACTTCCGAATACAAGAGACGGAACACAGATCTGACCCGTGGTGTAGCACATAGGCACTACACACAAACAAACAATAACCCACAAGGCAGGTGGGGAAGAGAACAAACTTAAATAGAATTCCCAATTAGAGGCAACGACTAACAGCTTGCTTATAATTGGGAACCAACACAAAACCCAACATAGAAAATACAACATAGAACACAAAACCCCCCTGGTCACGACAGTTTTTTTCCCCACTGTACTGGCATCCTGGTGCATGGAGCCGGAACAGGACGTACTGGGCTGGGACGACACCCTGGAGGCCTGGTGCGTGGAGCCGGAACAGGACGTACTGGGCTGGGACGACACCCTGGACGTCTGGAGCCGGAACTGGACGTACCGGGATGGTCTCACGCACCTCTGGGCGAGTGCGGGGAGCTGGCACTGGACGCACCGGGCTGAAGAGGCGCACTGCAGGTCTGTTGCGTGGAGCTGGCACTGGACGCACCGGGCTTGTCTCACGCACCTCTGGGCGAGTGCGGGGAGCTGGCACTGGACGCACCGGGCTTGAGAGGCGCACTGCAGGTCTGGTGTGTGGAGCTGGCACTGGACGCACCGGGCTGGAGAGGCGCACTGCAGGTCTGGTGTGTGGAGCTGGCACTGGACGCACCGGGCTGGAGAGGCGCACTGCAGGTCTGGTGCGTGGAGCTGGCACTGGACGCACCGGGCTGGAGAGGCGCACTGCAGGTCTGGTGTGTGGAGCTGGCACTGGACACACCGGGCTGGTCTCACGCACCTCTGGGCGAGTGCGGGGAGCTGGCACTGGACGCACCGGGCTTGTCTCACGCACCTCTGGGCGAGTGCGGGGAGCTGGCAGAGGACGTACCGGGCTGGAGAGGCGCACTGGACTCCGAGTGCCTGGAGCCGACACCATTGTGCCCCCCCCAAAAAAAAATGCTGGGACTGCTGTGGCCTCGAACCCCGGCGTCGTCGCTGCCACGGAAGGGTCTCGCAACCCCCCATGATCTCCTCCCAGGTCCAGAATAACTTCTCCTGGGCACGCTGCTTGGTCTTTTGGTGGTGGGTTATTCTGTCACGATCGTTAGGAGTAATGGACCAAGACGCAGCGAGAGTGGAGTTTCACATACTTTTAATTCAGATGAAACTCACAAAAAACAACAAAAGCCAACGACTGATCGTAACATATAGTGGCGCATACAGGCACTCACAAGAAACAAACAATAACCCACAAGGCAGGTGGGGAAGGGAACAAACTTAAATAGGATTCCCAATTAGAGGCAACGACTAACTGGGAACCAACACAAAACCCCAAAAATACAACATAGAACACAAAACCCCCCTGGTCACGTTCTGACCAAAACACCATAGAGAAGCCAGAGGGCTATCTACGGCCAGGACGTGACAGCAACATGCAACAATTTTGAAGATTTTACTGAGTTAGAGAAATCAGTCAATTTAAATTAAATTAATATGGATTTCACATGACTTGGCAGGGGTGCAGCCATGGGTAGGCCTTGGAGGGCATAGGCCAACCCACTTGGCAGCCAGGCATACCCACCTAGAAGTATGTGGACACCTGCTAGTCGAACATCTCATTCCAAAATGATGGGCATTAATATGGAGTTAGTCCCCCCTTTGCTGCTATAACAGCCTCCACTCTTCTGGGAATTCTTTCCACTCCCTTTTGGAACATTGCTGCGGGAACTTGCTTCCATTCAGCCACAAGAGCATCAGTGAGGTCAGGCACTGATGTTGGGCGATTAGGCCTGGCTCACAGTCGGCGTTCCAATTCATCCCAAATGTGTTTGATGGGGTTGAGGTCAGGGCTCTGTGCAGGCCAGTCAAGTTCTTACACACCGATCTCGACAAACCATTTCTGTATGGACCTCACTTTGTGCATGGGGCATTGTCATGCTGAAACAGGAAAAGGCCTTCCCCAAACTGTTGCCACAAGGTTGGAAGCACAAAATCATCTAGAAAGTCATTGTATGCTGTAGAGTTAAGATTTCCCTTCACTGGAACTAAGGGTTATACACCTGTCAGCAACTGGTGTGGCTGAAATAACCAAATCCAGTCAAATCCATCCATTTGACCACGTAGTGTATATTGTTTAATAATGTACATTGATAAATAAATAATGTGCAATCATGTATGTTGAGATTAGCTGACTAAGATCAAGAAATGGTAATGAGAAGCGAATAACAAAGCACGTTTTTAATTAACATAGTAGCGTGTACAAGTTCCATAATATAAGGCGAAATCGTAAGTTACAAAGCGTTACTGGCATTAAACAGCCATTATTCTAGGCATAAAGCTCTTAGAGTTACCAGACTGAGCATGAACAAAACATGGCTACTCAGGGCAAAGGCCAAGCAGTCTAAAGAAGAGCGTTTTCATACAACTGTTTCCGTAGGGCAAGAGACCGAACAAAATACCTTTCACTACATGCCATTTGAAGGTCTAACTTTAACCATTCACCATTGACCAATCAGACCCACCAAAGTACAGTAACATGATCAACCTGGCCCAATCTCCACAGCATGTCACAGCATCCAAAAGCTTGTGTGGGGGATGAGACCAATGCAGATAAGGCAGAATAAAAGCATTTGCATACAGTACATACAGTACAGTACCCTGTCCAGATACAAGTTACCACAGAGATCATACATCAATACAGATGGCATAACAAAATTCAGACGAATACCAAACATGGCTAAAATAGCATTATTCTAACACACATTTCAATAGAGGCATTTTGTCCTTTTAATGGGGAAGGGCTAACTGGTCCTTGAGCATTGTCTCGGTCCATTTGCCATGCGGACCCAGGTGAAAAAGAGCACATAAGTTGGCGCGGGGCCTTCTCTCTATGACGTTTGATAAGTGACGACGCACTGGTGACGCTGTCCTGTCTGACTTGTCTGTCTGTCTGACTGTGTCTATGTCCTTGTCATATTGAGCAGTGTAGAGAGGGACTACAGCCACTGACATCCGCTCTCTGTTTGTCTCTTTACACCAACATCACAGAGAGGGGAAGGGGGGGCGATAGAGAGAATAGGAAAGGGGAGGGAGGGGAGGAGTGGAAGGGAGAGAGAGAGAGAGAGAGAGAGAGAGAGAGAGAGAGAGAGAGAGAGAGAGAGAGAGAGAGAGAGAGAGAGAGAGAGAGACGAGGAGTAAGGAGGGAAGGAGGGAAGGAGGGATTTCGATTCAAAGCGAAGGGAGGGAGAAGGAGAGCAAAGGGGAGGGCTTAGGGAAATAGAGAGCGCTATTGAGAGAGAGAGAGGGAGCGATAGAGAGCGAGGGCGAGAGAGTGGGAGCGAGAGAGCGTGTAAAGCATGTTGCTGCTGCTGGCTCTGTAATGCACTGTGAGCAAAAGACGAGAAAGAAAGAGCGAGAGGGAGAGAAAGAGGGAGTCACACACACACTGTCTCTTGCACGCACGCACACACACAGACACACACACACAGAAACTGAGAAGTGTCTTGCTCAGGAGATTGAGAGACACATGCACGCACTCTCACTCTCTCACACATGCACACACACACAGGGGGAGTGGTGAAGGCAGACTCCAGTGCGTTTTGAAGCAGCAGTGAGTGAAAGAGAGACGACTATCCAGTACAGAGGACAGACGACTCTGAAGCTTGAACGGACCGTCACCTACCTACCAGCCCCCAGCCGATGAGACACAGCCACGGCCACAGCACCGTAAGAGACTACAGCTACCTGTCACCTCCATCCGTTCATCCATCCCTCTCTCCCCCTCAACTCATCAGTGTCTGTGTGAAGGGCACTCGGCTGTAGTGGTTCTGTAGTTAGCGCGCCTTGCATAGTTGGAGATCTGAGGGGAGGACAGGCAGCAGGCGTACTGCATGTGTTCCCCCTCTCTCTCTCTGCTCTCGTTCTTCATCTCTCTCGCTCCCTCGTTCATGAATGTCACCTCTGTCTGTGGGAACCGCTGCTATTTACAAATGTTTCTTTCTCTCTTCCTCTCTCTCTCCCTCTGTCACTCACTCTTGGGGGGTAGGTGATAAAAGGGGTTATGCCAGGAGAGCTTGAAAGGAAGGAAGATCCAGCTCTCCGTCCATCCTCCTGTCCGTCCGTCCGCCTCTCTTCATCCTCATCCCCCTTTTTTCGGAGCCGATATCTCAGGTCGGACTGTCCCATTTTGAATTCTTTCCTTTTCCCTCGTCATTCTCTTGTTTTGATGGAGGGATGTTAAAGATCAGGTGAAGAAAGGAGGAGCTACATTGTGGACGTCTGACCGGTCGTGTCATTTATTCATTTTTTGTTTGTTGTTATTTCAACGATTCCTCGTTTCTCCTCCTCCTGACTGAATTGAAGAGTGTGTGTGAGACGCAGGACTGGAGCCTATGAGGACTTTGAGACTGATCTGTTTTGATATGATTCGGTTGTCAGGCAAATTCTTTCCTATCCTGACAGAACTGTATCAAAGTTAGCTGGAGCTCCAGGGAGAGGAGAGGGCCGTTGGGAGGGCCTGTGGCCCACGACGGAGCACCCACACTGGGACGCATGCAGAGAGGGACACTGGCATAGTGGTTCTTCTCACCCACTGTTTTCTGTGTACAGGAAAATGACAACATTCGTTTTCTATTGTCCTGTTGCCACATTGACGGAGGGACAGTGACATACCAGGGCAACATCTGAACAACAGCAACGGTAACAGCAAGGACAGGCAACAGCCATATCTAAAAGACAACAACAGTTAAACCACCAGTGACAGCAACAATGCACTGCATCTAACCATACCTCAATCAGCCAACACCTGATAACTTTGGGTTGGCCTTTGACAAGGACTCCACCCCTCCATCTCTCCATCCCCCTCTCTCCACCTCTCTCTCTGCCGTGGTGTTCTTCTCCCTTCATCCTCCAGCGAGAATCCCCTAGTGACCCCCACTCTGCTACTACATTTATCCAGATATTGTTGACATTATATTGACATTTATATGCCAATCTAGGCAAGTTTGCTCAAAGGATTCTGGGTAATCACCCCGGGCGGTGCTCCATCGCCCTGGGTGAAAGGGCAGGGGGGTGGCCCACGGTTCCCCCCGACCACAACCGGGTGAAGAGCGGGCGCGGGCAGCAAGATGGCGGCTCTCGCCAGCTCGTTGATCCGCCAGCGGCGGGAGGTGAAGGACCCTCAGGCCAACCGGCAGGTGGCCAACAAGAGGAAGCCGTGCCCCAAGGCCAACAAGTCCCTGTGCCAGAAACAGATATTATTACTCATTTCAAAAGTCCGACTATGTGGCAATCGAGGCCGAAAATTAGAAAAAAGACCGGGTGAGTCAACACTTATATCTTTCTCTTTTCTGTTTTTTTTTCCTTCTTTCTTGTCTTTCTTTCTTTCTGAGATTCAGGATTGTATCTTTGGTCTGGTTTATTAAAAGAAAAGCTCCTTTACCTCCCTGTTACTGAACACACACGCAGAGTAAGAGTTGAGTCTGTGCTCCAGGTAGGAAGAAGAGGTGTTGGTGAGGTACTGACCAAGCGGGGACACTAGCATAAGCCCCCATCGTATGTGGGAGGTCAATGGAGCTGATCACAGGTTTATTGAACTCAGGTCGAGGTTCTCTTGAATCATTAGGGGAACGGCTGGAACATCTGTTGCATTATCAGCTAAATGGAAGTGAGAGGGAATAACGATTTCTATGTACGGGTTCTGTTCAGCCTGTCTGTAGAGAATCTGAAAACCTTCAGACATATGTTCAGTCACTTCTGAGAATACAATAAAAGTACATTTTCTTTCTCAAACACAATTTAACCATCTAAACACCGAATTTCCCCTGTTACAATACACCTCAATGGTCAAACAAGAGTCCTAGTATACATGACAGAAAATTAACCAGAAAACGGACCCCTTCTCTGTCTGTAATGGCTCTGATTATTGTGTTACGTGTCAACACGGCGGACCGACCAGCAGACAGGTCCTGGTCATTCGCGACAGTCGAATGAACTTGACATATGGCGTAGTGATTTAGCGGCGTATGAAAACATCACTAGTCTCATTTACGATTCTGGTGGCCGTTCACTGAGGGGCCCCCAAGGTAACTGGCTTGGGACTATTTCTACAGTAGGTGTAGTGTAAAATAAACCGTGTGTGTGCATGTGTGTGTGTATGTGTGTTGTGTGTGTATGTGTATGTGTAAGACACATTTAGCCTGTCAGAGTAAATCTATCACAAGACATTTCTGGTTAGCGGAATTAAACTAGACGTGAGGAGGCATATTCCCAGACTGCTTTGGGGTCTTTGTCGCTTCATCTGGTGGTGTTTTATGACCTCCAATATAAATGGACCAAAATGAGGTTTAATGGTGGCAATAGTATTTCTGTGAGGTAGTGTAAGACATTGGGTTGGGTATGACATCTAAGACAAACAGTTCTTACAGGGATATTCTGGCAACTAGGATGAACTCGTGGACACCATTTTTATGTCTCTGCGTGCTGTATGAAGGAAATAAGAGGTCTATTCGCAAACCAATGCTAACTCGAAAATGGCTTAATTCTTTACTATAATACTACTTAATTGCCAAATCTCGCAGTATCCCTTTAATGTAAAACAAAAAGCAATAATATGAATATTATTCACAACATTTGTGTGATATTCACACACATCTCGATCCTCTTGACATTAGGAACCGGTCGTTTGGAGTGTGCTGGGTGTCAATGAATTGGATTGATTTAGGACTGTGACGTCACCTTTAGAATATATTAGCCTTTTCTCTCTCAGTATACCGTCTTCTATTTAATATTATATTTCCAAGTGTTGCTTTAAGAATTGAAGGCTCACTTACTGTTTGATGCTGTTTGAAGTTTCTGTCTATTGTGGTTGGAATGTTGTGTGAATTTTCTATAAGTGTAGTGTGAACGTTCTACAAACGTTGTGTGAACGTTCTATAATTCAGTGGTTCTCAAATGGTTTTGCCTCAGGACCCACATTAAACCAATCTGGGAAACAATTGTTAATGCTATACTGATAGTAATTGTAGCAATTATATGACAAAGGAAATAATTCAATGTTGCCCATATTCTTGGTGAAGAATGCTAATAAGCTCTGCTAATAGCACCTCAATAAAAATACTGTGACTGAAGAAAAATATGTCAAATGGTGAAATTATTGAATCACTCTCCATGGTTTTAGTCATTTAGTCATTTCAGTTCAGACCAGTTGAGAATCGCAGCTATAAATGTTTTGTGAACGCTCTATAAATGTTGTGTGAACATTCTATAAATGCTGTGTGAACGTTCTATGAATGTCGACCCACTATATTTCATCAGGATAATCACCATGGAAACCTTACCCCTGAACACAGCATCTGCCATCGCGGTGACCACACTGTAATTACAGGTGTAAAATATGGCGGGACACACTCACACACACACAGTCACACCGACCGAGGCCACAGTGAAAACAGATATAAGGCCAGGTCCTAATGGCCTGCCATTGTTCGAGACCCATTCCTTTTCTCTACAGTCTGATTGTTTTATTATGGAAATACAAGCCCCTTTGCTTTCTATGGGTTCTCTACAATGGTGACATTCACTTTAAGATATAGCCGGCCCCTGTCATTGTGGGAATATTGCTGAGAGAGAGAGAGTGAGAGACTTAATCATTTGCTCATGGTGCGTGAGGAGTTGTGTGTGTGGTACACGGTAACGAGGGATGGAGAGAGGGATGGAGAGAGGAATGGAGAGAGGGATGGAGAGAGGTGTTAGCTGTGTAATGTTAATGCCTGTATCAGCGATGGTGACAGTTCAAACGTGTAGTATGGCAGTGTGTGATCTTTCCATTGGTGTGTGTTGTTTTGTTTGTTTTGGTGAGTGTGGTGATGCGGGTGATATGGGTCAATATGTTTTAGTGTGTTTGTGTGTCTCTGTGAGTGCTCCAAGTGTTCCTGCGTGAGTGTGTGAGTGGCAATGCAATCCCTTACAGAAAAAACACATGAGATGTCAATGAGAGAATGAGGTTAGTGGTGAGGGGGAATAATTAGCTACACACACCTTCTAGCTATTCACATGTGTAACTTCACATGATTTGTGATATCATGTGAAAACGTGTTTTTGGAACACTTCACACGTGATATGAGGAACTGACCCTGCCCTCCTCCCTCCCCCGCCAGTACCCCCAGCGGTTACTATCCCACACTAATGACAGCCCACCCTCCACTACAGCCCAGTCAGCTGTTAAGAAGGTCAGCCTGCTCCACTGCAACCAACACTACATGGAGGAGGAATCACCACATGGGAATTAGAGAAGGTGTGTGTGTGTGTGAGAGAGGGGGGGGGGGGGAATGATGTATAGGACATAAATGCTGTTAACCAAACAGAATACAGTAACACCTAGACCACACATAATTTTAGGGGCACGCTCATCTATTGTGTGTGTGTGTCTGCATGCTTGTGTGCCTGCATGAGGATGTGTCTGTGTTTGCATAGAGACAAATGATGTGGTGACAACACACACACTCTGGATGGCTGTTGGTGTGTATAAAGGAAGTGTTTGTGTGTGTGTATAGAGGCAGCGTGTGAGCGGTTCAATCTTGCAGTGTGATTCATCAGGCCCCGTCATCACCTCTCATTAACACACTGATTTATCAATAACAGACACACACAGATTTGATCAACAACACCGTGCTCAGTTTAGAGAGTAGCCATTCAGCCCTGCACACACACAGAGCGGTATCGGCCTGTCCCGAGGTTAGTCTCTCTCTCTCTCTCTCTCTCTCTCTCTCTCTCTCTCTCTCTCTCTCTCTTTCCTTCCCCCTCTAAGTGTATCTTCTCTCCCTGGCTAAAGTAACCATGGCAGCGTTGACCGTGAGCCAGGCAGTTAGTCAGGGACAAAGGGAAGCTGGGGCATTGTGTATTATATATGCTACAGTACATAGACCCAGGAATCAGTCTATTGTGAAGCTGATAATGTGCATCTATAATATACAGTAACTCTAATTATTATAGGGGAGTGGCTACTATTGGGGATGAGATGACAGGCATTCGCTGTTGTGCGAGGATTGTGTATGCATGATGCTTGATGCAAGTAACTACATACAGTAGACAGTATTACACACACACACAAACACACACACATACAGCAAGTTTGTCAATAAGGATATTGCTTTCCCAATAGTGTTGTATCGTATGAAATATAAAACTACTGCAATAAACCACAGAAAATGGAACTGTTACATACCACTGAACATTTTCAATTATTCCATTACATTATTGTTTCCAAATACGGTCGCAGATCTATAAAAGGCCATGAGCTGTGAGCGTATGACAGCAATTTGTATCCCGCCATTCAGACCACCGCCATCCATAAAAATGATGTCTGATTCTACCCGTCTAAGATGGCCGTAAATTTCCACTCTTCAGTTTCATTGTTTTTCACTACTCACCTTCTGTTTAATGCCAATGGGACAGATGTTGTGTGTGAAATGATGCCCGGTAGCAATGGGTTCTAGATGATCACATTTGGCCTCAATAATGATCAATGAGTCTAAATGCTGAAGGTCCTACCTGACTGATTTATGGTTTTATGTGGAAAGTCTATTTGTTTTCTGTGGTTTTGGGTTGGACGTCAATCATTGTTCACAAGCATCTATGGGCGATGACTTTGGGGAGGTGGGTGGGTGGGGCTGGGTATAGTGCCTGGTAAAGGCATTATTGGGCATGGATTGGTGCGAGTGCAATGGTACCAAAGTGGGACAGAGAGAGAAGGGCAGTCGATTTGGGATCGGAACAACCACGCTTCAGATTACATTCAAAGTAAGAGCACACACACACACAATCTGTGACAGGTGTGCCACTGGTATCAGTATGTCGAACAGCTCAGGGGTCATCAATGCATAATTAACCTGTAACGCCATCTGTAACTTGTACCGGTGACACACACACACACACACACACACACATGGGTAGAGTGCCCAATTAGTGCCCGGTGAGAGCATCGGCATAGATATAGGTGACAGTGCCATAGTACCAAAAGTGGGAAAGAGAGATTGGAGCACTTGATTTTGGATCGAACAACTGCCCTTCAGATGACCTTCAAAGTAGGAGAAAACAAAGAGGGAACACACATACACACAGTCAAAAACTGCACTACAACAACAGGGCTCGCAATTTTAACAAATCACCACACTTTTACAGCATATAATGGTGCAATCAAGCAACACATCAACTTTTTTGTGACAAATTGGACAAAATCATCACAAATTTTCATACTGAATGTCATGATTGCCGAAGTAAAATCAAACATTTTGGACCGCAGCTACCACAAAAAAAGCATTGATTGATCCTGTCTTGTCATGTACAGTTGTGGCCAAAAATATTGGCACCCTTGCACTTTTTTTTCAAGTAACTCACAATTTTCCCTAAAAATCAGTTGAAATTGAACAAAGTATTTTGTCCAAATTATTAACAACCTAGACTTAATATTTGGTAGCACTGCCTTTGGTCAAAATCACTGCAATCAAGCGCTTCCTATAACCATCAATGAGCTTCCTGCACCTCTGTACTGGTAGTTTGGCCCACTCCTCTTGTGCAAACTGCTCCAGTTCTCCCAGATTAGAAGGGGGCCTTCTCCCAACTGCTGTTTTCAGATCTCTCCACAAGTTTTCAATGGGATTTAGATCTGGACTCATTGCTGGTCACTTCAGAACAGTCCAGCATTTTGTCTTGAACCATTCCTGGGTGCTTTTTGAAGTGTGTTTGGGGTCATTGTCCTGCTGGAAGACCAATGCCTTTTGACAGAGAACCAGCTTTCTGACACTGGGTCCGACATTGCACTCCAGAATACTTGGTATGCTCCTGATTTCATGATGCCATGCACACGTTCAAGGCACCCAGTGCCAGAGGCAGCAAAGCAACCCCAAAACATCACTAAACATCCTCCATGTTTGACTGTAGGGAAGGTGTTCTTTTCTTTGAAAGCTTCATTTTGTTTTCTGTAAACAGAGATGATGTCCTTTTCCAAAAATCTCAAATTTGATCTCATCTGTTCACAGGACATTTTCCTAGAAGGGTTTTGGCATGTTCAGGTGTGTTTTGGCAAATTGCAGCCAGGCTTTCTTATGTCTTTCTCTCAGCAATGGGGTCCTCCTGGGTCTCCTACCATATAACCCCCTTTCATTGAGTTGGCGATGGATTGTGCAAGTTGAAACTGTCGTACCTTGTGTCTGAAGGTCAGCTTGAATCTGTGCGGCAGTTGATCGAGGGGATTTCTCCACAATTCAAACAATCCTTCGCTGCACTCTTCCATCAAGTTCTCTCTTGCGGCCACATCCAGGGAGGTTGGCTACAATGGTAACTACTTGATAACATTATGTACGGTGGAAACAGGAACATCAAGTTCTCTGGACATGGACTTGTAGCCTTGAGATTGTCCATGCTTGGCTATAATCTTGTGTCTGACCTCCTCAGATAATTCTCTGGTTTTCTTTCTTTTGTCCATGCTCGTTTCGGTACACACAGTTACACAAAACAGGAGAATGAGTCCTTTTCTCTATTCAAACTGGTTTAATATGTGATTTTTATACTGCAGGCACCTTCAACTCAGCACAGTTCAATTCCAAAGTAAATTAGAATCACCTGCTTGAAATCTAATTATTTCTAACTACTTCTAGAAGGTGCCAATAATATTGTCCCGGCCATTTTAGGATTTCTTTGTGGAATTAGCTAAGATTCAGTAAATATTTTTTATATTTTTATTTTTTTCAACTGCACACTGAAGACATGCATATGTGGATACCAAAATATTTTTTTATTTCAACAGTTTTCTGGAATAAATGCTGCATTATTTGAAAAAAGTGCAAGGGTGCCAATATTTTTCGCCACGACTGTATGTAGTTGGCAGCCTTCTCTCTCATTGTGAATATGTGACTTAAGTGTCAAGAGAATTTTGCTATCTTAATTGTTGACATACACTATCACTCGTTTTTAATAATTCCTGGAGGTTGTAAGGCTCTGGTCAATAATGAATTAGACTAAACCCCATATCTGCAATTGGTCCGGAATTGTTTATTGATGAGAATTCTGCTCATAATATCATGCACATTCGTTTATATATCACACATAGCGTCATAAATGTCCACACACATAGCGTCACATATGTCCCTCCTCGTCTACTCCAAAACATACATTTCTTATCTTGTCCTGCAACATGTTTTACAATCTTATTGCAAGCCCAACGTTTTTTCCCCTCCCTGGGTGGAGAGACCTTCTTCCCTTTATCAGTTTCACAGTGGTCACCAGTTGTCTGTCACTAGTTCCTACTTTCCTATGCACACACATTCAAGCCATTTATAAAAATCCTGTTAGTTATTGTTTCTACCATTACCTTAAACTTATACATCATTTAGTCATCATTAAACATTTAACTCATATGAATTCATTTATAACACTTAAGCACATGCAGGTAACAGATGATGTGTTTCTGCCAAGGCTGCATCTTCCTCTCTCCCCACCATCTTGACTCAATGTCAAAAATTAGCAAGTGGCGAGAAGACATGAATGAAGCATTGTCCCTTTAATCAATGACCACACTTCTAATGGCAGTACTAACATGCACTGAGACAGGAAAGCCTACATTAGCATTTTCTATGCAATCCATTTGCCTGATTGTATGCACACACAGATGTGCATTCGGAAAGAATTCAGACTCTGACTTTTTCCACATTTTGTTACAGCCTTATTCTTAAATTGAATAAATA
The DNA here is from genome assembly GCA_030435695.1 of Brachymystax lenok tsinlingensis. Taxonomy (NCBI): domain Eukaryota; kingdom Metazoa; phylum Chordata; class Actinopteri; order Salmoniformes; family Salmonidae; genus Brachymystax; species Brachymystax lenok. The sequence goes on from CM059798.1 coordinate 9,596,053, forward strand.
TTTTTTTTCCCCTCATCAATCTACACATAATACCCCATAATGACAAAGCAAAAACTGGTTTTGGGAATTTGTAGCAAATGTATAAAAAAATATATATCCTCATCAATCTACACACAATACCCCATAATGAGAAGACAAAAACAGACATTTAGAAATGTTTGCAAATGTATAAAAAAATAAAAAAATGTATTCAGACTCTTCACTCAGTACTTTGTTGAAGCACCTTTGGCAGTGATTATGGCCTCTAGTCTTCTTGGTATGACGCTACAAGCTTGGCACACCTGTATTTGGGGAGTTTCTTAAGCTCTGTCAGGTTGAATGGGGAGCGTCGCCGCACAGCTATTTTCAGGTCTCTCCAGAGATGTTCGATAGGGTTCACGTCCTGGCTTTGGCCGGGCCATTCAAGGACATTCAGAGACTTGTCCTGAAGCCACTCCTGCGTTGTCTTGGCTGTGTGCTTAGGGTTGTTGTCCTGTTGGGAGGTGAACCTTTGCCCCAGTCTCATGTCCTGAGTGCTCTGGAGCAGGTTTTCATCAAGGATCTCTCTGTACTTTTCTCTGTTCATCTTTGCCTCAAACCTGACTGGTCTCCCAGTACCTGACCTGAAAAACATCCCCACAGCAACAGTTTTCAGCTGTGCTAACATAATTGCAAAAGGCTTTTCTAATGATCAATTAGCCTTTTAAAATGATAAACTTGGATTAGATAACACAACGTGCCTCTGTACGCCTATGTAGATATTCCATTAATCTGCCATTTCCAGCTACAATAGTCATTTTCAACATGACCATGTCTACACTGTATTTCTGATCAATTTGATGTTATTTTAACGGACAAAAAATTTGCTTTTCTTTCAAAACAAGGACATTTTGAAGTGACCCCAAACCTTTGAACGGTGGTGTGCATGCAGAGAAAAACACAAATGTGCATGCACCACCCCCACCCCCCTCTCCCCTTCACCCCTCCTGGCCATGCGTGCAGAGTGTGATATCTCTGTCGGCTCTGTCAACAGTGTTCCTGACTGCTGTCACACCGGCCTCGCACACCCTCATTAAATAACTCTTCTCTCTATCCCCCTCTTTCCTATCCTCCGTCTCCTCCCCATCTCTTCTCCCTACGGCCAGTGTATGTGTGTGGTGTGCGTCAGCGCTGGGTGCGTGTTCATTTGCTTTGATCATGGAGGGATTAGGGGGCGACAACAGGTGTGAAAGACAAAATAGATAATGGCATACTATGCCCCTGGCATCTCTCTCTCTCTCTACCCCCCCACACACACACACACACACCTCTCTCCCCTACCACTACCCCTTCCCCCACACACATATACACATGCTACACTAAAACATGTATACTAACGGCCACTTAAAACAATCTTTTGACATGAGTACAACGGCCACATAAAGCAATCTTTTGACATGAGTACATGAAACACAGTTAAAGTAACTGCCCAGTGAAATATCACTTTTAAAAGTTCATATTCTGTTAACTCATAACCAAATAATGTTGTTGACTTGTCTTATACTAGTATTTGTGGCCAAAGCATAAATTGGAGAAAAAACACTTAACCCCCTTCCCCCTCAAACTTGTATCTCAAACAGCGTTTAAAAAATGCTTGCTATTCCTCATAGAACATGATGTCATCTCCCTGAGGAGGATAATCTGGCCAATCAGCAGTCTAATGACCATTATACGCCCACACCATTCTGTTGTTGGGGTACACATACACACCATTCCAACACAGAAAAGCTGCTTTTTAACATACTTATTTTTTTAAATTAGGATGGAATACTATACATAGGTAATATTTCATAGAAATCTGGAAACACTGGGCAGTTACTTTAAATATTCAACACCTTCCATACTAAGTACATGAACTACATTAAAACATTCATGCTCTTCTGCCATGCAGCCAGCCACCACAATACTCATTATCAAAATGACATCTGGAAGAGCAGTGTGTGTGTGTGTGCACGCAATTGCACGTACATGCATACGTGCCTGAGCTTTTGCGTCGGTCTGTGTGACTGTTCTTGTCTGTGTGTGTGATTGTCTGCTCATGCCTGCGTGGTTCCGTGTATGTGTGCCCATCTACGTGTGTCTGTGTGTGTGTGTGTGTGTGTGTCAACCGTCCCATAAGAGGTAGCTAGAGTAGAGTGTAGAGTGCTAGTATTTAGACTAACAAGGAGTACATTATGGCAGTAAAGAGGCTCCCTGGTGATATTCTGCTAAGGCAGGGTAGTGTTGTGATGGGGATGGTAGGGCTGATGATGTAACAGACCTCCTGCATTACAGGGATGGGGCTGATCTATGTGTACTGTGGGGTCTCCCCCTGGGAACCTGGTGTGCGTGCAGAGAAATGAGTGCAGATACATGTAATGTATGTTTGTTTGTGTGTGTGTCCTTTGTGTGTGTGTGTGTGTGGGTGTACACTGCATGACCAAAAGTATGTGGACACTTGCTCGTCAAACATCTCATTCCAAAATCATGGGCATTAACATGGAGTTTGTCCCCCGTTTGCTGCTAGAACAGCCTCCACGCTTTCCACTAGATGTTGGAACATTGCTGCGGGGACATGCTTCCATTCAGCCACAAGAGCTTTAGTGATGTGATGTTGGGCGATTAGGCCTGGCTAGCAGTCGCCGTTACAATTCATCCCAAAGGGGTTTGATGGAGTTGAGTTCATGGCTCTGTGCAAGCCAGTAAAGTTCTTCCACACCGTTCTCGACAAACCATTACTGTATGGACCTCGCTTTGTGCACAGAGGGCATTGTCATCCTGAAACAGGAAAGGCCTTCCCCAAACTTTTGCCACAAAGTTGGAGGCACAGAATTGTCTAGAATGTCATTATATGCTGTAGCGTTAAGATTTCCCTTCATTGGAACTAAGGGGCTTTAGCCCGAACCATGAAAAACAGCTCCAGACCATTATTACTCCTCCACCAATCTTTACAGTTGGCACTATGCATTCGGGCAGGTAGGGTTCTCCTGGCATCCGCCAAACCCAGATTTGTCTGTCGAACTGCCAGATGGTAAAGTGTGATTCAATACTCCAGAGAACGCGTTTCCACTTCTCCAGAGTCCAATGGCGGCTAGCTTTACACCACTCCAGCCTACACTTGGCATTATGCATAGTCTTGTGTGCGGCTGCTGGGCCATGGAGACCCATTTCATGAAGCTCCTGACGAACAGTTCTTGTGCTGACGTTGTTTCCAGAGGCAGTTTGGAACTCAGTAGTGAGTCTGCAACCGAAGTGAAACGATTTTTACGCGCGCTACACGCTTCAGCACTTTGCAGTACAGTTCTTTGAGCTTGTGTGGCCTACAACTTCGAGGCTAGACTTTTCCACTTCACAATATCAGCACTTACAGTTTACCATGGCAGCTCTAGCACAGATTGCATGGCTGTGTGCTTAATGTTATACACCTGTCAGCAACGGGTGTGGCTGAAATAGCCGAATCCACTAATCTGAAGGGGTGCCCACATTTGTATATTTGTATTGGAGTCCACCTGTGGTAAATTCAATTGATTGTACATGATTTGGAAAGGCACACACCTGTCTATATAAGGTCCAACAGTTGACAGTGCATGTCAGAGCAAAAACCAAGCCATGTGGTCGAAGGAATTGTCCGTAGAGCTCCGTAGAACACAGACTTGGGGAATACTTATGTTTTTGGTTTTTTTTACATTTGCTACAAATTCCCAAAACCAGTTTTTGCTTTGTCATTATAGGGTATTATGTGTAGATTGATTAGGGGAAAAAATGATTTAGTCCATTTAAGAATACGGCTGTAACGTAACAAAATGTGGAAAAAGTCAAGGGGTCTGAATACTTTCCGAATGCATTGTACAATGCCTTGCAAAAGTATTCATCCCCCTTGGAGTTTTTACTATTTTGTTGCATTATAACCTGTAATTTAAATAGATTTTTATTTGGATTTCATGTAATGGACATACACAAAATAGTCCAAATTGGTGAAGTGAAATTAAAAAAATTACTTGTTTCAAAATATTCAAAAAAATTAAAAACTGAAAAGTGGTGCGGGCATATGCATTCACCCCCTTTGCTATGAAGCCTCTAAATAAGATCTGGTGCAACCAATTACCTTCAGAAGTCACATAATTAGTTTTAAAAAGTCCACCTGTGTGCAATCTAAGTGTCACATGATCTGTCACATGATTTCAGTATATATACACCTGTTCTGAAAGGCCCCAGAGTCTGCAACACCACTAAGCAAGGGGAACCACCAAGCAAGCGGCACCATGAAGACCAAGGAGCTCTCCAAACAGGTCAGGGACAAAGTTGTGGAGAAGTACAGATCAGGGTTGGTTTATAAAAAATATCTGAAACTTTGAACATCCCACGGAGCACCATTAAATCCATTATTAAAAAAATGGAAAGAATATGGCACCACAACAAACCTGCCAAGAGAGGGCTGCCCACCAAAACTCACAGACCAGGCAAGGAGGGCATTAATTAGAGAGGCAACAAAGAGACCAAAGATAACCCTGAAGGAGCTGCAAAGCTCCACAGCGGAGATTGGAGTATCTATCCATAGGACCACTTTAAGCCATACACTCCAAACAGCTGGGCTTTACTGAAGAATGGCCAGAAAAAATCCATTGCTTAAACATTTGTTGTTCACCAAAAGGCATGTGGGAGACTCCCCAAACATGGAAGAAGGTACTCTGGTCAGATGAGACTAAAATTGAGCTTTTTTGGCCATCAAGGTAAATGATATGTCTGGAGCAAACCCAACACCTCTCATCACCCCGAGAACACCATGTTTTTCATCGGCAGGGACTGGGAAAATGGTCAGAATGATGGATGGCGCTAAATACAGGGAAATTCTTGAGGGAAACCTGTTTCAGTCTTCCAGAGATTTGAGACTGGGACAGAGGTTCACCTTCCAGCAGGACAATGACCCTAAGCATACTGCTAAAGCAACACTTGAGTGGTTTAAGGGGAAACATTTAAATGTCTTGGAATGGCCTAGTCTTAGGACTTAAAGATTGCTGTACACCAGCAGAACCCATCCAACTTGAAGGAGCTGGAGCAGTTTTGTCTTGAAGAATGGACAAAAATCCCAGTGGCTAGATGTGCCAAGTTTATAGAGACATACCTTATAGGAAAAATGCCAAGGGGGGGAACACTTTCGCAAGCCACTGTATATAGTATATGATAAGGTGACCTTTGTCGATGTCTGCGTGTGTGAATGTATGTACATTTCGTGTGGGTTAGCCACCTTTGAGAGATGTGAGAACAAGTGTGTGGACTTGTCTATGCATCTTAAAGGGGAATGGAAACACTTCAGGAAGTAAAGCTATAAGCACAGTTATGTATTTTATTAAATGTTGTATTTCACCTTTAGTTCTCATTTACAACTGCGACCTGGCCAAGATAAAGCAAAGCAGTGCGACACAAACAACAACACAGAGTTACACATGGAATAAACAAACATACAGCCAATAATACAGTAGAAAAGGTATATATTCAGTGTGTGCAAATGAGGTAAGACAAGGGAGGTAAGGCAATAAATAGGCCATAGTGGCAAAGTAATTACAAGATAGCAATTAAACACTGGAGTGATAGATGTGCAGAAGATGAATGTGCAAGTAGAGATACTGGGGTGTAAAGGAGCAAAATAAATAAATAAATACAGTATGGGATGAGGCAGTTGGATGGGCTATTTACAGATGGGCTATGTACAGGTTCAGTGATCTGTGAGCTGCTCTGACAGCTGGTGCTTAAAGTTAGTGAGGGAGATATGAGTCTCCAGCTTCTGTGATGTTTGCAGTTCATTCCAGTCATTGGCAACAGAGAACTAGAAGGAAAGGCGGGCAAAGGAGGAATTGGCTTTGGGGGTGACCAGTGAAATGTACCTGCTGGAGCGTGTGCTTCCGGTGGGTGCTTCTATGGTGACCAGTGAGCTGAGATAAGGTGGGGCTTTACCTAGCAAAGACTTGTAGATGACCTGGAGCCAGTGGGTTTGGCGACGAGTATGAAGCGAGGGCCAGCCATCGAGAGCGTACAGGTCGCAGTGGTGGGTAGTATTCCATCCACTAATACTAAACTTGTGCATTTAACATAGAAACATCTCTATTTTTAGGATGATGATTTTGTACGTTTATTAGAGGCAATCTTGAATTGCCACTGACGACTGGCGCGATTGAGCACATAGTGAGCAATAGTAATGGGGTATTTTTGTAGGAACTAACTCCGCCATGGTTCGTTTAACAAAGCCTATGGGAAAATGTACAAAATAAACAATGAAAATAAGGTCTGTGGTAAACACAGGCTTAGGAGATCTTATACGTTTTGCTCTATGAGATAATCTACATCAGCTAACGTCACTTTTTGTCAATTTTGAAGCATTTATGTAATAAAAACACAACACACAAAGGCTTCATAATTCATAAAGATCATGTTAACTGACTGACATTATCTCATAGATAAAAACATCTAAGATCTCATAAGTCTGTATTAACCTCAGACCTTCGGCGTTTATTCCAAAACCCTATTTTTTTCCCCATTTATTTTGCCCATAGGAATAGCTGAACGAACCAGAGGTAAATCATTTCCGTTTTTTAGGACTACAAGCTGGCGAGATCTATTTTGAGTGGGGGACTGAAAGTGAATGAATGCTGCCACCGGCCTCTACTACACTGGACCTGAAAGGTTTCTCACAACTTTGACAGCTTTGTCATTGAAATCAGGACAACAATATTAAGGTAAGAAACTGTATAGCTGGCCGTGACTGGGAGTCCCATAGGGCGGTGCACAATTGGCCTAATGTTGTCCGGATTAGGGGAGGGTTTGGCCGGGGGGCTTTCCTTGGCTCATCACGCTTTAGCAACTCGTGGCGGGCCGGGCGCCTGCAAGCTGACCTCGGTCGTCCGTTGAGCTGTGTTTCCTCCGACACATTGGTGCAGCTGGCTTCCGGATTAAGCGAGCAGGTGTTGAGAAGCAGTGGGGCTTGGTGGATCATATTTCGGAGGACTCATGACTCGACCTTCGCCTCTCCCGAGCCTGTTGGGAAGTTGCAGCGATGAGACAAGATTGTAACTACCAATTGGTAGAAAAAAGTATATATATAATAAAAAAACAAATAGTTTTTACATTGGTAATTATAAAATTTACATTTTAAAGTATTTTTTCAGATTATAATATTAGTCTGTGAAATAAACTTTCGAATACAAGCCGAGTACACAATGAGGCAAAACGAGCCAAGGTAGCTGGCTAGCCTACTTGATTTAGCTCTTCTCTTGTCTTGTCTCCTTGATGCCTAATGAGATATCTAACTATGTTTTCATTGATAGATGTACAAAATACAATGCTCATATTGACAATTCTGAAGAGAATTTGTCATTGGTATTAGCTAAGAACTAAAATGAAATGGCTAGGGTCTGATTTGATTTGTAGCTAGCTAGCTAGCTAGTAGATAGCCAGCCACAAGAAAGAGCTGCTGCAGGATTTCTATTTTACAAGTAAAATGTATGATACCCATATAATTATCAGCTAGCTAAATAACTATCTACATAGGTAGGTATCTCATTAGGCATCTTTATCTGTGATATGATTCCTAAAATAGTAAGCCTGCTGACTGTTGATTGCAATAATGAATGTAGCCTTAGCCTGAAGCTTAACCCTTATAGCTAGCTAGCTAGCTAATAGCTCTGATTTTTGAATGCTCCGGCGTGTAGTCAGCTCGGTAACTACATTATCCTGGTCTAGCTGGTACTCTAACTGTTAATTATGTATTATTGTTATGTACTATTGGGCCTATATATACTGTACATTAGGTCTATGCTTAACATTTTTTGCTTCCTCTCTTTCTCTCTCTGTCTGTAGGACACTGGTGGACTGTCAGCTCTCAGAACTTAGTGAAGAGGACGACACTGTAGACATGTCACCTGTGCACCAGGCAGTCAACAGAAGTTGTCTCCAAGGTGCCAAGGACAGACAGGGGCTGGAGAGACTGGACAACATGCTGCTGAGTCTGCAGACAGGGTTGAGGGACAATCATACCCTCACAGCCTAGATAGAAACATAGGAAGGAGGATATGACGTGGTTTGTTTGTGTTGCACCGGAATGCAAGGGCAAGCAGTAATGCATCATAGGGGACCTAAATTGTTTTAGGTTGTGGTACTCCAGTGAGTGTGACTCATTGCAGACATAGGGACTAGTAAAGGGACACCTAGTCCTCACCCAGTAGCTCAGATTGTCACTAGTCATTTCACCTCCCTTGCATGCTTTTAATTTGTTCCCATTCTGACTCTTCGTGTATTAGGCTATAAGCATAGTGGAATGTATCAGGCTATTGGCATCGTGTATTAGGCTATAGGCCTAGTGTGTACAGAAGAAATAGAAGTTGTAAAAGCCAATTATTCTTATTATATGCCTTATTCTTATCATATTTTGTAATTCAAATTTTCAATGTAACTTGCACTTTGTTTTCAGGTTTGAGTGAGACGATGTATTCCCCTCAATAAAGTACTTTCAATAAAGTTGTTGATTTATTAATATTATAAAACTTGTGTATGTCTTTCCTTATCATATTTAAGACGAAATGCCATTTGTAATATGTTTTGGTGCAGATATGTGTTTAATATACAGTCCAGATAAGCAAGTGCCTAATAATGTAACATTCCATAGAATTCTAGAAAATACCACCGTTCACTAAAACGGATGTAACTTATTCACAGTAAAATGTATTAATATTCTGATTTCAAATTTTCAGATCCTGACAAAATAAGAAAGACTCAATATGCTCTAAGTTTTTCTCTGTCCTCATAAGAAGTTGTTTAAATGGCAGTTGTTTGGGAAAAATGCGTTGATTTTCGCATTTCCACAGGCGTTTTTTCTTGACTGATTGCCATTTGATTGATGCGGTGCTATTGTATGTCATTTCATTTGAACGGGCAGTTTCTCAGCTTTCAAAATACAGCATGTATTGTTTATTCTTATATGGTTTGACACCAGCAAATTTTGCTTATTAATGCTAGCAGAGTTCATGGTCTTTCAGCCAGTTTTGTGATTCAGCCATTTTGGGGAGATCCTGCCAGTGATGCAACAATGTCAATATGGCAAGTTACTGTTACAGTTAGCTGCTGTTCTAAAGCCTAGTGTTTCCATTCCCCTTTAACACTTGGTGTGTGTGTGTGTGTGTGTGTGTGTGTGTGTGTGTGTGTGTGTGTGTGTGTGTGTGTGTGTGTGTGTGTGTGTGTGTGTGTGTGTGTGTGTGTGTGTGTGTGTGTGTGTGTGTGTGTGTGTGTGTGTGTGTGTGTGTGTGTGTGTGTGTGTGTGTGTGTGTGTGTGTGTGTGTGTGTGTGTGTGTGCGTGTGTGTGTGTGTGTGTCTGGGACACCTTGCTAATTGCAGCACCATGTCTAAATGTGCGATGGTTCTGTGCTACAGGAGCACAGGTGTACGATGTGTCCTTCACTTTAATGTGCCATCAATCTCTCACACTGGAGACACGCCAGAGAACACACACACAAGGTACACACTTCAAGGATGTACACTTGCAGGATACGCATCAAGGCATAGACATTCACACACTTGCACTGTAAAGGGGTTGGTGTGAATTTAACAGTAGCTTACAGGCAGCTCACTGGCAAGTAAAATTATGTATTATATGCTGCAGTAAACTTATTGTAATATACAGTGCCTTCGGAAAGTATTCAGACCTTTTTACTTTTTCCACATTTTGTGACGTTACAACCTTATTCTAAAATAGATTAAATCATTTTTTTCCTCAGAAATCTACACACAATACCCCATAATGAGAAAGCTAAAACAGGTTTATAGAAATTTTTGCAAATGTAGTTAGACCCTTTGCTATGAGACTCAAAATTGAGCTCAGGTGCATCCTGTTTCCATTGATCATCCTTGAGATGTTTATACAACTTGATTGGAGTCTACCTGTGATACATTCAATTGATTGGACATGAGGTCCGTAAGGTCCCACAGTTGACAATGTATGTCAGAGAGAAAACCAAGCCATGAGTTCGAAGGAATTGTCCGTTGAGCTCCGAGACAGGATTGTTTCGAGGCACAGATCTGGAAGGTCCGCAAGAACACAGTGTCCTCCATCATTCTTAAATGGAAGAAGTTTGGAAACACCAAGTCTCTTCCTAGAGCTGGCCGCCCGGCCAAACTGAGCAATCGGAGGAGAAGGGCTTTGGTCAGGGAGGTGACCAAGAACCTGATGGTTACTCTGACAGAGCTCTAGAGTTCCTCTGTGGAGATGGGAGAACCTTCCAGAAGGACAACCATCTCTTCAGCACTCCTCCAATCAGGCCTTTATGTTAGAGTGGCCAGACGGAAGCCACTCCTCAGTAAAGGCACATGACAGCCCCCTTGGAGTTTTCCAAAAGGAGAAACAAGATTCTCTGGTCTGATGAAACCAAGGTTGAACTCTTTGGCCTGAATGCCAAGCGTCACAGTGAATCATGGTGGTGGCAGCATCATGCTGTGGGGATGTTTTTCAGGGCAGGGACTGGGAGACCAGTCAGGATTGAGGCAAAGATGAACAGTGCAAATACACAGAGATCCTTGATGAAAACCTGCTCCAGAGCACTCAGGACCTCAGACTGGGGCGAAGGTTCACCTTCCAACAGGACAACGACCCTAAGCACACAGCCAAGGCAATGCAGGAGTGGCTTCGGGACAAGTCTCTAAATGTCCTTGAGTGGCCCGGCCAGGGCCCGGACTTGAACCCGATCGAACATCTCTGGAGATCCCTGAAAGTAGCTGTCCAGCGACGCTCCCCATCCAACCTGACAGAGAAGAATGGGAGAAACGCCCCAAATACAGGTGTGCCAAGCTTATAGCGTCACACCAAGAAAACTCGATGCTGTAATCAGGGTCTGAACACTTATTTAAATATAATATTAAAAAATTTATTTTCAATAAATTGGCAAAAACGTCTCTTAACCTGTTTTTTCTTTGTCATTATGGGGTACTGTGTGTATGTAACAGGTGTAAAATATACTTTATGTATTTCACCGAAAATCCCTCATATTTATTTAAATGTATTATTTTCAGGTTATTTTGAGATGTATAACAGTATTTTCACGAGTGAACTATTTTATTGTATTTATTTTGTATATTGTGTTAATGTTGTGGTGTCATCAACGGGAGCCATGCTTTTACTCCTCACTTTGCGCAAGCGTGATGAAGAGAGGTATGTGTTTATGTATGCTCCGGTATTTTGAATGCAAATGTTCACAAATGCACGAAAAAGACATGCAAACATTATATCATCATTGATTTAGTGTTGTTGCACCACTGTTTGTAGGAATATAGATTAGCGTGAATGGGGAGAATTTTCGAGCGAAACTTGTATTGCAACTTGCAAGGCTAGGCCAGCTACGTTGGTTGCGGGAGAGGGTCTCTTTCAGGTACAGACAGCGTGAGTTTTCTGACGAAGGGCAATCTGCACCGTCTTTTGTCTTTTATCAGGCAAATATACTTGTTCATGAGAGTCCAGACGGCAGCATTAAAGTTTGCCTTGCATTTGTATCCATTCCATGCAGGTATGTTTTGAAATGTGACGTTTTTGTATTTCATGTTTAATGTGCCTAGTTAGCAGTCGTTCATTTTGTTACTTGTCTGGTCATGTCAAAAATAACGTTGTTGCCTCATTAGTATGCCTCAGGTATAATGGTACAATAGTATACTCAAATAAATATCTAGCACAAACAAGCAAATTCATTTTTTTGTTGATGTAGAGTTTGCTCAAAGCGTGATGAGGAGTGGCAAATATACTTGTGCATGAGAGTCCAGATGGCAACATTAAAGTTTGCCTTGCATTTGTATCCATTTCTTGCAGCCATTAAAAGAGAGACAACCAGCAGAGTTGTGTCTAGAGCCTTCCAGCTACACCTCACCAGAACATAACGCAGAAAGGTACCGGTACAGAACCGGTTACATGTAGATTGATGAGGGAACAAAAACAATTTAATCAATTTTAGAATAGGGCTGTAACGTAACAAAATGTGGAAAAAGTCAAGGGGTCTGAATACTTTCTGAAGGCCCTGTAAATACAGTAGCAAAGCAAGTACTGTGTAATGACACACAATACCAACAACATTATCTGGTTAAACAATTATTGAATAATGATGGACAACTATGTGATTATCCAGAAATTATGAGAACACACATTGTTACATTCACTCCTGAGGAGTATCAAATTGTTGTTAGAGCTGTCCCAAAAGGTGCTATTCTTCTTTTTGGAGATTATAACAATACTCAAAGTGCAACTGTTGAGGATTTTGTAGCCTCAATACAACTAGAAGGAATTGACATTTTAAACTGTAATAACATATATATATATAAGAGAACTATGTCAAGATGTCACTATTCCCTCTGCTAAAATGTACTCGAATGCAGCCCTAGGACAAGTGAACTTGGAATAAAGTCTCGTTGTTGTCTGGCAAGTATAGTATATCTAATAAGGTGAAAGAAGTATCAAACAAACTCATTCATAGAATCTACCCTGTAAAGACCTTTATTATACACAGATTTAAAATAGTTACTGATAACAAATGTGTATTTTGTGGTTGTGACCCAGAAACTCTTGACCATTTATTTTGGGACTGTTCTTATGTCAGAATATTTTGGAGTGAGTTAGAAGATATTATTTGAAAAGAAACGACTATTAATGTTAATCTGAGAGACTGATATTATGATTTATTTTTATCCAAATGATATGGACCCTGATTTAACTTCCATTGTTAATTTGTTTATATTTCATGGAAGATTCTTTATCCATAAAAGGAAGTGGGCGGAGAACAAACCTCTTTTCACATTATTTAAGATAATTTCAAAATAATATTTCAATTCTATCAGTAAATGTAAAAACAAAAAAGCAATACTCACCATAAAACTTTTTGACAAATTGAAAATGTATCTCGATATGTAATACCCCTGTCTGTTAGGTTTATGTACTCTTGTTTGTATATTTCTGTTTTTGTATTTGTTGTGTTCATAATAAATACTTTTAAAAAATTAATAAAAAAAGACAATACCATAAAATTGACTGGTACCGTAATCGGAACAAATAAATGGATACATGGATGAGGGGAGTGGTTTGTATTTCACAGTATTTTACTGTAATTACAAGGGATTGATGCAAGCAGGTTGGCTGCTAGGTAAAGTGTTTGCACATTACAGCATATTAATGAATATTTGGTGTTTTATATCACTTGCAAATGCTCAACTATGTATTGTTTTAGACTGCATAACCACATACTGTAGGAGTTAAATTGCTACTCACATGTGCAACAAATGTAGCCTCTTACAAGACATGCCTCAAAATATGTTAATGAGTCAGAAACCATGCACCCACTGCTGGTCAAAAGGTTTTTGGCGCTTAAAAGATACTATGGGGCACTGTATTTATTCTGTAGGGTGGAATTACAGTACAACAGCAATTATTTCCCTGCCCACAACATTTCCGCACAATGCACCATAATTTACAGTATGCTGCAGCAAAACATTTCAGAGTATTTTACTGTTGATAATACCCCAAATTACCATATAAATTACAGTTTTCAGATACAGTGTAGCTAAATATTGGTGGTGGATAAGAGGAAACCTTCTTGGAAGAGAAGAGCCGGGGGTTTACCTTTGAGTTGATGTAAAATATTCATCATCAACTTGGCTTTACCTCAGCAGAAACAGGAGAGATGGAGAGAATGAGAGGAGAAGGAGGAAGACGAGAAGAAGGGAAAGATGACAGTGAATCATCAGTTAATGTATGAATAAATTCCGTAGCCACACAGAAAAATAGGAGAAAAAAAATGTTTATTTGCTTTGGTTAATTTATACATTAGGCCTATATAATGCTGATTTAAATTTAGCATTTTCTCTGGCACCCATGTTTAACCCATTAAATTATTGAGTTTATTTCATATAAAAAAAGGGTGTTATGACATCAATCATACAGAAAGTCCTCTTTAAATCCTGTTCATAAGCATATCAACAACAAACCTCAGGAAAAGTATCTAAGCAAATGCCAACATGGAGTTCAATCTTCCACACCAGGCCAGTAAAAAGCCCCAACATAATTAATCCTTTACAAGCATTAACAACAAGTAATAATGAAAAGGAGACACTGCAGCGACCAGCTCTAATCCAATAGAAATTGAAGCGTTTCAGCTTACTGGTCATTCACTCTCCAAATCAAATCACAAAATGGAGGCTTCTCTGCCAAGTGCTGTTCACGGCTCCTGTAAGGAACAAGAATTGTGTGGCAATGCTCCATCTGGGGAAAGGAGAGAACAGAGAGAGAACGGCCCCGCACCAGTCCAAATCAATCCAGAGCAGAGACTATGTATTCTGGTCCAAACCAGATTAAAGCCATACTATGGAAGGTTTCTATCCAAGCCAACCCAGGCAAAAACAACTGTAGAAATAGCCTGGTTCAAACTGGATGGACTGGAGTGCCACATAGAGAGAATGAGTGTGTGTCTCAGGAAGTAGAGTTGTGTTTTAAATGGGAGGGCTGTGTGTCCATAATATCTCTCTCTCTCTCTCTCTCTCTCTCATTAAAGCAGACAAGGACAAACTGAGCCTGACATGTACTGAGAGGTAACCACAGACAGAAAGGGAGGGGGGGAAGGGAATGGGGATGGGGAGAGAGAGGGGGGTTTGTTATGGAGCAAGGAGCAGTAGATGGAGGGAGAGAATGAGGGATGTGAGAGAGATACAGAGAGGGGGTAGAGAAGAGAAAGAGGGAGGTGTTGGGAGCCAGACATGAATGGATGATGTGGGTTTGGGCGAGGGGTGGTATAGGAAGAGGAAGATGGAAAAAAGACAGAAGAACGTTGGGGGCATGAGAACCCTCCTTGTCATGTCCAGACCTGAGTTTTACAGTCTGGCGTGTTTAGTTTAGTTTTTGGTGTAGGGTTTTTTGGTTCTAGGTGTGATTTTCTATGTTGGGTTAATGGTTCACAATTAGAGGCAGCTGAGTGTCATTACCTCTAATTGGGAACCATATATATGTTTGTGGTTTTGCACTAGGGTTTTGTGGGTTATTGTTTGTGTCATAGCTTAAGTTTATTCTATGTTATGTTCCATTGTTACAATCGTTTGTTTATTCCCAGATACGTTACGGAAATAAAGTATGTATACTGGATACCTCGCTGCGCTTGGTCCGTCACTCTAGAAGATCGTCACACTCCTCTCCTGTAGTTACACTTACTGTACAACACGTGTGTATTAGTTGTGTCTACCAGAGTTAATAAAAAGTCGGCACCAATGACTAAAACGTCATCCCTTCCCGCCCCCTCTTCCTTCAGTTTTAACTTCCAACATTTCTTTCAACGTCTCTATTTAAAGCTCTATTTGGAGGAAAGTAGTTGGGGGGATGCATACTGCATCAGGATGGGAGAGAGAACACACACACAAACGTTCACATCTGTGAGAGATACTGTACGATCCTGGGAGCCTTGGGTACAGCCCCCATCCATTTAGCAGGAAGCTGCTGTGCATTTGCTCATTTATTTTCATCCCCATATCGGGCCTTGTTTTATATGAGGGGAGTTTGAGAGGGGGAGAGAGAAAAAGGTCTGCCTGGGGACCCAGCCTGCAGTTTGATTACAGGAGGATGACAAGTTGGCGGGATGGAAGAAGAAGGATGGAGGGATGAAGGGTAATGTGGCCCACAGCACCGGAAACACCTACGTATCTGGGTTTTTGAGTTAGGTCCCTTGTGATGTGTGAAGGGTTTGTGTGTGCGTCTCCATTTATGTAGTTGAAGTGAAACTGTACTCTCTCTCCACTGTTCTGTGGGCAGCTCCACTGCTTCAGACAGAGATAAGCAGGCATAATTAAGAGACCATTAATAAATCTGTTAATGAGCACTCCATTAGAGAAAGGAAAAGGCCTGGCACATCAAACCCAGTCTACTGTACTGTGCTACACATTCTACACTATGTAGAGGAAACAACACGCTACACTGTAGAGGAAACAACATGCTACACTGTAGAGGAAACAACATGCTACACTGTAGAAGAAACAACATGCTACACTGTAGAGGAAACAACATGCGACACTATAGAGGAAACAACATGCTACACTGTAGAGGAAACAACATGCTACACTATAGA
This sequence comes from Brachymystax lenok tsinlingensis, assembly GCA_030435695.1. NCBI lineage: Eukaryota > Metazoa > Chordata > Actinopteri > Salmoniformes > Salmonidae > Brachymystax > Brachymystax lenok. The sequence continues at coordinate 9,612,168 of CM059798.1, forward strand.
GGAAGCAACATACTACACTGTAGAGGAAACAACATGCTACACTGTAGATGAAACAACATGCTACACTGTAGAGGAAACAACATGCTACACTGTAGAGGAAACAACATGCTACACTGTAGAGGAAACAACATGCTACACTGTAGAGGAAACAACATGCTACACTATAGAGGAAACAACATGCTACACTGTAGAGGAAACAACATGCTGCACTGTAGAGGAAACAACATGCTACACTATAGAGGAAACAACATGCTACACTATAGAGGAAACGACATGCTACACTGTAGAGAAAACAACATGCTACACTATAGAGGAAACAACATGCTACACTGTAGAGGAAACAACATGCTACACTGTAGAGGAAACAACATGCTACACTATAGAGGAAACAACATGCTACACTGTAGATGAAACAACATGCTACACTGTAGAGGAAACAACATGCTACACTGTAGAGGAAACAACATGCTACACTATAGAGGAAACAACATGCTACACTGTAGAGGAAACAACATGCTACACTGTAGAGGAAACAACATGCTACACTGTAGAGGAAACAACAAGCTACAATGTAGAGGAAACAACATGCTACATTGTAGAGGAAACAACATGCTACACTATAGAGGAAACAACATGCTACACTGTAGAGGAAACAACATGCTACACTGTAGAGGAAACAACATGCTGCACTGTAGAGAAAACAACATGCTACACTATAGAGGAAAGAACATGCTACACTATAGAGGAAACAACACGCGACACTGTAGAGGAAACAACATGCTACACTATAAAGGAAACAACATGCTACACTGTAGAGGAAACAACATGCTAAACTATAGAGGAAACAACATTCTACACTGTAGAGGAAGCAACATGCTGCACTGTAGAGGAAACAACATGCTACACTGTAGAGGAAACAACATGCTACACTGTAGAGGAAACAACATGCTACACTGTAGAGGAAACAACATGCTACACTATAGAGGAAACAACATGCTACAATGTAGAGGAAACAACATGCTACACTGTAGAGGAAACAACATGCTACACTGTAGAGGAAACAACATGCTACACTATAGAGGAAACAACATGCTACAATGTAGAGGAAACAACATGCTACACTGTAGAGGAAACAACATGCTACACTATAGAGGAAACAATATGCTACACTGTAGAGGAAACAACATGCTACACTGTAGAGAAAACAACATGCTACACTATAGAGGAAACAATATGCTACACTGTAGAGGAAACAACATGCTACACTGTAGAGAAAACAACATGCTACACTATAGAGGAAACAACATGCTACACTATAGAGGAAACAACATGCTTCACTGTAGAGGAAACAACATGCTACACTATAGAGGAAACAACATGCTACACTGTAGAGGAAACAACATGCTGCACTGTAGAGAAAACAACATGCTACACTATAGAGGAAACAACATGCTACACTATAGAGGAAACAACATGCTACACTGTAGAGGAAACAACATGCTACACTATAGAGGAAACAACATGCTACACTGTAGAGGAAACAAAATTCTACACTATAGGGGAAACAACATTCTACACTGTAGAGGAAACAACACGCTAAACTATAGAGGAAACAACACGCTACACTATAGAGGAAACAACATGCTACACTGTAGAGGAAACAACACGCGACACTGTAGAGGAAACAAAACGCTACACTGTAGAGGAAACAACAAGCTACACTGTAGAGGAAACAACATGCTACACTGTAGAGGATACAAAACGCTACACTGTAGAGGAAACAACATGCTACACTGTAGAGGAAACAACATTCTACACTGTAGAGGAAACAACAAGCTACACTATAGAGGAAACAACATGCTACACTATAGAGGAAACAACATGCTTCACTGTAGAGGAAACAACATGCTACACTATAGAGGAAACAACATGCTACACTGTAGAGGAAACAACATGCTGCACTGTAGAGAAAACAACATGCTACACTATAGAGGAAACAACATGCTACACTATAGAGGAAACAACATGCTACACTGTAGAGGAAACAACATGCTACACTATAGAGGAAACAACATGCTACACTGTAGAGGAAACAAAATTCTACACTATAGGGGAAACAACATTCTACACTGTAGAGGAAACAACACGCTAAACTATAGAGGAAACAACACGCTACACTATAGAGGAAACAACATGCTACACTGTAGAGGAAACAACACGCGACACTGTAGAGGAAACAAAACGCTACACTGTAGAGGAAACAACAAGCTACACTGTAGAGGAAACAACATGCTACACTGTAGAGGATACAAAACGCTACACTGTAGAGGAAACAACATGCTACACTGTAGAGGAAACAACATTCTACACTGTAGAGGAAACAACAAGCTACACTGTAGAGGAAACAACATGCTACACTGTAGAGGATACAACACGCTACACTGTAGAGGAAACAACATGCTACACTATAGAGGAAACAACATTCTACACTGTAGAGGAAACAACATGCTACACTATCGAGGAAACAACATGCTACACTATAGAGGAAACAACATGCTACACTGTAGAGAAAACAACATGCTACACTGTAGAGGAAACAACATGCTACACTATAGAGGAAACAACACGCTACACTGTAAAGGAAACAACATGCTACACTGTAGAGGAAACAACATGCTACACTTTAGAGGAAACAACATGCTACACTGTAGAGGAAACAACACGCTACACTGTAGAGGAAACATCATGCTACACTATAGAGGAAACAACATGCTACACTGTAGAGGAAACAACACGCTACACTGTAGAGGAAACAACATGCTACACTATAGAGGAAACAACATGCTACACTGTAGAGGAAACAACATGCTACACTGTAGAGGAAACAACATGCTACACTGTAGAGGAAACAACATGCTAAAATGTAGAGAAAACAACATGCTACAGTTATGGAACAGGTGTATATTATTTTAATTAATGTAGAGTTAGATGTTTGCTTCTCATCTCTGTAATAGGTATGTTACTTTATATACTCTTGTGCTTATTTTCAGTGTTAGTGTAGGGGGATTGGTCAAAAGAAGTGCACTATATAGGGAATATGGTACCATTTTGTATGCCACCCTGCATCCCATTTGGGAGACCAGATGCTGCTGAGAGTGGTGTTGGAGGGCCAGTAGGAGGCACTCTTTCCTCCGGTCCAAAAAACTATCCCAATGTCCCAGGGCAGTGATTGGGGACATTGCTCTGTGTAGGGTGCTGTCTTTCGGATGGGATGTTAAACGATTATCCTGACTCTCTGTGGTCACTAAAGATCCCATGACACTTATCGTAAGGGTGTTAACCACAGTGCCTTGTCTAAATTCCCAATCATGGCCACATAATGATCCCCAGCTTCCAATTGGCTCATTCATCCCCTGTAACTACTCCTTGGTAATCCAAGATGGCGTAGCAGTCAGACGTGTGTTTTGTCTTGTCCCGTCCTGTCCCATGTATATATTGTTTTCTTCGTATATATTTCGTATATAGCTAGCCGAAGAGGTCTATCAGCCAATTCTTGGGCCACAATACCTCTTTTGCCAATTGGCCTGGACTGTCACGAAACCCAGCAGATCCATCACGACTGGTCTGCCGACGTAACCGTCCTAGGTGGATCCAATAGGCTCTTCCAACAGGTCCTGCAGCCCCCAGCACCACTCCCATTCCCCAGGCGCTCTCATTTGTTGACTTCTGTAACCGTAAAAGCCTCAGTTTCATGCATGTTAACATTAGAAGCCTCCTCCCTAAGTTTGTTTTATTCACTGCTTTAGCACACTCCGCCAACCCTGATGTCCTAGCCGTGTCTGAATCCTGATTTAGGAAGGCCACCAAAAATCCTGAAATGTCCATCCCTAACTATGACTTTTTACGACAAGATAGAGCTGCCAAAGGGGGCAGAGCTGCAGACTACTGCAGAGATAGCCTGCAGAGTTCTGTCATACTATCCAGGTCTGTGCCCAAACAATTCGAGTTTCTACTTTTAAAAATCCACCTTTCCAGAAACAAGTCTCTCACCTTTGCAGCTTGTTATAGACCCCCTTTAGCCCCCAGCTGTGCCCTGGACACCATATCTGAATTGATTGCCCCCCATCTATTTTCAGTATTCCTACTGTTAGGTGACCTAAACTGGGACATGCTTAACACCCCGGCCGTCCTACAATCTAACCTAGATGCCCTCAATCTCACACAAATTATCAAGGAACCTACCAGGTACAACCCTAAATCCGTAACCATGGGCACCCTCATAGATATCATCATGACCAACTTGCCCTCTAAATACACCTCTGCTGTCTTCAACCAGGATCTCAGCGATCACTGCCTCATTGCCTGCGTGCATAATGGGTCCGCGGTCAAATGACCACCCCTCATCACTGTCAAACGCTCCCTAAAACACTTCAGCGAGCAGGCCTTTCAAATCGACCTGGCCCAGGTATCCTGGAAGGATATTGACCTCATCCCGTCAGTAGAGGATGCCTGGTTGCTCTTTAAAAGTGCTTTCCTCACAATCTTAAATAAGCATGCCCCATTCAAAAAAAATTGAACTAAGAACAGATATAGCCCTTGGTTCACTCCAGACTTGACTGCCCTTGACCAGCACAAAAACATCCTGTGGCGTTCTGCATTATCATCGAATAGCCCCCGCGATATGCAACTTTTCAGGGAAGTCAGGAACTAATATACTCAGTCAGTTAGGAAAGCTACGGCTAGCTTTTCAAACAGAAATTTGCATCCTGCAGCACTAATGTCAAAAGGTTTTTGGATACTGTTGGATACTCCCAGCTGCCCACTGCACTGAGGCTAGGATAAATCTACGATAATCGATAGTTTCAATAAGCATTTTTCTACGGCTGGCCATGCTTTCCACCTGGCTACCCCTACCCCGGCCAACAGCTCAGCACCCCCTGCAGCAACTTGCCCAAGCCCCCCCTCCCCGCTTCTCCTTCACCCAAATCCAGACAGTTGATGTTCTGAAAGAGCTGCAAAATCTGGATCCCTACAAATCAGCTGGGCTAGACAATCTGGACCCTCTCTTTCTCAAATTATTAGCCGAAATTGTAACCCCTAGCCTGTTGAACCTCTCTTTCGTATCGTCTGAGATCCCCAAAGATTGGAAAGCTGCCGCGGTCATCCCCCTCTTCAAAGGGGGAGACACTCTAGACCCAAACTGTTATAGACGTACAGTCGTGGCCAAAAGTTTTGAGAATGACACAAATTTGAATGACACAAAATATTTATTTCCACACAGTTTGCTGCTTCAGTGTCTTTAGATATTTTTGTCAGATGTTACTATGGAATACTGAAGTATAATTACAAGCATTTCATAAGTGTCAAAGGCTTTTATTGACAATTACATAGTTGGTTGATGCAAAGAGTCAATATTTGCAGTGTTGACCCGTCTTTTTTAAGACCTCTGCAATCCGCCCTGGCATGCTGTCAATTAACTTCTGGGCCACATCCTGACTGATGGCAGCCCATTCTTGCATAATCAATGCTTGGAGTTTGTACAAATTTGTGGATTTTTGTTTGTCCACCCGCCTCTTGAGGATTGACCACAAGTTCTCAATGGGATTAAGGTCTGGGGAGTTTCCTGGCCATGGACCCAAAATATCAATGTTTTGTTCCCCGAGCCACTGAGTTATCACTTTTGCCTCGTGGCAAGGTGCTCCATCATGCTGGAAAAGGCATTGTTCGTCACCAAACTGTTCCTGGAAGGTTGGGAGAAGTTGCTATCGGAGGAATTGTTGGTACCATTCTTTACTGATGGCTGTGTTCTTAGGAGAAATTGTGCGTGAGCCCACTACCTTGGCTGAGAAGCAACCCCACACATGAATGGTCTCAGGATGCTTTACTGTTGGCATGACACAGGACTGATGGTAACGCTCACCTTGTCTTCTCCGGACAAGATTTTTTCCGGATGCCCCAAACAATCGGAAAGGGGAATATCAGTATGTCCCTGATGTTTTTCCTGGAGAGAAGTGGCTTCTTTCCTGCCCTACTTGACACCAGGCCATCCTCCAAAAGTCTTCGCCTCACTGTGCCTGCAGATGCACTCACACCTGCCTGCTGCCATTCCTGAGCAAGCTCTGTACTGGTGGTGCCCCGATCCCGCAGCTGAATCAACTTTAGGAGACGGTCCTGGCGCTTGCTGGACTTTCTTGGGTGCCCTGAAGCCTTCTTCACAACAATTGAACCGCTCTCCTTGAAGTTCTTGATGATCCGATAAATGGTTGATTTAGGTGCAATCTTACTGGCAGCAATATCCTTGCCTGTGAAGCCCTTTTTGTGCAAAGCAATGATGACGGCACGTATTTCCTTGCAGGTAACCATGGTTGACAGAGGAAGAACAATGATTCCAAGCACCACCCTCCTTTTGAAGCTTCCAGTCTGTTATTCGAACTCAATCAGCATGGCAGAGTGATCTCCAGCCTTGTCCTCGTCAACACTCACACCTGTGTTAACGAGAGAATCACTGACATGATGTCAGCTGGTCCTTTTGTGGCAGGGCTGAAATGCAGTGGAAATGTTTTTGGGGGATTCAGTTCATTTGCATGGCAAAGAGGGACTTTGCAATTAATTGCAATTCATCTGATCACCCTTCATGACATTCTGGAGTATATGCAAATTGCCATCATACAAACTGAGGCAACAGACTTTGTGAAAATGTATATTTGTGTCATTCTCAAAACTTTTGGCCACGACTGTATATCCATCCTGCCCTGCCTTTCTAAAATATTCGAAAGCCAAGTTAACAAACAAATTACCGACCATTTTGAATCCCACCGTACCTTCTCCACTATGTAATCTGGTTTCCGAGCTCGTCACGGGTGCACCTCAGCCACACTCAAGGTCCTAAACGATATAATAACCGCCATCGATAAAAGACAGTACTGTGCAGCCGTCTTCATCGACCTGGCCAAGGCTTTCGACTCTGTCAATCACCACATTCTTATCAGTAGGCTCAACAGCCTTGGCTTCTCAAATGACTGCCTCGCCTGGTTCACCAACTACTTCTCAGATAGAGTTCAGTGTGTCAAATCGGAGGGCCGGACCTCTGGCAGTCTATGGGGGTGCCACAGGGTTAAATTCTCGGGCCGACTCTTTTCTCTGTATATATCGCTCTTACTGCTGATGATTCTCTGATCCCCCTCTACGCAGACGACACCATTCTGTATACATCTGGCCCTTCTTTGGACACTGTGTTAACAAACCTCCAAACAAGCTTCAATGCCAAACAACACTCTTTCCGTGGCCTCCAACTGCTTTGCAATGCTAGTAAAACTAAATATATGCTCTTCAACCGATTGCTGCCCGCACCCGCCCGATTAGCATCACTACTCTGGACGGTTCTGACTTAGAATATGTGGACAACTACAAATACCTAGGTGTCTGGTTAGACTGTAAACTCTCCTTCCAGACTCACATTAAGCATCTCCAATCCAAAATTAAATCTAGAATCGGCTTCCTATTTCGCAACAAAGCCTCCTTCACTCATGCTGCCAAACATAACATCGTAAATCTGACTATCCTACCGATCCTTGACTTCGGCGATGTCATTTACAAAATGGCCTCCAATACTCTACTCAGCAAACTGGATGTAGTCTATCACATTGCCATCCGTTTTGTCATCAAAGCCCCATATACTACCCACCACTGCGACCTGTATGCTCTCGTTGGCTGGCCCTCACCATAATATTTGTTGCCAAACCCACTGGCTCCAGGTCATCTATAAGTCTTTGCTAGGTAAAGCCCCACCTTATTTCAGCTCACTGGTCACCATAGCAACACCCACCCGTAACACACGCTCCAGCAGGTATATTTCACTGGTCATCCCCAAAGCAAACACCTCCTTTGGCCGCCTTTCCTTCCAGTTCTCTGCTGCCCATGACTGGAACGAATTGCAAAAATCACTGAAGCTGGAGTCTTACATCTCCCTCTCTAACTTTTGCATCAGCTGTCAGAGCAGCTTACCGATCACCTGTACACAGCCAATCTGTAAATAGCACACCCAACTACCTCATCCCCATATTGTTATTTATCCTCTTGCTCTTTTTCACCCCAGTATCTCTACTTGCACATCATCATCTGCACATCTATCACTCCAGTTTTAATGCTATATTGTAATTATTTTGCCTCTATGGCCTATTTATTTCCTTAACTCCCAAGTATTCTACATTTGCACACGCTGTACATAGATTTTTCTATTGTGTTATTCACTGTACGTTTGTTTATGTGTAACTCTGTGTTGTTGTTTTTGTCACACTGCTTTGCTTTATCTTGGCCAGTTCGCAGTTGTAAATGAGAAATTGCTCTCAACTGGCCTACCTGGTTAAATAAAGGTGAAATAAATAAACTATTCCCCAGGTCGTGGCTGTAAATGAGAATGTTCTCAGTCATTTTACCTGGTAAAAAAAGTTAAAATACTATCTTCCTTCTTGTTTAGTGTAGCAGAACACCCTCCTCAAAGTAAGATTTACAGTTACATGTGTATCCTGAGTATCCCCCAACCCCCTCAAAGCTTTACAGTAATAAATGAGACAGTACTATAACAGAGTAAAAACTCTTTACGTATCTGCAGTATGTACTGTAGTTCCAGTACGAAGGGTGCAGTACACCCTTTGGGGGTGGTGTTGTGTTTGTGGTGACGCTGGGAAGCTTTCAGGCCCTCTTATGTCACATGGCGGGTGTTATAAATGTTGGATGGCAATCAGGAGGACCGGGAGGAACGATCTGAGTGGGGTGGGGTGGCGGGGGGCTGTGTGTGTTTGTGTCGGAGAGAGAGGGCAAGAGTATGTGTACAGAACCAGTCAAAAGTTTGTATCACACCTATTCATTCAAGGGTTTTTCTTTATTTTGACTATTTTCTACATTGTATAATAATAGTGAAGACATCAAAACTATAACATAACACATATGGAGTCATGTAGTAACCAACAATGGTTAAAAAAATCAAAATCTATTTAACATATTAGATTCTTCAAAGTAGCCACCCTTGATGACAGCTTTTCACACTCTTGGCATTCTCTCAACCAGCTTCACTTGGAATGCTTTTCCAACAGTCTTGAAGGAGTTTCCACATGTGCTGAGCACTTGTTTGCTGCTTTTCCTTCACTCTGCGATCCAACTCATCCCAAACCATCTCAATTGGGTTGAGATCGGGTGATAGTGGAGGCCAGGTCATCTGATTACAGCACTCCATCACTGTCCTTCTTGGTCGAATAGCCCTTACACAGCTTGGAGGTGTGTTGGGTCATTGTCCTGTTGAAAAAACAAATTATAGTCCCACTAAGTGCAAACCAGAAGGGATGGCGTATCACTGCAGAATGCTGTGGTAGCCATGCTGGTTATGTATGCCTTTAATTCTAAATAAATCACAGACAGTTTACCAGCAAAGCACCCCCACACCATCACACCTACTCTTCCATGTTCACGGTGGAAACCACACATGTGGAGATCATCCGTTCACCACCGGTCTAACGTCTGTTGCTAGTGTTTCTTGCCCCAAGCAAGTCTATTCTTATTATTGGTGTCCTTTAGTAGTGGTTTCAGCAATTCAACCATGAAGGTCTGATTCACGCAGTCTCCTCTGAACAGTTGATGTTGAGATGTGTCTGTTACCTGAACTCAGTGAAGGATTTATTTGGGCTGCAATTTCTGACTCCAATGAACTTATCCTCTGCAGCAGAGGTAACTCTGGGTCTTCCTTTCCTGTGGCGGTCCTCATGAGAGCCAGTTTCATTATAGTGCCTTATGGCTTTTTAGACATTTTCTGGATTGACTGACCTTCATGTCTTAAAGTAATGATGGACTGTCATTTTTCTTTGCTTATTTGAGCAGTCCTTGCCATAATATGGACTTGGTCTTTAACCAAAAAGGGCTATCTTCTGTATACCACCCCTACCTTGTCAAGACACAATTAATTGGCTCAAACGCAATAAGGGAAGAAATTCCTAAATTAAATTTGAACAAGGCACACCTGTTAAATTGAAATGCATTCCAGGTGACTACCTTATGAAGCTGTTTGAGAGAATGCCAAGAGTGTGCAGAGCTGTCATCAAGACAAAGGGCTGTCATCTCTCTCTCTCTCTCTCTCTCTCTCTCTCTTTACCTCTCTCAAAGTAAATTAAGCTTTGACGTTGTTAAAACTGTCCAAGTACTCTCTCATTATCCCATACTTTGAAGAATCTCAAATATAAAATATATTTGTTTAACTATTCTTCAGTTACTACATGATTCCATATGTGTTATTTCATAGTTTTGATGTCTTCACTATTATTCTTCAGTGTATAAATTGTACAAATAAAGAAAAACCCTGGAATGAGTAGTGAGTGTGTCCAAACCTTTGACTGGTACTGTATGTGTATGAATCGGGCTGTTGTGTGTGTGTGTGCAACTGTGCTTCCTTGCTTGCGTGCGTCTGTCACATGCATTAGTTTGCAGAGTGACTGAAGCGTGTATGGGGACCGACAGCACAGTAAGTTGTGTGATGTAAGTTCCTTATGGCCCAGACATATGGCTGGTGATGAAAATACCTTCTGAGAGTGACCGTGACCTCCTGAAAATGTTGTTGTAGTATTAAAATGTTTTTTTTTGTAGTAGGAAGAGGCTGTGGCCTCGGCAACTTATGGGCTGTTTGTGTTTGTTGTTGTTTCTGTTGACAGAATTTCATGACAATGGATGATAAATCATGATAATGGATGATAAATCATGATAATGAATGGTATTTTAGTGTCTTTCTCGCTCTCTCTCAATCGCTCTTTTTTACCTCCCCATCTCTCTCTCTCTCTCTCTCTCTCTCTCAATCTCTCTTTACCTCTCTCAAAGTAAATTAAGCTTTTACGTAGTTAAAACTGTCCAAGTCCTCTCTCATTATCCCATAGCTAAAGGGCTTTGACAACAGTAATTACTAAAAGACTGCATCCCACCCACTCACAATTAAGAGAAAACATTGGAAGGATTCCGGGGTTTTCCCTTTATTCCAATTAAACACAGAAAGAGAGAGTGCGGGGATAGAGAGAGAGAAGAGAGACAGAGAGAGAATAATAAGAAGGGGAGAACAGAGAATCCCCCCTCCCTCCCTCCATCCCCTGCTCTTCTCCTCTCCTCTAAAACCCATATTTTAAACTAAACTCTAGGGACCGGAGGGTGGAAGCAATTACTAATGTTTCCCCTTGTATTGCATGATGGTAATGATTAGACTGATGATGAACCACGGGGGTTGCCAGATGCTTGGAAAAACTCCTCTTTTTAACTGACACCTTTTTTTTTACCCGGTGGCCTTTCTCCAGGAAAGAGCCAAATAGACTTGATGAGACTGCACAAGCCTGTGTGAGTGGAGGGTTGTGTGTTACAGTATCCAACCTGGCAGCCCCTGAGAAATTAAAGACATAATGAGTGAGTCACTAGCTGGGTTTCCATCCAATTGGTGACTAAAAACAATATGTGCATTTTCCCACCAGAGATGTGTTTCTATCAAATTGACTAGTTTCGGATAAAAGACGTGCGTGATGACGTAGCGCACATAAAAATGACTTTTGCGGTTAAATTCCCATGTACCCGTTGTGGAAATTCGTACACAGGGAAACTCAAAGTCAATCTTAAATGAATTGTTTACTGTCAGCGCGCTAATGCACCATAGTGAACGTCTGTCAGTGTCACGACTTCCGCCGAAGTCGGTCCCTTGTATTGTAGTTGCCGGGTTGCTGGATTTTTGCGCCCGTTTACTTTGAAGATCGTGTGGGTATTGTATTTTCGCCAGAGTATGTTTGTGGACTGGTGACTCTAATTAAATACCTTTTTCACACGTGAACTACCTGACTCTTTTCACAACTACCATGAACATTACAGAATCACGCACCGATTATTATGGAGTCAGCAGGAGCAGCAACACCCAACAGAGGAGTCGAGGAACGCGTCAGAGAGCACTCGGCCATGTTACAGCATCTTTGGGCCGCTATGGATCGCGTTGTCCAAACTCTGGACCGCTGGGAGAGACAGGAGGTCTCGACCACCCCAATCAGGGGTGTCCCCACCTAGCCCTCCGGAATCCGGAACCAGTGGGATTCGTCTCTCCCTTCCCAGGGAGTATGATGGGACTGCAGCACGGTGCCAGGGGTTTTTGGACCTCTACCTGGCCACCGTGCATCCAGCTCCCTCTGGAATACAAAGAGTGTCCGCTCTTGTCTCCTGTCTCACTGGGAGAGCGCTGGAGTGGGCCAACGCCGTGTGGGGAGAGGGAGACACTGCATTGGAACACTTTGAAGAGTTCACCCGTCGCTTCGGGCTGGAATGACAGGGCCCTCATCGACCACTATAGGTGCAGCCTACGCAAGGACGTCCGGCGGGAACTGGCATGCAGGGATGCCACCGTGACCTTTGACCAACTGGTAGCCCTCTCCATTCGGTTGGATAACCTGCTGGTCACCCGCGGACGTCCAGAGAGGGTCCTGTCAACCCCACCCTCCGGTATCCCCTCTCCAGAGCCCATGGAGCTAGGAGGGGCAACACGTAGGGAGGCTGGAGGAAGAGCTTTCACCTGCACCAGTTGTGGCCGCAGAGGGCACACTGCCGGTCGGTGCAGGGGTGGTTCTTCTGGGAGGAGAGACGGCAGGCAGAGCACTCTGGCGTCACCTCTGGTGAGTATGCACCACCCTCACCCAGAGTCCTCTGTTGATCAGCTGTTTGTGTCTGTGTGTTTTCCGGATTTGTCCCCGCATTCCCAGCATAGGGTGCTCGTCAATTCAGGCGCAGCTGGGAATTTCATTGACAGAGCACTTGCACTTAGGTTAGAGATTCACATTAACGCTGTGGTCAGACCTTTCCCTGTTCATGCTTTAGATAGTCGACCATTAGTGTCCGGGGTAATCAGGGAGGCCACCATCTCTCTCATCATGGGGAAGCATGAGGAGAAAATCAGTCTCTTCCTCATCAACTCTCCTGCGTTTCCTGTGGTATTAGGCCTTCCCTGGTTAGCCTTGCATAACCCCACCATTTCCTGGCAACAGAGGACTCTCACGGGGTGGTCGCGAGAGTGCTCGGGGAGGTGTATAGGGGTTTCCGTTGGTGCAACCACAGTGGAAAGTCCAGACCAGGTCTCCACCGTGCACATCTCACTTTCTGTAAGAAGAAGGCGACTCAGTTACCACCCCATCGACGGGGGGATTGTGCGATAAAGGTAGACGCTGCACTTCCCAGGAGTCACGTGTATCCCCTGTCGCAAGCGGAGAAGGAGGCTATGGAGACATATATCTCCGAATCCCTGGGTCAGGGGTACATTCGGTCTTCCACTTCCCCCACCTCCTCAAGCTTCTTTTTTGTGAAGAAGAAGGATGGGGGTTTGCACCCGTGCATTGATTATCGAGGTCTCAATAAGATCACGGTAAGGTACAGTTACCCGCTGCCGCTTATCGCTACGGCGACTGAGTCAATGCACAGGGCACGCTACTTCACGAAACTGGATCTCAGGAGCGCATACAATCTGATGCGTATCCGGGAGGGAGACGAGTGGAAGACAGCGTTTAGCACCACCTCAGGCCATTATGAATACCTCGTCATGCCGTACGGCCTGATGAATGCTCCCGCAGTGTTCCAATCCTTTGTAGACGAGATTTTCCGGGACCTGCACGGGCAGGGTGTAGTGGTGTATATATCGATGACATTCTGATATACTCCGCTACACGCGCCGAGCATGTGTCTTTGGTGCGCAAGGTACTTGGAAGACTGTTGGAGCATGACCTGTACACAAAGGCTGAGAAATGCTTGTTCTTCCAGCAGGCTGTCTCTTTCCTAGGGTATCGCATTTCCACATCCGGGGTGGAGATGGAGAGTGATCGCATTGCTGCCGTGTGTAATTGGCCGACTCCCACCACGGTAAAGGAGGTGCAGCAATTTTTAGGGTTTGCCAATTATTACCAGAGATTTATCCAGGGTTTTTGTCAGGTGGCAGCTCCCATTACTTCACTGCTGAAGGACAGGGCTTTTGGGCAACTAAGGGCGTTGTTTACTTCGGCTCCCGTGCAGGCTCACCCGGATCCTTCTTTGGCATACATAGTAGAGGTGGACGCGTCCGAGGCTGGGATAGGAGCCTTGCTCTCCCAGGGCTCGGGCACTCCACTGAAGCTTTGCCCCTGTGCTTTCATCTCTAAGAAGCTCAGTCAGGCAGAGCGGAACTATGATGTGGGGGACCGGGAGTTGTTGGCTGTGGTCAGGGCCCTGATAGCGTGGAGACACTGGCTTGAGGGGGCTAAACACCCTTTCCTCATCTGGACTGACCACCGTAACCTGGAGTACATGCGGGCAGCGAGGAGATTGAATCCTCGTCAAGCAAGGTGGGCCATGTTCTTTACTCATTTTAGGTTTACCATATCTTACAGACCAGGTTCCCAGAACCAGAAGGCAGACGCGCTGTCCCGGCTTTATGACACAGAGGAGCGGCCCATGGAGCAGACTTCCATTCTCCCGGCTTCCTTCCTGGTAGCGCCAGTTGTGTGGGAGCTGGACGCGGACATTCAGCAGGCGTTACGTACAGAGCCCGCTCCCCCCCCCTTGATTATCATATTAACCCCTTGTTCCATGTGTCTCTCCTCAGGCCGGTGTCACGACTTCCGCCGAAGTCGGTCCCTCTTCTTGTTCGGGCGGTGTTCGGCGGTCGACGCCACCGTTTTTTTGACCATCATCGCTCCCCTTTTTCATGTGTTCTGTTAGTTTTGTCTATTGTACACACCTGTTGTTAATTTCTCCCAATCACACAACTGGTTATATTCCTTCCTTCCCTTCTTCCCATTGTGCGTGATTGTTTGGTTGTACCGTTCGTTCTCGTGTGTTTCCTAGTCTGTGTACTGAGGCTTTATTATTGTAGTTGCCGGGTTGCTGGATTTTTGCGCCCGTTTACTTTGAAGATCGTGTGGGTATTGTATTTTCGCCAGAGTATGTTTGTGGACTGGTGACTCTAATTAAATACCTTTTTCACACGTGAACTACCTCCTGCGCCTGACTCTTTTCACAACTACCACGAACATTAAAGTCAGAAGCTCTGCTGGGGCAGTCCCAGCAGTTGTCTTATATACAGAAATACACAGACAAGTTATATTTGCATGATTTAGCATAATTAATTCATAATTAGCAGTTTGTTTCATTCATGTGACCGAACCAATACTGGTTCATAACATGTAACAGACCAATACCTCACGAGGATTATTCTCTCTAAGCTGAGACCTTGAAACTGAGATATCTTTCTTTCTCAAAACAAGGTCTGGGCGTACTGCCAAATTGTAGATACTGATAATGAGGATTCGTTCAGTCAGTCACTTGCATGAACACAGGAATTGGTTTATAGAAAAGCATAAACATAGAACATAGAAATTGGTAAATAGAAAAGCACTAGTATAAAATTTCCATCACATACCGAATAAAAAATACAAGTTAAATTGGTTTCAATCACATTTTCAACTCTGCTGATGGTATTGTCCCTCCAAAAATTAGATTGCAAATTTGTCCACTCTGGACTCAGCGATAAAGTGTGGGTAAGCTTGCCTACATGATGAGCTTGTATTTGTCAAACGGCAGCCAAACATCGATCGATCATCATAATTTAATACATTTTACAGACAAAAAAAGATCCCACCTTCTCTAGCGTATTTTGATTTGTCGACATCTGGAAAGTTTACCGACAAATCTGCTGTTTCCATCAGGCCTGTCGTGACATTTTTTATCTGATATAAAAGGTTGGATGCAGGTTTGGGTAGGTTACTTTATAAATGTAATCCGTTACAGTTACCTGTCCAAAATTTTGATCAGTTAGTAACGTAACTTTTGAATTACCCAAAATCAGTAACGTAATCTGATTACTTTCAGTTACTTTAAAATTACTTTCCCCTTAAGAGGCATTAGAAGAAGACTAAAATAATCCATCACATCCATGTGGTGTGTCATCATAGTGGTCTCTGCCTTGTGGTCAGACTCGTTTAGGTGGAAGAACCTTAAACTTGCACCTTTTTTCAATGCCAAATTTAATGTAATTGAGAAAACAGAAACGTGTCATAATGTATTATATTTCGCAAACATCCTTTCGGAATTCAAAAGTAATCATCTAGGTTTTTCAAAAGTATCTGTAATCTGATTACAATATGTGTGTCATGTCCTGGTCATAGAGAGCCCTCAGGGTTCTCTATGGGGTTTTGGGCCAGGACGTGACCAGGGGGTGTTTAGCGTTCTTTATGTTGGTTTTGGTTTGGTTCCCAATTAGAGACAACTGTTAGTCGTTGCCTCTAATTGGGAATCCTATTTAGTTTGTTCTCTCCCCTCCTGTGTTTTGTGGGTTATTGAATGTTTGTTTAGTGTTTATGCCTGTGCGCCGTACTCGTTGTTACGATCAGTCAGTTCTTTTCTTGTTTTGTAGTTTTCACTGTTTATTAAAAGATGTGGAACTACAATCACGCTGCGCCTTGGTCCAATTCTGTAGACGATCGTGACAATGTGACCGACCACCTAGATTCGGTCTTATGTAGCGATATTTGAAATTGTGTTTTTTTACATTGGATAAAAGCAGAGACACAGAGTTACAAAATGTTATATCATACACTGCATTTAAGGAACAATGGGGAAAGTAATTCTGCTTTGAAAGTTGATAAACTTGTAACCTCACTTTTGAGAAAATGGCCTTTGAATGTTTTGGTACCTTCTGGAGAGCTCTTCTTGGTCTACACCCATTCAGCAACGTTCACGATAAGCTTTAGCCCCCACCCAAACAGATAATTTTACTCGCCCTAGCAAAGTTGGTTAGGCTGTTTTCATGTTATCCAGAGCGTTGGTGACTGTAACTGTGCTGCTGGCAACAATTTAATTACTTTTTTTTGCCAACTTTTACTGACACTGGCCATATTCAACGGGTGTTGAGCGTTCGTAAATTCACCTGTTATTCTGCGCTCTGGCACACTCAGACGAGAGTACTCTGTAATCAGAGTAGGTGGCCAGACTGCATTTACGAACGCACCCGAAAAGGTTAATTGCATAGTGGAGTCTTTTGTTAAGATATCTAGCTAGCTAGCTAAACAATGAACCATAATCCCAACTCTTGACGTTACTACCCTGCATGAATCTGCAGGTAGCTCACCATCCAGGTTCAATGTTAGCTAGCTAACATTAGACTATAACTAGCCAAGCAAATGGCTCTGAGATAAGAATAATAAGATCATACGAGCCAGCCAGCTAACGAGCCAGCCAGCTAACGTTAGCTAGCTAGCTAACAGTACACTAACTTGAAATGAAAAGATGAGAAACTTGCAAAATCTGAAAATGTAGCTAGCTAGACTATCTTACCCATGGTCTGAAATCAGAGTAAATAGCCAGAGCGAATTTACCAGCTAGTACGTCTATCAACAGTTGATGCAGTGGCGTTCTATTCAAATGGATACTTGCAAAGTGGAGTCTTTTGTTAAGACATGTAGCTAGCTAGCTAGCTAAACAATTAACCATAATCCCAACTCATGACGTTACTACCCTGCATGAATCTGCAGGTAGTTAACACACGAGGTTCAATGTTAGCTAGCTAACATTAGGCTATAACTAGCCAAGAAAATGGCTCTGAGATACGAATAATAAGAGCATACACGTAACCTTACCTAGCGAGCCAGCCAGCTAACGCTAACTAGCTAACAGTACACTTTAACTTGAAATTAAACCACTTTCTGTCAAAATTAGAAACATGTAATATCTGAAAAAGGTAGCTAGCAAGACTATCTTACCCATATACATCATAGATGGATGCCTTTCCTGTTGGATGCCATGGTTGCCCGTAGTTTGAAGATGTAATCCGGACACAGGTGTTTTCTCCATCAGTTTTACTGCGTAATATATATATATTTTTAAGTTGCATTACTCAGGATTACCTAGACATACTGACCAGCTGAAATAGACAGAAGCGTGCTATATGGCAGACCAATCCAAACTCATCTCTCGGCATGTCCAGCCCACTCATTATCTCAGCCGATCATGGCTAGCGGGAGGGTTTCTGTGTTTTGCTGTGGCTAAACCAACTAGGCTCGTAATTTAACAATTGTATTTGTATTTACAGATGGCATACATGTTTGTTATTAAAGCACATGAAAGTTCACATGTTCGAGAAGGCATTTCTGCCAAAGTTTACATTCAAATGGCTCCTGTGAAGTAGTGACCCGCGACATACACCTAGTTTCCTGAAACGGGTCACATACGTTTGCTGGTTACGTAACTGATTACAGTTTTTTGTAATCAGATTATCTGTAACTCTCTACATTTAATCAGTTGTCTTTCTACATACAATCAGTTTCTCCCCAACCCTGAGAGAGAGAGAGAGAGAGAGAGAGAGAGAGAGAGAGAGAGAGAGAGAGAGAGAGAGAGAGAGAGAGAGAGAGAGAGAGAGAGAGAGAGAGAGAGAGAGAGAGAGAGAGAGAGAGAGAGAGAGAGAGATAAAAGGGGATGAACAGATGGAGCAGGAAGCACCTGCTGCAACTGTAAACCATGTGGGTAGCCTTGCTGGTTGGTGGAGAGAGAGAAAAAGAGACCACACCACTGCTCTCCCTGTCTCCCTTTGTGGTAGACTTACTACAGACCACACTGGGATAGGATAGCAGTAGTTTGGTTCAGTGGCCAGGAGCCAAAACCACAGAACCACCGTTGCTGATTCAGCAACTGAACAATATGAAACCATCATAGAAAAGAATAACACTTAATTTGGCCCTGACCAAACTCTGTATCAGGACATGGTAGTCTGTCTATCTGTAGTTGTTTTTGTCTGGGAGCCACAATTGATTTGAGCAGTTAGAGATGACTATGCAGGAGGTGGAAACAGCAGTGGTACAAATGAATGGGGGAAATTTATAAGACTAACATTTCATGTTTCGCCGCGTGGCATTTCAGGTGATTGCAGGGCAATCATCGGGGAATGATTGGTGTGTGTGTGTGTGTGGGTGCATGCATTGACTGTGTGTGCGTGTGTAGCGGGGGAGCGGATGAATTGAGGACAGAATCAGAGAGAGACATAGAGAGACTCCCAGCAAATCAGATTAATTAAAGGTATTGATGCATGAGATTAGATTGGGAGCCTATGGTGTAAAGGATATGATTACACGAGAGAGAGAGAGAGAGAGAGGGAGAGAGAGAGAGAGAGACAGAGAGAGACAGAGACAGAGACAGACAGGAAAGATAAATACTGACATTGAAAGGGAGAGAGAGGAAGAGAGTGAGTGAAAGACAAGAAAAACAGAAGAATGAGAGATTTCCCACCACCGGAGACTAAACAGCGGTTGCCAAGGCACCCAAGGTATTTCATGTTGTCGTGGCAACCCCGGCTGACATGTGGGTGACGGTGACATTTACGGCTGTGTGCGCGTCGGCCTGTCACACACACACACTCTGTCCTCCAGTCCCTAATTAGGAATGTCACCCAGAAGAAGGTGACGAGACAGGGCCTGCCAGAGAGAGAGAGAGCCAGCGAGCTTAATCACACACACACACACACACACACACACACACACACACACACACACACACACACACACTCACACACACAATGTGTCAGGACACCCATACCATTTCTTTGTCAACACACGCAGTGTCACACGTCACCGAATATGACAGTGAGAATACTAAATATGTCAGGTCTTTAATTTGTTTGTATTTTTATGGGGGACAGCTGTGACATAGGGTGTGTGTGTTCATGTAAGACCATTAAATTGCATGGCTGTTACTTGCCCCCGTGGGAATTGACAGGGACGTATATAGAGATAGATTTTGGAGTAACGGAGGGAATGTGTGAGGGAGGGAAGTAAAGAGATAAATAGCTATCTAAGGTTTGTTTGTTTTTATGACTCTTGACACAAGGTAGACAGAGTGTTTTTGAGCGAGAGAGAAAGAGAGAGAGAGATATACACCATTGAAAGCTGATTAGCATTGTGGTCCATGTCCCACTGCCGTGGCTTCGACTCACCGCTAAAAAGAGAGAGAGAGAGCGAGAGAGAGAGATAGATAGAAAGACAGAGGGATGGAGAGAGAAAGTGGCAGAATTGCTGCCTCAGCACTCTGGGGCAGAGGAGAAGAGAGGAGTCTGGTGAACCTGTGTGTTTTAAGAAAGAGAAAGAGAGATGGAGGGAGAGCGAGAGGGGGAGAGAAGGGAGAGAGAGAAGGGGGAACTGCAGACAAGAGGACACTTCACCCTCATACAGGATAATTGACACTTTTCTCTCTTCCCCCTCTGTCCTCTATCTTCCCTCTGTTCTCAGTGTCTGTGCTGCCTCATTGAACTGTTGTAATGAAACAGCTAGGTACTGCTCTTCTTCTTTTTCTCCTTCTGTTGTTCTTCCTATCCTCCGCCGTCATTCTTTTCTCTCTTCTAGCTGTTGGGGGTGTGTCCTCTTCTCTCATCCTGTGCATTGCTGCTGACGTGCTAAAATACTCTGCTCCATACTGGTGTTTAAGGAGACAGCACATAGACTGTACACCGCTCAGACACAGTCACACACTGGTGCTCGCTGGGCGGACGGTACAGCGGTCATTAACTAATGGACTGTGGGGAGAGCGTGCCCACCGCTGCCCGCCACACAGGGGTCAGGGGGGGCACTGACGCAAGAGAACACCAGTCCATCGCAGGGTCACTCCACCCCATCTATCTCTGTCACACTGCCATGCCAACACAACACACACACACTAGCTGATAAACACATACACACACTCACTATCACACACTCATTGATAAACACACACACAAACACACACACGCACTGATAAACACACACACTCGCTGATAAACACACAGATGAATGGAGCTGTCTTCAAAAACTGCTGAGAGAGAGATGTGTGTGTGTGTGTGTGTGTGTGTGTGTGTAAGAGCTTGCACGTGTATGTGTAAGGCATTGGCAGCCACACACGGTCTCTCCTCAGCTCAGTGAGTCAGACACAGAACAGTAGCACTGCAGTGGGAGTACAAAGTCTCAGTTCACAATAGGAATTTGCAAGGTGATATGAATAGCTGCCTGGAAGCAGTGTTAACTGTTGACTGTGAAATAACAGAGTCGTATGGAATAGTGAGTCACACTATACTGTAGAATGATGCCAATCAGTAAATGTCATCCTGAGAGCGATGGGACAGAGATTTCAGAGGTAGATTATTGGCTGGTATCTGCCTCTAATGGCACTTAAGGGAAAATACAGAATGTATCTGTCCATAGGTCACACCACTTTAACATTACCACATTAGATCACTTCCCTGTTAAATGCATTGGGTATTAAACCATTTAAACAGCTGAAAGACAAGTAGGGTTCCTCGTTTGGTTCGTAGCCATCCTCTAACTTTTACGCCCTTTAACGATGCAAGTTGCAACACCAGAGCTAAAGCTAGATTGATTTTCTTCCCACTCCTTCGCTGCCTCCGCCCCGCCTTGGATTGTTCTTTCTTCTCTCTCCCTTCCTCCCTTCCTCTCTCTTTCGCTCGTTCTCTCTTCCTTCCACCACTCTCTCTTTTCTCACGTTCTCTCTCCTTCCCTCTCCACTCCCTCCCTTCCTTTTCTCTCTCCCCCCTCCCTCTCTCCTCCCTCTCTCCGCTCTCTTTTCTTTATCTTGTTCCCTCTCTCCGCTCCTCCCTGTCCTATCAGGTGTTGGGTGGAGGCCAGACACCAGAGCATTGTGGGTCTAATCGTTAACGTCATTAACATCACTAAGGCTCGGCATGGGAAACCTCCGCAATGGCTCTCTCCTTCACACTTTCTCTCCCTCTCTCTCTCTCGCTCTCCCTTCCCCCTCTCTTTAACTCTATCCATCTGTCTGTCTGTCGGTTTGCCTGTCACTCTATCTGTCTGTCTGTCCATTTGTGTCTGTCTGCCTGTCTGTTTGCCTGCCTGTCTGCCTGTCTGCCTGCCTGTTTTGAAGTTAGTCTGTCTTTCTCACTCTTCCTATTTTCTCCTCCGAACACGACAGCCCCCAAGGGAAACTTTCCTATTCTATAGCATTGTCATCCCTCCCTCCCTCCCCTATATTTTCTCCCTCCCTCCATCCCTCCCTTCTTTCCCCTCTCTTTTCTCCCTCCCTCCCTTCTTTCCCCTCTTTTCTCCCACCCTCCCTCTCTCCCCTATATTTTCTCCCTCCATCCCTCCCTTCTTTCCCCTCTCTTTTCTCCGTCCCTCCCTCCCTTTCTTCTTTCCCCTCTTTTTCTCCCTCCCTCCCTCCCTCCCTCCCTCCCTCCCTCCCTCCCTCCCTCCCTCCCTCCCTCCATCCCATCCTTCTCTCCCTCCCTGCCTCCCTTCTTTCCCTCCCTGCCTCCCTTCTTTCCTCTCTATTTTCTTCCTCTCTCCCTTCCTTATCAATATTCCCCTTCATCCTCCCTCTTATCTCTTCCTCTTTAGCCCATCTCTCACTCATTTCTCTGACAGCTGCTTTTCTTTCCCCCCTTCTCCTTTCTCTCGCTCTCTCTATCTCTATCTTCGTCTTAATCATTCTGCCGTTAGTTAAGCTACAAATCATTAAGCTTTACAGACAAACTGCTCATTAGTCTCTCTTTAATTAATCCTCAACTCCCCTCCTTCACTCTGACCTCTCAGCGGGGTGTGTGTGTGTGTCGTGTGTGTGCATGTGTCTGTGTGTGTGCATCTGTGCGTATGTGTATGAGTGAATATCTGTGTGTGCGTGTGTGTGACTGCCTTTCAGGAAGTAGATGGAGATAAATGTGATGTATGGCTTTGTGTCTTAGCCTCTCTGCCTTCATTGTATGTATCTGGTCTCTCTGGATATAGAGACAGACATTATGGAATTAGACTGAGACAGCTGACAAATATCCACTTTATCTCCTACTCACACACTTTCCCTTAGTTTTCTGTTCATTTTTGCCCATTTCTCAGGCTGCCATAGGCCAAGGCTGCGTCCAAAATGTACATATCTATGTCCTATGGCAGCCTATTTCATAACTGCACTATATGTGATTATGGTGCCATTTAAGGCATATCCCAAGAGATGTGTACTGTGTTCATTGGCTAGCTATCATCTCTCTTCAGCCAATGCAATGTCAGTAGAGAAATACTGTCCCAGTTGGTGAGCCATTGTAACTTACTTAGTGGTCTAAGTGACAGCAAGAGTTGGAGCGGATGTACGTTAGTGACAGGGCTCCATTTCATTGGACCTGGTTGCTTTTTCCTGTTCTCATCACTAACCTTTCATAACACGTTAATAGATGCCTAATAAGCTACAGACCATTCATTTATCAACACCGAATAAATCAGTTTCATTAATTATCATTATCGATTTCCCTAAAAGCGGGCGTTGGGCGGGCTCCGGAGTCGGAGCAGCGGCGAGAAAATAGTTTGTTTTAAGGTGTCACCACGCCCATCTCTAGATGAATGATGAGGAAGTCGTTCACAGCCAGATATGATTGATGGTCCCACTAAATACGCCCATTAGGAAGTGGGCTCTCCCTGCCTCCCTCCCCATTACTCTTACTCACACAGGGCCACCAAGAGCAGCCATGGTCATTTGATGCAATTTAAATGCAGACCTATCGTGAATATGAATATGTGAAAATGTGATGGAAGATACACCTAGAGCTTTTTATGCCTCCCGTGTGTGTGTGTGTGTGTGTGTGTGTGTGTGTATTTCTCTCGAACACTCTAACTGCTCTATAGAGTTTGGTTATTGGGCATGATAGGAACAGCGCTGGGAGATGTTGCAGCTTCACAGACAGCAGCTTTTGGTACAGTAGATACCTGCTACATCCCAAATGGCAACCTGTTCCCTATGTAGTGCACTACCTTTGACCAGGGCTCATAGGGCTCTGGTCAAAAGTAGTGAACCATATAGGGCATATGGTTCCATTTGGGACACAAACACAGTTGTGTGGAGGTAAGAAGAGGTAGTTTGTTCTTTAGTGTTATTACTAGTATTATTATTATTATTATATAAATGTAATTATTATATTAGTCTTCTTCTTCTTCTTTGTGTTATTAATTGGGTACCTTCAGTCCAGGTGATTTGCCATGGATGCAATAAATGTTTCAATGTGAAATATTAACGCTACACTCTTAGAAAAAGAACGGCTATCTAGAACCTAAAAGTGTTTCTATTGTCCCCATAGGAGTACGCTTTTGGTTCCACCGTGTTGGTTCTACATGGAAGCCAAAAGGGTTCTACCGGGAACCAAAAAGGGAAAGGCGTGTAGTAAAGAGTGTAGTAAAAACCTGGGTGTCTTAAAAGCCGTAAGTTGTGATTGAGGGAGCAAAGACAATATTAGCTGCAGTAGGGGGTAACACGGTGACTGGCTTAACAAGAGAGGAGAAGGAATCCGGAATCTATGCCAAACTATTGCAATTTGAGTTATTTGAGCTATTTGACCAGTATAAGGAACAGCACCGTCTCACCCTCCAGTGTGTCTCAGCAGACAGACTGATTTGCTTAAGCACTGTCTCGCCTTAGCGCTTTATTGACGTTTGGCGTGACGCGCCCTCCTCTTTTATTTAGAGTGTGAATCTCTCCTAATGAAATTACAGTGTCATTCCGCGCTACCCCGCCACCGCCACAGCCACGCTGTTCCCACACATCCCTCCCTCCTTATCTCTCCTTCTTACTCTCTTCTCTCGCTCTCTTCCTTTTGCTTCTCTCTCTCTCTCACTTCCTTCTCTTACTCTTACTTATATATTTTGTCTTAAAAGGCTAAACTGATTCAGCACACATACTCTGAGCATACACTACATCACCAAAAATATGTAGACACCTGCTCGTCGAACATCTCATTCCAAAATCATGGGCATTAATATGGAGTTGGTTCCCCCTTTGCTGCTAGAACAGCATCCACTCTTCTGGGAAGGCTTTCCACTAGATGTCGGAACATTGCTGCGGCGACTTGCTTCCATTCAGCCACAAGAGCATTAGTGAGGTCAGGCTCTGATGTTGGGCGATTAGGCCTGGCTTGCAGTCGGACGTTCCAATTCATCCCAAAGCTGTTCGATGGGGTTGAGGTCAGGGCTCTGTGCAGGCCAGTCAAGTTCTTCCACATCGATCTCGACTAGCCATTTCTGTATGGATATCGATTTGTACCTGGGGGCATTGTCATACTGAAACAGGAAAGGGCCTTCCCCAAACTGTTGCCACATAGTTGGAAGCACAGAATCGTCTAGAATGTCATTGTAGGCTGTAGCATTAAGATTTCCCTTCACTGGAACTAAGGGTCCTAGCCGGAAACATGAAAAACAGCCCCAGACCATTATTCCTCTTCCACCAATCTTTACGGTTGGCACTATGCATTCGGGCAGGTAGCGTTCTCCTGGCATCCGTCAAAACCCAGATTCGTCCGTCGGACTGCCAGATGGTGAAGCGTATTCATCACTCCAGAGAACGCGTTTCAACTGCTCCACCACTTCAGCTTTACACCACTTCAGTTGACGCTTAGAATTGCGCCTGGTGATCTTAGGCTTGTGTGTGGCTTCATGAAAACCCATTTCATGAAGCCCTCGATGAACGGTTCTTGTGCTGACGTTGCTCCAGAGGCAGTTTGGAACTCGGTAGTGAATGTTGCAACTGAGGACACACGATTTTTATGGTGTTCCCATTCTGTGAGCTTGTGTGGCCTACCACTTCACGGATGAGCCATTGTTGCTCCTAGACGTTTCCACTTCACAATAACAGCACTGACAGTTAGCTGGGGCAGCTCTAGCAGAGCAGAAATTTGACCGACTGACTTATTGGAAAGGTGGTATCCTATGATGGTGCCATGTTGAATGTCACTGAGCTTTTCAGTAAGTGCATTCTACTGCCAATGCTTGTATATGGAGATTGCATGGCTGTGGGCTCGATTTTATACACCAGTCATCAACGGGTGTGGCTGAAATAGCCGAATCCACTAATTGGAAGGGGGTCTCCTCATACTTTTGTATATATTGTGTATCTCTTTCCACCCTCTCTCTCTCTTTCCTCTCACTCCCACTTTCTTGCTTCTTTAAAAAAAAAAAATCCCTCTATCTCACTCTTTCCCTCTTTCTCTTTCTTACCTCTCTCTTTCAGAAGAGGAAACTAATGACTTGGTATCCTCTGCTTATTGGTTGATGTACACTACCACTGAAAAGTTTGGGGTCACTTAGAAATGTCCTTGTTTTTGAAATAAAAATTTAAATAACATCAAACTAATCAGAAATACAGTGTAGCCATTGTTCATGTTGTAAATGACTATTGTAGCTGGAAACTGCAGATTTTTTTATGGAATATCTACATACTGTAGGCGTACAGAGGCCCATTATCAGCAAACATCACTCCTAGCTGATCCAAGTTTATCATTTAAAAGGCTAATTGACCATTAGAAAACCCTTTTGCAATTATGTTAGCACAGTTGAAAACTGTTGTTCTGATTAAAGAAGCAATAAAACTGGCCTTCTTTAGACTAGTTGAGTATCTGGAGCATCAGCATTTGTGGGTTCGATTACAGGCTTAAAATGGCCAGAAACAAAGACCTTTCTTCTGAAACTCGTCAGTCTATTCTTGTCCTGAGAAATGAAGGCTATTCCATGCGAGAAATTGCCAAGAAACTGAAGATCTCGTACAACGCTGTGACCTACCCCCTTCTAACCAGAATAGAAAGAGGACTGGGAAGCCCCAGTGCACAACTGAGCAAGAGGACAAGTACATTAGACTGTCTAGTTTGAGAAACAGACACCACACAAGTCCTCAACTGGCAGCTTCATTAAATAGTACCCACAAAACACCAGTCTCAACGTCAACAGTGAAAAGGTGACTCCAGGATGCTGGCCTTCTAGGCAAAGTTGCAAATAAAAAGCCTCATCTCAGACTGGCCAATAAAAAGAAAAGATTAAGATGAGCAAAAGAACACAGACACTGGACAGAGGAAGATTGGAAAAAAGTGTTATGGACAGAATAATCTAAGTTTGAGGTGTTCAGATCACAAAGAAGAACATTCGTGAGACGCAGAAAAAATGAAAAGATGCTGGAGGAGTGCTTGACGCCATCTGTCAAGCATGGTGGAGGCAATGTGATGGTCTGGGGGTGCTTTGGTGGTGGTAAAGTGGGAGATTTGTACAGGGTAAAAGGGATCTTGAAGAAGGAAGGCTATCACTCCACTTTGCAACGCCATGCCATACCCTATGGACGGCGCTTAATTGGAGCCAATTTCCTCTCTCCTCCTGCTTCTTCCCTTTTTAGGAAGAAGCAGCAAGAAGCAGTCAGCTGTTATTCTGTCTATAATGGAGTGGCCAGCACATTCACCAGATCTCAACCCTATTGAGCTGTTGTGAAGGACACAATTATTATTTCAATTAAAAATCATTATTTATAACCTTCCTATTCATTTTGCAACTCATTTCATGTATGTTTTCATGGAAAACAGGGACATTTCTAAGTGACCTCAAACTTTTGAACGGTAGTGTACATGGCGTTATTGAGAGAATGATCCAAACCACTGAGAGAGAGAGAGAGAGAGAGAGAGAGAGAGAGAGACAGACAGACAGAGAGAGAGAAAGAGAGAGCAAGTAAGAGAGGAGACTAGAATGAAGAGATGGAGAGTAGAGAGAAAGAGGGAGGGAGAAACATTGCCAGTGAGGTCCCGTGTGGCTCAGTTGGTAGAGCATAGCGCTTGCAATGCTAGTGTTGTGGGTTTGATTCTCACGGGGGACCAGTATGAAAAAGTACGAAAGGGTATACACTCACTACTGTAAGTCGCTCTGGGTAACAGTGTCTGCTAAATGACTAAAATGTAAATGTAAAAAATAGAGTGAGGTCCCACTGTGGGCATCTGTCTGTGTGTGATGGCTCCAGTCTTTGGCATGTCTGCCTCACCCCTCTGCCCCCTGCCAACCCCATTCCTTAAGATGTGTCCCTCACTGACATTCTCTGGGATGAGGGTTGCCAGCACTCATATGTCCATCTCAGACCTTGCACACAAGGTCTCAGACTTCTTAGTTCCTACACACAGCCCTCCGACATGAAAAGAAACCAATGGGAAAGGGTCAAGTTATATGTGAGTCACAGAGGAATATTGGGACTCACGAGTCTAGTGTCCACTTGGCTTGTCTTCTTACCCCTTGCTTCACAAACAGAATATAAAAAAGTCCTGTCCAGCCCTGAGAGCCCTAACCCTGGATCAATGGCTCTCTCTATCAGACTCCGGTGATGGCTGGGGCTTGGGATGAGCTGGGTGGGGCTGTCTGTGTGTGCATATGAGATGGTGTGTGTGCTGGTGGTGGAATTATAGAGTGGTAGTGCCGCTGCAGTGTTTAGCATACAGAACAAGGGAGGGTCCGTCTGACAGCTCGTCCAGCCCAGGCAGGAGGCGCTCAGGAGGGGGAAGCTCTCCTCGGCTCGCACCTGCCCTCTCCAGAAACCCCCAGACGTCCTGCTGAACACAGCCCAGTCTAATTGAGATGATCCCCTGCCTCCACACCACTCACAGCGGATACTGCTGTTTTTTACCTTGACTGTGAGTGTGTTTTTGTGTGTGTGTGTGTGTGTGTGTGTGTCTGTGTGTGTGTGTGTGTGTATGTATGTGTGATGTTACTACAATTGTTTTTTGAAGTGTGAAGAATACAGATTACAAGTTGTCGAACTCAAAAAGCAAAAAGGCAAAAAGGGTTGTTCTATGGGGACAGCCAAAGAACCCTTTGGGAACCCTTTTTCCTTATAGTGTATCCTCATGGATATTTTAATGTCGTTCCTTAAATCTTGATTGTGGCGCTTAACTATTCGGACATTCCCTGTCATACAGTATTTCCCTGCTCTTTGGAGGTCTAAAGTAAAGGATTATCTCTGGTGTGTATAATATTGAGTTGCCTGTCTTTATACCCTGATGAAGTCAGCTTGTCTGTCAAAACGTTGGACATAAATATTTTTGCATCTGAGCTCCTAGAGTGTGCCGCTCTCCTTTATTTATTTAAGTGTTCCACTCCGCTAGTCAGCACCTCGCCTAAATAGGTGTGTGTTTCTTTCGCCTCTAGATATATCCTTTATTTAACTAGGAAAATCCGTTAAGAACAAATTCTTATTTACAATGACGGCCTACCAAACAATAAAAGGCCTACTGCGTGGCCGGGGGGTTGGGATTAAAAATATAAATACATTATATAAAAATATAGGACAAAACACACATCACTTGAATGAAGAGATTGAGATAAAACTGACCAGTTTGAGTGTTTGTTGCAGCTCGTTCCAGTCGCTAGCTGCAGCGAACTGAAAACACGAGCAACCCAGGGATGTGTGTGTGTGCTTTGGGGACCTTTAACAGAATGTGACTGGCAGAACGGGTGTTGTATGTGAAGGATGAGGGCTGAAGTAGATATGTCAGATAGGGGGGAGTGAGGCCTAAGAGGGTTTATAAATAACCATCAACCAGTGGGTCTTGCGACGGGTATACAGTGATGACCAGTTTACAGAGGAGTATAGAGTGCAGTGATGTGTCCTATAAGGAGCATTGGTGGCATATCTGATGGCCGAATGGTTAAGAACATCTAGCATGTAATCTAGCATGGGTAGGATGGTTATCTGAATCAGGGTTAGTTTGGCAGCTGGGGTGAAAGAGGAGCGATTATGATAGAGGAAACCAAGTCTAGATTTAACTTTAGCTTTCAGCTTTGATATGTGCTGAGAGAAGGACAGTGTACCGTCTAGCCATATTCCAAGTACTTGTATGAGGGGACTACCTCAAGCTATAAACCCTCAGAGGTAGTAATAACACCTCTTACCAAACCACATGAACTTTGTTTTGGAGGTGTTCAGAACAAGGTTAAGGGAAAAGAAAGCTTGTTGGACACTAAGAAAGCTTTGTTGTCGAGCGTTTAAACACAAAATCCGGGGAGGGGCCAGCTAAGTATAAGACTGTTCCATCTGCATATAAATGGATGAGAGAGCTTCCTACTGCCTGAGCTATGTTGTTGATATAAATTGAAAAGAGCATGGGGCCTATGATCGAGCCTTGGGGTACACCCTTGTTGACAGGCAGTGGATGAGACAGCAGATGTCCTGACTTTATACACTGCACTCTTTGAGAGAGGTAGTTAGCAAACCAGGCCAAAGACCCCTCAGAGACACCAATACTCCTTAGAATGGAATGGTCTACCGTATCAAAAGTTTTGGATAAGTCAATAAAAATAGCAGCACAACATTGCTTAGAATCAAGGGAAATTGTGACATCATTGAGGACCTTTAAGGTTGCACTGACACATCCATAACCTGAGTGGAAACCAGATTGCATACCAGAGAGAATACTATAAATATCAAGAAAGCCAGTTTTTTCTAACACTATAAACAGGGCAAAATAGAAATTGGCCTATAGCAGTTAGAAAATTCACCCTCTGAATGGCACACACACACAAATGTCTAATTGTCTCAAGGCTTAAAAATACTTGTTTAACCTGTCTCTTTCCCTTCATCTACACTGATTGAAGTGGATTTAACAAGTGATTTAACAAGTGACATCATTAAGGGATCATAGCTTTCACCTGGATTCACCTGGTCAGCTGTTCTTAATGTTTTGTGCACTCAGGGTATAGCTCAGTGTTAGCTAGCTAGGATGCTACATAAGATGCAACACACTTCTTGTCATACAGTAGTTCCCTGCTCTTTTGAGGTCTAAATTGTAGGATTCTGTCCTGTAGCATTAGCTAGCACACTACAGTAGCTCTCAACAGGCTACATAATTCTAGGTGTATTTCCTTGCTCTTTGGAGGTTGAAAGGGGAGGATTCTCTCTAAATAGCACAGCTGTCCCATAGCATTAGCTAGCACGCTAGCTGTCAACAGGAAGCTACACACGATGTTGAGGTCTTATGGTAAGGATTTTCTCTGTTGTGGGCAGTGCCAGGACCAGGGTTTGAGTTTTAGTGAGGTCCGGAATAACTTTTTGAAAGTTTACTGCATTTCAACACATTTAAAACACTTAAAAAAGCTATATGGAGAACTGCAAAAACAAGCAAAAATGACCCTAGTCATTATCACGTTGGCTGCTGTAGGTTCATTCAGTCGATCTATAAAACACATAGCCTATTAGATATACAATTGTAACATTATACCCCTGAAAGGGGGGAAATATGAGAAATGATTCACACTGACAAGTAGCATCAGCAACTGTTCAATCAGTTGTAATGATGAATTGCATAAAATCCTCAACTCTACATAGATACAGTGCATTCAGAAAGTATTCAGACCCCTTGACTTTTTCCACATTTTGTTACATTACAGCCTTATTCTTAAATTGATCTACACATAAATCTACACACTATACCCCATAATGACAAAGCAAAAACAGGTTTTTGGAATTTGTAGCAAATTTATAAAAAATAACAAACTGAAATATCACATTCACATAACTCCTAAATCACCAAAATGGGAAAATGAAACTATATGTCCATAAGACACTATCAGGAACCGCCACCATGAGTAGCCAGAGACTCTCTGATGAACTGACCGATGATTCCAACAGAGAAGACAACAATTACTTAATGGCGTAAATATATTGATTGCAATTATTCCCGAATGAGCGAGCGTTCATGTGCAAAGGATTAGCATTTCAATTAATATAATTATCCACTGTGTGTAGTGATCCATTTTGTCTTTCCCGCTCCTTCTCAGTCCACACCCCCTTCCCTTTGTCCACCAAGCCGTCATATCGGTTTAAGACACTAGGGGATCTTCCCTATCATTGTTAGTAACCAATATCTACTGTTTGTTTGTTTATGCATTTCTGTGAGTATTTAGTTAGTTAGTAAATAAATGATTAAGCCATTTGGTGTATGGATGATTCATAGTTTAGGCTGGGTTTGTGCAGATAACCAACAATTTACGACGTTTGGAATGAGACTGACGTGAGGTAAAGAATAATTCATTAACAGAAGACTAATTGATCAGATATAAAAAAGTTATATTCGGAAAAGTATAACTTTGTAGTCTGAAGATTTTCCGTGGTTCCCCGACTTCCTAGTTAATTACATTTACATGATTAGGTTAATCACGTAGTAATAATTACAGAGAAATTATTTGATAAAATAACCGTCTTCACCTTTAATGATGCCAAAGACACAACACCTGTATTTGGGGAGTTTCTCCCATTCTTCTCTGTAGATCCTCTCAAGCTCTGTCAGGTTGGATGGGGAGCTTTGCTGCATAGCTATTTTCAGGTCTCTCCAGAGATGTTCAATCGGGTTCAAGCCCGTAGCCACTCCTGCATGGTCTTGGCTGTGTGCTTAGGGTCATTGTCCTGTTGGAAGGTGAACCTTCGCCTCAGTCTGAGGTCCTGAGCACTCTGGAGCAGGTTTTCATCAAGTGGGCTGTCATGTGCCTTTTACTGAGGATTGGCTCTGGTCTGGCAACTCTACCATAAAGGCCTGATTGGTGGAGTGCTGCAGAATTGGTAGTCCTTCTGGAAGGTTCTCCCATCTCCACAGGGGAACTCTGGAGCTCTGTCATAGTGACCATCGGGTTCTTGGTCACCTCCCAGACCAAGGCCCTTCTCCCCCGATTGCTCAGTTTGGGAGGGTGGCCAGCTCTAGGAAGAGTCTTGGTGGTTCCAAACTTCTTCCATTTAAAAATAATGGAAGCCACTGTGTTCTTGGGGGATCTTCAATGCTGCAAAAATGTTTTTGTACCCTTCCCTAGATCTGTGCCTCTAATCAATCCTGTCTCGGAGCTCTACAGACAATTACTTCGACCTCATGGCTTGGTTTGTGCTCTGACATGCACTGTCAACTGTGGGACCTTTTATAGACTGGTGTGTGCCTTTCCAATCAATTGAATTTACCACAGGTGGACTCCAATCAGATTGTCGAAACATCAAGGATAATCAATGGAAACAGGATGCACCTGAGCTCAATTTCGAGTCTTATGCAAATAAGGTATTTCAGTTTTTTATTTTGAATACATTTGCAAAAAAATTAAAAAAAACTGTTTTCGCTTTGTCATTATGGCGTATTGTGTGTAGATTGATGAGGAACATGTTTTATTTAATCTATTTTAGAATAAGGCTGTAAGGTAAGAAAATGTGGAAAAAGTGAAGGGGTCTGAATACTATCTCTTTTCTCAAATTACATAGTATTCCCGTTTGTATTCCAAGGCATTACTAATAAAGCTCCACACAAACAGACACAGATGACCCTATTATCACATTCAAATGAATTATTTGAATATTACTTACAATTCTGTATTAATATCAGTGATGTAGTGGTACAAAAGATGGGTAATGGATAAGAAGAACAACCACCGATATAAACCAAAACCTTTTAGAACAGTATTTTTATGCATTTTGATAGCATTTCATTGCAGGCCTATTGTCACGTTTATCTTCCGAAGGGACAGACCAAGACGCAGCGATGTAGCCAGAATACATGATTTATTGAAACACGGGACAGAACGAAAACAATAAACGAAGAAACACGACGAGAGCCCTAACGCTAAATACTAAACTCAACACAAAGAACTAAACCTAACCACGACTGGCGAAAACCTAACCTAACCACGAACGGAGAAACCTAACTAGACAAGAACCCGACTGAACCTGAAGAGCGTAACATAAACACGACAAGCATGACATAAACAATAACCCACGAAACAAAAGTGCAACTCCCAAATATATATATGGTTCCCAATTAGAGACAACGAGACTCAGCTGCCTCTAATTGGGAACCATTATCCCAACATAGAAATATACACCCTAGAACACACAAACCCTACACCAAAACGCTCCAGCCTATAATCTCGGGCCTGGGCGTTACAGTACCCAAAGGCGCGGACTCGGACGCGCCAAAAATCTGTGGGGGTCTTCGGTGGGTCCCTTTGTCCCAGGTGGGGGCTCGGTGCGGGCCGTGCTGGTCTGATGTCACGCACCGGAGGCCCTGGACCCCTTCTAGGAACTCTGGTGCGTGGAGCAGAAGCTGGGCGTACTGGACTCATGCTGCTCACGGTAACTCTGGTGCGTGGGGCTGGAGCTGGCCGTACCGGACTTGTGATGCTCACTGGAACACTGGTGCGTGGAGCAGGTCGTACTGGACTCGTGATGCTCACTGGAACTCGGGTGCGTGGAGCAGGAACTGGCAGTACTGGACTCGTGATGCTCACTGGAACTCTGGTGCGTGGAGCAGGAACTGGCAGTACTGGACTCGTGATGCTCACTGGAACTCTGGTGCGTGGAGCAGGAACTGGCAGTACGGACTCGTGATGCTCACTGGAACTCTGGTGCGTGGAGCAGGAACTGGCAGTACCGGACTCGTGATGCTCACTGGAACTCTGGTGCGTGGAGCAGGAACTGGCAGTACCGGACTCGTGATGCTCACTGGAACTCTGGTGCGTGGAGCAGGAACTGGCAGTACCGGACTCGTGATGCTCACTGGAACTCTGGTGCGTGGAGCAGGAACTGGCCGTGCGGACTCGTGATGCTCACTGGAACTCTGGTGCGTGGAGCAGGAACTGGCCGTGCGGACTCGTGATGCTCACTGGAACTCTGGTGCGTGGAGCAGGAACTGGCAGTACCGGACTCGTGATGCTCACTGGAACTCTGGTGCGTGGAGCAGGAACTGGCAGTACCGGACTCGTGATGCTCACTGGAACTCTGGTGCGTGGAGCAGGAACTGGCAGTACGGGACTCGTGATGCTCACTGGAACTCTGGTGCGTGGAGCAGGAACTGGCAGTACGGGACTCGTGATGCTCACTGGAACTCTGGTGCGTGGAGCAGGAACTGGCAGTACCGGACTCGTGATGCTCACTGGAACTCTGGTGCGTGGAGCAGGAACTGGCAGTACTGGACTCGTGATGCTCACTGGAATTCTGGTGCGTGGAGCAGGAACTGGTCGTACTGGACTCGTGATGCTCACTGGAACTCTGGTGCGGGGAGCAGGAACTGGCCGTACCGGACTCGTGACGCGCACTCTGGTGCGGGAACAGGCCGAACCGGGCTCGGGGCCAGCGCACTCTGGTGCGGGAGCGGGAACAGGCCGAACTGGGCTCGGGGCAGCGCACTCTGGTGCGGGGGCGGGAACAGGCCGAACTGGGCTCGGGGCGCGCACTCTGGTGCGGGAGCGGAACAGGCCGAACTGGGCTCGGGGCCGCACTCTGGTGCGGGAACAGGCCGAACTGGGCTCTCTAAACGCACGGGAGCTTGGTGCGCGGGCGAACAGGACGTACTGGACTCTCTGAGCGCCACGGGAGCTGGGTGCGCGGGCCGAACAGGACGTGCTGGACTCTCTGAGCGCACGCGGGAGCTGGAGTGCGCGGAGCCGAACAGGGCGTGCTGGACTCTCTGAGCGCACGGGGAGCTGGGTGCGCGGAGCCGGAACAGGACGTGCTGGACTCTCTGAGCGCACGGGGAGCTGGGTGCGCGGAGCCGGAACAGGACGTGGAGCGTGGAGCAGGGATCTCGGAGCGTGGAGCAGGGATCTCGGAGCGTGGAGCAGGGATCTCGGAGCGTGGAGCAGGGACTGGACGTGTTGAAACCTCAACACGGACTGGGATCTCGGAACGTGGAACAGGGATCTCGGAGCGTGGAACAGGGATCTCGGAGCGTGGAACAGGGATCTCGGAGCGTGGAACAGGGATCTCGGAGCGTGGAACAGGGATCTCGGAGCGTGGAACAGGGATCTCGGAGCGTGGAACAGGGATCTCGGAGCGTGGAACAGGGATCTCGGAGCGTGGAACAGGGACTGGACGTGTAGAAACCTCCACCCGGACCGGGGACCTGATATGGAGAGCCGACACCATACCTCCAGCTAGCTCACTAGCCCTGGCCTCACGGGTGAGTGGAGCTGGAATCTCTCGGACTGGTCTGTGGATTCGTACCGGAGAGTCTGCTTGTAGGACCACAGGATAACTTGGTCCCAAAAGGTGCACTGGAGATCTGGCGCGCAGAGCTGGCACCACTCTTCCAGGTAGCACACAGACCTCGGCCCGACCAATGAGTGGCGCTGGGATCTCTCGCACTGGCCTGTGGACACGTGCCGGAGACACCGCACGCAGAACCGGAGCAGGATATCCGGGTCCCAGGAGGCGCACTGGAGACTTAGCGCGCAGAGATGGCACCGCTCTTCTTGGCCGAACACTCAGTTTCGCCCGACTGATGAGTGGAGCGGGAATCTCTCGCACCGGTCTCTGAATCCCTATAGGGGAAACCGTGCGCAACACTGCATAGCACGGTCTCCCTTCGGTGCGACGCTCTCCCCAACGCTCTCTCCACAAAGCACGAGGAGTTGGCTCAGGAGTCCCTCCTGAACCGGCCAACCTCCTCGTGTGCCCCCAAAAGTTTCTTGGGGCTGCCTTACGGACCTCCGTGCCAGGCGAGATCCGATGAGGTCCTCCCTGGTCCAGTACTCCCGGTCTCTCGCTGCTTGGTCTTTAGCTGGTGGGTTATTCTGTCACGTTTATCTTCGAAGGACAGACCAAGACGCAGCGATGTAGCCAGAATACATGATTTATTGAAACACGGGACAGAGCGAAAACAATAAGCGAAGAAACACGGCGAGAGCCCTAACGCTAAATACTAAACTCAACACAAAGAACTAAACCTAACCACGACTGGCGAAAACCTAACCTAACCACGAACGGAGAAACCTAACTAGACATGAATGGAGAAACCTAACTAGACAAGAACCCGACTGAACCTGAAGCGCGTAACATAAGCATGACATAAACAATAACCCACGAAACAAAAGTGCAACTCCCAAATATATATATGGTTCCCAATTAGAGACAACGAGACTCAGCTGCCTCTAATTGGGAACCATTATCCCAACATAGAAATATACACCCTAGAACACACAAACCCTACACCAAAACGAAACCAAAACGCTCCAGCCTATAATCTCGGGCCTGGGCGTTACACCTATAGGGAAGATAGGCTATCTCGAGATGTTCATATTGAAACATATAATCCCAGCTAATTTGTTTGGTTAGTACAGATTTCTCAGGGGACCCCACACGGGCCTCTACCACTGTACTAACCTGGTGAATGTGCTGCAAAAATGCGAATAAAGGAGGAAAATCCGGGGACGAGGGGGAACATAACGAACAAACCACTGTTCATGATTCCAGAGGCAAGCACGATTAGAACTCAGATCAATAATATAAGCGTTCTGAGCTTTGATCATCCGCTGGGAGCAATGTTTAGACTTTGACCATAGTTGATTTTCTTTATTGAGTACAAAATATACAGTACCAGTCAAAAGTTTGAACACTCCTACTCATTCCAGGGTTTTTCTTTATTTTTTCTACTTTCTACATTGTAGAATAATAGTGAAGACATCAAACTATGAAATAACACATACAGTATGGAATCATGTAGTAACCAATAAAGTGTTAAACAAATAAAAATATTATTTATATTTGAGATTCTTTAAAGTAGAGACCCTTTGCCCTGATGACAGCTTTGCACACTTTTGGCATTCTCTCAACCAGCTTCATGAGGAAGTCACCTGGAATGCATTTCAATTAACAGGTGTGTCTTGTTAAAAGTTAATTTGTGGAATTGATTTCCTTCTTAATGTTTTTAAGCCAATCAGTTGAGTTGTGACAAAGTAGGGGTGGTATACAGAAGATAGCCCATTTTGGTAAACGACCAATTCCATATTATGACAAGAACAGCTCAAATAAGCAAAATGAAACGACAGTCCATCATTACTTTAAGACATGAAGGTCAGTTAATACGGAAAATTTCAAGAACTTTAAAGTTTCTTCAAGTGCAGTCACAAAACCATCAAGCGCTATGATGAAACTGGCTCTCATGAGGACCGCTACAGGAAAAAAAGACCCCGAGTTACCTCTGTTGCAGAGGATAAGTTCATTAGAGTTACCAGCCTCAGAAATTGCAGCCCAAATAAATGCTTCACTGAGTTCAAGTAACAGAAACATCTCAACATCAACTGTTCAGAGGAGACTGCGGGAATCAGGCCTTTATGGTCGAAGAAACACTACTTCAGGACACCAATAAGAAGAAGAGACTTGCTTGGGTCAAGAAACACAAGAAATAGACATTAGACTGGAAATATGTCAGAATTTGAGATTTTTGGTTCCAACTGCCGTGTCTTTGCGAGACGCAGAGTAGGTGAACGGATTATCTCCGCATGCGTAGTTCCCACCGGGATGCTATGCTGGTGACACTGTCAGTGATTTATTTAGAATTCTGCAGAGATACGCCATCCCATCTGGTTTGGGCTTGGACTCTCTGAGCGCACGGGGAGCTGGGTGCGCGGAGCCGGAACAGGACGTGCTGGACTCTCTGAGCGCACGGGGAGCTGGGTGCGCGGAGCCGGAACAGGACGTGGAGCGTGGAGCAGGGATCTCGGAGCGTGGAGCAGGGATCTCGGAGCGTGGAGCAGGGATCTCGGAGCGTGGAGCAGGGACTGGACGTGTTGAAACCTCAACACGGACTGGGATCTCGGAACGTGGAACAGGGATCTCGGAGCGTGGAACAGGGATCTCGGAGCGTGGAACAGGGATCTCGGAGCGTGGAACAGGGATCTCGGAGCGTGGAACAGGGATCTCGGAGCGTGGAACAGGGATCTCGGAGCGTGGAACAGGGATCTCGGGCGTGGAACAGGGACTGGGCGTGTAGAAACCTCCACCCGGACCGGGACCTGATATGGAGAGCCGACACCATACCTCCAGCTAGCTCACTAGCCCTGGCCTCACGGGTGAGTGGAGCTGGAATCTCTCGGACTGGTCTGTGGATTCGTGCCGGAGAGTCTGCTTGTAGGACCACAGGATAACTTGGTCCCAAAGGTGCACTGGAGATCTGGCGCGCAGAGCTGGCACCACTCTTCCAGGTAGCACACAGACCTCGGCCCGACCAATGAGTGGCGCTGGGATCTCTCGCACTGGCCTGTGGACACGTGCCGGAGACACCGCACGCAGAACCGGAGCAGGATATCCGGGTCCCAGGAGGCGCACTGGAGACTTAGCGCGCAGAGATGGCACCGCTCTTCTTGGCCGAACACTCAGTTTCGCCCGACTGATGAGTGGAGCGGGAATCTCTCGCACCGGTCTCTGAATCCCTATAGGGGGAAACCGTGCGCAACACTGCATAGCACGGTCTCCCTTCGGTGCGACGCTCTCCCCAACGCTCTCTCCACAAAGCACGAGGAGTTGGCTCAGGAGTCCCTCCTGAACCGGCCAACCTCCTCGTGTGCCCCCCCCCCAAAAGTTTCTTGGGGCTGCCTTACGGACCTCCGTGCCAGGCGAGATCCGATGAGGTCCTCCCTGGTCCAGTACTCCCGGGTCTCTCGCTGCTTGGTCTTTAGCTGGTGGGTTATTCTGTCACGTTTATCTTCCGAAGGGACAGACCAAGACGCAGCGATGTAGCCAGAATACATGATTTATTGAAACACGGGACAGAACGAAAACAATAAACGAAGAAACACGACGAGAGCCCTAACGCTAAATACTAAACTCAACACAAAGAACTAAACCTAACCACGACTGGCGAAAACCTAACCTAACCACGAACGGAGAAACCTAACTAGACATGAATGGAGAAACCTAACTAGACAAGAACCCGACTGAACCTGAAGCGCGTAACATAAGCATGACATAAACAATAACCCACGAAACAAAAGTGCAACTCCCAAATATATATATGGTTCCCAATTAGAGACAACGAGACTCAGCTGCCTCTAATTGGGAACCATTATCCCAACATAGAAATATACACCCTAGAACACACAAACCCTACACCAAAACGAAACCAAAACGCTCCAGCCTATAATCTCGGGCCTGGGCGTTACACCTATAGGGAAGATAGGCTATCTCGAGATGTTCATATTGAAACATATAATCCGCTAATTTGTTTGGTTAGTACAGATTTCTCAGGGGGACCCCACACGGGCCTCTACCACTGTACTAACCTGGTGAATGTGCTGCAAAAAATGCGAATAAAGGAGGAAAATCCGGGGGACGCAGGGGAACATAACGAACAAACCACTGTTCATGATTCCAGAGGCAAGCACGATTAGAACTCAGATCAATAATATAAGCGTTCTGAGCTTTGATCACCGCTGGGAGCAATGTTTAGACTTTGACCATAGTTGATTTTCTTTATTGAGTACAAAATATACAGTACCAGTCAAAAGTTTGAACACTCCTACTCATTCCAGGGTTTTTCTTTATTTTTTCTACTTTCTACATTGTAGAATAATAGTGAAGACATCAAACTATGAAATAACACATACAGTATGGAATCATGTAGTAACCAATAAAGTGTTAAACAAATAAAAATATTATTTATATTTGAGATTCTTTAAAGTAGAGACCCTTTGCCCTGATGACAGCTTTGCACACTTTTGGCATTCTCTCAACCAGCTTCATGAGGAAGTCACCTGGAATGCATTTCAATTAACAGGTGTGTCTTGTTAAAAGTTAATTTGTGGAATTGATTTCCTTCTTAATGTTTTTAAGCCAATCAGTTGAGTTGTGACAAAGTAGGGGTGGTATACAGAAGATAGCCCATTTTGGTAAACGACCAATTCCATATTATGACAAGAACAGCTCAAATAAGCAAAATGAAACGACAGTCCATCATTACTTTAAGACATGAAGGTCAGTTAATACGGAAAATTTCAAGAACTTTAAAGTTTCTTCAAGTGCAGTCACAAAACCATCAAGCGCTATGATGAAACTGGCTCTCATGAGGACCGCTACAGGAAAAAAAGACCCCGAGTTACCTCTGTTGCAGAGGATAAGTTCATTAGAGTTACCAGCCTCAGAAATTGCAGCCCAAATAAATGCTTCACTGAGTTCAAGTAACAGAAACATCTCAACATCAACTGTTCAGAGGAGACTGCGGGAATCAGGCCTTTATGGTCGAAGAAAC
Organism: Brachymystax lenok tsinlingensis; assembly: GCA_030435695.1. Classification (NCBI taxonomy): domain Eukaryota; kingdom Metazoa; phylum Chordata; class Actinopteri; order Salmoniformes; family Salmonidae; genus Brachymystax; species Brachymystax lenok. Next base: position 9,652,987 of record CM059798.1, read on the forward strand.
ACTACTTCAGGACACCAATAAGAAGAAGAGACTTGCTTGGGTCAAGAAACACAAGAAATAGACATTAGACTGGAAATATGTCAGAATTTGAGATTTTTGGTTCCAACTGCCGTGTCTTTGCGAGACGCAGAGTAGGTGAACGGATTATCTCCGCATGCGTAGTTCCCACCGGGATGCTATGCTGGTGACACTGTCAGTGATTTATTTAGAATTCTGCAGAGATACGCCATCCCATCTGGTTTGGGCTTAGTGGGGATTTGTTTTTGAACAGAACAATGACCCAACACACCAGGCTGTGTAAGTACTATTTGACCAAGAAGGAGAGTGATGGATTTCTGCATCAGTTGACCTTGCCTCCACAATCACCCGACCTCAACCCAATTGAGACGGTTTGGGATGAGTTGGACAGCAGATTGAAGGAAAAGCAGCCAACAAGTGCTCAGCATATGTGTGAACTCCTTCAAGATTGTTGGAAAAGCATTCCAGGTGAAGCTGGTTGAGAGAATGCCAAGAGTGTGCAAAGCTGTCATCAAGGCAATGGGTGGCTACTTTGAAGAACCTCAAATATAAAATATATTTTTATTTGTTTAACAATTTATTTTGGTTACTACATGATTCCATATGTGTTATTTCATAGTTTTGATTTATTCACTATTATTCTACAATGCAAAAAATATAAAAAATAAGAAAAACCCTTGTAGGTGTGTCCAAACTTTTGTAGTTACAGCCATGGTTGTAGGGAAGGGTAAACATCTGCTGTTGTCCCGTAGCATTAGCTAGCACGCTTGCTGTCAACCAGAAACTACTACACAACAAGAGCCTGCAAATGTAGCAGGTAAACTCTGTTCATCTGGAGATATAAATCCCAGCTAGCTCTACAAAACATTTTCTGCCTCAGAACATACGAACGAAACAGAGCGTCACAGTAGATGGAAGACGGGGTCCCGTGTCATTAAACTTTTAGTAGCTCAGTCAAGTTTTTCTTGTTTGCGTTTTTGTCTTTCGCTCTCCTCCTATCTCTCTCTCAATCCTCTGCCTTATCGCGAACAGAGCAGCACAGCCTCACATGCTATTCATCTTTAGTGAAGCATTTCCCGTGCTAGGCAGTAGGCAGGCACACACACCCTACCTCCCTCACCGTAGACGCGGTCCCTTTTTAAGCAGGCAATAGGCCGTCATTGTAAATAAGAATTTGTTCTTAACTGACTTGCCTAGTTAACTAAAGGTTAAATAAAACATAATTTAATAGAGAAGGCCACTGTGGACACAGATGCTGCCTTTCAGTGTAAATCACGTTATAATATACTTGGGAGAAAATACATTAGAGTGTAGAATCTTCCTTTACTGCTGAACATCAACCTTGATATCCACCACCTGCTCAAAGCCATGGCACACACTGACATTTGTTCCTAGATGCTGAGTTTGAGTGCAAATGTCACTGACTATCATGCAATATGAGGACACAAATTACCCCTGTCCTGTCCCCCTTCAGAGCCCCAACTGAAAGGCATCGTCACGAGACTCTACAACCGGCATGGCTTCTACCTCCAGATGCTTCCGGATGGCACCATGGACGGCACAAAGGACGAAAGCAGCTCCTTCTGTAAGTCTGTCTGTCTCTATAACCCTGCTGTCCTTCTGTAAGTCTCACACCTGTCTGTAAGTCTGTCTGTCTGTAAGTCTGTCTGTCTGTCTCACACCTGTCTGTCTATCTGTCTCTATAACCCTGCTGTCCTTCTGTAAGTCTCACACCTGTCTGTATGTCTGCCGGTCTGTCTCTCTAACCCTGCTGTCCTTCTGTAAGTCTCACACTGGTCTGTCTCTCTAACCCTGCTGTCCTTATGTACATAAGTCTCACACCTGTCTATCTGTCTCTATAACCCTGCTGTCCTTCTATAAGTCTCACACCTGTCTGTATGTCTGTCTGTCTGTCTCTCTAACCCTGCTGTCCTTCTGTAAGTCTCACACCTGTCTGTCTGTCTCTCTAACCCTGCTGTCCTTCTGTAAGTCTCACACCTGTCTATCTATCTCTCTAACCCTGCTGTCCTTCTGTAAGTCTCACACCTAGTCTCACACCTGTCTGTCTGTCTGTCTCTCTAACCCTGCTGTCCTTCTGTAAGTCTCACACCTGTCTATCTGTTTCTCTAACCCTGCTGTCCTTCTGTAAGTATCACGCCTAGTCTCACACCTGTCTTTCTGTGTCTGACTGTCTCTCTAAACCTGCTGTTCTTCTGTAAGTCTCACACCTGTCTTTCTGTGTCTGACTGTCTCTCTAACCCTGCTGTTCTTCTGTAAGTCTCACACCTGTCTTTCTGTGTCTGACTGTCTCTCTAACCCTGCTGTCCTTCTGTAAGTCTCACACCTGTCTGTCTGTCTGTCTGTCTGTCTCTCTAACCCTGCTGTTCTTCTGTAAGTCTCACACCTGTCTTTCTGTGTCTGACTGTCTCTCTAACCCGGCTGTCCTTCTGTAAGTCTCACACCTGTCTATCTGTCTCTCTAACCCTGCTGTCCTTCTGTAAGTCTCACACCTGTCTATCTGTCTCTCTAACCCTGCTGTCCTTCTGTAAGTCTCACACCTAGTCTCACACCTGTCTGTTTGTCTTTCTAACCCTGCTGTTCTTCTGTAAGTCTCACACCTGTCTATCTGTTTCTCTAACCCTGCTGTCCTTCTGTAAGTCTCACACCTGTCTTTCTGTGTCTGACTGTCTCTCTAACCCTGCTGTCCTTCTGTAAGTCTCACACCTGTCTTTCTGTGTCTGACTGTCTCTCTAACCCTGCTGTTCTTCTGTAAGTCTCACACCTGTCTTTCTGTGTCTGACTGTCTCTCTAAACCTGCTGTCCTTCTGTAAGTCTCACACCTGTCTGTCTGTCTGTCTCTCTAACCCTGCTGTTCTTCTGTAAGTCTCACACCTGTCTTTCTGTGTCTGACTGTCTCTCTAACCCGGCTGTCCTTCTGTAAGTCTCACACCTGTCTATCTGTCTCTCTAACCCTGCTGTCCTTCTGTAAGTCTCACACCTGTCTATATGTCTCCCTAACCCTGCTGTCCTTCTGTAAGTCTCACACCTGTCTATATGTCTCTCTAACCCTGCTGTCCTTCTGTAAGTCTCACACCTGTCTATCTGTCTCTCTAACCCTACTGTCCTTCTGTAAGTCTCACACCTGTCTATCTGTTTCTCTAACCCTGCTGTCCTTCTGTAAGTCTCACACCTGTCTATCTGTGTGTCTCTCTGTCTGTCTAACCCTTCTGTCCTTCTGTAAGTCTCACACCTGTCTTTCCGTGTCTGACTGTCTCTCTAACCCGGCTGTCCTTCTGTAAGTCTCACACCTGTCTATCTGTGTGTCTCTCTGTCTGTCTAACCCTTCTGTCCTTCTGTAAGTCTCACACCTGTCTTTCTGTGTCTGACTGTCTCTCTAACCCGGCTGTCCTTCTGTAAGTCTCACACCTGTCTATCTGTTTCTCTAACCCTGCTGTCCTTCTGTAAGTCTCACGCCTAGTCTCACACCTGTCTTTCTGTGTCTGTCTCTCTAACCCTGCTGTCCTTTTGTAAGTCTCACACCTGTCTGTCTGTGTGTCTCTCTGTCTGTCTGTCTAACCCTTCTGTCCTTCTGTAAGTCTCACACCTGTCTTTTTGTGTCTGACTGTCTGCCATTATGTAATGCCATGTAACTCTCCACAGTTTGTATTGAAATATAAAACTCTGTATAGGCACAGTGAGAATCTTTAGACAGTACGTCGTTTTAGACAGTTATTGTACACAAATGATTGCCTAACAGCCTGTGAATCTTAAATATATTGTAGATGTGTACAGGGTGCTCACACTTCAGCCAGTGTGGACACTTTTTAGGTAGGTACAGTATAGAAACTGTACGCACAGTAAATCACTGCATAACATAACAGGTCCCGGTTGGGGTGTTAAAGTTTGTTCAGAGATTAGAGGACAACTGTGAAGTGTTTGTGAGTGTGAGCTACGGTGTATTTTATAACTATTACTCTATCAATCCTTACATCAGGCTTACTGTTACCGTGAGCTTTCTGTAAGGGGAACACGCTTAGGGGAGAGGAAGAGGCGGAGTGAGGGATGGGAGAGGGAGGCAGGGAGGGGTGAAGAGCGAGAGGAAGGAGGGGTAGAGAGAGATAGAGAAAAAGGTGAAGAGCAATAGAAAGAGCGAGGGAGAGAGAGAGAAAGAGACGGATGGAGGGAGATTTGGCAGGTACAGCCCAGTACAGGACTTATAAATCGTGTACTTTTCATTCAAGGCAGATTATTTATTCATTCCCACAGCACGGTAGAATTGTTGAGTGATTGACATCACAACGGCATAATAATCTACCCCACTGCACAGAATATTGAATGGGATAGATTAGTGTTTTGCGTGTGTGTGTGTGCGAAGTGTGTGCATGCATCTCTGTTTGTGTGCGTGTTTGAGCATGTATGTTCGAGGTCTGGAATATCTCCTTTAGTATTTACTGTAGCCCAGAACAGAATGGCAGGCCTCCCCTGTGGAGGGAGCAGATATTCCACTCATACACCACAACTATGGTTCTGAGTGGCTGAGGGACCTGCCTAGCTTTCTCTGTCTCGCTACAGCGTACCCTCAGCCTCTCTCTTTCTCTCCCTCTCTTTCTCTCTCCATCTGCCTCTCTCTCTCCCATCAGCCCCAGGGTGGGACCCCCAACTTGTTCCCTGACCTCTCCTATGAAAAAAGTGTGTGCGCGCGTGTGTGTTTACGTGCATGCGTACATGTCCATGTGTGTGTGTTTGCATGCGTGTGTGTCCGTGTGTGTGTGTGTGTGTATATATGTGTGTAATTATGCACCCCTCTACAGAGTGTGCTGAGGCCAGTCAGTAAAGGGCCAAATCAGCAGCAAATGGAGATGAATAATTAAGGAGGAAACAGTCGGATTTATATCTGAGTTCTACAGAGTCAAGCTGCCTCCCAAATTGCACCATATTCCCCATGTAGTACACTACTTTTGACCAGGTTCCATAGGGCATAGGACACTATGTAGGGAATAGGTTGCCATTATGGACACACTCACAGAGTCTGGAGTGTTCTGATGGACCAGGCCTACCCAGGCTTCCCCTGCCCTCCTCTCCGGTCTTGCTAACAGGATACACACGCTTCTTTCACACACACACACACACACACACACACACACACACACACACACACACACACACACACACACACACACACACACACACACACACACACACACACACACACACACACACACACACACACACACACACACACACACACACATTCATCCAATACACACAGTCCCCCCATTAAGGCAATATTATTTATCACAGGACACAATTGAAGGACGCATAATTGAGTCCTAAAATTCCACAAAAATGTGGGATGGACCTCTCTGTCTGTAAGAAGAAAGCTGCATTCTCTTTTATTTTTTTCCAACGCAATCTGACAGAAACTCCCTCTATATGTAACATCATTAATTGAGATAAAATCATAAGTTACCAAACCCGTTCACAGGAGTGGATAACACTAAAGATCACTCCAGTCTCCACAGATTTGGAAAAATCTGTGTTTTGTATTTTTGCCTCTAATTTGTGGAACAATCTGCAGAGTTCACTGCAGTTAGATGTGCTGGTGCCACTCAGGCAGTTTACATTATTGATTGAGGACCTCTATGTAGTTGAATGGGATTGCTTTTATTGAATGTCTTTGTTGTTGTTGTGCTGAATTGTATTGTTTTATACACATGTGTATGTTGATTTAATATTCTGTTTTTATTGTCCAGGGCTCTCTGTGAAAAGAGATTATTCATCTCAATTTGACTCCCTGTTTAAATAAAGGTTGAATAAAACAAATACAAACAAATACACAGACAGATCTAGACGTAAAATTACGTTCAACGAACACACACACACAAACACAGACACAGAAACTCCCTCAAAGTACATTTGACCGTTGGAAGTTGTCAAAGGACACTGGGATGGGATGCATCCCTCCCTCGCTCTGACAATTAAGTAGAGAGGCTGTTGTTGGCGGAGGCCCCTGGGTGCTTGGTCCCTGGCCAGGGGTATTACACACTGCGGCTGCACCGCCCTGCCAGTTAATTGCTAATTTTACTAACACCGTCCTGTCAGATCGACCCCTGCGGCCCCCTCAGCTTTCAGCCTCTGCCCTGGGAACTTCCACCCCAGCCCCCTGACAGCCCCCAGACACAAGTCCTCAGCCCTGGGCACATAGCCCCCAGCCCTGGGCACATAGACCCAGCCCCCACCCTGGGCACATATACCCAGCCCCCAGCCCTGGGCACATAAACCCAGCCCCCAGCCCTGGACACATAGACCCAGCCCCCAACCCTGGGCACATAGATCCAGCCCCCACCCTGGGCTTATAGACCCAGCCCCCAGCCCTGGGAACATAGACCAAGCCCCCAGCCCTGGGCACATAGATCCAGCCCCCCCGGCTTCAGCCATGGGAACTTCAGCCAAGGCCCCTTACAGCCACAACGGGTCGGGCCACAGGGACCAGCACACACCTAGGAGGGAAAAGGGGGGATGGGGGTATACATACACCCCCATCACCTATGTCTTGATTCAACCCCTCTGCTCTCATCTCGGGGAAAAACGCTTATTTTCTTTCTCTATGACTTTAGAGGTCTGGACCTCTGAAGGGATGGAGGAAGGGAGGGAAATAGAAAGCGGGGAAGCAAGGGAGGGAGGGAGGGAAGCGAGCAGAGGAACAGAGGGGAAGACAGAGAATAGGGAGAGAGGGGAGGGATGAGAGATGAGGAAAAGAGGATAGAGAGAGAGAAGGGACTGCGCTGCCAAAGAAGCAGCTGGCGAGCCACTGATGGCCGTTCAATCACTGTGTCTCCCCCCTCTGGTGGGAGGTACGAGAGACTGGCTTTTCCTCTACCGCCCCTCCTCGCACTCTCTCTTTCAGATTGTTATGTAATAGGGTAATGAGGGGAAAAGGGGAGGAGGGAGGGATGGAAGGATCCAGAGTTTGGACACCACTTCTCTGTCCAGCTGGACTGACCAGTGGATTGTCACGGTGACATGAATGTGTGTATATGAGAGCCAGACCTCCCACCTGACGAACATGGAGGAGGGAGGGGAGACAGGGGGAGAGAGGAGAAGAGGAAGAGAGGAGTGGTGGAGGATGCATGAGTACTCTACCAAGAGAGGAGGGACTCTCCCGTCCTACAGAAAAAGGCAGGAAGAAGAAACTGGAAAATGAAATGATGAGATGACGATGAGAAAAAGAGAGGGAGGGTCAGAGAGAGAGAGGGAGGGTGAGAGAGAGAGAGAGAGAGAGAGAGAGAGAGAGAGAGGGAGGGTGAGAGAGAGAGAGAGAGAGAGAGGGAGGGTGAGAGAGGGAGGGTGAGGAGGGTGAGAGAGAGAGAGAGAGAGAGAGAGAGAGAGAGAGAGAGAGAGAGAGAGAGAGAGAGAGAGAGAGAGAGAGAGAGAGAGAGAGGGTGAGAAACAGAGAGTGAGGGAGGGTGAGAGGTTGCGAGATAAGTTTACAAGAGGGTGGCTGAGACAGAGAAAAACAGAGAACCTGAGAGTTGCAGAGGAAGACAAGAAAGTGAGATATTGGGTTTGAAAGGGTTGTGTCAATGGATTTGGCCTGCTTTGGAGATCTCCATCCATCCGGAGGGACAGTGGGAGTGAGAGGAATGGAAATCCCATCAGAAATCCATAAAGACCAGTCACCTTGATTCCCTGAACTTTTATCCCCTCCAATTCCTGCTGCGAAAAACATTTATTCATCTCTCTCAGCTTCGGGATTGGTCTAGGCTGACATCGTCTTTTCTGTTTCAGCAACTCGATAACACACACACACAGAGAGAGCGAGCGAGAGATGGAGAGATAATGACATTTGAAATGTCTTTATTCTTTTGGAACTTTTGTGAGTGTAATGTTTACTGTTCATTTTTATTGTTTATTTCACTTTTGTTTATTATCTACTTCACTTGCTTTGGCAAAGTTAACATATGTTTCCCATGCCAATAAAGCCCTTACATTGAAATTGAATTGAGAGAGGATGAGAGAGAGAGGATGAGAGAGGGTGAGGAATATGGAGAAGGTGAAATCAAGGAACTATAGTGTGAGAGAGAGTCAGGGAGACAGAGAGGAGAGAGAGAGAGAGAGAGAGAGAGAGAGAGAGAGAGAGAGAGAGAGACAGAGAGAGACAGAGAAGAGAGAGAGAGAGAAAGAGTGAGTCAGGGAGACAGAGAGAAAGAGAGTGAAGGAAGAGGTGCTGAGAAATTAGGATTTAGAACAATACAGATGCATGAGAGTAGAATAAGAGATATTAGCTTCGCAGGAGGGAGAATGAAAGACAAGAGGGGACTGAATGAGAGAACTAGATAGAGGGAAACAACAGCACTAAAGGAATAGAGTCAGGTTAAATACATACAGGATGATTGATAGACAGACGGCAGCAGGTAGCCTAGTGGTTAGAGTGTTGGAGTTCAAATCCCCGAGCTGACAAGGTAAAAATCTGTTGTTCTACCCCTGAACAAGGCAGTTAACCCAAAAGACGTGGATATTGATTAAGGCAGCCCCCTGCACCTCTCTGATTCAGAGGGGTTGGGTTAAATGTGGAAGACACATTTCAGTTGAAGGCATTTGGTTGTACACCTGACTAATAATGGTGACTTTCAGATAGTTTGTGTAGGGAGAGTAGCTGGAAGGAAATAGAGAAAATAATACATATATTTGTATTATATATTCTAAAAAGAGAGGTATGGCTTGTGGTCTATAGTATTTGACCTCTCGTGACCCCTATCCTCTTCCTGTTGATCTGTCTCTGATCTGATTGGTGAGTGATGGTGGAGGGAGCAGAAGCTTGTCACCAGCCATCCAGGCAACTCTAATCCCTTACAGTAGCAATGCCATGGCGATGAGAGATGAGTGACAGCCAGATAGGGGTGCACTCTAGGCTTTGAACATCAGAAGAGTATGACACTATACTTCAATAACACCCAAGCCCTTAACAATGAGTGACTGGCTGTGCCCAAATACGCGTACTACATACTTAAACTGCCTACTATTTAGCACATACCGTTTAGTAAAAATGATGCAGTATGCCATTGCCGCAACGCAGTATCGGCTCCTGACTGGCTGAGTAGGTGGGGCGGGGCTAGTTCAGGTGGATTTTTCCAAATTCAACAGACATGCACCTGCTAGTAGCTGCTTTCCAATTTGATTAATTTCTCTAAACTCTGAATAGAATAGGAATGTTATAATCCTACTCAGGCTGGTTATAGGCAGACTATTAGACCCTTACCGTAGCCCATATCACCCATATATCCTATTTTAAAAGGACTGAAGACAGAAACACATAATTTGGTTCCATTTCAACATATTTGTTAGTGAAACCAAAGTGCTGTAACATACATAAATTCAATCAAATAGCCTAGTATACACCAAAACTAAGGCTATTGGACAAAAAAAACATGGACAGTCGGGTGCATTGCAAATTCAGAACCGCTGGACAGCAACATAATAAACTAAAGCACTGATCATTGGAAACGAGGTCAGAATGACTGCTAAGGCTTGATCCATACATGTAATCATTAAATAGATAGACTAGCCTACAAAACTTAAACAATCCATATGTTCAAATCAAAGGCCTGATTAACACATCATCAATAATGCAGCCACATCCCGAATCCTCGGTGCCGACACATTCAGAAATCAAAAGACGGTTTAGTATTTCGTTTAAAAGCTCTGACGAAGGAACACTTCAAAATAAGCAATTTTAAATGGAAAAAAAAGAAAGAAAAAAGACTTCTGTTTTCAAAGATGTAGCCTACGATGCAATACTCATGTTCATTTTAAGGAGAACAAAAACTACTTAGCCTACGTTTGAACACCACTGCAGAAGCTTCCCTATATGGCATCTTCCCAATTAAGTAACCTCGTTTTGTTGTTTAGCTCCTTGAAGAGAACGCAGCACTATCACTCGCAGCCCACCTCTTCCAAAGCACTGTGGGAAAGAGTGCATCGAGCCTAAATGACTATAACATCCTGGCATTTAAACCAAACTTGAATTAAGAAAATTCACATACTATAACTCATTTTATTTTCACATATTGAGAATGCTTTGTTTCCCGCTATTCATTGATTTCGCTAGCACATCCCCATATCTAACTGATCAGCTGTTGTCAAAGCCGAAATGAGTATGACATCCAGGCTTTTAAAGTATACTCAATCTTCAAGATGTCATACTATTAAACAAAAAAATTTTGCATACTCAAACGGCCTACTACTTAGGACGCAAGTATGGCTATTAGGTCTCTCTCACCTGTCACCCCAAACAGGAAGTTGAGAATGAGCAATACTTCCTGTATTTCTTCTACTTGTAGTCCCTCTACTTCCTGTCCATCTACTTCCTGTCCATGTGTTGAACTCTCTCCATGACACAGACAGCTAATCCTCCCGTTCTCGGCTCAATACAGCACATCTTCAGCAAGACCACGGATGCCCTCTCCTCTCCTCCATGCCTTCCATCCATCTCCCCTTCCTCCCTCTCCTCCATGCCTTCCATCCATCTCCCCTTCCTCCCTCTCCTCCATGCCTTCCATCCATCTGCCCTTCCTCCCTCTCCTCCATGCCTTCCATCCATCTGCCCTTCCTCCCTCTCCTCCATGCCTTCCATCCATTGCTCCTTCCTCCCTCTCCTCCATGCCTTCCATCCATCACCCCTTCCTCCCTCTCCTCCATGCCTTCCTGGTTGTTTTTCTCCTCGTTTATTTATTGTGTATTGACTCTCTGGGATTGATTCGGCAAAGTCCCTATCTCCCCATCCCCCCCTGTCTCTATCTCTCTCTTTCTCTCCCTCCCTCTGTCTCTTATTCTAACAACTTTAATTAATCTAGCAGTCTCCCCAGCGCCACTCCGAGCGTCTTGAGAGAGAAAGAGGGGAGATGGGAAGAAAGAGAAGAGGAAGCAAAAGAGAGAAACGGCAGGCTGACCTATTATCTGCTGTAATCCATATGATTAGAAAGAGAGACACCTTTCATGGAGAGAGAAAGGAGGACTAACTCTCACTCTCATAGAGAATGAGAGTTATGAGAGAGGTGGGAGGGAGAGTGGGAGGGAGAGAGAGATTAATAGGAAAGTGGAAGACATAGTAGATACAGTAACTTCAGAAAGTATTCACACCCCATGACTTTTTCTACATTTTGTTGTGTTACAGCCTGAATTTAAAATTGATTAAATTAGGATTTTTTTGGTCACAGGCCAAAACACAATAGCCCTGCATCTGAAAGTGAAATTATGTCTTCAGAAATGTGTTAAAAATGGAAATTGTCTTGAGTCGATAAGTATTCAACCCCTTTGTTATGGCAAGTTTCATGGACTCACTCTGTGTGCAATAATAGTGTTTAACATGATTTTTTAATGACTACCTCATCTCTGTACCCCACACATACAATTATCTCTAAGCTCTCTCAGTTAAGCAGTGCATTTCAAACACAGATTCAACCACAAAGACCAGGGAGGTTTTCCAGTGCCTCACAAAGAAGTGCACCTATTGCAGACATTGAATATCCTTTTGAGCATGGTGAAGTTATTAATTACTCTTTGAATGGTGTATCAATACACCCAGTCACTACAGAAATACAGGCGTCCTTCCTAACTCAGTTTTACGTTAGTGCAATAAGGCACTAAAGTAAAACTGCCAAAATATGGCAAATAAATGTACTTTATGAAAGCGTCATGTTTGGGGCAAATCCAACAAAACACATCACTGAGTACCACTCTTCATATTTTCAAGCATTGTGGTGGCTGCATCATGTTACAGGTATGCTTGTCATCTGCACGTTTTAGGCAGTTGTTTAGGATAAAAAATAAATGGTATGGCTAAGCACAGGCAAAATCCTAGAGGAAAACCTGGTTCAGTCTGCTTACCAACAAACACTGGGATACAAATTCACATTTCAGCAGGACTATAACCTAAAAGAAAAGGCCAAATATACACTGGAGTTGCTTACCAAGACGACATTGAATGTTCCTGAGTGGCCTAGTTACAGTTTTGACTTAAATCAGCTTGAAAATCTATGGCAAAACTTGAAAATGTTTGTTTAACAATGATCAATGACCAACTTGACAATCCAGGTGTGCAAAGCTCTTAGAGACTTACCCAGATCACTGCCAAAGACGATTCTAACATGCATTGATAAAGGGGGGTTGAATACCTATATACTATATATACAAAAGTATGTGAACACCCCTTCAAATTAGTGGATCTGGCTTTTTTCAGCCACGCCCGTTGCTGACAGGCGTATAAAATCAGGTACACAGCCATGCAATCTCCATAGACAGACAAACATCGGCAGTAGAATGGCCTTACTGAAGGGCTCAGTGACTTTCAATGTGGCACCGTCATAGGATGCCACATTTCCAACAAGTCAGTTCGTCAAATTTCTGCCCTGCTAGAGCTGCCCCAGTCAACAGCAAGTGCTGTTATTGTGAAGTGGAAATGTCTAGGAGCAACAACGGCTCAGCCGCGAAGTGGTAAGCCACACAAGCTCACAGAACAGGACCGCAAAGTGCTGAAGCGCATAAAAATCATCCGTCCTCGGTAGCAACATTCACTACCATGTTCCAAACTGTTTGTTGGGAGCTTCATGAAATGGGTTTCCATGGCCGAGCAGCCGCACACAAGCCTAAGATAACAATGCGCAATGCCAAGCGTCGGCTGGAGTGGTGTAAAGCTTGCAGCTATTGGACTCTGGAGCAGTGGAAATGTGTTCTCTGGAGTGATGAATCATGCTTCACTATTTGACAGTCCGACAGATGAATCTGGGTTTGGTGGATGCCAGGAGAACACTACCTGCCCGAATGCATAGTGCCAACTGCAAAGATTGGTGGAAGAGGAATAATGGTCTGGGGCAGTTTTTTCATGGTTCGGGCTAGGCTCCTTAGTTCAAGTGAAGGGAAATCTACAGCATACAATGAAAAAACGCTACAGCATACAATAAAATTCTAGACGATTCTGTGCTTCCAACTTTGTGGCAACAGTTTGGGGAAGGCCCTTTCCTGTTTCAGCATAACAATTGCCCCCATGCACAAAGCGAGGTCCATACAGAAATGGTTTGACCTCAATCCCATCGAACATCTTTGGGATGAATTGGAACGCCGTCTGCGAGCCAGGCCTAATCGCCCAACATCAGTGCCCAACCTCATGAATGCTTTTGAGGCTGTATGGAAGCAAGTCCCTGCAGCAATGTTCCAACGTCTAGTGGAACGCCTTCCCAGAAGAGTGGAGGCTGTCATAGCAGCAAAGAGGGAACCAACTCCATGTTAATGCCCATGATTTTGGAATTAGATTTTCGACGAGCAGGTGTCCACATACTTTTGGTCATGTAGTGTATCTTAGTGTTTTATTTTTGATAACTTTGTTTTTTACAAATGTAAAAATTCTTCATCCAATTTGACATTAGATAATTTTGTCTAGATCATTGACAAACATCTATTTTTATCCAGAGAGAGAGAGAGAGAGAGAGAGAGAGAGAGAGAGAGAGAGAGGAAGTGAGCAATCAAATGGTGGGAGAAATGGTTAAAGAGAGGAGATTGGAGAAGAGAGGGGGAAGGGAAGGGGAGAGCGAAAAAGAGATACAGGTGAGAGAATGGTCAAAATGAGAGAGAAGGGAAGAGAGAGCGAGAGAGAGTGAAAGAGAAAGGGTTTTGTGTGCTCTCTGTAGCAGTGGCCAGGGTTACAGAGGGTCATAGACTCCATGTGGAGTAGGGGGTACTAGATATTCTATATGTGTATGTGTGGTTGTGCGAGTGTGAGTGAGAGAGAGACCGAGACAGAAAGAGGGACAGTGTGTGCTCTTCTATGTGTCACCTTCTCCGTGGTCTTTAGTGACACCATGTTCATTTGCGAAACGGCCTGGTTGAGATTCAGGGATCGATAGAACAAATATAAGCAGGGCCTAGGGGGGGGGAATACAGAGGACCAGGGCAGCCTGCACTCTTTCATCACCCATCCCATCATCACTCTCTTTCTTTCAGTGAGAAACCTCTATTAGACGAAAGCAGTTGTTGGCTGATACTTGTGGTTGCTGTTGTTTTTCCATTTTTAAACTGACTATTGAATGGCCTATTCAAATCTGCTTTTCCTGGCTGTTTTTTTGGTACCTTTTAGGACCTTCAAGGGCAGTCATTGAGAGCTTTGGTTGTCACGGCAGTGGTCGCCTCAAAGCTTTCAGGCGTCAGTTTAAAATCTGCATGGCTCCCGCAGTGTTGTGTAGCCGAGGGGCGTTTTGTCAATTTCACTCAAGTTAACATGTTACTTAGCATATCCCCCCAACACAGAGGGCTTACGGTCAAGACTCTCTGATGACAGCACACACGCACAGACACACACACGCAGAATGCTTTTTACATCAACCCAGGTGTGGTGTCTTCATGGAAAACAACACACATAAAAAGAATAGAGGAGATCACTCATCTGCATTAAAAATACAGAAAACTAAATTAATGTGGTGTTTACAGTGTTGTTACAGATTCATTCTGCACATTTTTAAGAAGTCTCACTCAGTAATGTATTCCAGAGGCATAAAGCCTTCTGTTCTCTCTCTCCCTCTCATTCTCCTCTCTCTCTTTCCCTTTCCTCTCTCCCCTCTTTCTCTCTCCCTCTGTCTCCTTTCTCCTCTCTCTACGTCTATCTCTGTCCCCCTCTCTCTCTCCTTCCTCAAACAGAAAAAAACATGCTTTATTGTCAGATACACCAGATAGGTGCAATGAAATGTGTTGTTTTACAGGGTCAACCATAGTAGTAGGGCACCCCTTTAGCAAATTAGGGCACATACAATTTTTCACATTGTTGGCTTAGGTATTTGAACCAGCGACCTTTTGGTTACTGGTCCAAAGCTCTACCACTAAGCTACCTGCCAACCTTTAAATCAAGTCAATCGAAAAGATGTAGTTACTTGTGGCAGAAGGGCACACTGAAGGAAGCGGCTAAAGGAAGCGGCTCTAAAAGCTACACCACCCAAGGCGGTTTCTTCCTCTCTTCCTTCTCTCTGACGGATGGAGGGTGGAATGAAACGAGAGGAGGCTCTAATTGGATTTTTCAAACACCGAGAATGTTTTTGTAAGAAACAACAAGGGCAGATTGCTCTAACACCTCTCTCTCCCTCTCCTCACTCCCTCTACTTCTTGTCCTTGTGTCTGTTTTGCAGT
Source organism: Brachymystax lenok tsinlingensis (assembly GCA_030435695.1). Taxonomy (NCBI): domain Eukaryota; kingdom Metazoa; phylum Chordata; class Actinopteri; order Salmoniformes; family Salmonidae; genus Brachymystax; species Brachymystax lenok. The sequence goes on from CM059798.1 coordinate 9,668,173, forward strand.
GCAGTTCAACTTGATTCCTGTGGGCCTGAGGATAGTAGCCATCCAGAGCACAAAGACAGGGCTCTACATTGGGATGAACAGCGATGGATACCTCTACACCTCGGTAGGGCAACCAATTATTAATAACGGTATAATGCTATAGATACCACTTCTACTATAGTTATAACATCTCTACACCTCGGTACGGCAACCTCTAATGAAGTTATAGCAGAATATGCAGTACCAATCAAAAGTTTGGACACACCTACTCATTCAAGGGTTTTTCTTAATTTTTACTATTTTCTACACTGTAGAATTATAGTGAAGACATCACAACTATGAAATAACACATATGGAATCATGTAGTAACCAGAAATGTGTTAAACAAATTTGAGATTCTTCAAAGTAGCCACCCATTGCATTGATGAAAGCTTTGCGCACTGTTGGCATTCTCTCAACCAGCTTCATGAGGTAGTTACCTGGAATGCATTTCAATTAACAGGTGTGCCTTGTTAAAAGTTCATTTGTGGAATTTCTTTCCTTCTTAATGCGTTTGAGGCAATCAGTTGTGTTGTGACAAGGTAGGGGTGGTATACAGAAGACAGCCCTATCTGGTAAAAGACCAAGTCCATATTATGGCAAGAACAGCTCAAATAAGCAAAGAGAAACGGCAGTCTATCATTACTTTAAGACAAGAAGGTCAGTCGATACGGAAAATTTCAAGAACTTGGAAAGTTTCTTCAAGTGCAGTCGCAAAACCATCAAGTGCTATGATGAAAATGGCTCTCATGAGGACCGCCACAGGAAAGGAAGACCCAGAGTCACATCTGTTGCAGAGAAGTTCATTAGATTTACCTGCACCTCAGAAATTGCAGCCCAAATAAATGCTTCAATGAGTTCAAGTAACAGACACATCAACATCAACTGTTCAGAAGAGACTGCGTGAATCAGGCCTTCATGGTCGAATTGCTGCAAAGAAACCCCTATTAAAGGACACCACTTACAAGAAGAGACTTGCTTGGGCCAAGAAACACGAGCAACGGACATTAGACCGGTGAAAATCTGTCCGTTGGTCTGATGAGTCCAAATTTGAGATTTTTGGTTGTAACCGCAGTGTCTTTGTGAGATGCAGAGTAGGGGAACGGATTATCTCCGCAAGTGTGGTTCACATCGTGAAGCATGGAGGAGGAGGTGTAATGGTGTGGGGGTGCTGTGCTGGTGACACTCTCAGTAATTTATTTAGAATTCAAGGCACACTTAACTAGCATGGCTACCACAGCATTCTGCAGCGACACGCCATCCCATCTGGTTTGCGCTTAGAGGGACTATACTTTGTTTTTCAATAGGACAATGACCCAAAACACACCTATAGGCTGTGTAAGGGCTATTTGACCAAGAAGGAGAGTGATGGAGTGCTGCATCAGATGGCCTGGCCTCCACAATCACCCGACCTCAAACCAATTGAGAAGGTTTGGGATCAGTTGGACCGCAGAGTGAAGGAAAAGCAGCCAACAAGTGCTCAGCATACTCCTTCAAGACTGTTGGAAAAACATTCCTCATGAAGCTGGTTGAGAGAATGCCAAGAGTGTGCAAAGCTGTCATCAAGGCAAAGGGTGTACCTCAATAACAGTCTACACATTATCACCTGTACTGTTGTTATAGCAGTGTGTACAACTGTCTCCCCTGTAACTATTCCCCAGGTTGTTGGTGTAAGTCAGAATGTGTTCTCAGTCAACTTACCTGGTAAAATAAGGGTTCAATAAAAAATACTGTCAGACCCACAGAGATGATGCAGTGCCTGATGAGAGATACTATATAGAGAATAGGGTGCCATTTGGGCCGATCAACAGTGTACTGGTACACAGCTATTTAAGAGGGGTATTTCACCTTGATCTGGGAGATTAGAGAGGGAAGGTAAAAAGAGATCTAGCCTGCCTGCTGTGAAGTAAATAAAGTGTGCAAGTTTCTATTTGAGGTAGATCTGTGCGTTCACTTCAAAGTCGGCCTACTGCCTGCCTACTGCCTGCCTACTGCAGGAGCTGGGGTATAGAGAGGATTGGTGTGGAGTTTTTAAACACCTTGCCTTTCTGGCGAATCAATCTACACACACACTTTGATACACACTTTCACCCCCCCACACACACAGCTGTAGAGGATATACTACCCAGGCATTCTCCAGACAGAAGAAAGCTGACCTATTTTCACAAGGGAAAGAATCACAGAAGAGAGAGATAGAAAATCCCTTTGAAGAGAGGAGAGAGAACAGTTTTTTTCTGTCTTTTTCCAAAGTGTGAAGGAAGGCTCACCTCAAATTACCTGAACACTAGCTGCTGCTGTGGCAGTTTCTCACACAAAACCCACACACATTCATTACACACACACACACACCTCCGAGTGACTCAGAGGACTGAAAGCATCAGAACAAGGGGAGGTGGTAGGGACTATAGTGCTTTAACACACAAAAATAAATAATATCCCAATGCCCCAAGGAAGTGATTGGGGACATTTCCCTTTGTAGGGTGCTGTCTTTCAGATGGGCTGATAAGTGTGTGTCCTGACTCTCTATGGTTACTAAAGATCCCATGGCACTTGTGTTAACCCCGGGGTCCTGGCTAAATTCCCAATCTTTCCCTCATACCATATAAAACTGTCACCAGGTTGTCATGGTAACGATATGGTATCATGCAGTGACACTTTAGAACTTTAACTATTCTTCATAAGGCCAATATACACCGAGCGTACAAAACATAAGGATCACCTGCTCTTTCCATGAATCCAGGTGGAAGCTATGATCCCTTATTGATGTCTCTTGTTAAATCCACTTCAATCAGTGTAGATGAAGGGAGGAGACAGGATATAGAAGGATTTTTAAGCCTTGAGACAATTGAGACATGGATTGTGTATGTGTGCCATTCAGAGGGTGAATGCCTTTGAACGGGGTAGGTGCCTGGCGCACCGGTTTGAGAGTGTCAAGAACCTGCAATGCTTCTGGGTTTTTCATGGTTCACAGTTTCCCGTGTGTATCAAGAATGGTCCACCACCCAAAGGACATCCATCCAACTTCACACAACTGTGGGAAGCATTGCTGTCAACATGGGAAAGCAGCTGACAACAAGTTGTAGAGTCCATGCCATGATAAATTGGTGCGGTTCTGAGGGCAAAAAGGGGTGCAACTCAATATTAAGATGTTCCTAATGTTTGGTACACTCAGTGTAAATACTATTCGAAGCTTAACTCTGGAATCCTTAATGGTGAAACTGCCACGTTGTCACGATCTTCAGTACGGACAGACCAAGACGCAGCGATGCTTCCAGTATACATTTTATTAAAGGACGTAACGTAACTGGGCAAAATAACAAAATGAACGAAGATCGTAACTTAAACATAGACTGAAAATACAAACAAAGCTATGCATCAACAATAACCCACAAAACCTAAATGAAAACCCCAAACATATATATGGTTCCCAATTAGAGACAACGACACACAGCTGCCTCTAATTGGGAACCATTACCCCAACATAGAAACAGAACACCTAGAACTCAAAAACCCTACACCAAAAACGAAACCTAAACACGCCAGCCTAAAACATTTGCAGGACTGGGGACCCTCACTGGCGGACCCGGACAGGGGAAGCACACTGGCGGACCCGGACAGGGGAAGCACACTGGCGGACCCGGACAGGGGAAGCACACTGGCGGACCCGGACAGGGGAAGCACACTGGCGGACCTGGACAGGGGAAGCACACTGGCCCTCTGGTGCGGGGAGCAGGAACCGGCCATACTGGGCTCAAATAGCGCACTCTGGTGCGGGGAGCAGGAACCGGCCGTACTGGGCTCAAATAGCGCACTCTGGTGCGGGGAGCAGGAACCGGCCGTACAGGACTCATAACGGCCGTACAGGACTCCCAGGTAGCACACTCACCCTCCCCTGACAGATGAGTGGCGCTGGAATCTCACGCACCGGGCTCTGGACACGCACCGGAGATACTGCACGCAGAACCGGTGCAGGATATCCTGGTCCAAGGAGGCGCACCGGAGACCAGGAGCGCTGAGCCGGCACCACCCTTCCAGGCTGCACACTCACCCTCCCCTGACAGATGAGTGGAGCTGGAATCTCTAGCACCGGCCTATGAACGCGCACTGGAGACACCGTGCGCAAAACTGCATAGCACGGCGTCTTACCAGTGCGACGCTCCCTCCAGAGAGCACGAGGCGTTGGCTCAGGAGTCCATCCTGAACCAGCCAAACTCCCCGTGTGCCCCCCCCAATTTTTTGGGGGGGCTGCCTCTCGGGTTTCCGCGCCAGGCGAGTCCCAACATATCTCTCCCTCTCCGGGTTCCACGCTCCATATATATCCTCGTAGCTCCCTCGCTCAGTCTTCGCCGCTTCCATCCTCTTCTTGGGGTAACGATGCTCCGTCGTCTTCCCCCAAGGCCCCTTCCCAGCTAATATCTCCTCCCATGTCCAGGACTCCTTTTGACGTCGCTGCTTGGTCTTTTTGTGGTGGGTTAATCTGTCATGATCTTCAGTACAGACAGACCAAGACGCAGCGATGCTTCCAGTATACATTTTATTAAAGGACATAACGTAACTGGGCAAAATAACAAAATGAACGAAGATCGTAACTTAAACATAGACTGACAATACAAACAAAGCTATGCATCAACAATAACCCACAAAACCTAAATGAAAACCCCAAACATATATATGGTTCCCAATTAGAGACAACGACACACAGCTGCCTCTAATTGGGAACCATTACCCCAACATAGAAACAGAACACCTAGAACTCAAAAACCCTACACCAAAAACGAAACCTAAACACACCAGCCTAAGACTCTGGCCTGGACGTGACACACGTCCATTTGTGATATTATAACAACAAAGATGTTACTGCAAACAATGAACACAGTTTTTTCCCCTCTTGACATTATTGCACGCGCTGCATACAGCAATATTAGTCTCAAAAATACAGTTTGCTTTCAAATTTGAGAGTTGTAATGGAAAGCTTCACTAGCCTGTTGGAGAGGATTAGTGTACATTGCTGTATCTTAATTTGATGAACCTGTTGTTGCAGGAATTTGCTAACTATTAAGTTTAAAAAGGCTTCTAAAGTTTGTAATTTCCACTTCAACATTCATGTTGCTGCAGGATTATTTTCCTGCTGTGTGAAACTGGGTCAAATTAAGATACAACATCTGTAACATGTCTTACAACAGAAATGTGTACACGTTGAAAGTGAGTTAGGAAGGTGTTAATAGCCATAGAAGGTAGTAGGCTTAGTACAGAGCATACCGCGCTGGGATTGCGTGTGTGGTTTTAAACAATTTATGTACAGTCGTGGGGTTAATTTAAGAATACTCAATAACACACACACACACACACACACACACACACACACACACACACACACACACACACACACACACACACACACACACACACACACACACACACACACACACACACACACAACTGGTCCAGTAGTCTCTCAGCATTAATAATTAATGTGTCCCTGTGGCAGACAAAGCCCCAACACACTGTCATTATGTTCTCCTCCGAGGCCACACACACACACACACACACACAAACACACAGTCTCTCCTCTCCTCTCCACTCTTGTCTCCTTTAGCTAGAGAACACACTCTCTCTGCAGGAAGGCAAGTCAGGATCTGAGGATGTAAACAAGGATATAATTGAAAGAAGAGAGCTTTCTGAGAGTAGAGTCTCTCAGCAGATCAAGGAGAAGTTAAATCATCCCACTTCAGACCTACTGCTGGTATTTTAGTATCACTCAACTAGCACTCTAGAGAGAGAGAGAGAGAGAGAGAGAGAGAGAGAGAGAGAGAGAGAGAGAGATGGAAATAAAGAGAGCGAAAGAGTAAATAGGTTCAGCTCAGTCAATGTCAAGAAACTAAAGTGGTGTCTTGAAAAAGTTCTAACAATAAACTGTGCATCACTTTCCTGTAAAGAACTAAAGCACCTCCACAAGGACACAGACAAAGCACGTCACAGAATGTGTGGTGTAAGACCAACGTCACAAAATCAACAGAGACTTGACATGGAAACAATTGAATCCTTGGTCTTTTTAGCATTAAAGTCAGTATTGCTCCCGTCCTTCTCCTCGCCCGAACCTGAGCTTGAACCAGAGACCCTCCGCACACATCGATAACATTCACTCTAAAATAATTGTTACCTATCGCTCCACAAAAGCCGTGGCCTTTGCAGAGTAAAGGAAGCAACTATTTAAAGGTCTCAGAGCGAGTGACGTCACCGATTGAAATGCCACACGCGTGCACAGCTAACTAGCTAGCCGTTTCACACCGGTTACAAATGTGTGTGTTTGCCTGCCTGCCTCCCTGTGTGTGTGCCGGGAAGCATGGTATAGTACTGGACTGGTTCCCTGGGGACATGTTATAGTACAGGACTCGTTCCCTGGTGGCATGGTATAGTACAGGACTGGTTCCCTGGGGACATGGTATAGAACAGGACTGGTTCTCTGGGGAAATGGTATAGTACAGGACTGGTTCCCTGGTGGCATGGTATAGTACAGGACTGGTTCCCTGGTTACATGGTATAGAATAGGACTGTTTCCCTGGGGAAATGGTATAGTACAGGACTGGTTCCCTGGTATAGTACAGGACTGGTTCCCAGGGGGCATGGTATAGTACAGGCCTGGTTCACTGGGAACATGGTATAGCACAGGACTGGTTCCCGGGGGACATGGTATAGTACAGGACTGGATCCATGGTATAGTATAGGACTGGTTCCCTGGTTCCATGGTGTAGTAGAGGATTGGTTCCCTGGTGGCATGGTATAGTACAGGACTGGATCCATGGTATAGTACAGGACTGGTTCCCTGGTGGCATGGTATAGTACAAGACTGGTTCCATGGTATAATACAGGACTGGTTCACTGGGGGCATGGTATAGCACAGGACTGGTTCCATGGTATAGTACAGGACTAGTTCCATGGTATAGTACAGGACTGGTTCCCTGGCATAGTACAGGACTTGTTCCCTGGGGGTATGGTATAGTAAAGGATTGTTTCCCTGGTGGCATGATATAGTACAGGACTGGTTCCATGGTGGCATGGTATAGTACAGGACTGGTTCAATGGTATAGTACAGGACTGGTTCCCTGGTATAGTACAGGACTGGTTCCCTGGGGGCATGGTATGGTACAGGACAGGATCCGTGGTATAGTACAGGACTGGTTCCATGGTATAGTACAGCACTGGTTCTCTGGTTCCATGGTATAGTACAGGACTGGTTCCCTGCTGGCATAGTATAGTACAGAACTGGTTCTCTGGTGGCATAATATAGTACAGGACTTGTTCCATGGTGGCATGATATAGTACAGGACTGGTTCTCTGGGGGCATGGTATAGTACAGGACTGGATCCCTGGTAGCATGGTATATCTCAGGACTGGTTCTCTGGGGACATAGTACAGTACAGGACTAGTTCTCTGGGGACATGGTATGGTACAGGACAAGTTCATTGGCATAGTAGCAGACTTGTTCCCTGGTGGCATGGAATAGTAGCGGACTGGTTCACTGGTGGCATGGTATAGTACAGGACTGGTTCCCTGGTGGCATGGTAGAGTACAGGACTGGTTCCCTCTTGGCATGGTATAGTACAGGACTGGTTCCTTGGTGGCATGGTAGAGTACAGGACTGGTTCTCTGGGGACATAGTACAGTACAGGACTAGTTCTCTGGGGACATGGTATGGTACAGGACAAGTTCATTGGCATAGTAGCAGACTTGTTCCCTGGTGGCATGGAATAGTAGCGGACTGGTTCACTGGTGGCATGGTATAGTACAGGACTGGTTCCCTGGTGGCATGGTAGAGTACAGGACTGGTTCCCTCTTGGCATGGTATAGTACAGGACTGGTTCCTTGGTGGCATGGTAGAGTACAGGACTGGTTCCCTCCTGGCATGGTACAGTACAGGACTGGTTCCCTGGTGGCATGTTGTATTACAGGACTGGTTCCCTGGTGGCATGGCATTGTAGCGGACTGGTTCACTGGTGGCATGGTATAGTACAGGACTGGTTCACTTGAGGCATAGTACAGCACAGGACTGGTTACCTTGTATAGCAGAGGATTGATTCCCTACTTCCATGGTATAGCACAGGACTGGTTCCCTGGTTCCATGGTATAGTACAGGACTGGTTCCCTCGTGGCATGGTATAGCACATGACTGGTTCGCTGGGGGTATGGTATAGCACATGACTGGTTCTCTGGGGGCATGGTATAGTACAGGACTGGTTCACTGGGGACCCGGTATAGTCCAAGACTGGTTCCCTGGGGACATGGTATAGTACAAAACTGGTTCCCTGGTGACATGGTATAGTACAGGACTGGTTCCCTGGTGACATGGTATAGTACAGGACTGGTTCCCTGGTGGCATGGTGTAGTACAGGACTGGTTACACGGTATAGCACAGGACTGGTTCCATGGTGGCATGTCAGAGTACAGGACTGGATCCCTCCTGGCATGGTATAGTAAAGGACTGGTTCCCTGGTGGCATGGTATAGTTCATGACTGGTTCCCTGGTTGCACGGTATAGTACAGGACTGGTTTCCTGGTGGCATGGTAGAGTACAGGACTGGTTCCCTCCTGGCATGTTGGAGTACTGGACAGGTTACCTCCTGGCATGGTATAGTACAGGACTGGTTCCCTTTTGGCATGGTGTAGTGCAGGACTGGTTTCCTGGTGGCAAGGTATAGCACAGGATTTGATCCCTGGTTCCATGGTATAGCACATGACTGGTTCTCCGGGGGGATGGTATAGTTCATAGCTGGTTTCTTGGCGGCAAGGTATAGTACAGGATTGGTTCCCTGGTGACATGGTATAGTACAGGACTGGTTCCCTGGGGACATGGTATAATACAGGACTGGTTCACATGGGACCCGGTATAGTCCAAGACTGGTTCCCTGGAACATGGTTTAGTACAGGACTGGTTCCATGGTGGCATGGTTTTGCACAAGACTGGTTCCCTGGGGACATGGTATAGTACAGGACTTGTTCTCTGGTGACATGGTATAGTACAGGACTGGTTCCCTGGTGGCATGGTATAGTACAGGGCTGGTTCCCTGGTGGCATGGTGTAGTACAGGACTTGTTCCCTGGTGACATGGTATAGTACAGGACTGGTTCCCTGGTGGCATGGTATAGTACAGGACTGGTTCCCTGGTGGCATGGTGTAGTACAGGACTGGTTACACGGTATAGAACAGGACTGGCTACATGGTGGCATGGTATAGCACCGGACTGGTTCCATGGTGGCATGTCAGAGTACAGGACTGGATCCTCCTGGCATGGTATAGTAAAGGACTGGTTCCCTGGTGGCATGGTATAGTACAGGACTGGTTCCTTCCTGGCATAGTAGAGTACTGGACAGGTTCCCTCCTGGCATGCTATAGTACAGGACTGGTTCCCTGGTGGCATGGTGTAGTACAGGACTGGTTTCCTGGTGGCATGGTATAGCACAGGATTTGATCCCTGGTTCCATGGTATAGCACATGACTGGTTCTCTGGGGGGATGGGTTAGTACATGACTGGTTCACTGGGGACATGGTATAGTAAAGGACTTGTTCCCTGGTGACATGGTATAGTACAGGACTGGTTCCCTGGTGGCATGGTATAGTACAGGGCTGGTTCCCTGGTGGCATGGTGTAGTACAGGACTGGTTACACGGTATAGAACAGGACTGGCTACATGGTGGCATGTCAGAGTACAGATCTGGATCCTCCTGGCATGGTATAGTAAAGGACTGGTTCCCTGGAGGCATGGTATAGTACAGGACTGGTTCCCTGGTGGCATGGTAAAGTACAGGACTGGTTCCTTCCTGGCATAGTAGAGTACTGGACAGGTTCCCTCCTGGCATGCTATAGTACAGGACTGGTTCCCTGGTGGCATGGTGTAGTACAAGACTGGTTTCCTGGTGGCATGGTATAGCACAGGATTTGATCCCTGGTTCCATGGTATAGCACATGACTGGTTCACTGGGGGCATGGGTTAGTTCAGAACTGGTTACCTGGCGGCAAGGTATAGTACAGGATTGGTTCCCTGGTGACATGGTATAGTACAGGACTGGTTCCCTGGTGGCATGGTATAGCACATTACTGGCTCTCTGGGGGCATGGTATAGTACGGAACTGGTTCCCTGGTGACATGGTATAGTACAGGACTGGTTCCTTGGTGGCATGGTATAGTACAGGACTGGTTACACAGTATAGTACAGGACTAGTTACATGGGGGCATGGTGTAGCACAGGACTGGATCTCTGGTGGCATGGTATAGTATATGACTGGCTCCAAGGTATAGCATAGGACTGGTTCTCTGGGGGCGTAGTATAATATAGGACTGGTTCCCTGGTGGCAAGGGACAGTACATGACTGGTTCCCTGCTGGCATGGTACAGTAACGTACTGTTTCCCTGGGGACATGGTACAGTACAGGACTGATTCTCTGGTGGCATGGTACAGTAGAGGACTGGTTCCCTGGAACATGGTTTAGTACAGGACTGGTTCCATGGTGGCATGGTTTTGCACAAGACTGGTTCACTGGGGACATGGTATAGTACAGGACTGGTTTCCTGGTGACATGGTATAGTACAGGACTGGTTCCCTGGTGGCATGGAATAGTACAGGGCTGGTTCCCTGGTGGCATGGTGTAGTACAGGACTGGTTACACGATATAGAACAGGACTGGCTACATGGTGGCATGGTATAGCACCGGACTGGTTCCATGGTGGCATGTCAGAGTACAGGACTGGATCCTCCTGGCATGGTATAGTAAAGGACTGGTTCCTTCCTGGCATAGTAGAGTACTGGACAGGTTCCCTCCTGGCATGCTATAGTACAGGACTGGTTCCCTGGTGGCATGGTGTAGTACAGGACTGGTTTCCTGGTGGCATGGTATAGCACAGGATTTGATCCCTGGTTCCATGGTATAGCACATGACTGGTTCTCTGGGGGGATGGGTTAGTACATGACTGGTTCACTGGGGACATGGTACAGTAAAGGACTTGTTCCCTGGTGACATGGTATAGTACAGGACTGGTTCCCTGGTGGCATGGTATAGTACAGGGCTGGTTCCCTGGTGGCATGGTGTAGTACAGGACTGGTTACACGGTATAGAACAGGACTGGCTACATGGTGGCATGGTATAGCACAGGACTGGTTCCATGGTGGCATGTCAGAGTACAGATCTGGATCCTCCTGGCATGGTATAGTAAAGGACTGGTTCCCTGGTGGCATGGTATAGTACAGGACTGGTTCCTTCCTGGCATAGTAGAGTACTGGACAGGTTCCCTCCTGGCATGCTATAGTACAGGACTGGTTCCCTGGTGGCATGGTGTAGTACAGGACTGGTTTCCTGGTGGCATGGTATAGCACAGGATTTGATCCCTGGTTCCATGGTATAGCACATGACTGGTTCACTGGGGGCATGGGTTAGTTCAGAACTGGTTACCTGGCGGCAAGGTATAGTACAGGATTGGTTCCCTGGTGACATGGTATAGTACAGGACTGGTTCCCTGGTGGCATGGTATAGCACATTACTGGCTCTCTGGGGGCATGGTATAGTACGGAACTGGTTCCCTGGTGACATGGTATAGTACAGGACTGGTTCCTTGGTGGCATGGTATAGTACAGGACTGGTTACACGGTATAGTACAGGACTAGTTACATGGGGGCATGGTGTAGCACAGGACTGGATCTCTGGTGGCATGGTATAGTATATGACTGGCTCCAAGGTACAGTGGGGCAAAAAAGTATTTAGTCAGCCACCAATTGTGCAAGTTCTCCAACTTAAAAAGATGAGAGAGGCCTGTAATTTTCATCATAGGTACACTTCAACTATGACAGACGAAATGAGAAAAAGAAATCCAGAAAATCACATTGTAGGATTTTTTATTTATTTATTTGCAAATTATGGTGGAAAATAATTATTTGGTCAATAACAAAAGTTTATCTCAATACTTTGTTATATACCCTTTGTTGGCAATGACAGAGGTCAAACGTTTTCTGTAAGTCTTCACAAGGTTTTCACACACTGTTGCTGGTATTTTGGCCCATTCCTCCATGCAGATCTCCTCTAGAGCAGTGATGTTTTTGGGCTGTCGCTGGGCAACACGGACTTTCAACTCCCTCCAAAGATTTTCTATGGAGTTGAGATCTGGAGACTGGCAAGGCCACTCCAGGACCTTGAAATGCTTCTTGAAGCCACTCCTTCGCTGTTCGGGCGGTGTGTTTGGGATCATTGTCATGCTGAAATACCCAGCCACGTTTCATCTTCAATGCCCTTGCTGATGGAAGGAGGTTTTCACTCAAAATCTCACGATACATGGCCCCATTCATTCTTTCCTTTACATGGATCAGTCGTCCTGGTCCCTTTGCAGAAAACAGCCCCAAAGCATGATGTTTCCACCCCCATGCTTCACAGTAGGTATGGTGTTCTTTGGATGCAACTCAGCATTCTTTGTCCTCCAAACACGACGAGTTGAGTTTTTACCAAAAAGTTTTATTTTGGTTTCATCTGACCATATGACATTCTCCCAATCCTCATCTGGATCATCCAAATGCTCTCTAGCAAACTTCAGACGGGCCTGAACATGTACTGGCTTAAGCAGGGGGACACGTCTGGCACTGCAGGATTTGAGTCCCTGGCGGCGAGTGTGTTACTGATGGTAGGCTTTGTTACTTTGGTCCCAGCTCTCTGCAGGTCATTCACTAGGTCCCCGTGTGGTTCTGGGATTTTTGCTCACCGTTCTTGTGATAATTTTGACCCCACGGGTGAGATCTTGCGTGGAGCCCCAGATCGAGGAAGATTATCAGTGGTCTTGTATGTCTTCCATTTCCTAATAATTGCTCCCACAGTTGATTTCTTCAAACCAAGCTGCTTACCTATTGCAGATACAGTCTTCCCAACCTGGTGCAGGTCTACAATTTTGTTTCTGGTGTCCTTTGACAGCTCTTTGGTCTTGGCCATAGTGGAGTTTGGAGTGTGACTGTTTGAGGTTGTGGACAGGTGTCTTTTATACTGATAACAAGTTCAAACAGGTGCCATTAATACAGGTAACGAGTGGAGGACAGAGGAGCCTCTTAAAGAAGAAGTTACAGGTCTGTGAGAGCCAGAAATCTTGCTTGTTTGTATGTGACCAAATACTTATTTTCCACCATAATTTGCAAATAAATTCATTAAAAATCCTACAATGTGATTTTCTGGATTTTTTTCCCTCATTTTGTCTGTCATAGTTGAAGTGTACCTATGATGAAAATTACAGGCCTCTCTCATCTTTTTAAGTTGGAGAACTTGCACAATTGGTGGCTGACTAAATACTTTTTTGCCCCACTGTATAGCATAGGACTGGTTCTCTGGGGGCGTAGTATAATATAGGACTGGTTCCCTGGTGGCAAGGGACAGTACATGACTGGTTCCCTGTTGGCATGGTACAGTAACGTACTGGTTCCCTGGGGACATGGTATAGTACAGGACTGATTCTCTGGTGGCATGGTACAGTAGAGGACTGGTTCCCTGGGGACATGGTATAGTACAGGACTGGTTCCCTGGTGGCATGGTTCAGTACAGGACTGGTTCCCTGCTGGCATGGTGCAGTACAGGACTGGTTCCCTGGGGACATGGTACAGCACAATACAGGTTCCCTGGTATAGGACAGGACTGGTACCCTGGTGGCACGGTATAGTACAGGACTGGTTCTCCTGGTACATGGTATGGTACAGGACTGGTTAACTCGGAACGTGTTATGGTACAGAACTGGTTCCCCGTTGGCATGGTATAGCACAGGACTGGTTCCATAGCGGCATTGTATTGTACAGGACTGGTTCACAGGGGGCATGGTATAGCACAGTACAGGTTCCCAGTTGGCATGGTATAGTCCAGGACTGGTTCCCTGGTGGCATGGTATAGCACAGGACTGGTTCCCTGGTGGCATGGTGTAGTACAGGACTGGTTTCCTGTAGACATTGTATAGTACAGGACTGGTTCCATGGTATAATACTGAGCTGGATCCTTGGTGCAAAGGTGTAGTACAGAACTGGTTCCCTGGTTGCATTGTATTGTACAGGACTGGTTCCATGGTATAGTACAGGACTGGTTCCATGTTATATTACAGGACTGGCTCCATGGTATAGATCAGGACTGGTTTCCTGGGGCGATGGTATAGTACTGGACATGTTCCCTGGGGACATGGAATAGTACTGGACTGGTTCCATGGTATAGTACAGGACTGGTTCGCTGGGGGTATGGTACAATACAGGACTGGTTCCCTTGTGGCAATGTACAGGACGGTTTCTCTGGGGGCATGGTATAGTACAGGACTGCGTCCCTGGGGACATGGTATAGCACAGTACTGGTTCTCTGGGGATATGGAACTGTACAGGACTGGTTCCCTGGTGGTATGGTGTAGTACAGGACAGGTTCCTTGCTGGCATGGTGTAGTACAGGACTGGTTCCATGGTATAGACAGGACTGGTTCCATTGTTCTGTACATGACTGGTTCCCTGGGGGCATGGTATAGTACAGGACGTGTTCCCTGGGGTAATGGTGTAGTACAGGACTTGTTCTATGGTATAGCACAGGACTGGTTCCCTGGTGGCATGGTATAGTACAGGACTGGTTCTATGGTATAGTACAGGACTTGTTCCCTGGTGGCATAGTATAGTACAGGACTGGTTCTATGGCATAGTACAGGACTGGTTCCCTGGTTTCATGGTATAGTACAGGACTGGTTCCCTGGTGGCATGGTATAGCACATTACTGGCTCTCTGGGGGCATGGTATAGTACGGAACTGGTTCCCTGGTGACATGGTATAGTACAGGACTGGTTCCTTGGTGGCATGGTATAGTACAGGACTGGTTACACGGTATAGTACAGGACTAGTTACATGGGGGCATGGTGTAGCACAGGACTGGATCTCTGGTGGCATGGTATAGTATATGACTGGCTCCAAGGTATAGCATAGGACTGGTTCTCTGGGGGCGTAGTATAATATAGGACTGGTTCCCTGGTGGCAAGGGACAGTACATGACTGGTTCCCTGTTGGCATGGTACAGTAACGTACTGGTTCCCTGGGGACATGGTATAGTACAGGACTGATTCTCTGGTGGCATGGTACAGTAGAGGACTGGTTCCCTGGGGACATGGTATAGTACAGGACTGGTTCCCTGGTGGCATGGTTCAGTACAGGACTGGTTCCCTGCTGGCATGGTGCAGTACAGGACTGGTTCCCTGGGGACATGGTACAGCACAATACAGGTTCCCTGGTATAGGACAGGACTGGTACCCTGGTGGCACGGTATAGTACAGGACTGGTTCTCCTGGTACATGGTATGGTACAGGACTGGTTAACTCGGAACGTGTTATGGTACAGAACTGGTTCCCCGTTGGCATGGTATAGCACAGGACTGGTTCCATAGCGGCATTGTATTGTACAGGACTGGTTCACAGGGGGCATGGTATAGCACAGTACAGGTTCCCAGTTGGCATGGTATAGTCCAGGACTGGTTCCTGGTGGCATGGTATAGCACAGGACTGGTTCCCTGGTGGCATGGTGTAGTACAGGACTGGTTTCCTGTAGACATTGTATAGTACAGGACTGGTTCCATGGTATAATACTGAGCTGGATCCTTGGTGCAAAGGTGTAGTACAGAACTGGTTCCCTGGTTGCATTGTATTGTACAGGACTGGTTCCATGGTATAGTACAGGACTGGTTCCATGTTATATTACAGGACTGGCTCCATGGTATAGATCAGGACTGGTTTCCTGGGGCGATGGTATAGTACTGGACATGTTCCCTGGGGACATGGAATAGTACTGGACTGGTTCCATGGTATAGTACAGGACTGGTTCGCTGGGGGTATGGTACAATACAGGACTGGTTCCCTTGTGGCAATGTACAGGACGGTTTCTCTGGGGGCATGGTATAGTACAGGACTGCGTCCCTGGGGACATGGTATAGCACAGTACTGGTTCTCTGGGGATATGGAACTGTACAGGACTGGTTCCCTGGTGGTATGGTGTAGTACAGGACAGGTTCCCTGCTGGCATGGTGTAGTACAGGACTGGTTCCATGGTATAGACAGGACTGGTTCCATTGTTCTGTACATGACTGGTTCCCTGGGGGCATGGTATAGTACAGGACGTGTTCCCTGGGGTAATGGTGTAGTACAGGACTTGTTCTATGGTATAGCACAGGACTGGTTCCCTGGTGGCATGGTATAGTACAGGACTGGTTCTATGGTATAGTACAGGACTTGTTCCCTGGTGGCATAGTATAGTACAGGACTGGTTCTATGGCATAGTACAGGACTGGTTCCCTGGTTTCATGGTATAGTACAGGACTGGTTCTATGGTATAGCACAGGACTGGTTCCCTTGGGGCATGGTATAGTGCAGGACAGGTTCTATGTTATAGTCCAGGACTGGTTCCCTGGTGGCATGGTTAAGTACATGACTGGTTCCCTGGGGGCAAGGTATTGTACAAGACTCGTTCCCTTGTGGCATGTTACAGGACAGGACTGGATCTCTGGGGACATGGTATAGTACAGGACTGGTTCCCTGGGGACATGGTATAATACAGGACTGGTTCCCTGGTGGCATGGTATAGTACAGGACTGCTCCCCTGGGGGCATGGTATAGTACAGGACTGGTTCCATGGTATTGTACTGGAATGGTTCCCTGGTGGCTTGGTGTAGTACAGGACAGGTTCGCTGCTGGAATGGTGGAGTACAGGACTGGTTCCATGGTATAGACAGGACAGGTTCCATGGCACAGTACAGGATTTTTTCCCTGGGGGTATGGTACAGTACAGGACAGGGTCCCTGTGGGCATTTAACAGTACAGGACTGGTTCCCTGGGGACATGGTATAGTACAGGACTGGTTCCCTGGGGGCATGGTACAGTACAAGACTGGTTCGCTTGTGTCATGGTACAGGACAGGACTGGTTCTCTTGGGGCATTGTATAGTACAGGACTGGTTCCCTGGTGGCATGGTATAGTACAGAACTGGTTTAATGTTGGCTTGGTATAGTACAGAACTGGTTCATAGGGGTCATGTTATTGCACAGGACTGGTTCACTGGTATAGAACAGGACTGGTTCCCTGGAGCCATGGTATAGTACAGGACTGGTTCTGTGGTATAGTACACGACTGGTTCCCTGGGGGTATGGTACAGTACAGGACTGGTTCCCTGGGGGCATTTAACAGTACAGGACTGGTTCCCTGGTGGTATGGTTTAGTACAGGACTGGTTCCCTGGGGGCATGGAACAGTACAGGGCTGGTTCCCTGGGGTCTTGGTATAGTACAGGGCTGGTCCCCTGTGTTCATGGTATAGTACAGGACTGGTTCCCTGGGGGCATGGTATAGTACAGGGCTGGTTCCCTTGGGTCATGGTATAGTACAGGGCTGGTCCCCTATGTTCATGGTATAGTACAGGACTTGTTCCATGGTATTGTACCGGACTGGTTCCCTGGTGGCATGGTGTAGTACAGGACAGGTTTTCCTGCTGGCATGGTGGAGTACAGTACTGGTTCCATGGTACAGTACAGGACTGGTTCCCTGGTGGCAATAAATAGCACAGGACTGGTTCCCTGGGGGCACGGTATAGCACAGGACTGGTTCCCTGGTGGCATGGTATAGTACAGGACTGGTTCCCTGGGGGTATGGTACAGTACAGGACTGGTTCCCTGGTGGCATTTAACAGTACAGGACTGGTACCCTGGTGGTATGGTTTATTAAAGGACTGGTTCCCTGGGGGCATGGAACAGTACAGGATTGGTACCCTGCTGGCATGGTGGAATACAGGAATGGTTCCCTGGTATAGACAGGACAGGTTCCATTGCACAGAACAGGTTTGGTTCCCTGGGGGTATGGTACAGTACAGGACTGGTTCCCTGGTGGCATGGTATAGTACAGGACAGGTTCCCTGGGGGCATAGTATAGTACAGGGCTGGTTCCATGGTATAGCACAGGACTGGTTCCCTGGTGGCATGGTATAGTACAGGACTGGTTCTATGGTATAGTACAGGACTGGTTCCCTGGTGGCATGATATAGTAGAGGACTGATTCTATGGCATAGCACAGGACTGGTTCCCTGGGGGCATGATATAGTGCAGGACAGGTTCCATGTTATAGTTCCCTGGTGGTTCCCTGGTGGCATGGTTAAGTACATGACTGGTTCTATGGTATAGTACATGACTGGTTCCCTGGGGGCAAGGTATAGTACAAGACTCGTTCCCTTGTGGCATGTTACAGGACAGGACTGGATCTCTTTGGACATGGTATAGTACAGGACTGTTTCCCTGGGGACATGGTATAGTACAGGACTGGTTCCCTGGTGGCATGGTATAGTACAGGACTGGGTACATGGTATAGTACAGAACTGGTTCCCTGGGGGCATGGTACAGTACAAGACTGGTTCCCTTGTGGCATGATTCAGGACATGACTGATTCTCTGAGGGCATGGTATAGTACAGGACTGGTTCCCTGGGGACATTGTATAGTACAGGACTGGTTTCCTGGTGGCATGGTATAGTACAGGACTGCTCCCCTTGGTTCATGGTATAGTACAGGACTGGTTCCATGATATTGTATTGGAATGGTTCCCTGGTGGCTTCGTGTAGTACAGGACAGGTTCGCTGCTGGAATGGTGGAGTACAGGACTGGTTCCATGGTATAGACAAGACAGGTTCCATGGCACAGTACAGGATTGGCTCCCTGGGGGTATGGTACAGTACAGGACAGGGTCCCTGTGGGCATTTAACAGTACAGGACTGGTTCCCTGGGGACATGGTATAGTACCGGACATGTTCCCTGGGGACATGGTATAGTACAGATCTGGTTCTATGGTATAGTACAGGACTTGTTCCCTGGGGGCATGGTACAGTACAAGACTGGTTCCCTTGTGTCATGGTACAGGACAGGACTGGTTCTCTTGGGGCATGGTATAGTACAGGACTGGTTCCCTTGGGGCATGGTATAGTACAGGACTGGTTCCCTGGTGGCATGGTATAGTACAGGACTGGTTCTTTGGGGGCATGGTATAGTACAGGACTGGTTCCCTGGGGACATGGTATAGTACAGATCTGGTTCCATGGTATAGTACAGGACTGGTTCCCTGGGGGCATGGTACAGTACAAGACTGGTTCCCTTGTGTCATGGTACAGGACCGGACTGGTTCTCTTGGGGCATGGTATTGTACAGGACTGGTTCCCTGGTGGCATGGTATAGTACAGGACTGGTTCTCTGGGGACCTGGATATGTACAGTAATGGTTCCCTCGGGGCATGGTATAGTACAGGACAGGTTTTCTGCTGGCATGGTGGAGTACAGGACTGGTTCCGTGGTATAGACAGGACTGGTTCCATGGTACAGAACAGGACTGGTTCCCTGGGGGTATGGTACAGTACAGGACTGGTTCCCTGGGGGCATTAAACAGTACAGGACTTGTACCCTGGTGGCATGGTGGAGTACAGGACTGGTTCCATGGTATAGACAGAACAGGTTCCAATGCACAGAACAGGTTTGGTTCCCTGGGGTTATGGTACAGTACAGGACTGGTTTTATGGTATAGTACAGGACTGGTTCCCTGGTGGCATTGTATAGTTTAGATTGTGGACTTCAGGAAACAGCAGAGGGAGCACCCCCCTATCCACATTGACGGGACAGTAGTGGAGAAGGTTGAAAGTTTCAGGTTCCTCGGCATACACATCACATACAAACTGAAATGGTCCACCCACACAGACAGCGTGGTGAAGAAGGCGCAACTGCACCTCTTCAATCTCAGGAGGCTGAAGAAATTTGGCTTGTCTCCAAAAACACACACAAACTTTTACAGATGCACAATCGAGAGAATCCTGTCGGGCTGTATCACCGCCTGGTACGGCATCTGCTCCGTTTACAACCGTAAGGCTCTCCAGAGGGTAGTGAAGTCTGCACAACGCATCACCGGGGGTAAACTACCTGCCCTCCAGGACACCTACACCACCCAATGTCACAGGAAGGCCAAAAAGATCATCAAGGAGAACAACCACCCGAGCCACTGCCTGTTCACCCCGCTATCATCCAGAAGGCGAGGTCAGTACAGGTGCATCAAAGCTGGGACAAGGAGACTGAAAAACAGCTTCTATCTCAAGGCCATCAGACTGTTAAACAGCCATCACTAACATTGAGTGGCTGCTGCCAACATACTGACTCAAATCTCTAGCCACTTTAATAATAAAAAATTGGATGTAATAAATGTATCACTAGCCACTTTACACAATGCCACTTTATATAATGTTTACATATCCTACATTACTCATCTCATATGCATATACTGTACTCTATACCATCTACTGCATCTTGCCTATGCCATTCTGCCATCGCCCATCCATATATTTATATGTACATATTCTTATTCATTCCTTTACACTTATGTGGATAAGGTAGTTGTTGTGAAATTGTTAGATTATTTGTTAGATACTACTGCATGGACGGAACTAGAAGAACAAGCATTTCGCTACACTCGCATTAACATCTGCTAACCATGTGTATGTGACAATTTTTATTTGATTTGATTTTGATTTGAGTACAGGACTGGTTCCCTTGTAGCATTTTATAGTACAGGACTGGTTCCCTGGTTCCATGGTATAGTACAGGATTGGTTCACTGGGGGAATGGTATAGATCAGGACTGGTTCCATGGTATAGTACAGGACTGGTTCCATGGTATAGTTCAGGACTGGTTCCATGGTATAGTACAGGACTGGTTACATGGTATAGTTCAGGACTTGTTCAATGGGGGCATGGTATAGTACAGGACTAGTTCCCTGGTATAGTACAGGACTGGTTCCATGGTATAGTACAGGACTGGTTCCATGGTATAGTAAGGGACTGGTTCCCTGGGGGCATGACATAGAACAGGACTGGTTCCCTGGGGGCATGGTGTAGTACAGGACTGGTTCCATGGTTTAGTAAGGAACTGGTTCCCTGGGGGCATGGTATAGTACAGGACTGGTTCCCTGGGGGCATGGTATAGTACAGGACTGGTTCCCTGGGGGAATTGTATAGCACAGGACTGGTTCCCTGGGGGAATGATATAAAACAGGACTGGTTCCCTGGGGGCATGGTATAGTACAGGACTGGTTCCCTGGGGGAATGGTATAGTACAGGACTGGTTCCCTGGGGGAATGGTATAGAACAGGACTGGTTCCCTGGGGGAATGGTATAGAACAGGACTGGTTCCCTGTAGGCATGGTATAGAACAGGACTGGTTCCCTCCTGGCATGGTATAGTACAGGACTGGTTTCCTCCTGGCATGGTATAGCACAGGACTGGTTCCCTCCTGGCATGGTATAGCACAGGACTGGTTCCCTGGGGGCATGGTATAGCACAGGACTGGTTCCCTGGTGGCATGGTATAGCACAGGACTGGTTCCCTCTGGGCATGGTATAGCACAGGACTGGTTCCCTGGGGGAATGGTATAGTACAGGACTGGTTCCCTGGGGGCATGATATAGTACAGGACTGGTTCACTGGCGGCAAGGTATAGAACAGGACTGGTTCCCTGTAGGCATGGTATAGAACAGGACTGGTTACCTCCTGGCATGGTATAGTACAGGACTGGTTCCCTCCTGGCATGGTATAGCACAGGACTGGTTCCCTGGGGGCATGGTATAGCACAGGACTGGTTCCATGGTATAGTACAGGACTGGTACCATGGTATAGTACAGGACTGGTTCCATGGTATAGTACAGGACTGGTTCCATGGTATAGTACAGGACTGGTTCCTTGGGGGCATGGCATAGTACAGGACTGGTTCCCTGGGGGCATGATATAGTACAGGACTGGTTCCCTGGGGGCATGGTATAGAACAGGACTGGTTCCCTGTAGGCATGGTATAGTACAGGACTGGTTCCCTGGGGGCATGGTATAGAACAGGACTGGTTCCCTGTAGGCATGGTATAGTACAGGACTGGTTCCCTGGGGGCATGGTATAGTACAGGACTGGTTCCCTGGGGGAATGGTATAGCACAGGACTGGTTCCCTGGGGGAATGATATAAAACAGGACTGCTTCCCTGGGGGCAAGGTATAGTACAGGACTGGTTCCCTGGGGGAATGGTATAGTACAGGACTGGTTCCCTGGTGGCATGATATAGTACAGGACTGGTTCCCTGGAACATGGTATAGTTCAGGACTGGTTCCCTGGGGGCATGGTGTAGTACAGGACTGGTTCGCTTGGGGCATGGTATAGTACAGGACTGGTTCCCTGGGGGCATGGTATAGTACAGGACTGGTTCCCTGGGGGTATGGTATAGTACAGGACTGGTTCCCTGGGGGCATGGTATAGTACAGGACTGATTCCGTGGGGGCATGGTATAGCACAGGACTGGTTCCCTGGAGGCATGGTATAGCATAGCACCGGACTGGTTCCCTGGGGGCATGGTATAGTAAAGGACTGGTTCCCTGGGGGCATGGTAAAGTACAGGACTGGTTCCCTGGGGGCATGGTATAGTCCAGGACTGGTTTCCTGGGGGCAATGTATAGTACAGGACTGGTTCCCTGGGGGCATGGTATAGTACAGGACTGGTTCACTGGGGGCATGGAAAAGTACAGGACTGGTTCCCTGGTAGCATGGTATAGTACAGGACTGGTTCCCCTGGGGGCATGGTATAGCATAGCACAGAACTGGTTCCCTGGGGGCATGGTATAGTACAGGGCTGGTTCCCTAGGGGCATGGTGTAGTACAGGACTGGTTCCCTGGGGGCATGGTATAGTACAGGACTGGTTCCCTGGGGGCATGGTATAGTTCAGGACTGGTTCCCTGGGGGCATGGTGTAGTACAGGACTGGTTCGCTTGGGGCATGGTATAGTACAGGACTGGTTCCCTGGGGGCATGGTATAGTACAGGACTGGTTCCCTGGGGGCAGGTTGTGAGTAGCAGTGCCAGACAGATCTTACAGCAGTAGCAAACAGCAGTAGCAAACTGCAGCATCAAACAGGAACAGAGCAGAGTAGGAGGGATGGTCTTAATAGGGGACCAGAACACACACACACACACACCCTGTAGTGAGACACCGCCCCGTGGCACACAAAGTAAAGTCTGTGTCTGTGTGTCTGCATGCGTGCACGTGCATGTGTAGAAAAACGAATGGCCTGACAGTGCCAGATACACTCAGTACTGCCTGTAGGGAGAAGAAAGCACTCTCCAGTTCCCTCCTCTTTCTCTCACTCCGTCCATCTCGTCTCTCTCCTTTTTCTTGCTTGTCATTCCTTTTCACTCCCTTTCCAGCCATCTTTACTGAACAAAAAATTAACGCAACATGCAACAATTTCATTGATTTTACTGAGTTACAATTCATATGAGGAAATCAGTCAATTGAAATAATTTCATTAGGCCCTCATCTATGGACTTCACATGACTGGGAATGCAGATATGCAGATATGCATCAGTTGGTCACAGATTCCTTGAAAAACATGGGCCTCACAATGGGCCTCAGCATCTCATGACGGTATTTTTGTGCATCTAAATTGCCATCGATAAAATGCAATTGTGTTCATTGTCCCCTGCTAATACATTACATCAGCGAACCGCTCGCAAACCGACACCATATACGTGGTCTGCGGTTGTGAGGCCGGTTGGAATAACTGCCAAATTTTGATGACATTGGAGGCGGCTTATAGTAGAGAAATGAACATTCAATTTGCTGGCAACAACTCTGGTGGACATTCCTGCAGTCAATATTCCAATTGCACACTCCCTCAAAACTTGAGACATCTGTGGCCTTTTTTTGTTTGACAAAACTGCACATTTTCGAGTGGCCTTTTATTGTCCCCAGCACAAGATACACCTTTGTAATGATCATGCTGTTTAATCAGCTTCTTAATATGCAGCACCTGTCAGGAGGATGGATTATCTAGTCAAAGGAGAAATGCTCACTAACAGAGATGTAAACACATTTTATGCACAACATTTGAGAAAAATATGCTTTTTGTGTGTATGGAACATTTCAGGGATCTTATATTTCAGCTCATGAAACGTGGGACCAACACTTTACATGTTGCATTTATATTTTTGTTTAGTGTATATCCATCGTGCTATTCGCCTCTCTCTCAGACTCGTGGTTTCTCTCTCTCTTTATCTTTTTTATTTCTTCCTCCCATCTCTAGTTTTGTCCTGATATGTACCTGGCTTTGTATATCCTCATTTATTGTCCTTGACCTCCCTTCTTACCCCTCCCCTTTTCCCTTTCTCTGTCCTCTTTAACTAGCACCCCACCCTCTTTCTCTCCATCCCTCCTCTCTGCCCCTTCATTTCCCCTCTGTTCCTACTCTCCCCCACCCACTCTCTATAGCCCTCCCTCCTCTCTCTCCCTTTCCCTCTCTCCCTACCCTCACCGCCTACACCTCTCGCCCTCACTGCTCTCTCTCTCTCTCTCCCCTACCCTCCATCCCTCCGCTCTCTTCCTTTCCACTAGAAGAGGGGCTGTGGGGTGCGGCCCATGCCTATGCTCAGCTCGTGGGGGAGCAGTAGGGACTAGAGAGGTTCATGTTTGAGGGAAACTCCTTGTCACAGGTCTGTTGTCTGAGACGTGGCTTGCCTGGGCCCAGCTACAGCTACCTGTGGGGCGACGGGTGGAAATTGCTTCTGATAAAAATAGGTCTGGCCCACTTTATTAGCTGTGTGTTCTGGAAAACCCTCCTGGGTAGAGCGAGAGAGGGATGGAGGGATGGATGGATGGATGGGAGGAGGGAGGGTGGGAGATGAAGTTGCACACACACACAGGACTAACAGGGGCACACACACACACACACACACACACACACACACACACACACACACACACACTGGATGCAGGTCTAAACAAACTGACAGAGGGAGGTAGACATAATTAGGACAGTAGGCTCTGATCAGGCAGCAGAACTGACCAGCTTTTTTTCTCTAAGAGGCTGGGGGAAAGAAAGTTGGCTGGAAAATGTTTAAACGGAGGGTTGACATTGTGGATTAATACAATGGAGATATACGAACACTTTAATAACATTGTAAAACTGAGCGAGAGAAAGACAGAGAGAGAGACAACACACTTTTTATAAACACCGCAGGCATATTTGTGTGCTTAAAGGGGCAATCAGAAGGTGAAACAATAACAAAGCGTTTCAGGGGAAAAGAGGGATGGTCCTGGAGAAATGTAACCACTCTCAAATTCATTGACAGAGCAATGGATGCAAGGACTGACCATCCATCATATCAAATTATAGTTTCAACCAAGTTTTGAGGCTATGTAGTTTTTGCTTACATTTACTTTGTTTATAAACATTGGAGTAAAACAAGGTTATATTTTGGGTTCTAACAGGGTACAACAGCTATATTCTTCATGAATCAATGTATACATATCATTATTTATAAGTCCAAAAATGGATGTAGCAACTGCTCTCTGTCTCTCTCTTTATCCCACTAGTCCTTCCTCTCTTCTCCTCTCCTATACTCTTTCCTCTCTCTATCTGTTTATTTCTCCCTCTCTGTCCCTCTCTCGGTTTCCTTCTCCCCTGCCATCCTCCTTGAGTAGCTCATTTCATCTCTTTAAAAGGCCTTATTGAGATGCAGCAAGGCCATGCCCGCAAGATAGGGATCACCTCCCTGTCACGTGACTCACACAGCCACAGAATGAGGGAGTGAATGAGAGAGGAGGAGGGGTGGAGAAGAAGGAGTGGAGGAGAGGAGAGGGAACAAGGGAAGGAAGGAAGAAGGGAAGGAAACATAGGGATACAAGAAGCAGGAGGAGGAAGGATTCCACCTTCACCTAAATATATTGCAGCTATAGTTAACACAATAAAATGCCTGCAATCTGACAGAGTTATGGGCCCAATGAGTGGGTGAAGCACTGAATGGGTCCTGTTCTGTAGTCTGATCACCACTAGCAATCCATAAATACACACAATACAGAATAATGTACAGTAGCACACAAACACACACACACACAGAAATGTGCAGTGCACACACTCACATGTTCGTACACACACACACACACTATTTTCCAAGATTTATTATCTCAGACGTGCTTTATGAACTACATCCTGTGTAATTTAATGGCTGTCATGCAAAACACGCTAATTGGGATAGATTATATTTTGGGGTTTCTCAGCTGCCAAATCTATCAATTTGTAATAATTAGATGTTCCCATTCATGTGTGCATGGGGTGTGTGTGTGTGTGTGTGTGTGTGTGTGTGTGTGTGTGTGTGTGTGTGTGTGTGTGTGTGTGTGTGTGTGTGTGTGTGTGTGTGTGTGTGTGTGTGTGTGTGTGTGTGTGTGTGTGTGTGTGTGTGTGTGTGTGTGTGTGTGTGTGTGTGTGTGCGTACATGGTTTCTCTTAAACACAGTACAGTAGTGCGCCCACCTGTGTTTTGCTGCAATGCCATTGTGAACAGCAGAGAAGAACACAATGCCATTGTGAACAGCAGAGAAGAACACAATGCCATTGTGAACAGCAGAGAAGAACACAATGCCATTGTGAACAGCAGAGAAGAACACAATGCCATTGTGAACAGTAGAGAAGAACACAATGCCATTGTGAACAGTAGAGAAGAACACAATGCCATTGTGAACAGTAGAGAAGAACACAAGGCCATTTTGAACAGTAGAGGAGGTCACAAGGAAGTCCAGCTACTGTTGAGTGACATTTATCTCCCTGTAACCACCCCAGTGGAGTGTGTGTTGTTGTTGAAATGATGCCAAAGTGAGAGTGCTCTCATATATAGGTATTTTATTAGGATGCTCTATTCATATGAATGGTCTGTTGTAGGGTGTGTGGACACAGTGACACACACAGTATATACAGGACAGTACAGTATATAGGGGTGGCAGGTAGCCTAGTGGTTAAAGTGTTGGACTTGTAACCGGAAAATCTGTCGTTCCCCTGAACAAGGAGGTTCACTGTTCCCCGGGCGCCGAAGACGTCGATTAAGGCAGCCAAGGCAGCCCCCCGCACCTCTCTGATTCAACTGACTAGGTACCCCCCTTTCCTATAGGCCTATACACCAAACTGTTGTAAGTGGACACGTACATTGTTGTGTGTGTTTGTCCACCTTCCCCAGGATGATTCCAAATACTGGTCATGTCTGGTTTGGGAGGTGGTTGAAGGGGGTGAGGTGTAGGGGTCGTATCCCTCTGGCCCCCTTCACCCCTGGACCTCCTTGGCCCTCACCCCTGCCCCTCCTTGGCCCTCTGGCCCTGACAGATGAGGTAATTAGTCAATATCACTAGAACCTGCAAGGATCCACAAGTGTGCACAATAGCAAACACACACTGATCATCCCTCTCTTCTGACCTTCCACACCTTTCATCAAATCAGAAAACGCTTGTCTCTTTTTTTATTGAGTCAGCACTCTCTCCTCTCACTCCCTCTCCCTCCGTCCCTTTATCTTCTCAGTGTTTTTCTCATTCTGTTTATCCTCTCCTACTTCCCTCTTCTCCCCCTCCCTTCCCTGAAATTGACCGAGCAGTAAAGGCATGCAGACACACGTTGCCTTCAGGTATGGGGGGAGGTAGAGAGGTAGGAGAGATAGGGGTTAAGAAAGAGAGAGATGGGGGTAGAGAGAAAGAGAAAAGGGTGAGGGTTGTAGAGTGAGAGAAAGAGAGCAAGGGAGAGAAAAAGAATGAGAGGTAGAGAGAGAGAGCGAGAACGAGGGAAAGAGAGTGTGAGAGAGAGAACGAGACAGGGTGTAGGTTGGTTCTAGTTCCCCTCCTCCTCCTCCTCTCCAGCTGTTCTGAACATGGTGTGTGTGTGTGCCTGTGCATGTGTGTGTGTTTCTGTATGTGTGTGTGAATGCATATGTTTGTGTGGCAGTGGGGTCAGTGACTGTGAAGGCTCCTGCAGCTCAAGAGGTCCTGGTAATGATCCAAGGCGTCCATCTATCTGCCAGTTTATTGGCTTATGCATCTGGTCTACGGTACTACTACTGTACTATAACCTCCCTCTGTGTGTGTGTGTGTGTGTGTGTGTGTGTGTGTGTGTGTGTGTGTGTGTGTGTGTGTGTGTGTGTGTGTGTGTAAGACACCCTACTACAACCCTGCAACACAGACAGTTATGTCCTAATTTTCATCCATTATAAAGACATGGACTGATGTCCTGTTATGACTGATAAAGGACTGATGAAGGATGTTATGACTACTAGGATATCTTGTTATGACTTCTAGGATATCTTGTTATGACTTCTAGGATATCTTGTTATGACTTCTAAGTTGTTTGATTTTTGCAGATGACGTTTGAGACTATGACATTGCAACACATGCACGCACAAACACACACACACAAACACACACACACACACGTCCTGTCCTATCGACGGTGTGAAATACATTTGTCCTCGGGAAGACATTCGATAAGTGTCAGGATGGTTAAACCCAGGCTTAACTTCTAGTTGGCCGATACGGAGCTTGTAATGTAAGTGCTTCTATCTTCTCCATGCTCGGGTGTACGCATGCCTGGCGTGGCCAACCAAATGCCTATTGACTTTTCACATATGTCCAACATGAAATCAGTTTTTCAGTTGACTGCATTCAGAGCTCAATGGTTAATGTCAACCCAGCAAGTACTGGCAAGGGAGAAGGGGGAGAAGGGGAGTAGAGGAGGGGGGTTTCTGGTAGTGTATGGAAATCAACCTGCTTCCTCGGACCTGTGCAAGTTCAGATTTGAGCAGTAGGATGTAAATTGGCCCCATCCCTTTAAGTGCACAATAGCATTTATATTGGCCTTATGAATAAGAGTTAAAGTTCTAAAGTGCCACGGCATGATATCATATCGTTGCCATGACACCCTGGTGAAGGTGGTGACAGTACTTTGGTAAACCTTTTCAACTCTGCTGTACCCCTCTCTCTCTCTCCCTCTAGTGTTGTTGAGTATTATGTAAGATGTGTTAAACTACCTACCACCTCTTCTACCACCTCTCACTCACTCTCTATCCCTCTCTCACCCATCCCTCTTTATCTTTTTTTCTCTCTCTTGCCTCTCTTCCCAATTTCCCTCTCTATCCATATCTTGCTACATATTTCTCTCCCCATCTCTCTCTCCTTATCTCTCTAAGTGAGAGTGAGTGATGAGTGAGGGGACTGGTCCATCTGTTACTAATGTCAGTGAGGATTGGATGGCTCACCTCCCTCCTTCCCTAACTCCATCCCTCTATCCTGCTGCCTGGTGAAGGAGAGGAAGGATCTTTCATGTCTGGCTGTCACAACAAGACTGGGCCCACACGCAGACATGGAGACACACACCTACAGTATACCTGCCCTATCCCATCTGGACTAGAGGAATACCTATGTAAGAATGCTATAGCTCAGCATTCAACACCATAGTACCCTCCAAGCTCATCATTAAGCTTGAGGCCTTGGGTCTGAACCCCGCCCTGTGCACCTGGGTCCTGGACTTCCTGACGGGCCGCCCCCAGGTGGTGAAGGTAGGAAACAACACCCCCAGTTCGCTGATCCTCAATACTGGGGACCCACAAGGGTGCGTGCTCAGCCCCCTCCTGTACTCCCTGTGGTGTGGTGCCAGGAAAATCACCCCTCACTCAACGTCAACAAAACAAAGGAGATGATCGTGGACTTCAGGAAACAGCAGAGGGAGCACTCCCCTATCCACATCGACAGGACCGCAGTGGAGAAGGTGGAAAGCTTCAAGTTCCTCGGCGTACACATCACTGACAAACTGAAATGGTCCACCCACACTGACAGTGTGGTGAAGAAGGCACAACAGCGCCTCTTCAACCTCAGGAGGCTAAAAGAATGTGTCTTGGCACCTAAAACCCTCACAAACTTTTACAGATGCACAATTGAGAGCATCCTGTCGGGCTGTATCAACCACCCGCAACCGCAGGTTGGTGGTGCGGTCTGCCCAACGCATCACCGGGGGCTATCTACCTGCCCTCCAGGACACCTACAGCACCCGATGTCACAGGAAGGTCAAAAATATCCTCAAGGACAATACCCAAGCCACTGCCTGTGTGTGTTAAGATGGAGCCGGAAGGGTGGCTGCCGTTTTATAGGTTTTTAACCAACCGTGCTATTTTGTTAGTTTTTTAGCATTGTACATAATGTTGCTGCTACCGTCTCTTATGACCGAAAAGAGCTTCTGGACATCAGAACAACGATTACTCACCTTGAACTGGATGAAGATTTTATCTTTAATGAGTCGGACTGGAGGGATTTACTCCAGACACCCGAACAGGCCCCCATCCCCGTCATTTGCAGGAGAAAGAGACAGAGGTATCGCGGAAGGAGATCGGGGTGCCTTGTGAGGATCCAGCAAGGAGTGGCTAATCTGCCTAATCTACTATACAATGTACAATCGCTGGAAAATAAAGTGGACGAACTACAAGCAGGTATATCCTACCAACGGGACATTACAAACTGTAATATCTTATGTTTCACTGAGCCGTGGCTGAACGACGACATGAATAACATACCGCTGGCGGGTTATACACTGTATCGGCAGGATAGAACAGCAGCCTCTAGTAAGACAAGAGGTGACTGTCTATGTATATTTGTAAACAACAGCTGGTGCACGATATCTAAGGAAGTCTCAAGGTTTTGCTGGCCTGAGGTAGAGTATCTCATGATAAGCTGTAGACCACACTATCTACCTAGAGAGTTTTCATCTATATTCTTCTTAGCTGTTTATTTTCCAACACAAACCGATGCTGGCACTAATACCACCCTCAATGAGCTGTATACGGCCATAAGCAAACAGGAAAACGCTCATCCAGAGGCGGCACTCCTAGTGGCCGGGGACTTTAATGCAGGGAAACTTAAATCCATTTTACCTAATTTCTACCAGCATGTTAAATGTGAAAACATAGGGAAAAAAACTCTAGACCACCTTTACTCCACACACAGAGACACGTACAATGCTCTCCCTCGCCCTCCGTTTGGGAAATCTGACCATAATTCTATCCTCCTGATTCCTACTTACAAGCAGAAATTCAAGCAGGAAGCACCAATGACTAAAAAAGTGGTCAGATGAAGCAGATCATAAGCTACAGGACTGTTTTGCTAGCACAGACTGGAATATGCTCCTGGATTCTTCCGATGGCGTTGAGGAGTACACCACAGTCACTGGCTTCATCTATTAGTGTATTGATGACAGCGTCCCCACAGTGACTGTACGTACATACCCCAACCAGAAGCCATGGATTACAGGAAACATCTGCAATGAGCTAAAAAGGGTAGAGCTGCCACTTTCAAGGAGCGGGACTCTAACCTGGAAGCTTATAACAAATCCTATGCCCTCCAACGAACCATCAAACAGGCAAAGCGTCAATACAGGACTAAGATCGAAACGTACTACACCGGCACTGATGCTCGTTGGATGTGGCAGGGCTTGCAAACTGTTACAGACTACAAAGTGAAGCACTGCCGAGAGCTGCCCAGTGACACGAGACTACCAGACGATCTAAATGACTTCTAATTAACACACAAGTAACACTGAAACATGCATGAGAGCATCAGCTGTTCCGGACGACTGTGTGATCACGCTCTCCGCAGCCGATGTGAGTAAGACCTTTAAACAGGTCAACATTCACAAGGCCGCAGGGCCAGACGGATTACCAGGATGTTTACACCGAGAATGCGCTGACCAACTGGCAAATGTCTTCACTGACATTTTCAACCTCTCCCTGTCTGAGTCTGTAATACCAACATGTTTCAAGCAGATCATCATAGTCCATGTGCCCAAGAACACTAAGGTAACCTGCCTAAATGACTACCAACCTGTAGCACTCACGTCTGTAGCCGTGAAGTGATTTGAAAGGCTGGTCATGGCTCACATCAACACCATTATCCCAGAAACTCTAGACCCAGTCCAATTTGCACACCGCCCCACAGATCCATAGATGATACAATCTCTATTGCACTCCACACTGCCATTTCACACCTGGACAAAAGGAACACCTATGTGAGAATGCTATTCATTGACTACAGCTCAGCGTTCAACACCATAGTGCCCTCATCACCAAGCTAAGGACCCTGGGACTAAACACCTCCCACTGCAACTGGATCCTGGACTTCCTGATGAGCGCCCCAGGTGGTAAGGGTAGGTAACAACACATCCGCCATGCTGATCCTCAACACGGGGGCCCCTCAGTGGTGCATGCTCAGTCCCCTCCTGTGCTCCCTGTTCACTCATGACTGCACGGCCAGGCAGTGGTAGGCGTGATCACCGACAACGACGAGACAGCCTATAGGGAGGAGGTCAGAGACCTGTCAGTGTGGTGCCAGGACAACAACCTCTCCCTCAATGTGATCAAGACAAAGGAGATGATTGTGGACTACAGGAAAAGGAGGACGGAGCACACCCCCATTCTCATCGATGGGGCTGTAGTGGAGCAGGTTGAGAGCTTCAAGTTCCTTGGTGTCCACATCAAACAAACTAACATGGTCCAAGCACACCAAGACAGTCGTGAAGAGGTCACGACAAAACCTATTCCCCCTCAGGAGCCTGAAAAGATTTTACATGGGTCCTCAGATCCTCAAAAGGTTCTACAGCTGCACCATCGAGGGCATCCTGACTGGTTGCATCACTGCATGGTACGGCAACTGCTCTGCCTCCGACTGCAAGGCACTACAGAGGGTAGTGCGTACGGCCCAGTACATCACTGGTGGCAAGCTCCCTGCCATCCAGGACCTCTATACCAGGCGGTGTCAGAGGAAGGCCCTAAAAATTGTCAAAGACTCCAGCCACCCTAGTCATAGACTGTTCTCTCTGCTACCTACATTTACATATTACCTCAATTACCTCGACTAACTGGTGCCCCCGCACATTGACTCTGTATCTGTACCCGCTGTATATACAGCCTCGCTATTGTTATTTTACTGTTGCTCTTTAATTATTTGTTACTTTTATTTCTTTTTTTTTAGGTATTTTTCTTAAAACTGCATTGTTGGTTAAGGGCTTGTAAGTACGCATTTCACTGTATTGTCTACACCTGTTGTATTCGGCACATGTGACAAATACAATTTGATTTGATTTGATTCACCTCGTTATCCTCCAGAAGGCGAGGTCAGTACAGGTGCATCAAAGCTGGGACTGAGAGACTGAAAAACATCTTCTATCTCAAGGTCTTCAGACTGTTAAATAGCCATCACTAGCACAGTGAGGCTGCTACTTATATACATAGACTTGAAATCACTGGCCACTTTAATAAATGGAACACTAGTCACTTTAATAATGTTTACATATCTTGCATTACTCATCTCATATGTATATACTGTATTCTATACTATTCTACTGTTTCTTAGTATATGCCGCTCTGACATTGCTCGTCCATATATTTATATATTCTTACTTCCATTCCTTTACTTAGATCTGTGTGTATTGGGTGTATGTCGTGAAATTGTTAGATATTACTTGTTAGATATTATTGCACTGTCAGAGCTATAAACACCATCATTTCCCTACACCGCAATAACATCTGCCAAACACGTGTACGTGACCAATAAAAATGTGATTTAATTTACCTCCGTCCCTCTGTCTGTCCCTCTCTCTGTCTCTATGCCCTGTCCATGAGTCTGTGTACATCTCCCTCTCCTCCTCTCTCTATGGCACCTTTCCATCTCACTCCTTCTTTCTCTTGGTTTCTTTCCCTCTCTCCCCCTATCCCTCTATTCCCCCCCATCCCCATCTCCTCTGTTCCTGATTAACTTATGTCATGTGGAGTGAGAGGATGTGCTCATAACAAATCTGCCTCAAATCCCCCAACATGCAACAGGAGAGATTGAGTCAGCTAAAAAAAAACACATGTGGATTTGTAACACGGGTCTGTAAATTAAATGGGCTTTAGCGTGTTTTAAGAGGGCCCATGCGGTGGTAGGTCTGAGGTTTGGGTAAGTGGTGAGAGAGGAAAGGTCTTTGTGTTAATATTGTGTGTGTTTGAGCAGCCCCTGCTGGAGAGAAGCGGATTTGCATTAGTGCTTATAGTACAAGGCCCATATTCATAAAAGGTCCAATGCCAACAAGCTCTCACAGTCTCACGTCAGCGTCAAACGTAACATTTCGAAGTCATTCCAAACGTCAAATTTTGAAGTGTTTGGTTACTTCTCTGTATCGTTTCAAGGTTAAGTTTAGCCATTAATTCCAAATTCTTAAGGTTACGCATTAACTCCAAATGGTTAAGGTAAGGGTTAAGGTTTTGAAACAAAAATTCTAAAGCAACTTTCTGTCGCTGGACTTTCTACCTTTGGAACCAGAGTCAGATGCTTACAAGCAATCCACCATCCCCATGCACAAGAGCCTTACCTTAACCATTCCCTAGCAAAACCAAAGCTTACTTGAAGGTAACAGCGCTCACTGTTGCCCCTAGTGGCCTGTTTCCACGTCATCTCCTGACGTCCTCAGACATGGATGGACCTTGAATGCTGACTTGCGTCACAGGTGACCTGCCTGCCAATGCAGACAATTATTATTATGTTTTTTTTTTAAATCTCAATATCAAATCATTTCTGGGTAACAATTAACAACTTAGAGTTGATGTCCACACCCTGCATACATCGAATTAGCATAATAAAAAAATCCCCATCAAAATCTGTATGGGCTGCATCTCAATCCACCTCATCCACCAATGGCAGCCTTCTGCATCTGCGGTGGAAGGTGGATACGAAAACAATCCGCCAACTTCTGTCTGTAGCGTCCAAACAGTTTGGGCTGCACACTAATATGACCCCTCTATGGAAAGGTGAGACTCTTTATTTCTTAAGCAAGAATTTTGCTAGGACTATCTGGGAATGGTCTGAGTGAGGGGCCTAATTGGAGGACCCTAATGGGGGGGACATGTAACCTGAAATCTACTGTTATTGGCAGAGAGATGGGCAAACTCTCTTTGTTATTGGTCTATTAACTAATACTGCCTGGTGATGTCGCCAAGTGATCTGGGATCAGTTTTGCCTTTTGCATCATAATGAATAAGAGTAAATGAACAGGGCCGCTTGATACTAGATCAGCAGCCGTACTCGGAGAGGGTAAACTCTTCTCAGGTTATAGCATTTGTTTTCAACTCACTAGATTCAGCATATTAATACAAGAAAGAAGGACTACTAAACTAACATTCATATAACCTATCTGACCACTGTCATTATAAAAGGAGTTCACTGGTTGGTTAGAGAGTGACTAAGAACTGACTTTTTGTCACGAATTCCGCCAAAGTCAGTCCCCCTCCTTATTCGGTGGCGTTCGGCGGTCGACGTCACCGGTCTTCTAGCTACCGCCGATCCACTTGTTTTGTCTTCATTATACACACCTGGTTTCTATTCCCATAATTACATGTTCCTTATTTAACCCTCTGTTCCCCCATGGTTTTGTGCGTGTTTGTTCATTGTTAAGTTGGTCTATTTTGTGAGCGTGTTGTAATTCTACTACTTGGAATTTTGTAGTTTATTGAGTAAAGATACGTGACTACTCATCTCTGTTGTCCTGCGCCTGACTCCGCTTTTCATGCTACACACAGACGCTTTGACACTTTTTCACTTGGGACACCCCCTTCCAGCATTGGGGAACATTCCCCGCCTCCCCTGCATGTGCGCACACACCACATCTATTTATTTATTGGCACAAGCACTGTTCATGACACAAACCTTTCACACCCCTCTTGTTGGTGGAGAGAATTTTGCATGTTTAAAGCTTATTTCCTGCAATTCTACACATTTTGTCATGGGGTGCAAATAACATTTTGTAGTTTTAAAGCAAATTTTCTTGCAATTCTATACATTTTGCCATGTCTAATGTGTTTTTATGATATATGAGTGATGAAAAAAACTCACATGGGCTAGTTGATCTGGACATTTCTGACAAGTTATAAATAGCTATCTAAGGTATGCAATGACTAACATGACAAGAGGAACTGATGATGCACTTCCAAATTTTGAAATTGCACCTTCTGCATTCTACTATTACAACTTTCAAGAGAAAGTTTAAAGCCGGACTAAGTTCCTTTAAAAAAAAAAAAAAAGGGGGGACCCGGCGCCCCCCCTTGCCGATCCCTTGTGCCCCCCCAGGAGGCGCGCACCACAGTTTGGGAACCACTGATCTAACTGACTTAAAGATAGAGACAGCACGCATTAATAGGTTAGTATGAAATCAGTCTTAACCTGTAATAAACACCATAACAACATGGATTTAAACAATAGAAACGGGGTAGACAGAGTGGAGGACCAAAACAAAGAGAAGGATTAGAGGGGGCTACCAATGAGAATAGCCTACAGCAGAGGAAAGAATGAAAGAGAGAAAGAAAGAGAGGGATGAGAAGGATGTCTAAGATAAATAGGTGTGTAGTTGTGTCCTGTGGTTGGTGTTTTGGGTGGCTGAGCCTCCTGTTTAAATGATCGTTCTGTTTAGGTGACTGTTATCATATTAACAAACATTGCTGATGTCCTGCAGAGTTGATATAATCAGTGTATGCATGTAAGCTTGCCTGTCTGCGTGAGTGAGTGCGTGGTTGTGTTGGTTGTGTGTGTGTGCGTATGTACGTCCGTGCGCACTTGTGTGCATGTGTGTGTAAGCATGCCTGCCTGTGTTAATATGTCTGTGTGTGATGGAGAGTTTGGGCCAGGCACGGCTCATGATACAAGTCTCCTTCCCTCCTAGTCCTAGGCTAAGGGATGCAGCTTTGGGTTCATTAATTTCGACACAATCATTCCTTTTTGGAGTGAAGGGTACCTTTTATGATTCTTCCTTTCCTTCATTCTCTTCATTTTAGGCCTTCGGGTACCGAAGGGTGCCGGACACTTTTTAACATTCTCTGTTTTAGTCTTCCCCTCCCTCCATTAATTCATTCCCCAACGACAGCTCAGAGGGCAGCGTGGTTCTTATTGTCCCCCCACAATGAAATCGGGGAGGGGACTGTGGATCTGTCTCCGTCTGTTAGTACATACGTTAGCCACACACGATCTCAGACAGCACTGGCCCAATTTTCACGAAACTTGGTTGAATTATTTGTTTTGCTATAGAGATCCGGCATTTACAACATTACACCGATTGGCCAGATGGTGGCGCTATAACAGGAGATTTAAAATGCAAATATTGAAATGTGACCTAGTCATGAAATTCGGTTCATAGGTCACTCTCCTCACAAGGAAAGAAATTGTCTCGGGACCCATAAGGTCTGTCATGATGGATTTGCCGCCATTTAGAAATTTGTGAAAAACACACTACTCTTCTGGCACAGAATGACTGATCTACTCAAAACTTCATATGTGGCACCTATGGACAAAGGTCTCGCAACGCAATAAACATTCACATGGGCGTGGCCTGGTACATAAATGCATATAAATCAGTCAAGGATATTCGTATAGTAACAACATTTGGTACACATGTTGCAAACACTGTCAAGAGTCAACATGTGCAAGAGCATTCCTATCGACCACACGGTGGTGCTATAACAGGTACATGTTTGTATCTCTTGATCTGTTTGACTCAGAGTAATGAAATTTGACACACATGCTCAGGGATTAGAGTCTAACTGACCCATATCTGACATCACTGGCACAATTTTGATGAAACTTGGGTGAATGATGCATCTTGTCAAAGAGATCTGCCATTTTCAAAATTACATGAAATGGCCCAAAGGGGGCGCTGCATCATTCGTGGGGAACAACATGTTTACTGTTGCTTTGTTTATTGATGAACCTGGTGGGGAGAGGGACTGACTGGCTGTGTTTAGGCGCCCCAATGGACTCCTGTTTATTTAATGAGGTGGCATGGGCCCTGCCATGTCTGGGGCCCTCAGGGGCCTCACAGTGTTTGGGTTGGGTCCTCCCAGGGGCCACACATCAGCTCTTTCTCAATTAATCTGTCCTCAATTCCTCGTGTCCTCTCTCCTCACCTTCGCCTAAACTGTATTGGAGGAGAGGGTCTAAGGTCCTTCCCTTCTGACCTTCTCCTCCAATGAGATTTGAGAAGGAGGCGAGGAGCTAGGATGTGATGAATCAAGGAAAGGTGCCACTACATTGTGTAAAGAAGGATTTTTAAGCCTTGAGACAACTGACAAATGTGTATGTGTGCTATTCAAAGGGTGAGTGGGCAAGACAAAATATTTAAGTGCCTTTGAACGGGGTATGGCAGTAAGTGCCAGGCACACTGGTTTAAGTGTGTCAAGAACTGCAACGCTGCTTGGTTTTTCACGCTCAACAGTTTCCTGTGTGTATCAAGAATGGTCCACCACCCAAAGGACATCCACAACTTGACACAACTGTGGGAAGCATTGGAGTCAATACGGGCCAGCATCCTTGTGGAACGCTTTCGACACTTTGTAGAGTCCATGTCCCTACAAATTCAAGCTGTTCTGAGAGGGTGCAA
Source organism: Brachymystax lenok tsinlingensis (assembly GCA_030435695.1). Lineage (NCBI taxonomy): Eukaryota > Metazoa > Chordata > Actinopteri > Salmoniformes > Salmonidae > Brachymystax > Brachymystax lenok. The sequence continues at coordinate 9,706,493 of CM059798.1, forward strand.
CTCAATAGTAGGAAGGTGTGTGTGTGTGGGCAACTATGCATGCGGTACTAACTCCCTCAAAAGATCCACAACATATACGTTTTTTTTACCCCTTTTCCTCCCTAATTTCGTGGAATCCATTTGGTAGTAACAGTCTTGTCCCATCGCTGCAACTCCCGTACTGACTCGGGAGAGGCGAAGGTCGAGAGCCGTGCGTCCTTCGAAACACGACCCTGCCAAGCCACACTGCTTCTTGACACAATGCTCGCTTAACCCGGAACCCAGCTGCACCAATGTGTCGGAGGAAACACTGTACACCTGGCGACTGTGTCAGCGTGCACTGCGCCCGGCCCGCCACAGGAGTCACTAGTGCGCGATGGAACAAGGACATCCCTGCCGGCCAAACCCTCCCCTAACTCAGACAACGCTGGGCCAATTGTGCACCACCCCATGGGTCTCCCGGTCTCGGCCAGGTGCGACAGAGCCTGGACTCGAACCAGGATCTCTAGTTGCACAGCTAGCACTGCGATGCAGTACCTTAGACCACCGCCACTCGGGAGGCAATCCACCACATTTTAAGGATGATTGCATGGGCTGGATCTTATAGTGCAAACAATTTCATGAACTAATGATAGATTTGCTATTAACAGTAAGTTAATGAGTGAATAATTTAATTGGATGGGATTTATCATTTTAGGTAATTCAGAGTGTATGTCACTATTTGTCATATAATATTTCACTCAGGGCGCCTTTACTTCACTGGGAAATGTTTGGCAAAATTAGACTATACCCACTTCTCCAGGCACTAAGAGAGAGAGAGAGAGAGAGAGAGAGAGAGAGAGAGAGAGAAGGGGAGAAAGAGAGTGAGAAGGGGGAGAGAGAGAAAAATATAGAGAGAGAGAGGGAGAAGGGGGATAGAGAGAGAGGGAGAAATGGAGAGAGGGAGAAAAGGGGAGAGAGAGAGAGAGATAGAGAGATGTAGAAGGGAAAAAGAGAGATGGAAAAGGGGGAGACAGTGGGAGAGTGAGAGAGTGAAGATAATGAGGGAAAAAACTGAAAAAGAGGGAAGAAGTACGAGAGGTAAAGAGCAGAAAAGGGAGAGATAAAGAGAGGGATGAGAAAGAGAGGGAGAGTAAAGTCCTTATTCAGGGCGTTTCTGTTCACCAGTCACATCAAGGCTCCAAATCAATCCTGCAAATTGGTTTGCTCCTCAACAAGGTTACCAAATGACGATGGGATGGAGGGAGAGAGATAGATAGAGGAGGAGAGAGACCGAGAGAAAGGAGACAGAGAGAGAGAGAGACAGAGAGAGAGAGACAGATACAGAGAGACCGAGAGAGAGGAGAGAGAGGAAAGAGACAGAGAGAGAGAGAGATGAGAGAGACAGAGAGAGACGGAGAGAGACAGAGAGAGAGAGGAGAGAGACAGAGAGAGAGAGAGAGATGAGAGAGACAGAGAGAGACGGAGAGAGAGAGGAGAGAGACAGAGATTGTGGTGGTGATATGGGTGACTATAGATGGGACAGTTGAACTGGGTTGAACTGGGGAAAGGGTGAAGGACTTCTGTTGATTGCTGGTTGTTACTGGAAACAGAATGTCATCCGCGTGTTTAAATTTTTCTTCTTTTGTCAATTTTTTCCTTGTGTGTGTGTTTGAGAGCGAGCGTGTGTTTGTTATGACACAAGAGAGAGAGAAGACAGATAGCCTCCATGTGTGGGCGTATGTGTGTGTGTGTGTGTGTGTGGTTATGTGTTCATTTTCCTCACAGCAGACACAGATGCTCTCCTAACCCTGTCACAATGAAATGTGGGCTCCATTTCCCGCCATTCCCCAGCTGAGCCTTTGGAATTGGAAAATAAATATATAAATAATGGAATGAATAAAAAATGGTCAGCACTTCCAATCTGTTATTCTTCTCCACTGACCCAGAGTGTGTGTGTTTGTGTATAGGCACACGCTTAGAAAAAATGTGCTATCTAGAACCCTTTTGAGTTCAATGTTGAACCCTTTACACAGAGGGTTCTACATGGAACCCAAAACAGTACTACCTTGAACCAAAAAGGATTCTCTCTAAAACCAAAAAGGGTTCTCCTATGGGGACAGCCGAAAAACCCTTTTGGAGTTTTTTCTAAGAGTGTGTGTGTGTGTGTGTATGCACACATGCGCTTTTATTCGCTATGTGTTCACCTATGCTTATCTGTGTGTGTCTGTGTCTTCTAATCTACAGGAACACTTCACCCCAGAGTGCAAGTTCAAAGAGAGCGTGTTTGAGAACTACTACGTGACATACTCGTCCACCCTGTACCGGCAGACCCAGTCGGGCAGGGCCTGGTACATCGGCATCAACCGGGACGGACAGGTCATGAAGGGCAACAGGGTCAAGAAGACCAAGGGGGCCGCCCACTTCCTGCCCAAACTCATCGAAGGTGCAGTACAGTACAGTAGGAAGTTAATTATGGTCATTAGTTGTCTCTGTCATTTTGTCACGTTGCTTTTCATGATGTACTCCGGTCTCAATTAAAAAATAGACTTGTTCTGTTCAATATGATTCTGTCTCTCTCTTCCCTTTTCTCACATCCCTTCCCTCTCCCCTACAGTGGCTATGTACAGGGAGCCGTCGCTACATGAAGTGGTGGTGGTCGCCGAACTGAGTTCGCCCAGGAAAATGGCCAAGGCCTCCGATTCACCTGTGCTGCAGAACGGCAAGAAAGACCCGCCCTCAAAAACCAAAACCTCCTAGCGCACAGAGAACACAGGGGCGGACATACGGGCACTGGGCACTGGCATGGGCACCTAAAGGAACTACAGGGATGATATATAGAAGTAATGGAGCTACTTGATGGTAGCATTAGAAGAACTCTATCTCCCAAAATGCAATAGTGAAGGGGTGGGGAAATAAATGCCAATGGAACCCCACTTTAAAGACATGGTGTGTCCCCCACCCACTGCAGCCGTCTCCCCTTCTCTTACCCAACACCGCCCCTGTATGAGTCTGGAATTTCAGAGCAATAAAACTTGAGGAATGAGGCTGGATGCATTGTAGCATGCACTGGTCACGTCACAACTATATACACATCCACTACGGGAAATTCCCGGAAAGAAGACCGACACCTATCATCAGCATTATCTGTTTCTATCTACTTCACTTCACAACGAACAATATCTTCCTGTTTTAATTACACAGGGTTGTCACGGTCAAATGTTTCCCCCCTGCCCCACTGAGCAGCAGGGGGGGCCTATTGTTCTACATTCCCAAAGCTTCCATCCATACTAATGTAAGGTTGATCCAGGATGCGTCTGCAAACTATTTTCAATGTAGTGCACTATTTTGTGCGGGCTGTGGTCAAAAGTCGTGCACTACAAAAGGGAATAGGGTGCCATTTTGGATGCATCCCAAAACATCCTTTTGTTCTTAGTATCTGTTAGCAGGTCTTCTCTGTCTGTCAGCACCTTTGTGACCATAGCTACTGTATCTCCTCCATACTGATGTGGAGCGTTTATCCTTTTTTATTTTCTCTTTCCCTCGTTAACCTCCATTTTCCACTCGGAAGCACAGGAAAAACCTCCTTGTTCCTCTCTAGGGCTGTTAACAACAGCTTCCACTGATCAAAATCTCCCCAACTCTTGAAAGAGAGAGAAACCTCCCTGCTGCACTGAACTACACACACGATTGTGTTCACACACACACACAGGCTGGGCAGCAGAGGGAGAGGGTGATTGCGTGCGGGGTCAGGGCTTGAAGAATGATGACGATATAATCAGTGAGATGGTGTAGATGTTCTGGGAGTCTGTTTGTCAATGTAGGTTATTATTAAACTGACTGCTTTACCCTCTCTGTGCCCAGCCATGCATTACACCATCCTATAACTTACTAGATCATTTCTCTAGCTCATGCCCTAACATGCTGACCACACCGCCTGCGTCGCGCGCGCGAGCGTTGCGACGCAATCATTGCACCCACACTGCTCGCGAGCGTCTGCGTAGCCAGGCGTTAAAATAGAACTTGGTTCTATTTGTGACGCTGATGCGCTACAAGTCTCGCCTCTCCTGACTCCTCATTGGTTTTTAGGAGCATATTCCCACGTGGGCGATTGAAAGATTAACTGAGATCCACACTCCAGTCCAGTTGGTAGTGGTAATGCACCTTAAAGTTGGTTGCCAACCGCCATTTAAAGTCCAAAGAAGAAGAAAGAGGAGAGATTACGAGAAACTAACTCGGTTTACCCTTTTATCTGTGGATTAATTGTCGGAGTAGAGGACCTTGTGCATGACCTTGTGCATTTCAGGTAAAATAACAACCCAATGTTTATATCACAGGACAAATTAGCTAGCAACAGCAAGCTAGCTAGCTAAATTGACATAAATGTTTAATGCTTTTCGACATGTCCCCAAATGAATGTTGTTGGTTCAGAGTTCGTTTTGATATTTCAACCTGGGTGTCCTGATCGCGTCTGGTGTGGGTGGACAAGATCAACATGCGCGCGAGCGGTGTTGTCAGCATGTAAGCCAGGGAGATACAGCATACATGCCCTCTGTGGGGTATATTTTCTGGTTGGGTATGTGATCTTGCAGGACAGTTGTGGTTCTTTCCGGAAGGCTACAACCTCCTAGCCTGGGTGCCAGTCTGTTTCCACTGTCAAAATCCTTATGGGATTGTCATGGCAAACAGACTGGCACCCGGGCTAACGACCTCCTAGTTCCACCTTGATTTCTTCTTGTTAATCTCTACTTTATATGTAATAAGCTACTAGTATGCACTGAACCTCTCCAACACTGGGTCAAGTGTGTTAGTTATTATGCAAAGGAAACAAGCCTTCTTTAACGCACATCTCGCCATCATGTCTCATAGTGTGCGTCCAAAATGGCACCCTATCCCTATATAGTGCACTACTTTTGACCAGAGCCCTGTTCAAAAGTAGCGCTCTACAGGGGTTAAGGGTTCTATGTCAGATGCAACAATAGACTATTATCAACCTGTAACTTGTGCTGTCAATATCCCATCCCATACTGCACAACAACGATGTTGCTAAGGGTAAAGACCGGATGCTAAAGTCCCAAACATAATAATAAGAGGACCATGGTTTAGTAATAAGGATGAGAATGTATAGCTAGAAGAAGCTACATGTGCTTCCTCCTCTATTTAAAAAAAAGAAGATTAGCCATGAACAATCTTTCTGCCAGTCACTGACGTAAGTCTATAATTCTATGATGAGTGTTTTTTTGTTTATGTTGACGTGTTTACTGGAGGGATTTGAGCTCTGTATGCATTCCATCCCAAATGGCACCCTAGAGCCCTATGGGGACTGGTCAAAAGTAGTGCACTATGTAGGGAACAGGGTGCCATTTGGGAAGTATCCAGAGCTAGGGCAGAGTGGTAGATAGGGGGGTCCTTATTTTAGACTGAGCATGCTTGTTTTGTCGAGCCAAAGGAGAGAAAGGAAGGAACGAAGGTTCAGAGAGAATTATGGGAATTATGATGGCTTCTCCCCGTGGCAGACCAGATAATCCCAAATAAGGTGTTGACAACAGGCATCTCTCCCACACACACACACACACACAACCTGTTGTGAAGATTTGTAAGCTGTATACACTGCAGTGTTGCAACCCTATTGGACCAGTGGTGTACAGTCCACCTTCATAAGCAGCAGAAGATAGATGCCTCCAGGGTGTCTGTCTGTCTACGACTGTGGTTAACACTTCCTCATTGGTTCAGATTAATCACTTCAATTAGGCATTTAAATAGCTTCAGTTTGATGCATTTGGCCAGCCCCCCCGGGTGCTTAGACAACAGGCTCACGTTAACACAGACCCATACAAAACACACATTGACACAACACGCCTGACCCACTGATTCCACAAGCTAATTCCAAGCATGTCTTATTGAAGAAAAGTTTTGAGAACCTGAGTCTCTGGGAAGAATCACAACTAAATGGTGTGAGACTGTCAAGTGAGGGGGGGGGGGTGTAGAGGGAAGGAGAGGGGAGGGGATGAGAGAAGAGGTGAGCAGAGCAGAGAGAATAAGAGGATACATTAAGCGAGGGCTTCTACTGGTTTATCAAACCAGTCAATGTTGAATAAGGTCAGTGAATCCATAAATGGGATATTTGAGAAATAGCTATGAATCCTGTGATTTTACTGTTTTCTTTAAGGGCTGTGAAAATCTGTTGCAACATTTTATTATATGCCCCCCCAATGTCTTTCCTTGACATAACTTATTCATCACGACTCTCCAAACAAACCTTGATAAGCGTTTGTTACTATTAGCTATGAGATAAGAGTGTACTGTAAGTAAGTTAAGGGCTAACGCTGAGTAAGTTACCTGAGTAGCAGCAGATAATGTACGAAGACAATGTAGTCGTGATAGTACAACACTGATACCCAATAGTCCCTTAGCAATGCAATAGAGTACTGTCCTCTTCAGCTCGTTGAGATCATGGTACATTAGGTAATGAATGTGAGTGCGTTTACAGTGTGTGTATGTCATTGTTATTACACATCACATCTGATTGGGGTGTGTTCATAAGGGTATGTTTGTGTCACACCAAATTCAATTTGTTCTAACACCTCAAAAAAACGTTTGTGTGTGTGTGTGTATACATGCACGTACAGTATATCTATGAACGCACAAGGTGTGAGCACCTGTATGTACGTAGCCACAGGGTGCTACTATGCTAGCGTATGTAGGTAGGTTATGGAGTGTATGGTTGCAGAAGCCAGCAGGGTAGATGCTTCCATCTTAAAATGTACACACATGCCCACGCACACACACACACACAGAACAAAACAAATCAAGTCTGACTGTATTCAAAGTTGATTTATTTACATCGGCGTGTAAGTTGCAATAATGAAGATGGGATAGCATCCAATAGCATATTGTAAACGGTACAATGGTACTGTACAGTAGAGGAGGATTATGTTGTTATTCAGATGGACTGCTGTTTTATATGGTCCCGTAGATGTTGGGTTTGCAGTCTTTGACCTTCTTTCATTAGATGCAGAGAGGGGAGACTATAAAGATGTGTATAGAGTGGCAAGTGTGTGTGTGTGTGTGTGCGCGTGCGTGTATGTGAGTTCATGGATTTCTGTGTGCGCATTCATAAGTGTGTGGTGTGCCGTGTTTTTGCCGTGTTCAAAGTGTTCCTTGAACCGTTAAAGTGTTGAATACATCGAAGAACAGACGCCCTCCTCATCATCTCTTCATAGCCTACGCCTTCCTTCGGCCAATCAGATAACACTTCAAGTCATTCAGCATGAATTACTGTGTCTAAAGACGGCCATTCATCTCGTTTTAAATTTTTTTATTGTCCCCCCCGGAGGACAAAGTAACTTTGTTACAAATACATTTTTACATACATGGTACTTTTTTTACATAATATAACATATACTGAGTGTACAAAACATTAAGTACACCTGCCTAATATTGCGTTGCAACCCCGCCCTCAGAACAGCCTGTATTCATCGGGGAATGGACTCTACAAGGTGTCGAAAGCGTTCCACAGGGATGCTGGTCCATGTTGACTCCAATGTTTCCCACAGTTGTGTCAAGTAGGCTGGATGTCCTTTGGGTGTTGGACCATTCTTGATACACATTTGGATTCATTGGATTTCGTTTTAAACATTTGGATTCATAATGCTCAGACATGTCCAGTACACATGATATATATTATTTTCAGTCACAACTACTACAGATTAAATTCACCCCTCAGCTTCTCTCAGCCCACCCCACCTATCTCCATAGACCATCCTCTCTTGATATCTTTGTGCCATATATTTTTCTGTGATGTCTTACATAGATTCTGAACCTTTCTAATCCCATATTATCAGCATATTGTGATTTAAAAATGAACATTTAAGCAAATAGTATTATTATGGTGTTGATTGGTTGACTATGGCTTTCCAGAACGCCCAACAGTGCTATTCGTAGGGTTCATTCTAGAACAATGTTATGACTTTTTAGCCACTCCTGAACCTGTGATCAGAATCAAGCTACATAGGGGCAATACCAGAATAAGTGATCTAATGATTGTCTCTTCGCAGCAAAATCTGCATAGCTGAAATGGGTGTTTGCCCTGTATACTGTACACAACATTCTGTTGGTGGCAGGAATTTAATAGAATTTAAATTGAAAAACAACGTTTTGAATCCAGCGCCGTTTTGTGTATCAGTTCATAAACCATGTGCCATGGAATCGGCGCATCGGAAATCTCTTCCAAACTATTTTCCAACCTGTATGGCGCCGCCATTCCTCTTTTGCCTATATACTTTATCTGTCCATCCCATGTTTTACCTGACCACATACAGTACCGGTCAAAAGTTTGGAGTGTCCAAAGCTATCCTTAAGGCAAAGGGTGGCTACTTTGAAGAATCTCAAATATAAAATCTATTTTGATTTGTTTAACACTTTTTTTTGCTTACTACATGATTCCATATGTGTTATTTCATAGTTTTGATGTCTTCACTATTATTCTACAATGTAGAAAATAGTACAAATAAAGAAAACCCCTTGAATGAGTAGGCTGTCCAAACTTTTGACTGGTACTGTACATTGATCAGAAAGATAAAGAGCTGGATTTACAGCTGCTGAACTCCCCATAAATTGCTCCGGGATTTCACATGCAAAATAGCATCCCTTTAGAACGCGTATTACATTATATTAATACATTCATTCTGACCGTGTAAGTGGGAGAGAGCTTGTGGATGCTTAAGTATGTGTGTGTGTGTAAGGGCGTTCGAATATGTGTGAGTGTGTTGTGACAGATATGGTTATTAAACAAGGTTAAGCGTTAGAGGTTCTGTGCAGGAGCACACTTCACACGCTCCGTTTGCCCTTGGATCCCAGGGGGCCTTCTCTCCCTCCCTCCGTCTCTCCCGCCTTCTCACCCTCCATTTCTCCCGTCAGAGAAAGAGAGAACTGCAGTTTAGGTCTTCTGGAGCACTCGGGGGAGAGGGATGGAGAGAGAAAGAGAGAGAGAGGCTTCCTCCATTGATCCGTCTCCCAAACACAACTTCCCTTCAACCTGAAGGCAGAGGCTGTGCGTGTATGCACGCGCGCATCTTCTCTGCATCCCATCTGTCTGTTCGTGTCCATCTCTGTGTACGGCCTGTCTACAGTACATGTATTTTAAGTGTGGAAATGTGTCTGTTCACTCCGTGTGCGCTCCTGACAGCATAAGAGTGAGTGAATGAGGAGAGGAATATGTCGAGAAGGCAAATCAATGAGCGCTAGTCCTCGGGCGGAAAGCAGTGAACTTCATTAAAACATGCAAAGCAGAGGATATATCTAGGAGAGTGTTTAGCGTGTTTAGCAAATATAAAGCTAAAATGTGTTGTTTGTCAGATCTTTTTATTTTTCTAATGTTTTGTTTGTGAGTGAGTGGGGTTGCCATCACATGTGTCTGTGTGTGTTCCTTTGGGGTGTAGTCCTTCTCCCCACATCTGCAATGCAGTAGAAAATAGACAAAAAACAGAGAGACGCTCACGTGCTTTGACAAAAAAAACTAACCAACGGCCCCGTTCTCAGATATATACATATACATATATATATATATATATTCATTTTTTAAAACCCAGACCCAACCCAGCCCTGAGTTTAATGGTAAAATACCACTGGCCCGTAGCTATCTCCAATCCCCCACCCTGTTAGACCTCGGAGTAATGCTGCATTTTAAAAGGTATAGTGCTCTCTTGAAGCACATCTGCAATGCACACACAGCACTTCTGCATGGTGTCGGGCTAGGCTGGCGCAGATGTAAATTGCAGAGGTCACCTTTAAAATAAGAGCTAAGCTGGGGAGCTGCCCAGAGGTACTGTATACCAGACCTGGATTCAAATACTATTTGAAATCGTTTCAAATACTTTATCTGGGCTTGATTGAGCTTTCTCGGCATAATGGAACCAATAGAATACTGGCATGAGTGCAAACCCCTCCCATTGGGCACTTCATGAAGACTAGGGCAAAAAAAACGCTTAAACAGTTTGAAAGATTTAGAATCGTTTTTGAGCCCAGATCTACGATGGTACGATGGTACACAGTGGCTTTGCATAGGGATTGTACATTGACTATGCTAAAGGGAAAATGTACTACTGTTTTTAAAAGGGGGATCTTGTTGGTGAAGACCGCGATTGATTGTTTGTCATCGGGGGGGGTATGTTGTTGTAAAGAATGTTCTTTTTGGGGATTCTGTCGATGGAATTTGAGTTTTGCAATGGATATGTCACAGTTGGTCCGTCCATGTACTGAATGTCTCTCTATTCAATCTGTTTATTTTCAAATCAGACTCTGACATGCGCCACCCACCCAACATTGAACCCTAACCCGACAATGCAAACTAAAAGACGAACAGAAAAGTCAAATATTAGTGAGTGACAGAGTGCAAAGAAGGAAGGATATTCACCTTTTGGCAACAATCAAACTGGATGACCTCTGACCTATGAACCTTGAGAGGAATCTAACTAGCTCTCCAGCAGCATGTTCACTGCTCACTCACCGTCTCTCACACACACACACATTGTATAACCCACTTGTGTGATTTTGCGATCGATCAAAGTGGTCTGCTTTGTACATTGGAGCCCCTAGAGTTTTGTATTGCATGGATGATCCAAGTTATTGTGATGATGATGATAAGAGTGATGAAGTCTTCCAAAAAAGGATTTTAAGAAAATCTCCATATAACTTTTTTTCTCGTCTTCCAATGCAAAAACAGTGCATCAGTCTTCCAGCTAACTAAAAAGCCACAATGACACTATTTTTGTAACAAAACAGTGAGACTATAATAAACATGGATGACAGGAAAAAAGAAGGGAATGGGAGTTGGGACAATAAAGTTCTATCTATCCAAGGTTGTTTTGAGCGCTATAGCCTCCTGCAGCAGAGAGAGTCACAGACAGACCGTACTACAAGCATGCATGCGCCCAACATTTACTGGACACATCAAAAAATAAAGTAAAGGAGTCCTCTATTTACTCTCCCCTTCCCTTTCCCCATAAACACTCCATTCCTCCTTGAACCCTTGTCTTCTCTGCATTTGCAATATGATCTGTATTCATTTCTATAATAACTTACACAACGTCAAGGGAGGCATATTATTGGATATAATTGAATAAAAACTAATATATTTGTATGATTGTAAAAAAAAATAACTGGTCTCCTGGATTTGCTTCTTTAAATTGTGTACTGTGCTTTCTTTCATACTTGTTACAACTACGCAAATAACCAAGGCTATACCCTGTTCGACAAATAACTAATGTCTGGTCATTCACTTGTGCATATGACTACTTAATTAAGATATCACTGATGACTACATAACTAAGATATTATTGCTGGTATATCAATAATCTGATTCCCATATCTCCTCGCCATCAGATGCAACCCATTCATATGCCACTTCATATTCTTCAAGAGAGAAGAAAGACGGGTGTGAAAAGGTGGTACAAATGAATCCATTTCTTTGAGTTTGTACCAAAAAGGAAGCTTTATAAACTGAGTTTTGACTAGCGTGGGTGTTGAGTTGACACCAGTTGCGAGTTGTTAATAGTTAGCTTCTATGGTAATTAAATTGGCGGTGCTCCAGATGCTACTGACAGTGCATCATAAAATACCGGGACTTCACGACGGGTGCTCGTGAAGTGCGGATCGGCGGCGGCATATGTTGTGGGTGCCTTCGGGGCTTTGTCTCTGCATTATGCCGGGCCCGGTGTGACTGCAGCCGGCCAAAATTGACCCAGCACAGCGGGCTTTATTTCAAAGAGAAGCAGGACCCGTCAATATTTTCAGATGTGCCAATGACTCTGTGATGACAGCCCATCCATCTACTTATGCAATTGCATCTTTATCCTGACAGTGACAGGCAGCTAATGCGCGTTGCCTAACTGTTGGCTATTTGAGTCACCCATTCTCCGCCTTTCACCTCAGTTGTCCTCTGTTGATGTCGACTGTAACACCAGTGTTACACTAGTGTATACACCCTCATGTTATTTAGTGAAATTGTGTTTCCATAGCTAGGGCTGACAGTAAAGACTTGTGAAGAGCAGAATCAACAACCACTGCATAATCAAAACGGCTGCTTGTGAGGTGTTACATTTCACAGTTAGCGATTGTAAATGCCAGCTGAAAAGTACTTGTGGTCTGGCTTTGGCCCAAGTGAGAGCAGGTCCACCGGAGCCATGGCCCAGTGAGACACAGGTGCGTGCCTGAGTAGATGGAAAAAGACAGGTCTGAGCCTTTTGGGGAAAACACTGGCGTAAATCCTGTATGGAAATGCACCATTAAGTATGCAAGGGCTTCAACAGCATAATTAATCTCGCTATTAAAATCTCTGTATCATATTTTAGTTTAATAGCAGAGATAAGTGTGAGTAATTCTTATGAATAACTTTCACTAATGACCTAAAAGTACATCGCATTAATAACTAGGGCTATGAGGACTCTACTCTTCTGGCCAAAACACATCAGAAACTACATAGGCTAATTATGCTGGCAGTGATTCAAATACATCTTCAAATGATATTCCCCCATAAAATAAAACCCCAAACTCCCTTGTTATTTCTTTAATATTTAATTGTGGGATTTTATGCATTCCCTACCTTGTAGCCTCAAATATAACCTTCCTCTTTATTTAAAACAGGTGTTAGGTTCTTATTTTTCAGAGTAAATAACTCACGGACAATAGAGAAGCTTTAACCAAGTTTTAATTCTTCCCAAAGTTTCTGTACAGCTGTAATCAGACAACTCAACATTTGTCCCACTCAGATATATATACACTGCTCAAAAAAATAAAGGGAACACTAAAATAACACATCATAGATCTGAATGAAATAATCTTATTAAATACTTTTTTCTTTACATAGTTGAATGTGCTGACAACAAAATCACACAAAAATTATCAATGGAAATCAAATTTATCAACCCATGGAGGTCTGGATTTGGAGTCACACTCAAAATTAAAGTGGAAAACCACACTACAGGCTGATCCAACTTTGATGTAATGTCCTAAAAAAAAGTCAAAATGAGGCTCAGTAGCGTGTGTGGCCTCCACGTGCCTGAATGACCTCCCTACAACGCCTGGGCATGCTCCTGATGAAGTGGCGGATGGTCTCCTGAGGGATCTCCTCCCAGACCTGGACTAAAGCATCCGCCAACTCCTGGACAGTCTGTGGTGCAACGTGGCGTTGGTGGATGGAGCGAGACATGATGTCCTAGATGTGCTCAATTGGATTCAGGTCTGGGGAACGGGCGGGCCAGTCCTTAGCATCAATGCCTTCCTCTTGCAGGAACTGCTGACACACTCCAGCCACATGAGGTCTAGCATTGTCTTGCATTAGGAGGAACCCAGGGCCAACCGCACCAGCATATGGTCTCACAAGGGGTCTGAGGATCTCATCTCGGTACCTAATGGCAGTCAGGCTACCTCTGGCGAGCACATGGAGGGCTGTGCGGCCCCCAAAGAAATGCCACCCCACACCATGACTGACCCACCGCCAAACCGGTCATGCTGGAGGATGTTGCAGGCAGCAGAACGGTCTCCACGGGCGTCTCCAGACTCTGTCACGCCTGTCACGTGCTCAGTGTGAACCTGCTTTCATCTGTGAAGAGCACAGGGCGCCAGTGGCGAATTTGCCAATCTTGGTGTTCTCTGGCAAATGCCAAACGTCCTGCACGGTGTTGGGCTGTAAGCACAACCCCACCTGTGGACGTTGGGCCCTCATACCACCCTCATGGAGTCTGTTTCTGACCGTTTGAGCAGACACATGCACATTTGTGGCCTGCTGGAGGTCCTTTTGCAGGGCTCTGGCAGTGCTCCTCCTTGCACAAAGGCGGAGGTAGTGGTCCTGCTGCTGGGTTGTTGCCCTCCCACGGCCTCCTCCACGTCTCCTGATGTACTGGCCTGTCTCCTGGTAGCGCCTCCATGCTCTGGACACTACGCTGACAGACACAGCAAACCTTCTTGCCACAGCTCGCATTGATGTGCCATCCTGGATGAGCTGCACTACCTGAGCCACTTGTGTGGGTTGTAGACTCCGTCTCATGCTACCACTAGAGTGAAAGCACCGCCAGCATTCAAAAGTGACCAAAACATCAGCCAGGAAGCATAGGAACTGAGAAGTGGTCTATGGTCACCACCTTCAGAACCACTCCTTTATTGGGGGTGTCTTGCTAATTGCCTATAATTTCCACCTGTTGTCTATTCCATTTGCACAACAGCATGTGAAATTTATTGTCAATCAGTGTTGCTTCCTAAGTGGCCAGTTTGATTTCACAGAAGTGTGATTGACTTGGAGTTACATTGTGTTGTTTAAGTGTTCCCTTTATTTTTTTGAGCAGTGTATATATATATCGCACTTAAGATACTCCTCCTTCAAATCCTTACATTTTATGGTCCTATAGGAAATGAGTAAAAAAGGTAATACCAAACCTTTATTACTCCCTTAAGGGGAACTGACCTCACCTCCTGACCTCAACCCCTCCTTCCTCTAGTCCACAGATGTCCATCTGTCTCTCCTGTATTAACACGGTGCTCTGCTCCCGTCACCCCAACACATTCCAACACATTCCACAGCTATGTCTTTCTACAGAGAACCCTTAACTTTCTCATTTGATTCCATGCTTACTTCTCTATCATTTATTTAATATCTCAATGTTAAAAATGTCGAACCCAACACAGGTAAGGGAACAAATTGATTAGTTAGTTTGAATGTATCCCTTAATCAATTGAAAAAGTTTTGATATACCCTAGTCTAGCACAGTCATGCCCTGAATATGGATGTGTAGGCTAAAGAAGTTTATCATTATACAGTACTAGTCAAAAGTTTGGACACACCTACTCATTCAAGGGGTTCTCTTTATTTTTACTATTTTCTACATTGTAGAATAATAGTGAAGACATCAAAACTATGAAATAACACATATGGAATCATGTACTAACCAAAAAAGTGTTAAAGAAATCAAAATATATTTTATATTTGAGATTCTTCAAAGTAGCCACCCTTTGCCTTGATGACAGCTTTGCACACTGTTGGAATTCTCTCAACCAGCTTCATGAGGTAGTCATCTGGAATTCATTTCAATTAACATGTGTGCCTTGTTAAACGTTCATTTGTGAAATTTCTTTCCTTCTTACTGCATTTGAGCCAATCAGTGTTGTGACAAGGTAGGAGTGGTATAGAGAAGATAGCCCTATTTGGTAAAAGTACAAGTCCGTAATATGTCAAGAACAGCTCAAAAAAGCAAAGACAAACAACAGTCCATCATTACTTTAAGAAGTGAAGGTCAGTCAATTCGGAAAATGTCAAGAACTTTGAAAGTTCCTTCAAGTGCAATCGCAAAAACCATCAAGCGCTATGATGAAACATGCTCTCATGAGGACCAACATAGGAAAGGAAGACCCAGAGTTACCTCTGCTGCAGAGGATAAGTTCATTAGAGTTACCAGCGTCAGAAATTGCAACCCAAATAAATGCTAGCGCCCCACCACTCCCTAAGTAGTTAACCAGTATGGATATCACAGCATTCTGCAGCGATACGCCATCCTATCTGGTTTGCGCTTAGTGGGACTATCATTTGTTTTTTTTTGCAGGACAATGACCCAACACACCTCCAGGCTGTGTAAGGGCTATTTCACCAAGAAGGAGAGTGATGAGTGCTGCATCAGATGACCTGGCCTCCACAATCACCCGACCTCAACCCAATTGAGATGGTTTGGGATGAGTTGGACCGCAGAGCGAAGGAAAAACAGCCAACAAATGCTCAGCATATGTGGGAACTCCTTCTGTTGGAGGTTCCAGGTGAAGCTGGTTGACAGAATGCCAAGAGTATGCAAAGCTGTCATCAAGGCAAAGGGTGGCTACTTTGAAGAATCTCATTTAACACTTTTTTTGGTTACTACATGATTCCATATGTGTTATTTCATAGCTTTGATGTCTTGACTATTATTCTACAGTGTATAAAATAGTCAAAATAAAGAAAAACCATTGAATGAGTAGGTGTGTCCAAACGTTTGACTGGTACTTTGAGAATCTGAATCAAATCCCCGCGTCTCCAAAGCAAGTTGTCTGCGGTCTCTCCCCGTGGACACAGTACCCCAGCTCACGTGGAGGTAATTTGAGCAGACAGCAGTTAACTCGAGCTGCCTGGCTGACAGACAGCAACACTCTGGATTTACACGGAGACCGAGGAACTACACAGCACAAACTGCATAATAACTGATATTTGTCGTGTAAAAGAGTATAAATACTTACTGTTTTGAAGGCCTGTCGGTTTGTGGGTCGCCATGAGGGCCCTGGACTTGCTCCTGCTGTTATGTTGCTTATGTGGCCTGTACGAGGTGGGAGGTAAGTGGGACTTCAGAAACAGAGTTGTGGAGACATGGTAACTCACAGTCGATGTAGTTTGAAAATACCTACTTATTTCAATTGTTGTCAAGTGTTGATGGGCCGGCTATTTTATGCGCGTTCCCCTAAAACATGCACTTTACTACATGCAGTTTTGCGCAACTCTATCAAGCAGTGAGTGAACCATAAAATCAGTCTGATGTGATGACATCATACAGATATTGATTTAAATTACAATATTATTACAAGATATACCAATAGGAGAAGTACTTGGAGCAAATAAACAGACAACTGCATTATTTAGGCCTGGGCTACTTACTACACATGAGTCACAACCTATTTCCAATGTGAATTTAGGGGAATCCTGTCTTCAAAAACTCCCCAGGAGAAACCATCCCAGACCATATCAGTATGACTGAGTTTCATAATAAGGAGATTGGGAGAGGTCCATAATGGTGATTTTTAAATTTCAAAAAATATATATGTTTTACCACCCAGCTGTCTGTAGTTCGTTTGAGGGGAGGTGTGTGTGTGTGGCATCTGGCATCTACACAGAAGGACTCCTTACTGCCTCTACTCTCAGCTATCTATCCTATCTCCAGTGAGGGAAAAAAAGTATTTGATCCCCTTCTGATTTTGAACGTTTGCCCACTGACAAAGAAATTATCAGTCTATAATTT
Organism: Brachymystax lenok tsinlingensis; assembly: GCA_030435695.1. Taxonomy (NCBI): domain Eukaryota; kingdom Metazoa; phylum Chordata; class Actinopteri; order Salmoniformes; family Salmonidae; genus Brachymystax; species Brachymystax lenok. The sequence goes on from CM059798.1 coordinate 9,723,475, forward strand.
TAATGGTAGGTTTATTTGAACAGTGAGAGACAGAATAACAACAAAGAAATCCAGAAAAACGCATGTGAAAAATTGGATAAATTGATTTGCATTTTAATGAGGGAAATAAGTATTTGACCCCCTCTGCAAAACATGACTTAGTACTTGGTGGCAAAACCCTTGTTGGCAATCACAGAGGTCAGACGTTTCTTGTAGTTGGCCACCAGGTTTGTACACATCTCAGGAGGGATTTTGTCCCACTCCTCTTTGCAGATCTTCTCCAAGTCATTAAGGTTTCGAGGCTGACGTTTGGCAACTCGAACCTTCAGCTCCCTCCACAGATTTTCTATGGGATTAAGGTCTGGAGACTGGCTAGGCCACTCCAGGACCTTAATGTGCTTCTTCTTGAGCCACACTTTTGTTGCCTTGGCCGTGTGTTTTGGGTCATTGTCATGCTGGAATACCAATCCACGACCCATTTTCAATGCCCTGGCTGAGGGAAGGAGGTTCTCACCCAAGATTTGATGGTACATGGCCCCGTACATCGTCCTTTTGATGCGGTGAAGTTGTCCTGTCCCCTTAGCAGAAAAACACCCCCAAAGCATAATGTTTCCAACTCCATGTTTGACGGTGGGGATGGTGTTCTTGGGGTCATAGGCAGCATTCCTCCTTCTCCAAACACGGCGAGTTGAGTTGATGCCAAAGAGCTCCATTTTGGTCTCATCTGACCACAACACTTTCCCCCAGTTGTCCTCTGAATCATTCAGATGTTCATTGGCAAACTTCAGACGGCATGTATATGTGCTTTCTTGAGCAGGGGGACCTTGCGAGTGATGCAGGATTTCAGTCCTTCACGGCGTAGTGTGTTACCAATTGTTTTCTTGGTGACTATGGTCCCAGCTGCCTTGAGATCATTGACAAGATCCTCCCGTGTAGTTCTGGGTTGATTCCTCACCGTTCTCATGATCATTGCAACTCCACGAGGTGAGATCTTGCATGGAGCCCCAGGCCGAGGGAGATTGACAGTTCTTTTGTGTTTCTTCCATTTGCCAATAATCCAACCAACTGTTGTCACCTTCTCACCAAGCTGCTTGGCGATGGTCTTGTAGCCCATTCCAGCCTTGTGTAGGTCTACAATCTTGTCCCTGACATCCTTGGAGAGCTCTTTGGTCTTGGCCATGGTGGAGAGTTTGGAATCTGATTGATTGATTGCTTCTGTGGACAGGTGTCTTTTATACAGGTAACAAACTGAGATTAGGAGCACTTCCTTTAAGAGTGTGCTCCTAATCTCAGCTCGTTACCTGTATAAAAGACACCTGGGAGCCAGAAATATTTCTGATTGAGTGGGGGTCAAATACTTATTTCCCTCATTAAAAAGCAAATCATTTTATAACATTTTTCACATGCGTTTTTCTGGATTTTTGTTGTTGTTATTCTGTCTCTCATTGTTCAAATAAACCTACCACTGATCATTTCTTTGTCAGTGGGCAAATGTACAAAATCAGCGGGGGATTAAATACTTTTTTCCCTCACTGTATCCTATCTATCTATCTTTCTGTAGAGTTAAAAGGCCACTGAATAACAAGTGACAGTGGCCTTTGTCGTGAGCTCACATAAAATCTGGTGTATACTTTTATTCTACTCACACATCCTACCTGATTTCGAGGCCTACTTGGTGTAGCCTAAATGGGAGAGGAAAAGGAGGTAAACGCTTAACAACAGGCTGAGTCCCTCCCGGCTCTCCAGCTCCTTGTCTGTCTGTCCCTTCCTGTGCTTGGCTAATGGAGGTGCCTGGTTGTGTGATGGTTGTAATTTGTCCCTGTCAGAGGCGGTCCTGCTGGGCCACTGGTTCGTAGGGCCACATGATGAATGCTGCTGCCTCTAAAGCTGGCCATTATAAATGCTGTGAAACCTTCAGAGGAAGAGGGGAAAACAGTAGTTATGCATGGAAGTGCTACCCTGCGTCAATATTGGACAGTTTGACGGGACTAAGGGTTGGATGCTTACAAGGCCACCGGGCTGGTTATACAGGGGCTTGCACTCTCACCAGACCTGGGTTCAATTCAGATTTGAAATCATTTCAAATTCTTTAGCTGCGCTTGATTGAGCTTGTCTGTTGCAATGGCAAGGATTTCAAATAGTATTTCTATGTCTCTCTCTGTTTTGGTAGACAAAAAATGTATAAGAACATTTCAGAGTAGTGAGGTGCAGAAGGTTAAGGATGCACCGTTCCACAACATGTTTTATGCCAGGAGTGGCTGGTCCTGACGAGCCACCAAAGTATAGGCTTATATTCCAGCACAATCAATTAACCAACCCAGAAATCCTATTGTCCCATTCATAAGAGATATAGTTGAAGTTGTAAGTTTACATACACCTTAGCCAAGTACATTTAAACTCCGTTTTTCACAATTTAATCCTAGGAAAAAAAACGGTCATTATGTCCAAGCAGTTCTATTTTTCAGACCAGAGGACATTTCTCCAAAAAGTACGATCTTTGACCCCATGTGCAGTTGCAAACCGTAGTCAGGCTTTTCTATGGCGGTTTTGGAGCAGTGGCTTCTTCCTTGCTGAGCGGCCTTTCAGGTTATGTCGATATAGGACTCGTTTTACTGTGGATATAGATCTATTTTTACCTGTTTCCTCCAGCATCTTCACAAGGTCCTTTGCTGTTGTTCTGGGATTGATTTTCACTTTTCACAGCAAAGTACGCTCATCTCTAGGAGACAGAACACGTCTCCTTCCTGAGCGGTATGACGGCTGCGTGGTCCCATGGTGTTTATACTTGAGTACTATTGTTTGTACAGATGAACGTGGTACATTCAGGCATTTGGAAATTGCTCCCAAGGATGAACCAGACTTGTGGAGGTCTACAATTCTTTTTCTGAGGTCTTGGCTGATTACTTTTGATTTTCCCATGATGTCAAGAAAAGAGGCACTGAGTTTGAAGGTAGGCCTTGAAATACATCCACAGGTACACCTCCAATTGACTCAAATGATATCAATTAGCCTATCAGAAGCTTCTAAAGCCATGACATCATTTTCTGGAATTTTCCAAGCTGTTTAAAGGCACAGTCAACTTAGTGTATGTAAACCTCTGACCCACTGGAATTGTGATACAGTGAAATAATATGTATGTAAACAATTGTTGAAAAAATGACTTGTTATGCACAAAGTAGATGTCCTAACCAACTTGCCAAAACTATAGTTTGTTAACAAGAAATTTGTGGAGTGTTTGAAAAACTACTTTTAATGACTCCAACCTAAATGTATGTAAACTTCCGACTTCAACTGTGTATTATATTATAGCATTTTATGTCATTCTATGGTCCCATCCTCCCTCCCTCCACCTTCAGGTGCGTCGGAGGGGGAGAAGCAGCTGATGAAAAACCTGTTCAACAACTACAACCTGAAGGTTCGCCCTGCGGCCTCACCTGGCGCCAAGGTGGTGGTCCGGATTGGCATGATCCTCTCCTCCTTCGTCAGCCTGGTAAGGGGGTGCCGCAACACACACACACGCACTCACACACAAACACCTAACCACTACGTTACTGGCAACATTCCATCAACATACCAGTGAACATGACACATCCAAAGTGTTACAGGAAGTGAATGAGTAAATGATAGGGCTATGTAGAGATCGGGTGATAGATAGAAGGAGAGTTACATGGTTCACCCCTCCTTCCTATCCACCCCTTTCCTCTTCTCTCCTCTCTCTGCTAGGTCAGGACAGCTGTCTAGCTAGACCCCCCCTCTCCCCCTCTCATCTCCTTTCCTCTCTCTGCTAGGTCAGGACAGCTGTCTAGCTAGCTGACATTCTTCTGCAGGTTTTAAATAGCAGCGCCTGGCCGGTCAGTTCTCTGTGCTCAGTGCCACTATATGCTCCTGGTCAGAGACAATCACACCAACCCCATTCACTGTTGCTTTCACCACAGATCTAAGATCAGATTACCCAACCGACATTCTAATCTTATTCATTAGGGGGATAAAAAAAAATATCTGACCTTGAATCAGTAGTTAGAGGTGTGTTCTACGTACTGTACCGCCAAACCCCAACAACTTACCCCTTTTATCCCCACAGTACTCCTGTTCCCAAACAGTACCCCTCTCTGGTTTCAGGAATAGAGAGAGAAGGAGTGCAGACATCCACACTGTTCCCAGCTGTCTTATAGTGGAGGGCCTTCCCATAATGCACCACAACCTTACTGTGTGCTCTTTCTCCCTAGAACATGAAAGCAGAAGAGATGAGCACAATTGTTATCATGAACCTGGTAAGTGTGTGTACAAACTGTACACACTCGCTCGCATACTCGCTCTCTCTCTCTCTCTCTCGCCCTCTCTCTCGCTCTCTCCCTCTGATCACTATCTCACTTTAATGTTACTATTCAGTCTACCTTGACCCAAGCTCAAATTCAATAACTTTATTTGCATGTAAAACATTTCTCCGTGCATCAGCAGAGCTATATAAAGTTAAAATGTCAACACACACAACACCGCAATACAAATCATGCACCCAGTAAGAACACTTGAAATAATACACACTTTATGCAAAATGAAAAACGTATGCAAATGTTATTGATATTATTCATGGCCAAATGCACTGCAATATTGTGCTCCCTATAGTTAATGACACTAGCTGGAAAATGTGAAATAAATTGATCAAATGATGAAGTGGTTAGATTTCAAATCAGAAAGTTGTCCCCTTCGTCTCTCTCTGTTTCTCCCACTCACATGCACCTTTTCCCCTCTTCTTTCTGTCTCCTGTCTTTCTCTCATGATATTTAAAATTATTCAAACGTACACCTAACACCCAACGCACACATGGACAATTCCTCTCTGTCTGTCTCTCTCTCTCTCACACAAACACACACACACGTCGCTGTGATATCAGGAGTGGACAGACCACCGTCTCTCCTGGAAACCTAAAGACAATGATGGGATCGAGGTGATGCGACTTCCTGCTGGGAAGGTCTGGCTGCCTGACATCGTCCTCATCAACAAGTAAGAGCCTATTATTCCCCCTGTGTAGCTCAGTTGGTAGAGCATTGCACTAGCAACAACAGGGACATGGGTTTGATTCCTGGATGAAAGCATATTTTAAATGGTATATATTGTTACCCGGGTGTCCATTTCAATTCAGGAAGTACAATGACGTTCCAATTCTAAAATGAATAACATAACGTGAGTGGTCACTGTCCATTTAGATACTAAAAAGCTAAGGGTTGTGTCCAAAAGCTTTTTTGAGAATATAGGCTATTTTGATGGCTTCTGCTCCAGGCCATTATCATTCAACATCATGTCTTTTAAGTTAACTGCAATATTTTTGGCAGTACCTGGATGGGTCAGTCAGGACAGGGTACACACACACACCCCCATTCCACACACTCGCTCAGTCAGTGTGGAGGCTCCCATTAACTGTGCTGTAAATATCCCCTCTGCTCCATTCATTCATCACTGCTTTATAGGCAATTAGGCAGCGCGGCACCCCAATAACAGAGCCAGTGGCACCGCACCGCACAGACAACGCTCCAGCTGGGAACCCACTCACACAGAACCACACAGCACAGAGGAGTGTGGTGTGGAGCTGGACTCACATACAAGCAAGCACGCACGCACACACACACTCTCCTGCACTCTTAGAAAAAAAGGTGCTATGTACGTAGAACCTAAAAACGTTCTTCGGCTGTCCCCATAGCAGAAGCCCTTAAAGAGCCCTTTTCGGTACCAGTTAGAACCCTTTCGGTACCAGGCAGAACTCCTTTGGGTTTCACGTAGAACCCTTTCCACACAGGGTTCTAACTGGAACCAAAAAGGGTTGTAACTGAAACCAAAAAGGGTTCCGCTATGGGGACCGCTAAGTGTAGCTCCATCTGTTTGTGTGTGTGTGTGCGCGCGTGTATGTGCTTGTGTGCGTGCAAGTATGTGCACTCGTCTGTGTGTGTGAGAGAAAGGGTGATCAATGTTTCTCATATTACCTCTGAAAACACTTTCACCAGCCTATTGCCAAGCCTGTAAAACCATGCCGTGTAGACTACAGTACTGCGTGTTCAATCTGCCTGTCTAATTGTGGTGATGTCTCTGTTGTGTCTTGCATTATGAGTTTAATAGGAACTGCAAGCTTATTTCTTACAGCCCTTTAGACAGGATACTTCATCTACAGTGAGAATGGTATTTTTCTGTCTCTCTCTTTGTCTTTGTCTTTTTCTCTGTCGCTCTCTCTCTCTCTCTCTCTCTCTCTCTCTCTCTCTCTCTCTCTCTCTGCAGTAATGACGGTGTGTTTGATGTGGCCCTCCATGTCGCTGTCCAGGCCTATAGTAGTGGGAGGGTGACCTGGTCTCCCCCTGCCCTCTTCTGCAGTTCCTGTGGGGTCAAGGTGACACACACATGCACACACATGGACGTACACACACACCGAATGCAGGTGCGCACACATTCATACATGGATGCGAAGACACACACACACACCAGTGTTTCCTTAAAAAATATGCAGCAGGCCTCCCGAGTGCCGCAATGGTCTAAGGCGCTGCAGTGCTAGCTGTGCCACTAGAGATCCTGGTTCGAGTCCAGGCTCTGTCGCAGCCGGAGACCCATGGGGCGGCATACAATTGGCCCAGCGTTGTCCGGGTTAGGTTGGTGCGGCTGTTATGTCCCAAAGAACTTGCATAAGCACAGTGAATATAATACAGGGCTACCTGTTAGGGTAACGTTGGGTAACCGCCACCTGGGTAAAACATGCCTGTACTTCTCACAGAAACCACTTGTCACCCACTTGTCTCATCACAATTTAAGTCACTCCAGAAAAATGATCTTGAGGTAGGGTGGTGTTTTACCCCAAGTTACCCTACAATTGACCTGTTTTATACTATATTATTCTCTTCCCTATGCAATTGCATAGCAGTAAGGTGCTTAACTATGCCGCTGCTAAAATGGTGCAATTCGTGCATATTTAGGAGTTGAGAAGTAAATAAAGTAGGAATGGAAAGCTGGGATCCTCTTTTTTCCTTTTTTACAAAGGCATTAAAACTGCAATGGCACTTGAATGCACCTGGAGAGAAATATTTCTGCTGCATAGAACAACCAACAACATGCCGACTAGGTAAATAGATCTATTCTAAGGTTGTCAGAATTTTCTATTCATTACTCGTTTTGTTTGCAGAGGAAAAGTAAATATGGACTGTTCTAGCATCTTCAAAGTGCGCCTCGGCAAAAATGTTTTCTTCTTTCATGTTCCATGTTTTGGGGTCGTGTCGGCAATGATTTTTGACGTGGCGCAGCGCCACAGCTAAGTGACTGCAGCGGAAACATTGACACACACACACACTGAATGCCAGTGCGCACACATTCACACATGTGCGCGCAGACACGCATGCATATAAACACACACGCTTGTTGTGGTTACTTTTACCCTCTCTGTGTGTCTGTTCTATCTTTTTGTCATAACACGGTAATGGCTAGAAGGGATCCTTTTGTCAAATTAATCTCAAGTTAAATTTTTCTAATCTTAACCTAATTCTCCTAACCTGTTACGTCAATGTTCCTAACCTGCTGCATAAGTTATCCTGACCTGCTACGAAAAGTCAAATCTGACGTTAATTTGACAAAGCTAGCCGTGACCCTAACATCCACTCTTCCTGTTTCATGTGTCTAGGTGACATACTTCCCATTTGACTGGCAGAACTGCACCATGGTGTTCAAGTCTTATACCTACGACTCATCAGAGGTGGACCTGCAGTACGCTCTGGATGACCAGGGCAACGAGATCAAAGAGATCCAATACGACGGGGGCTTCAGTGGTGAGGACACGAGAAGACGCACGCTCGCACAAACTTGCAAATACTCCAGCTGCCCATAGATGGAGTTGTCTGCTGGCACAATGGAAACAATCTATTGTGTGTTTTGAAGGAACACAAATACTACTTGAACCCAGGGCTAGGGAAGAGATTAGAACACTGATGATTAAAACAATCTACATTGCTGTGTATGTTAACCAAACCAAAGTCTTTTTTTAGTGATGTTTTCAATATGGTACCAAACCCCCGCTGTCCCCAGAGAGTGGTGAATGGTACATCCGCCACCAGCCCAGCAGGAAGAATGAGATCCGTGAGGACCTGTATGAAGACATCACCTTCTACCTGATCATCGAGAGGAAGCCTCTCTACTATGTCTTCAACATCATCATCCCCTGTATTCTCCTCACCTGCATAGCCATCTTCAACTTCTACCTGCCACCCGATGCTGGTGAGATAGCACAGATCTAGGATCAGTGTAATAATAATGGATTTATGTACCAGAGCGCTCACCACACATAGGCACAGATCTAAGATCAGTTTAGCCTCATCAACCCTAATTGTAATCGCCCCTTGACGCTGGTGATGCACAGATTCAGGATCAGTTTAGCCTCCTCTAATACTAACCTTAACTATTAGGGGTGTAATGCAAGACAGACATTAGGTGCAACTACTTCTAATATAGCAGAGAGTGTGTTATAGAATGAGTGAAATTAATACATTTAAGGAGTGGATATCTATGTTGATATTGCCCTGTTCATCATGATATGCATCCTAAAACAGGATTGCCGGGACTTAATAGTAGGTTGAACAGATGCATGTATTTCTACAGTGTTCATTTATAGAACCATATAGATTGGTAATACATGTTCTAAAAAGCCCCTGCTGTTGTAGTATGGTCCTTTGAAGTGCAGTTGGTAGAGCATGGTGTTTGTAGCGCCAGGGTAGTGGGACCGCCCATAAGTAAAATGTTGGGACCGCCCCCATAAGTAGGTTGCTTTGGATAGTTTATTTACAACAGGTGTAGACCTTACAGTGAAATGCTTACTTACAAGCCCTAACCAACAGTGCAATTTGTAAGTAAAAAATAGATATTAGGTAAACAATACATAAATAAATACATTTTAAAAACAGTGAAAATAACAGTAGCTTGGCTATATACAGGTGGTACCGCTACAGAGTCATTGTGCAGGGGCACGCTAATTGAGGTAATATGTACATGTAGATATAGTTAAAGTGACTATGAATAGATGATAAACAGAGAGTAGCAGCAGTGTTAAAGAGGGCTTGGCGGGGGGTGGGGGTTGGGGGGTGGTGCGCACGACACAATGCACTCATGCAAATCGATGAGTGGTAGCAGAGAGAACAGTCCGTGACTGGGGTAGCAGGGGTCTTTGACAATTTTTAGGGCCTTCCTCTGACACCACCTGCTGTAAAGGTCCTGGATGGCAGGCAGCTTGGCCCTAGTGATGTACTGGGCCATACGCACTACCCACTGTAGTGCCTTGCGGTCAGAGGCCGAGCAGTTGCCGTACCAGACTGTGATGCAACCAGTCAGGATGCTCTCGATTTTGCAGCTGTAGAACCTTTTTGAGGATCTGAGGACTCATGCCAAATTCTTTCAGTCTCCTGAGAGGTGAACAGGTTTTGTCGTGCCCACTTCACTACTGTCTTGGTGTGTTTGGACCATTCTAGTTTGTTGGTGATGTGGACACCAAGGAACTTGAAGCTCTCAATCTGCTCCACTACAGCCCCGTTGATGAGAATGGGGGCGTGCTCGGTCCTCCTTTTCCTGTAGTCCACAATCATCGCCTTTGTTTTGATCATGTTGAGGGATAGGTTGTTTTTCTGGCATCACCCGGCCAGGTCTCTTACTTCTTCCCAATAGGCTGTCTCGCCGTTGTCTGTGTTCAGGCCTACCACTGTTGTGTCGTCTGCAAACTTAATGATGGTGTTGGAGTTGTGCCTGGCCATGCAGTCGTGGGTGAACAGGGAGTACAGGAGGGGACTGGGCACGCACCCCTGAGGAGCTCCAGTGTTGAGGATCAGCGTGGCAGATGTGTTGCTACCTACCCTCACCACCTGGGGGCGGCCCGTCAGGAAGTCCAGGATCCAGTTGCAGAGGGAGGTGTTTAGTCCCAGGATCCTTAGCTTAGTGATGAGCTTTGAGGGCACTATGGTGTTAAACGCTGAGCTGTAGTCAATGAATAGCATTCTCACGTAGGTGTTCCTTTTGTCCAGGTGGGAAAGGGCAGTGTGGAGTGCAATAGAGTGCATCATCTGTGGATTTGTTTGAGTGGTATGCAAATTGGAGTGGGTCTAGGGTTTCTGGGATAATGGTGTTAATGTGAGCCATTATCAGCCTTTCAAGGCACTTCATGGCTACGGACGTGAGTGCTACGGGTCTGGCACACTTAAGCAATAATCCATGAGGGGATGTGGTATATGGCCAATATACCACGGCTAAGGGCTGCTCTTACGCGCAACGCGGACTGCCTAGACACAGACCTTAGCCGTGGTACATTGGCCACATATCACAAACCCCCTAGGTGCCTTATTGCTATTATAAACTGGTTACCAACGTAATTAGAGCAGTAAAAATAAATGTTTTGTCATACCTGTGGTATACGGTCTGATATACAACGTCTGTAAGCCAATCAGCATTCAGTGCTTGAACCACCCAGTTTATAATGTATAGTATGGCACAGTGGAAGACCAGACTAACTATCACAGAGTCTCTCATTGTGCAGAAATTGTGTGTTTTTCCTATGACCTTCGTCTTCCTACACACACAGCCTCTCATGGGTGACCACGATCACAGAATGTTCCTTCAGGCTCCAAGACACACGCAAGCACACGCACACACTTCAACACTAAAAAAGCTTGTTAAAACCCACCTGCCTGTGAACATGTTTCTCTTTAGGACCCAAGGCTTCTGTAGGAGGGGAGTTAGAGAGAGAGAGGGCCACACTGTGACAGCACTGTAGCGTAGCAGCACAACACACAGACAGTACAAGGACACATTTAAGCCCTGGTCCCTAGGGCTCTGTATGTAAAGACTCTCTCTTTCTCTCTGTCTCTGTTCAGCTCTGTACTTCTCTATGGGCCTCATACACACTTGCATGTGTGCTCCCTGTTTGCAGAGACGACAAAGGCCACAAACCCACTCCTTAAGGTGTGAAAAATGGTGTACTTTAAGCACCTTTGTTACGTCACTTGCTTATGTCAATTTTAGTAGGGACGTTACGCGTTCAGCCTGCTGCACTGTCCCAGTGGAGGCTCTAGTTTTTTTTTTTATCTCTAAATGGTTAAATTGGTGAGAAATATATGTGACTTAGAACGCAGCTATCATGCTCTTTCTCAAATGGCACTGATCATTTGGGTCGGTCTCTCTATAAAAGTTTCTGACCACATACCAATACACTGATTTGACAGTCAAACTGTCACTTAAATGGCAGCCAACCGTTGACGCTGTTGATATCCTATGGCGGGTCGTGATTCCTTGGTTAACAGAAAAAGTGTTTTGGTCCCTGCTCCGTGATGGCAGCCTCCTGAAATCAACACCCTTCATTCCAAAAAATAGATACAGTGGGGAAAAAAAGTATTTAGTCAGCCACCAATTGTGCAAGTTCTCTCACTTAAAAAGATGAGAGAGGCCTGTAATTTTCATCATAGGTACACTTCAACTATGACAGACAAAATGAGGAAAAAAAATCCAGAAAATCACATTGTAGGATTTTTAATGACTTTATTTGCAAATTATGGTGGAAAATAAGTATTTGGTCAATAACAAAAGTTTATCTCAATACTTTGTTATATACCCTTTGTTGGCAATGACAGAGGTCAAACGTTTTCTGTAAGTCTTCACAAGGTTTTCACACACTGTTGCTGGTATTTTGGCCCATTCCTCCATGCAGATCTCCTCTAGAGCAGTGATGTTTTGGGGCTGTCGCTGGGCAACACAGACTTTCAACTCCCTCCAAAGATTTTCTATGGGGTTGAGATCTGGAGACTGGCTAGGCCACTCCAGGACCTTGAAATGCTTCTTACGAAGCCACTCCTTCGTTGCCCGGGCGGTGTGTTTGGGATCATTGTCATGCTGAAAGACCCAGCCACATTTCATCTTCAATGCCCTTGCTGATGGAAGGAGGTTTTCACTCAAAATCCCACGATACATGGCCCCATTCATTCTTTCCTTTACACGGATCAGTCGTCCTGGTCCCTTTGCAGAAAAACAGCCCCAAAGCATGATGTTTCCACCCCCATGCTTCACAGTAGGTATGGTGTTCTTTGGATGCAACTCAGCATTCTTTGTCCTCCAAACACGACGAGTTGAGTTTTTACCAAAAAGTTCTATTTTGGTTTCATCTGACCATATGACATTCTCCCAATCCTCATCTGGATCATCCAAATGCTCTCTAGCAAACTTCAGACGGGCCTGAACATGTACTAAGCTTAAGCAGGGGGACACGTCTGGCACTGCAGGATTTGAGTCCCTGGCGGCGTAGTGTGTTACTGATGGTAGGCTTTGTTACTTTGGTCCCAGCTCTCTGCAGGTCATTCACTAGGTCCCCCATGTGGTTCTGGGATTTTTGCTCACCGTTCTTGTGATCATTTTGACCCCACGGGTGAGATCTTGCGTGGAGCCCCAGATCGAGGAAGATTATCAGTGGGCTTGTATGTCTTCCATTTCCTAATAATTGCTCCCACAGTTGATTTCTTCAAACCAAGCTGCTTACCTATTGCAGATTCAGTCTTCCCAACCTGGTGCAGGTCTACAATTTTGTTTCTGGTGTCCTTTGACAGCTCTTTGGTCTTGGCCATAGTGGAGTTTGGAGTGTGACTGTTTGAGGTTGTGGACAGGTGTCTTTTATACTGATAACAAGTTCAAACAGGTGCCATTAATACAGGTAACGAGTGGAAGACAGAGGAGCCTCTTAAAGAAGAAGTTACAGGTCTGTGAGAGCCAGAAATCTTGCTTGTTTGTATGTGACCAAATACTTATTTTCCACCATAATTTGCAAATAAATTCATTAGAAATCCTACAATGTGATTTTCTGGATTTTTTTTCCTCATTTTGTCTGTCATAGTTGAAGTGTACCTATGATGAAAATTACAGGCCTCTCTCATCTTTTTAAGTGAGAGAACTTGCACAATTGGTGGCTGACTAAATACTTTTTTCCCCCACTGTATAAGCCTTCTACAAGTTCTCATCTAACCAACCATGTGTAGGTTATTCCAAGTTTCCGTGTGGCTTTTGAATAGTGTTAGTTTAAACGGCGCTAAACCCCAAACGTTTGCCCCCTGTTCTATCGATTTCAGCATGATATCCATGGAAGTGATTCATAAAAAAAGGATTGCGTTACACTTCTGGTGTTGGCGACCCACTTGAATCAAAATGCAACACTTCAAAATGTAGCTAGCCGCAAAGTGTCCTCTAACCAGTGATGTACACATTATTCCCAGATTCCGTGTGGTTTTTGAGCTGGGTTAGTTTTAACAGGATGTGGAACTTCATCTCCCTCTTGCGTTATTGATTTCAACGTAATAATCAATGAGTGACTGACAAAACAGTGTTGCACTTCTCTTTCTGTTTTGGTGACCCCAGTATCTGTATGCTACGTTCCATAATGGAGCTGACTGGACTGTGTTCTGCAGGTAGTCCTCTAACCAGTGTTGTAAAAATATATCCAGTTTCCATGTGGTTTTTGAGTTAGTTTCAATCGATGAGTGATTTATTGCCACTTGTCAAAGCAACAGGGCTTTTGGTGCGTGTGCAGTTTACAAGGTGCTCGTTTAAAAAAATACAAGTAATGTGATTACTATTGTTGCACATGTGTGTGTAGATTGTACATTTTATGTTGAGATTTTCAATATATCACAAACTGTTTCTGCATATTGGTTATTGATTTTGGACACTTTAAAACTGTGTTTTGACATTGGGCTTTTTATCAATATGTCTTGTCAACAGGAAGCGGTGACAGCAACATTTTTCCACATACGTTTTAGGAATATAAATGGAACTTTCAACATAAATTTCCAAATGGTATAGTACTTAATCAGGTAAAAACTGCTGAATGAGTCCAAAAATGTGCTGCAATTGATTGATTTTTATGATATGCTATATTAGGGCTCCCTGCCTCCCCAGAAAGGGAACGTGAGATGAATCCCCCCATTACAAGTCATTAGCTGATGGATTTCATAATGGGCCAGCTACTGTTAACACACAGAATCAATCCCTTTTTCTTCTCCCTTCGACTCACTAACTACACACACGCACGTTCGTTTGCACACACGCTCAGTAGGCCAGACTAAGGACATGTTACAAATGATTAAAGGGGGATAATTCCTCTGTTAATAACCTATTAGGCTCTATAAATCCGCTCTGCACCGCCTTAACCTGACCACGGGACTCACGCTGGGTGTCCTCTGTGTTGGTAGCAACTGGGGAGGGGAGGAGGGTGGAGGAGATGGGGTGTGTGTGGGGGAAAGAAAGTGTGTGTGTGTGTAATGTCAATGTATATATGATCTCTCGCTCGTGTGTGTGTGTCATCTCTAACCTATGTGTATAATATCTGTTCTGTATGTTGTTAATCTATTTATCTCTCTGTGTGTCCTCCTTTCTCTCTCCAGGTGAGAAGATGGGTCTGTCCATCAACGTTCTGCTCACCCTGACTGTGTTCCTGCTGCTGCTGGCTGACAAGGTCCCCGAGACCTCCCTGGGTGTCCCCATCATCGTCAACTACCTCATGTTCACCATGATCCTGGTCACCGTCTCAGTCATCCTCAGTGTGGTGGTCCTCAATCTGCACCACCGGTCCCCCTCCACACATCACATGCCCATGTGGGTCCGCAAGGTGAGATTGTGCAGCCCTGTTGTAAGAACCCCCAAACCCCTCCTTTCCTTGACTCATAGAAACTGATACATTGAAAACACTAAAAATATTTGATGGTTGGAGGAGAAATGCAGAAGAAAACGATAGAAGAAAAAAGAAATGTATAGGGAGTCTCAGGCAGGCGGGAAGGTGTGTGTGTGTCCATATGTGCCTGTGAATGTGCGTGCGTGTGTTGAACGTGAGCGTACATACTCGTGTGTGTGTCCGTCCAGACGTGCACCTGCATGCATATTAACCTCCAATGGCTCTGGACGCTACATTATTTCAAGCTACTTACATCGCCTCGGTACTGCTCCACCACCGCTAAAGGTCGCCGCCCGCCCATCATTGAATGCCTGAACAATCACCATGGCTACACCGGAAAATGTGCATGTTTCAATAGAACGAAACGGCACGGAAATGGATGATAGAAAAAAGAGAGAGAGGAACACCATACAGTACTTATCCTCCTTTGCCCTCTGTTCCTCCTCCTTTTTTCCTCCTCTAAAAGAGGAACAACTAGAAGATATTCAACTGAGGAGTTCTCATTCCTGAGCAGAGAGACCCATTGACAGGATGTATTCATTAACTGGTTAGCATATCAGTGTATTCGGAGTGAATGTGGAATGCCACATAGGACAGAGTGAAATGCGATATCCAGGGTTGTGGTCAATTCCATTTCAATTCAGCCAATACAGGAAGTTAACAAAAATTCAAAATCCAATAAAAAATATATATATAATTTGAAAAGCATTGAGATGTCACAGTGAGTAGCAAGCATTGAGAAATAATGTAATTGGAATGTCAGTTTACTTCCTGAGCTGACTGTATTTAAATGAAATTGGATATAGCAGAGATCAAGGTTCACTACCAGATATGCTTGCTACTCTGTGACATCACACATTGGATCAAAGATGCCAGTTAGCCTTAATTGGTTAGGACCATTGTGGGTTAGTGCACACTTCATTGCCTGTTTATGTGAAGAAGAGAAAGATAGTGATTTAAAAAGCCTTTCTTGGCAAATTCAGGAGTGCACTTAGAGTTTCAATGTGACATCCACCAAAATCAGTTAACCCTCAGATATGGTGTTCCAATCACATAGGAAAGAGCAGGAAGCCACTGAAGACAGGCTGATTTCAATAAACATACCGAGTCAAGGCGTATGGAGACCACATCTCCTTTCTCCAGCAACAGAATCACTGCATTGGATACATACAGTACTGATTGTGTCCATCATTGTAGTCATGTAGTCCATACCAATGAATCTGATGTAGTAGACCCCTCTCACTGGTGCTGTGAAGGCCCTGTAACAGGGCTGAAGGCGTTACCAATGTTAGTGATGACATTGGTGTAGACCAGAGAGGTGTCAGCATTGAAGGGTCCCACTGGACGGCCTAAAGCAGCAGAGAAGGCCTGCGTTCTCTCTCTTCAGCTCCTCCACCTCTCCTCTCAGTTGATCCACTGGGTTCTTGTGGCTCTGCAGTTCAGTCTTGGTGACGCTCAGCTCCACTCCGTGCTCGACCACCTTGTTCACTAAAACGCCATTCTCTCTTCAGTTCCTCCACCTCACCGGCTGTCAGTCTGGCCTCCATGTACCTCAGCTCCACTCTCTGTTCCAAACCCATGTCTCTCAGCTCAGCCGTCAGGTTGGGGTTGTCTCTAGCTTCGGTCCTGTGACCGTGTTGAGTGATGTCATTCTCTCGGACACCTCCTCTATGTCCCTGAGCCCATGCCCCAGACAGACAGACAGAACAGCAACACCAACAGAGCTACAGCACCCCTCGTTCTGAAACGGTAGCGCTTTCCAGAAAGTATGTCGTCTATGAGGCTCAGTCCCCTTCTTTAGATACACATCAGAGGTGGCTGTTGGGAGGAGATATCGGAGGACAGGCTCATTGTAATGGCTGGAATGGAATAAATGGAATGGTATCAAACACATGGAAATGTGTTTGATTACTTTCCATTCAACAATCACAGGCGTTACAGTGAGCCTGTCCTCCGATTTCTCCTCCCGCCAGCCACCTTTGATACACACTGACCACGGGGGACTAATACATGGGAACTTTAACGGGTGACCTCAGTGGAAAATTTGGGGAACATAGCCAAGGACTGTGCATGATGTGACAGAACACAGGTAAAGATGAGGTTGGGGTTTTTTAAGGCCATGGATTAAGGAAAAACAAGAGAGATGCCAAACAGTACATACTGCATCCTCCTTCTTCTTAACCTACTGCTCCTCTTGTTGAAGTGTGTTATCTCGAGCTGGGAGAGTTTTATTGGGTGTGTTCGTCTGGCACGTGTGCCTGCGTACACTCGTACGTACTCGTGTGTGCTCGTCCGTGTGCGGGCGCTGCTTGTCTGGCAGGCGCTGCTTGTCGCTTAGCAGCTTTGACGAAAAACTGCCTCTTGCCAGTCTAACCAACCAGGGATTGAATCCCCACACACACCTCCTTAGCTGTGTTGTTGGAGAGCACCACGTCAATCGTCACAAAAAAAAAAAATCCTATTCTGTCAGAATGTAAGAGTGGCCGTGTCCGAAATCGGTCTTTCCTGCTACTTACTAAAACTGCATGCTGTGTTCTTATCGTACTACATACTATTTAGAATGTACTGTTTAGTAAAAACGAATACAGTAAGCTACAAATATCAGCATACTAGTCTCATCCTACTGAGAATGTGTCATCTAATACACAGTTGTGTTGATTCCTTCATTTTGGTACAGAGCTCCTCTCAGCTGTTGTCAGATACGCATGGGTCTGGAAAGATGATTCTCTTCCTCAATAGTGTGCAACAAATTATTTTAGATGAAAAGCCAAAATGAGTGACATCCTGGAATTTAAAGTATACTACGTTTTAGAAATGTCATATACTATAAAACGTTATATTTTCGCATACCAAAAATGCCTATGCAAGTACGGGTATTTGGACACGGCCTCTCTCGCTCTCGCTCTCTCTCTCTCTCTCTCTCTCTCTCTCTCTCTCTCTCTCTCTCGCTCTCTCTCTTGGCTTATCTGAGTCCCATTATCTGCAAACGCATTGTAGACGCTCCCAGTCCGTTGCCCCAATAGCTTTTCTACTGGCACCTGATTGAATTTTCCTCCCTGATACGACTACTTTTGAGATTGAGAGGGTTGATGCATTGAGACTCAGTCATGCAAAAAAATCGTTTTCTACGGTGTGTTCACTCAGACACACACACACATGCAGCTCTGGCTTGTGTGTCTGAGTGATTGAGTGGACACACAAGCGCGCACACATTCACACACACACAGAACGAGAAGGTCGGCTTTAGTGCAAGCTTTAGTGTTTATCTGAATCTGACACTTGAGTGGTGGAGCCTTTCAACAGTATATGGTGTATTTGTAAGAAAATATTCAGTTTATTGTTATTTATTTATAGATAGCTTATACAGTACCAGTCAAAATGGTTTTTCTTTATTTTTTACTATTTTCTACATTGTAGAATAATAGTGAAGACATCACAACTATGAAATGACACATGGAATCATGTAGTAACCAAAAAATTGTTCAACAAATCAAAATAGATTTTAGTAGCCACCCTTTGCCTTGATGACAGCTTTGCACTCTCTTGGCATTCCTAATATTGAGTTGCACCCCCTTTTGACCTCAGAACAGCTTCAATTCGTCGAAGCGTGGACTCTACAAGGTGTCAAAAGTGTTCCACAGGGATGCTGGCCCATGTTGACTCCAATGCTTCCCACAGTTGACTGGATGTCCTTTGGGTGGTGGACCATTCTTGATACCCACAGAAAACTGTTGAGTGTGAAAAACTCAGCAGCATTGCAGTTCTTGACACACTTAAGGTGCCAGTGTGCCTGGCACTTACTACCATACCCCCGTTCAAAGGCACGTAAATATTTTGTCTTGCCCATTCACCCTCTGATTGGCACACATACACAATCCATGTCTCAGTTGTCTCAAGGCTTAAAAATCATTCTTTAACCTGTCTCCTCCCCTTCATCTACACTGATTGAAGTGGATTTAACGGGGTGAAATCAATAAGGGATCATAGCTTTCACCTGGATAGTCACCAGGTGTTCCTAATGTTTTGTACACTCAGTGTATGTAGATGTTTTGTTGTCACATACACCGGATAGGTGCAGTGAAATGTGTTGTTTTAGACCAGGGGTGTCAAACTCATTCCGTGGAGGGCCTAGTGTCTGCTGGTTTTAGGTTTTTACTTTCAATTAATACCAAGAGAACCAGGTGATGGCAGTTCCTTACTAATCAGTGACCTTAGGGAGGAGCGAAAACCCACACTTGGCCCTCCTTGGAATGAGTTTGCCAAACGTTTTACAGGGTCAGCCATAGTAGTACGGTGCCACTGGAGCAAATTAGGATTAAGTACCTTGCTCAAGGGCACATCGACAGATTTTTCACCTTGTCAGCGCAGGTATTTGAACCAGCTACCTGCCGCCATTCAGAAAGAGAGGCGAACACACACACACACACACACGAGATACAAGTACAGTTATCGGAAGCAACAGCTGGTCAACAGCCTTGCTGATAATAACATGCTGATTCATGGTATTTCTGAAGGTCTTTATACAGACATATCCAATTAAAACATAAATACTGACAGTAGGTCTCTGGAAAGCCACGAAGGTTGTTCAAATCCATGATTATCGCTGAATATTGCTTTGACTGATGCAGTAAAAAAAAGAGGGCATGTTTCTATCGTGCTAAGCCCTCCCTTCTCCCTCTTTCCCCTCCTCCTTCCTCCCTTTCCTCCCTCTCCCAGATCTTCATCCACATGCTGCCCCCCTACCTGGGCATGCTGCGGCCCAAGGTGGAGATGCCCCTCTCCCTGGACCAGCCTCCCAGGAGGGAGAAGAACAATGTGGCCATCAGCCGCGCTGCCGATGAGTACTTCATACGCAAGCCCAACACCTGCTTCCTCTTCCCCAAACCCAACAGGTGAGAGGTCAGGGGTTACAGGTCACTGGGGGTCAAATGTTAGCCCAACACCATAGAGATGAAAAGAGGTCTCATCTTTGTATCTGTGCCATTATGGCATCTGTAACAGCATGGATGGCACTATTAAGGGAATGTCCATTTGAAAGTAGTCCATTTTCTTATTTTGTTTTTGAAAAAAGTGTAATGCTAATATTGGTGATTTACCGCCACCTGTAGTAGCAGTAAATCCAATAGCAGTCCCCAATCCCACTTGTAGGCTATGTCATGGCAACGTTGGCTAGCTAAGCTCATGCGTAGAAACACGTCATTGGGTCTAACAGTAGTCTCGCGCCAAACTCCGTCAAATCAAGGCACTCCCTCGATATGAAGTTGAAAATGTGTCATTTTTTCACTTTCACAAGGTTGGAGTAATAAGATGTTCAACTACTTAAAGCTGCAATATGTAACTTCTTTGGCGACCTGACCAAATTCACATAGAAATGTGTGTTATAGATATATCGTTCTCATCGAAAGCAAGCATAAGAAGCAGTAGATCTCTTCTATGTGTACTATTTCTATGCTTCTCGTTAAGTTTCTTTCTTGCATCTTTTACTTTAGGTTTTGTACAGCAGCTTCAAACAGCTGAAAATACAATCGTTTTGGTATTGGAAAATATATTTCTCCGCGGTTTAGAGAGTACAATGAATTATTCTCTACACCAGTGGTCACCAACCTTTTATGAATCAAGATCACGGAGTTAAAATGCAAGCCACTCAGATTTGTTTTAAAACATGACTTAAGAAAGTAAGCCTATGCAACATTAACCAATTAAATTAGTGCTGTAGCAATGAGGTTTGTGCAGTAGGCTATAGGCCCAATACATTATAACTGCATATTGGCTATGCTTGAATTGCCCTGCCAATGTTGTTCTCAGACCATTTGGATATGATATTTAAAAAATGTAGCTATACGATCACACTGGTAATAGATCATTTGTTGTATTACTTGTGAGGCACAGCTGAGTGAGCATAATAATTAACTTTTTTTTTTTACTGGACTGATTGCATATGATGGTCAGTGTGAGGGGAGCGAGGGTAGTGATGGGCATTCCGAGTCTTTTCGGTGAGCAGGTTCCCAAACTGCTCTTCGTTAAAAATACTTAAAATCAATATAGAACCATGAAAAAATTGCAAATCTCCAATGTAAATCCCAAAAGGCAGGCTACCATTATGCCAGATTGTGAAATGCGCGTTCAAATACATTTTTACCTGGCCAAATTATTAGATGATCTGTAAAAAAATATATTTTCGCACTGGAAAAAAATCACAGTGGGACCAGATTGATACGCTTTCCCCACTATTTATTGTTTCTGTAGTGAATATTCACCCTCTTTAGATAATTATTTTGTGACTTATCTGCAGAAAAACGTTGAGCTCAAAAAAAACAGTAGTAGCAGTAATGCAAATTGCGAATGACCCATCACTAAGGGAGGGAGCAGCAGTGAGGATACCTCTCACAACACTGACACCGTCCCTCCGCTCTCCCTCCCTCTGCTGAGAAAAAGCTACACAGTCTTCCAGCTGATGGCGAAACTCAAGTTGCACTGCATTATTTCTGCCTCATGCACCAATTCATGTTGTTACTCCTATTACAGTGCTGTTTGTAGCGTGAGTGGAAGTAGGGAGAACAAGCATTTTATGGCTTTAACAGAGTGTTGACAGTGCTGAATAACTTAAACATTTAACTTACTCATAAAAACAACTGCTCTTTGCTGTATTCGTTGAGTCTCTCTAGTTATGGTTTTAAACGTTTTGAAATCTCACAGTATCAACTTTGCTGTGCATTTGAGGTTTATTTTTAAAGTCTATGGCTCTAGGAAACTACAGACACTGTGATCTGTGCTATCTGATTGGCCAGCGGTAGGCCTATAGGTGCACTTGATTTGCTCTCTGTGCCTGCCGGTTAGGTCGGAGTTTTACCTTCAGATACATAAAATGGTTCAAAATGGGAACACTGACTTCCCCGGCGCTAGGGGAACTGCCCCAAAAAATTGTAGGAATGCAAGGCTTTATCATTGTTGTTTTTTTACAGAAATGTTTGGTGATCGACTAGGAATGCCATGGAGATCGACCCGCCTGTTTTGTCACATAAACTGAAATTAGGCAACCAGGAAATGGCTGAGCAATTTCTGCATAATGCATCTTTAAGACAATCGAGAAAATTAAGAACTAAGGAAGAATTTTTTGCTTCTTTCATTGACTTCTCAAACCCCAAACCATGGCCTGGTCTGTTTTGTCTGTTTCTCAAGCATTCCTGGAAGTCCTGCGCCTCTGGGTTTAGAAACTCTGTGATGGCACCCTATTTAAAGAAGACAATGCTCTGATCATTGGGTGACCGCTCCCAACCCATAGGAATCTCCACCCAGTTGACTACTTTAAAATGGTGGAAGCCCTCAATGGCAATGTCCATGCTAAAGTGGGTTATATCCAAGTTGAATCCTCTATCTCTATGGTAATTTGAAGGTCATTGCATTGGCATAGAATAAAACATTCTAGAATATACATTCCCATTCGATTTCTGTGTCTGTGATGTGATAGATGGGACCTGCGGCCGTATTAATTGTGCCTATTCTCCCTATCATTGATTTAACAATGGTGGAAACTCCCTCCAGCCAATGCTTGCACAAATTCAATGATTTTTTAAATCATTCTAATTGTCCTTCTGAGATAGGGGTGCAACTTCTATCACAGATTACCTGGTGAAAGTAGTGACCTTGGCTGAGTCTCAAAGGGTGCCCTATTCCCTATATAGTGCACTAAGTTTGACCATGTAGGGAATAGGGTGCCAATTGAGACATAGCCACAGCCTCTACTCATGGATCTGTTGGGGACGACTCACCTCTGGGGTCATTGTCTTTCCCTAGTATCCACTAAGGTGAACTACCATCATTTACTGTCACGCACGCAAGCGCTCACACACACTCACACATAGAAAACCAGGCAGGCACCTACAGCTTTATTAACCACAGGCACGTTCTCCCGCCGCTCTAAATCAACTCACAGGGGAATTGAAGTTTGAGGCCGTGAGAGAGAGAGGGAGAAAATCATTGCTAAAATAATGATGATCAGCGCAAATCGCCTCTAACACATTAGACCTGGTGTGCGTGTGTGTGTGGGGGGACTCTGTGATTCGGAGAGGGGGACTACTAGAGCGATTCGATGAGGCAGCAATATCTCTCTGCCTACCCACCTACACCCCCCGCCCCCTGGCCTTCTTAATTGGTTTTAGTGTGTGTCTTGGCACTGCTGGTGGCCGGTCTTAGTTTAATTAGTCTCGCTGATTACTCATCTACATCTCCCTGATGAAGTGACGCTGTGAAAGGGGGACCAAGAGGAGGGAGGAGAAGAGAGGAGTCTACCCCCCTCCGTCAGGTAGCTCATCCCAGAAAAACAGAGAGAGAGGAGCTGCTGAGGTCAGTGGCGATTTGCTCGCCTCGCCGGCCCAAGAGACACACACACACACACCGCTGCATTGTAAAGCCAGGATTTGCCCGGAATACCAAGTAGATTGACTACAGAGAGCGATAGAAGACCTGCCTGTTTGCTGGGGAGATGCTTTAGGACCACACCATAGCCAGGCTAAAAGACACAGCACCATGCTGACTCCTGGTGGTAGCTACAGAGAACTGCAACGCTAACAGCTTCCAGTCTCCACAGGGCTACAGCAACAGAGAGGGCTGTTTCAGAACAAAACAGATGCTAGGATACCTCCACCTAAGAGAAGAGACTACATCTGGTCCACTAGTAGAATAATCTCAATATGTCCAGGATTAGGGGTTTAAAATGCCCCCTATTTACTAGATTGGGCCCTAGTCAAAAGTAGCGCACTTAGGGCCCACTTTGCTCAAGGAAACTCGCAGTAAAGCTGTGTCGACCAATCGTTATAGCTAGTAACCTTCCATAACCCACGGCAACCCATCATAACACATGGCAACCCCACTTCTTCAGAACAGCTTTGTCAGCAGAAAACGGCTCCGGTCTAGCTAAAGAGTTGAGGGAGAAGAGGAGAGGAGAGGAAGTTTCTCTGACCTTCTCCTCTCTCAATCTCTCAACATACAGGGGAAGGAAGTGCAGACTGTCGTTAGCAGGCTGGTATTTCACAGCTTTTAATTAGTGATGAGCTTTGTGGAGTTTGGGCCTGTCTGCACATCTCTGCCTGCTTGTTCTGTGAGGTGGTGACATCTGGACTAGTTTTAACCCCTTCCATATCCTTACCCGTCCCTTCTCTCAAATCAACCCATGTACCCACTATGCAGTTCTGTAGATATGAAAAGATAAGAAGATTGAAGTTTTAGGTCCATTTTGCAATCCCTGATACAATAGCAAGGCAGAAATGTACCCCATTTTGCCTACACCTATCATTGCCTTCGGGGCTCGTATTCATAAAGCATATCAGAGTAAAGGGTGCTGATCTAGGATCAGGAAGGCAAACTGGTCCTATACCAACACTCTGAGACACTATGAATACAGGCCCAGAGCCACGAAGCGGCCTAGGCGTATAGGGAATAGGAGGTGGTGGTGGTAGTAGTAGTTTATTCGGATTGGTTATTCGTATCTTTTACCACAGCCTCTTGTTGATGTCTAGATACCAGTCTGAGGGCATGTGTACTGACCTGAGGAAGTTCATCGACGGGCCCAGCCACTACCTCACTCTGCCTCCAGAGCTCAAGACTGCCATCGAGGCCATCATCTACATCGCTGAGCAGCTACAGGCTGAGAAGGACTTTGCCGCTGTGAGTGCTGTGTTTGGGACCTGCCTGGGTTGAGCTTTCTCATTTGCAGTCTTTAGTTTCCCCTACAATTTCTCCAGCTTCTGGAGAATATTGAAGATCTGTATAGGGTCTGGGAATGGGCTGAGTGGATGGAGGGGGGTCTAAGAGGAAAGGGAAAGTCTAGATGTCTGTAGCTTCTAGCCTGTACATTTCCCATAGCTCTGTCTATTTCTCTTCCTTCACTGATATCTCTTTATTCCTGTTATGGATTCCTTTTCTCTTTTCTTTCTCTATGCCTTTACTTTCCTCACTTTTGTCTCGTCTTTGTTTCTCCATCCCTGTCTCCCCCTCCCCCTACAGCTGAGGGAGGACTGGCAGTACGTAGCCATGGTAGTGGATCGCATGTTCCTGTGGATCTTTGTGGTCTTCACTACTGTGGGAACCCTGGGCATCTTCGCTGACGCCAGCTTCAACCACACCCCCAGCGACCCCTTTAAGTACCCCTAACCAGGACACACACTCCACGTATGCATGAACACACGCATACGTACACACACACAAGATCCCAAACGTTACCTCAATGAAACCCCAGAAGCCTTGACAGTTGCCCCAGCCTCCAAAACAGACATGCGTAGCGAGATCCTCTACACTCTTCACTTTTCTTACCAGAGATGCCTTGGACATAGCTACTGTATACTGTACATGGAAGGGTTTCTTTTTTCTATATCTGCTGTGCTGAAGTGTGACATTGCTGTAGTTCTGGGGCAGTAGGAATCAAGCGTCTCAGAGTACGAGTGCTGATCTAGGATCAGGCCCCCCCCCAGTCGATGGAATCTTATTCATTATGTTCCAAAAGGCTGAACTGATCCTAGATCAGCACTTCTATTATGAGATGCTTTCTGAATACGGGCCCTGGTTTTACTACTATATATTTATTGATTGCTATATGTTTGGTGGGAGGATGAAGACAGTGAAAACCAGATACTATAAAATACCAGGCGTATGCATTTAATTTACCAGAGTGTGATTGTGTGTTTGGCATATATACTATATGTACCTCTAGTCATCCTAGGTGTATTTTAGTGTGTGTGAAGTCTATTCTTGTATTCAGGAGTAGAAGAGCACAAACACACACACAGTATTCACCAGCTATACCAACAGCCAGTGGAATTCCCATTTCTGTAGAAATCTGTACCACACAAACACAAGCGCGCACACACATCTATCTCAGTCACTGTTTCTCTTTCTCTCTTCATATCTCCCATACACACACACCTGTCTGTTAAGCTTGTCGTGCTGTTGTTTTGTTTTTTAAAATAAAGATCTGAGATGAGTCAAATCAAAAGCTCCATCTGTTGTCACAATGCGATCCCTATGCCGTGCAAAATAATGGAGAATGCACACACACAGAGAGAGGGAGGCCTAGTCAACTGTTGAACCTTACTTCCATTA
This sequence comes from Brachymystax lenok tsinlingensis, assembly GCA_030435695.1. Classification (NCBI taxonomy): domain Eukaryota; kingdom Metazoa; phylum Chordata; class Actinopteri; order Salmoniformes; family Salmonidae; genus Brachymystax; species Brachymystax lenok. The sequence continues at coordinate 9,749,255 of CM059798.1, forward strand.
TTAACACTGGTAAGTCCTCTGGGACCACTGGACAGGACACTACTGTCCTGGCCTCCACTTTTAAAATAAAGACAGTGAGATGTTTAGCTTATGTTAGAGATACTTTCTGTTATTTAGAGAAAGTATATGAATGAGAATCGAGAGACACCATCCCAGCATACACAAGTGACAGCAGTGGACATGAGAACTGTCTTCTTTGTATCTTGCAATGGGCAGTTTGTGTACGTTTCCAGGTCTTCATTCAGCTCTGTGGTCAATGCCACCTGACTGAACAATGTCAACTGTGTCATTGTCAACAGACACAGATGAAACAACAGGTATGAATCCCTAATGGCCCCCTATTACCTACGTAGTGCACTGGGCCCTGGTCAAAAGTAGTGTGCTATATAGGGAATAGGGTGCCGTTTGGGACTTAGGGTGTCCAACACAGTGGCATTATGGGACAGTGGACAAATGACTGACTGACACACACACGCATGCAAACTCCACTGTGTTTATATTGGGAGTAGTGCAGGCAGGGGGGCAGGTTCCAGTTATGTCCACTCAACTCTGAGGTCTGAACCTGTTTCAGATTTCTGACCTGTTTGTGTTCTCTGGCAACACCCCTGCCAGGCTCGCCATCTTACCTCCATAGGAGCAGGGTCAAACTAGTGAGAAATAATGAGAGCGGGGAGAGAGAGTTGGAGGAAGGGGGGTTGAAGAAAGGGGTGGGAGAGAGAGTTGGAGGAAGGAGAGAGAGAGTTGGAGGAAGGGGAGAGAGAGAGTTGGAGGAAGGGGAGAGAGAGAGTTGGAGGAAGGGGGAGAGAGAGAGTTGGGGGGGGTTGAAGGGTGAGAGAGTTGGAGGAAGGGGGGATAGAAAGTTGGAGAAAGGGGGAGAGAGAGTTGGAAGAAGGGGAGAGAGAGTTGGAAGAAGGGGAAAGAGAGTTGGAGGATAGGGGAGAGAGAGTTTGAGGGGGGTTGGGGTTAAAGGGGAGTGAGTTGGGGTTGAAGGGTGAGATAGTTGGAGGAAGGGGGAAAGAGAGTTGGAAGAAGGGGAGAGCGAGTTGGAGGATAGGGGGGAGAGAGGTGGAGGAAGGGGTGGGAGAGAGAGTTGGAGGAAGGGAGAGAGAGAGTTGGAGGAAGGGGAGAGAGAGAGTTGGAGGAAGGGGAGAGAGAGAGAGTTGGAGGGGGAGTTGGGGTTGAAGGGTGAGAGAGTTGGAGGAAGGGGGATAGAAAGTTGGTGAAAGGGGAGAGAGAGTTGGAAGAAGGGGAGAGAGAGTTGGAAGAAGGGGAGAGAGAGTTGGAGGATAGGGGGAGAGAGAGAGTTGGAGGAAGGGGTGGGGGAGAGAGAGTTGGAGGAAGGGGGGAGAGAGAGAGAGAGAGTTGGAGGAAGGGAGAGAGTTGGAGGAAGGGGGGAGAGAGAGAGAGAGTTGGAGGAAGGGAGAGAGTTGGAGGAAGGGGGGAGAGAGAGTTGGAGGAAGGGGGGGAGAGAGAGAGTTGGAGTGAGAGGGAGAGTAAAGAAAAAGGCAGAAGCCATCATAAAAAAATGCATTCCAGGACTAAGGGTTTTTCCAGACCGTTTGACTTGACCTGAAAAAACTCAGGGCCCTAGTTTTCCTCTATGAAAACACAACAGGCTACAACAACAGAGTTTTTCCTGTAGGGTTGTCATGCATGAAAACTCCTGTCCCCATGTTTTTCCGATTTACACATGCATTTAGCCCTTGAGGCTGCCTTCTAGCCTGATTACCTCTGTTGATAGTGATGTGATGTTTGAGTGTGTTGACCAGGTGTTGAATACTGAACAGGTCCTGATGTGGTGTTTTATGGTTTGTTTGTGTTTGTGCTGGAGTTCCCCCAGGGTTTCTAATGATCTGCATATCACACACTGGGCAGAGATGAGAACGCCTGCCAAAGGACAGGAGAGGAGAAAGAAAGTGTGTGTGGGGGTAGTAGAGTGAGAGCAACGGATAGTCTAACTAGACAGAGAGACATACAGTAATTGAAGAGAGAGACATTAGAGGGTAGCGTGCAATGAGGGTTCCACCAGAAGCATAGTGTGACCTGATGTGGGGCGTCTCAGATAGCCCCCCACCTCCTCCCCTACGGGGGTGATCATCTGAACCTCTCCCCCAAAATATCCCCATTGTCATGGCCCCCTCTCCCCACCCCGACCAAACCTCAACAACAGGTATCTGACTACGGAGGCTTCCATAGGGGGGCGGGCTTGAAGAGAGAGGGGGAAGTAAACAGAGGTGAAGGGAAAGAGATGTACATGGTTGCTGGTAAAATAAATAACGTTGATCGAAGCAAAACTGTAAATCAGTTTTGCTTCGATCAACGTCAGAGTGGGTACAACCTGGTACAACACACACATACGCTGAGTACACAAAACATTAAGAACACCTGCTCTGACCAGATTAATCCAGGTGAAAGATCCCTTATTGATGTCACTTGTTAAATCCACTTCAATCAGTGTAGATGAAGGGGAGGTTAAAGAAGGATTCTTAAGCCTTGAGACATAGATTGTGTATGTGTGCCATTCAGAGGGGGTGCAACTCAATATTAGGAAGGTGTTCCTAATGTTTGGTATACTCAGTGTATAAACATACACATGTCAAAACACTCATAAACACACACACTCGCGCACGCATATATAAACACACCCACAGCCTCCTTCCCTTGACACTGCCAGCCAGCCCTGTCTCAGTGACATCGAGCCTCCAATCATGCATGGCCAATTAAGCTTTCCTAGGACAGGATTGAGTATAGCAGGCTGCCATGTACAAGAAGATTCACCCCCCAACCCTAGTCTAATGTCTATCTCTGGGCTGAATGAGACTTGCCCCCAGTCTAATGTCTATCTCTGGGCTGAATGAGACTTGCCCCCAGTCTAATGTCTATCTCTCTGGGCAGAATGAGAAGAACGAGGCGATGACAACCAACGGTGCTCATGAATATGGTGAGCGTCAAACATTTATCCTCATCACCTCTCCTCTAAGCTTCCCTTATCTCTTTTCAAAATGGGACTTTTTATAAAGGCAAATGTATTTATTTCTGTATCTCTCGCGCGTGCAGCCTCGCTCTTCTCACTTTCCGTCCGGCTTTTCTTCCCTTGGTCTGCAGTGCTAATTGGTATTGGAGAAGGCCTGAGTGTGTGTGACAGTGCAGTGTCTTTGTAAATGAGACCGCCACAGCAGCGTTAGAAATGAAAGCAACATCAGAGAACTGTAGTAATGATTTCATCTGTCTGTTCCCATTCTGTCCTTTCTCTTTTATCTCCTCGTTTCGTGACTTAATCTCTCGCTCTCCCCCCTCCATCCCTCCCTCTTTCTTTAGGCGTGGACAGACTACAGGCTATCATGGAATCCAGAAGATTCTAATAATATAGAAGTCCTCAGGATTCCTCCCAACAAAGTGTGGCAGACTCCTGTCCCGCTCCGAAATAGAATTGTCAGCTCACGAGCACACTGGATCCAATTGCGAATGAGAAAAGGTTTATTCAAAATACAACAACAGAGCAGACAAGGCTGGTTGGAGTGTAGTTTCAGACTGGCAGATAGATCCTTTGCTAGACACAGAAAGCAGGGTAATCCAAATAAACCAGGAACTGGAAGGAGGAACTGCACAGACAGCGAGACACAGAAACCTAGTAACAAAACGATCCGACGACCAACATGACAAACACCAGACTACATATAGGACCCACAAAACGAGACACACCTGCGGCTGATCTGGTCGCTCGTCAGCACAACTGACACTGATAGGCGATCAGACCAGAGCAGCACACACAGCAATGGACAGCCAGACCTGCGAACCGTGACAAGAATAGCATAGAACACGACCAAGAGTTTAGAATAGCATAGAACGCCATCCCTGTTCCATGACCAACAGTTTTTCCTGACTATGTGACACTGAACTGGAAAAACTCTGCCCTCCTTAGATGTCCCTAAAACTGGGGCCTTGTGGAACCGGAGGCAACCTTGTTGTTGGGAAGAGGGTTCCAGAGAAGATGGATCTGCAGCCACTCCGTAAAATTTAAATGACCTACAACTTCCGTTTAAGAACCCAACCGATTTTACTTCACGTTGAAGAGCTTTTTGAATAAACTGTTTCCATTGCAAAACGTTTTGCAGCAGAATCCAACTAATGAATACACCCCTGTTTTCTGTTATACCTGATAATTACACCCCCCTGGTGTCCCAGGTCTAAATCAGTTCTTGTTTAGAGGGGAAGAATGAAAATCAGCAGTTGAACTAGACTGGCTTCAATGTCCAGATTTTAATTTATATTATACAGTTGAAGTCGTAAGTTTACATACACCTTAGCCAAATACATTTAAACTCAGTTTTTCACAATTCCTGACATTTAATCAGAGTAAAAATTCCCTGTCTTAAGTCAGTTAGGATCACCACTTTATTTTAAGAATGTGAAATGTCCGAAAAATAGTAGAGAGAATGATTTATTTCAGTTTTTATTTCTTTCATCACATTCCCAGTGGGTCAAAAGTTTACATACACGCAATTAGTATTTGGTAGCATTGCCTTTAAACTGTTTAACTTGGGTCAAACGTTTCGGGTAGCCTTCCACAAGCTTCCCACAATAAGTTGGGTGAATTTTGGCCCATTCCTCCTGACAGAGCTGGTGTAACTGAGTCAGGTTTGTAGGCCTCCTTGCTTGCACACGCTTTTTCAGTTCTGCCCACAAATTATCTATGGGATTGAGGTCAGGGATTTGTGATGGCCACTCCAATACCTTGACTTTGTTGTCCTTAAGCCATTTTGCCACAACTTTGTAAGTATGCTTGGGGTCATTGTCCATTTGGAAGACCCATTTGTGACCAAGCTTTAACTTCCTGACTGATGTCTTGAGATGTTGCTTCAATATATCCGCATACTTTTCCTTCCTCATAATGCCATCTATTTTGTGCACCAGTCCCTCCTGCACCAGTCCCTCCTGCAGCAAAGCACTGCCACAACATGATGCTGCCACCCCCATGCTTCTCGATTGGGATGGTGTTCTGTTTTTTTCGGCTTGCAAGCCTCCCCCTTTTTCCTCCAAACATAATGATGGGCATTATGTCCAAACAGTTTTATTTTTGTTTCATCAGACCAGAGGACATTTCTCCAAAAAGTACGATCTTTGTCCCCATGTGCAGTTGCAAACCATAGTCTGGCTTTTTTATGGCGGTTTTGGAGCAGTGGCTTCTTCCTTGCTGAGCGGCCTTTCAGGTTATGTTGATATAGGACTCGTTTTACTGTGGATATAGATACTTTTGTACCTGTTTCCTCCAGCATCTTCACATGGTCCTTTGCTGTTGTTCTAGGATTGATTTGCACTTTTCACACCAAAGTACGTTCATCTCTAAACTGGAATAAACTGGAATTGTCTCTTGTCCTATAAAGATGTGGAAGCTGATAGTCAGGTTTTTCTAACCACAATCCAGACTACAATAAATGGCTTCCTAAAGAAAATCAAATCCAAACCTGGCCAAAAGAGCACTCTTCCTTGGCTAAATGGAGAAATCTGGAAACTGATGAAAGAACGAGATTATGCTCTAAAAACATCTCTAAAGTCCAAATTAGAGCACGACAGACGTAGGTTTACCATGTTGAGAAATAAGGTGATGAAAGAAATCAGACAGGCCAAGGGAAACGTTTTTATTAACATAATTGGTGAAGCAAAGGGAAATTCTAAATTGATCTGGGAGAATCCAAAAAAGTTAACAGGGAAAGACCATAGTAACACTGCAAAAAGACTAGAAATCATGGTGAATAACAATATAACACAGGATGCAGTCGAAATAGCAATAGCCTTCAATTCCTACTTTATTGACTATGTCAGGGTACTGTCACAGAACCCCTCCACTGGTTTATTGGGCTCAGTGCTAGTGAATGACGCTCAACCTGTCTTCATCATAAGGGAGATTTCTGAGTCAAAGGTGAACAAGGTGATTAGCTCACTAAAGAACTCTAAAGCCAAAGATGTGTTTGGGCTGGACTCTACCTTTCTTAAAAACTACAAAGAGTCACTTATTGGCCCCATTACTAAGGTCACCAACACATCTATTAATCAGGGGGTATTTCCAAGGGCCTGGAAGTCGGCCATAATAAAGGCCATCTTTAAATCCGGTGACCCTGCAGACGTGAGTAACTACAGGCCCATTAGTATACTACCTGTGGTGTCGAAAGTTGTTGAAAGTGTGTAGCAGAACAATTTCCCACCTCAACAACAGCCCCTCCATGCAGTTTGGCTTCAGAGCGAAACACTCCACAGAAACGGCCAACTGCTTTCTTCTGGAAAATGTGAAGTCCAAGATGGACAAAGGGGGCGTTGTTGGGGCTGTGTTTCTGGACCTAAGGAAAGCTTTTGATACTGTTAACCATGAAGTTCTCATCACAAAATTGTCCAAGTTCAACTTTTCCCCCGATGCCTTGAGGTGGATGAAATCATACCTTGAAGGCAGAACTCAGTGTGTCAGAGTGAGCAATGAGCTGTCGCCCACTCTTAGCTATGATGTGGGCGTGCCCCAAGGGTCAATACTGGGGCCCCTCCTGTTCAGCCTGCACATTAATGATCTGCCTTCTGTCTGTACTGGGTCTGAAGTTCAAATGTATGCAGATGATACAGTGATATATGTGCATGCAAAAAGCAAACAACAAGCTGCACAAGAACTCACTACTGTAATGGTCCAGGTTACAAAGTGTCTCAGTGACTCGTGTTTGCATCGAAAAAACTGTCTGCATGTTTTTCACAAAGAGGACAACAGATGCTACTGAGCCAGATGTCTATGTGTCAGGGGAGAAGCTCCAGGTGGTATCTGATTTCAAGTACCTTGGCATCATACTTGATTCCAAGCTCTCTTTTAAAAAGCAGGTGAAAAAGGTCATTCAAATAACCAAATTCAACCTAGCTAATTTCTGATTTATAAGAAATTGTTTGACTACAGAGGTAGCAAAACTGTACTTTGAATCTATAATACTCCCCCACTTAACATACTGCTTGACTAGTTTGGCCCAAGCTTGCTGTACAACATTAAAACCCATTCAGTCTGTCTACAAACAGTCTCTCAAAGTGCTTGATAGGAAGCCCAATAGCCATCATCACTGTTACATCCTCAGAAAGCATGAACTCCTGAGTTGGGAAAATCTTGTGCAATACACTGACGCATGTCTTGTATTCAAGATCCTAAATGGCCTGGCTCCCCCTCCACTCAGTACTTTTGTTAAACATAAAACCCAACATATGGCAGCAGATCCACAAGGTCTGCCATGAGAGGTGACTGTATAGTTCCCTTAAGGAAAAGCACACTTAGTCAATCTGCTTTCTCTGTGAGAGCTTCCCATGTCTGGAATGCACTGCCATCAGACACACATAACTGCACCACCTATCACACTTTCACAAAAAATATTAAGACATGGCTAAAGGTCAATCAGATTTGTGAACATAATTCCTAGCTGTGTATTGCCGCTTTCCATGTCTGTTGTCTGTATCTTGTGAGGTGTGTAAACACTGTTGCTTTTATGGATTTAGTCTTGTTGCTTTTTGTGCTATGTTGCTCTGTCTGCATGCTATGTCTTGCTTGTCCTATGTTGCTCTGCGTGTGCTCATTGATTGTCTGTATTGTAATTGTTTTTAATAACCTGCCCAGGGACTGCGGTTGAAAATTAGCCGGCTGGCTAAAACCGGCACTTTGACTGAAACGTTGATTAATGTGCACTGTTCCTGTAAAAATAAAAATAAACTCAAACTCAAACTCTCTAAGAGACAGAACGCGTCTCCTTCCTGAGCGGTATGACGGCTGCGTGGTCCCATGGTGTTTTTACTTGCGTACTATTGTTTGTACAGATGAACGTGGTACCTTCAGGCGTTTGGACATTTCTCCCAAGGATGAACCAGACTTGTGGAGGTCTACAATTTGTCATTTTTCAGAGGTCTTGGCTAATTTCTTTTGATTTTCCCATGATGTCAAGCGAAGAGGCACTGAGTTTGAAGCTAGGGCTTGAAATACATCCACAAGTACACCTCTAGTTGACTCAAATGATATCAATTAGCTTATCATAAGCTTCTAAAGCCATCATTTTCTGGAATTCTCCAAGCTGTTTAAAGGCACAGTCAACTTAGTGTATGTAAACTTCTGACCCATACACGCAATTTGTATTAGTACCACTGGAATTGTGATACAGTGAATTATAAGTGAAATAATCTGTTTGTAAACAATTGTTGGAAAAATGACTTGTGTCATGCACAAAGTAGATGTCCTAACCGACTTGCCAAAACTATTTGTTTGTTAACAAGAAATGTGTTGAGTGGTTGAAAAACGAGTTTTAATGACTCCAACCTAAGTGTATGTAAACTTCAGACTTCAACTGTACCTACTGTTGCTCAGAAACCTAACCCTGGACCTACCTACTGTTGCACAGAAACCTAACCCTGGACCTACCTACTGTTACACAGAAACCTAACCCTGGACCTACCTACTGTTGCACAGAAACATGAAACTCGAGTAGTGAGAGTCAGAGTTTATTGATCAAACATGGAAGTGTAAAAAGTAGACTACATAAACTGTTGCAGGTCCTTTTTATACCCATGTCCTTGCGTGTGTGGTAATAATGAGGTAGCCTAAGCTAAGGGCTATGTCAAGGGCAAGAACTATTGGCAATCAGAGGCTAGGCCTGCTAACCAGGTTGTCTAACAGCATACTTGCTTTCTTATCTCCCATGAGTCGCATCCGCTTGTCATTTGGCCTGATTCAGACATGCAGAAGTGGGTTTCTGTCCCTGCCTGACAGGCTGAACACAGCCTTGGGATGTTTCTCAGAGTCTGTAACGTATCCTCTACTTAACGTATCCTCTAAGTGCCAGTAAACCTGCCACTGGCAGATGTCATCAGGGAGATTGCTGTACGGCCCCAGCCAATCGCTCTTGAGCCAGAACACCAGCCCCACCAATAAGCTGTATGCGCACTCAAAGCACAGGAGGTTGATGCCGATGTATGCGGGATGTATGTGATACACATGACCAGGTAAGACGCCCACATTGTGCTGAAACTCAAAGTCAGGCTGAGGTAAAGGGGGGGCCTCTGCCATTCGGCTTCCACTGACAGTGCTTTCTCCTCGTCAGCCCCTGGCTGCCCCAACTTGGCATACCTGAAGCTCAAGTCGCTCTGCACCGTTGGGTTGACGTTGTCCCTCTGCTCGGACAGCCTGTTGGCCTCCTTCAGCCACGAGGACAGTTGTTTGTAGTGAGGCAGCAGCACACAGGAGATGGCTACGCAGATCCCCACTGTGAAATGTACCATAAACACAGACTCCTGCACAGCGCACCCTAAAGCGTTCCTCCCTTGCTCGTATTCAACCTCTTTGAGATTGGTGACAGCTGAGTAGCAGGAGCGTACGCCGGCCAGCACCCATACCAGCAGCATCAGGGTGCAGTTCCACAGGGCACTGCAGTCAGTGGTGTGGCACACGGCGTAGCGTGGGTTGGAGGCGTAGTCCAGCAGCCCCAGGCCTAGCAAGGGCAGAGGCAGCGGCCGAGGCATGCGCCAAGAGGAAGCACATGGACAATGGGGAGCGGGCATGTCCGAGGAACCACACAGTTGACACGGTGCACGCCAACGCCACGTCGACCAGGAATACTGTGAGGCCACATACGCCCATGAAGGTGTGCAGACGCATGGTTCTGTCCATCTGCAGACACATGGACAGGACCAGGCAGTCCAGGCTCACATTTAACAGAAATATTAATAGAAACTGGCTGGTGTTGTCTTCCGAGGCAGCTCCCGTCCTCTTCCCAGGACTCAATGATGGCCAGCATGCTGAAGCTTTCACCGTTAAGACTGAGCCCAGCCCCAGAAGTGATATAATGGGTATGTACGTTCAGATCGATGTCACCAGAAGAATCTGTTGAAGAGAGAGTGGAACAGTTAGCAGTAATCTACAAAGAGCTTCTAACAAGCAGGATATGTTTTTTTCTATTGTCATCAGTATTGCCTGGCCTCTTGTGACACAAATACAGAAACAAGACCTTAGGGAAGTAAAAAAAAATAATAAAAAAAATTGGAATCTTCAAAGATGAAAAGCGTCAAAACAGTCATGCTGATCTCACGGACTGCTAGTCCTTGCATCCAGAGCTCCAACTATAAATTTGAGCATGATTGGATTCCTTCAGCCCTATCCCTCAGCTTAATTGCAAACCAAGTGACTGGGCTGCCTTTGACTTAATTTGACATTAAGAATTGTTTCACAACAGCATGAAAAAGCTATTGATCCCTGTAAGACTGTGATCATCTGAACACTTCACATTTAGGCTCTACCTCTCAATTGTTGTGGGTAATCCTGGTGTAGAGAGTATTTTCAGGTGAACCAAAAGAAGAGCAGTTGTTTATCAATTAAAAATATCTGGTATATTACAAGAAGTCAAGGAGAACATCTTCAGAGCAGAAGCAAAAAAAAAGTCTTAACGGGCCTCTTGGAGACAGGCCCTTTATTCTAATCAGACAGTACCAAATGTTTTCTAAACATCAGCCCCAGAAGCTGGCATGAAGGATACAAAATCACACAGTGTTCATAATGTCATCAATACAATGCTAAGTAATCAGTGTGTCCTTGTACCTTCAGTAGTTCTGGCATCAATCACTATCAAACCAAATAGGAACAATCAAATTCCACTCCACATTTTAGTCTACTCAAACAGACCCCATTTCAAAGGAAACAAGCACTCATTAAGATCAGGTGTCACTAATTAGTGGGCGCGGCCAACACACAACTTGATAGAGGATAGAGAGAGTTTTGTTGATGCTGAGAACAGAATGTATATGTTTTTAAGTAACATTCTTAGAACGTTCTCTGAACATTATTAAAGTTTTATTGTTTTTTTTTATGGAATGTTTTCTTCATTTACTTCGAGCGGAATTTAGAGCTTATTGGTGTTAATGTGTACAATATATATTTTTTGAACATTCCCAGAATATTGCCAAGAACTGACATAAAAGAGAACCATACATGCTCTGAACATTCTGAGAACATCGCTTAAGTCACAATTCCCAGGATGTAGTAAAAATATGACAATTAAATAGAATCACATGGGAACTTGTGTGGAAGGTTCAGTGGAAGTACTGAAATTCCAACAGAAGAACGTTGTTTCTTAACGTTCTTGGAGCAATTTGAGAACATGACTTTAAATAGAACCATGAGTACACCTGTAGGAAACATTATGCTGTAGTACTGAAATTACAACAGAAGAACGTTGTTTCTTAATGTGCTCTGAACTATTTGAGAGCATTCCCAATGTCAAACCAGTTGGAGAACGTTCCTAGAACATTACCAACATTTTTATTAAAGTCATGAAAAATATATTTCTTTTGTCAAGTTCCTTAGAATGTTCAAAAGCCAGTCAACTATCCTGCACCATTCCCAGAAAGTTGTGGGAAGGTTTTATCCAAAATAGCCATAGGACAACCACGCTTTCACCAAGCTCTAAAAAACATCTGGTTCTCAGAATGTTGTGTGCTAGATGGGAGACAAATGTTCAGTTTTACCTGTTTACCTGTTCCCAGAACCAATGGGAAACCAAAAACGTATGTTCCCACAACTTCCAAGGAACCAAATGTGCTAGCTGGGATGGGGGAGAGAGATTAAATATATTTTGGTTAAATATATTTTTTTCAAATGTAACATTTAAGGAAGGTCATTTACACTCCATTGTCTGATCATTCTATTTACAATCTATTTTGATCTCAGATTTTTCCGCTATTCCAGGTTGAATTCCTTCAGCCCAATCCCTCAGCTTAATTGCAAACCAAGTGACAGGGCTGCCTTTGACTCAATTCAAAATTAAGAATTGTTTTACAACGACAAGAAAAAGCTAGCAATCCACCTAATACTGTGATCATTTGAACACTTCGCATAGGCTCTGCCTCTCAAATGTTGTGAGAAATCCTGGTGTAAAGGGAATTTTCAGGTGAACCAAAAGGAGAGCAGTTGTTGAAGTCAATAAAAAAATCTATCCTGTCTATTACAATATTTCAGGGAGAACACCTCCTGAACAGAAGCAAAGAAAAAGTCTAACGGGCCTCTTGGAGACAGGCCCTTTCTAGTCAAAATAAAAGACTGCGACTTTGCCAGCTACTACAGAATCACACTGTTCATAATGTCATCAATACTATGTTAGTCAGTGTGTCCTCAGTTCTTGTACCTTCAGTAGCTTATGGCGTCAAGCACTATCAAACGATATGAGAACAATCCATAACATTCAGTAACAAGTATAGTGACCATCAACCCGTACACAAATAGAGCACTGGAAATCATGTACACTACAGAAAGGGAAAACATATAAATATGCTAGGCATTGTGTCAATCACAATTACTCAACTGAATATTCATCATCATCTTAAATATTTACATCCCTGTTTTGGTCATTCGATTTACACATCAAAATCAGTATTACAATGCATTTTCAAGTTTGACTACTACAAGTTTCACAGTATTCCAATAAAAACGTTGGCCATCCTACATCAATTACAGGCAGGTCTTCACCCCCTCCCTCTCATTCATTTCTTCAGTAGCCTGTTGCACTCAGTAAAAAAAAAAATTGGGTCAAGTCATCGCTGCAACTCCCGTATGGACTCGGGAGAGGCGAAGGTCGAGAATCCTAGAGAGCCATGCGTCCTCCGAAATACATCCCAACCAAGCTACACTGCTTCTTGACACAATGCCCACTTAACCCAGAAGCCAGCCGCACCAATGTGTCAGAGGAAACACCGTACACCTGGTGACCGTGTCAGCGTGCACTGCGCCCGCCCCGCCACAGGAGTTGCTCTTGCGCAATGGAACAAGGACATCCCTGCTGGCCAAACCCTCCCCTGACCCGGACAACGCTGGGCCCCATGGGTCTCCCGGTCATTGCCGGCTGCAACAGAGCCTGGACTCAAACCCAAAATCTCTAGAGGCACAGCTAGCACTGCGATGCAGTGCCTTAGACCACTGCGCCACTCGGGAGGCCCATATACTTTGAGCGTTTGCGTTAGTCTGCCTGGAGTGCCAGATGGGCTGGGGGTTGTGTAATAACTCCTCCTTGCCTGTAGGTGGTGTACTTCCCATTTGACTGGCAGAGCTGCATCGTGGTGTTTCGCTCCTACACCTAAAACTCATCAGAGGTGGACCTCCAATATGCCCTGGATGAGAACGGAGAGGAGATAGATGAGAACGCCTTCATTGGTTAGTGTCTTCTCTCTTAGCTGAGAAGATGACCCTGACCATCACTGTCCTCATCGCTGTCACTGTGTTCATGCTGCTGCTGACTGACAAGGTCCCTGAGACCTCCCTGGCTATCCCTCTTATAGTTAACTATGTCATGTTCACCATGATCGTGGTCACCTTCTCAGTCATCCTCAGTGTGGTGGTCCTCAACCTGCAGCACTGGTCCCCCTCCACACACAAGGTGAGCTGTAGCCTACATGTCGGCGCTATGGAGTCTGTATGAGATTTAGACTCTAGGATTCTTCTTCTGCTTCTGCTCCCACCCTGGTTCTGTGCCAAGGGGCCATATGTTTGCTACTTTCTGCTAAAACCTTGACCTTTGACCCCTCATCCAGGTGTTCATCCACTTCCTGCCAAAGTACCTGGGCATGCAGAGGCTTCACCCAGAGGAGCCCCTGGGGGAGGAGCCTAGTGATGACATGCCCCTCCAGAGCATCGACGGAAGAAGTTCGGGGGAGAGTACTTCTTCAGGAAGATCAACCCTGAACTGGTCCTACCCTGTAGAGAAAGGTAAGTTATCAACTACCAAGACACGGATGCTCACACACACCCCAGTCCAGACCAGACCAGAAACCAGTAACATTAAAACAATACACGTAAATCCCCAAAATTAAGAAATATAGCAATATTAGAATGAGCAATAAGTCCGGAATATGTATATGATGGTGTGTATAGACATTATGGACAGTATATGAATAGAAAAGGTGTGTACAGCAGTCCTCCGAAACACGACTGCTTCTTGACACACTGCTCGCTTAACCTGGAAGCCAGCCACACCAATGTGTCGTAGGAAACACTGTGCAACTGGCAACCGAAGTCAGCTTGCAGGCACCCTGCCTGCCACAAGGAGTTGCTAGAGCGCGATGGGACAAGGACAACCCGACCGGCCAAACCCTCCCCTAGCCCGGACGACGCTGGGCCAATTGTCCGTCTGTAACACAGCAATGGGATGTGTGTGTGTGTGTGTGTATTGTGTGTGTGTGTGTGTGTGTGTGTGTGTGTGTGTGTGTGTGTGTGTGTGTGTGTGTGTGTGTGTGTGTGTGTGTGTGTGTGTGTGTGTGTGTGTGTGTGTGTGTGTGTGTGTGTGTGTGTGTGTGTGTGAGAGAGAGAGAGAGATAGGTCTTTCCACCTCAGGGCCCAGCTATGCTCCGTCCTGCCTGCTGCGTGACAGCAGCTTTCCAGGGCTTCTATTCATTACCACAGACAGATGGAGCCTGCCTCGCTCCGTCACTCACTCTTTCTCACACACACTCACACAGTCACATAAACAGACAGATATAGTTTACAAACACACACAGACACCCACACTTAGAGAGTAAACTAATAGAGGCACACATACTCATGAACTCATACATAGCACACCCACTCACACCCTCTCACACAGACACACCGACACACCGACACACAGACACACCGACAGAACAGAGACACACTAGTAGATCACAGCTACTTTATTTAGCCTTTTTCTCCAGTGCCAGCCTTGCTATTACAGTTAAGTCCACTGTGTGCCCGTTAGTGGCAGTAGTATAATCTTCACTAGACCAATTGATGTCTCATCTCAGGGATATACAGCCCCCATAAAATATGAGTCTGGCATTGTAGTTATATTCCTCCTATCCCTATACCCTTTATACCACACACACATACGTACATACACACACACACACTTAATCCCCCTTTCTTTACCGGAACTGGTCTGGTTTCCTACTTCCCCAGTCTAAATGGAGATATCCAGTGTCTCCCTGTGTCTCTGGTGACATCATGCTCCCCTCAGTGACACCCTAGCTCCCCTCAGTGACACCCTAGCTCACACACACACTCCCTTAGCCTTTGTGTTGCCAGGTGGTTATGATGCCCACATGATGGTGGAGGTGATGACTAATAGGTGGGCTCTGGTGCCAGTCTGGCCTCCCTAAAGAGGTGATAGCTGATAGATACTGAATGGCCCTGGGCCTGGCTAACGAACACACACACCTCTCATCAGCTGTGTGACTATAAAACAGTGCCAAAGAAAAAACATCATATGAAATATGATAAAACTAACTGCACATGTATGGTGTAATAAATATTCAAAATATTCGGTGAGCATCAATATTGATATACTGATATATTGATAGTGATATATTGCTAATGATATAGTAATATTGTGATATATTGCTTGTGATATAGTGATATATTGATATAGTGATATATTGCTATTGGTATAGTGATATATTGCTAATTACAGTGATATATTGCTAATGATATAGTGATATATTGATGTACATATATATTTGTTTTATTTAACCTTTATTTAACCTTTATTTAACCAGGTAGGCCAGTTGAGAACAAGTTCTGCGACCTGGCCAAGATAAAGCAAAGCAGTGTGACAAAAACAACAACACAGAGTTACACATGGAATAAACAAACGTACAGTCAATAACACAATAGAATAATCTGTATACAGTGTGTGCAAATGAAGTAAGGAGGTAAGGCAATACATAGGCCATAGTGGCGAAGTAATTACAATTTAGCAATTTACACTGAAGTGATAAATGTGCAGATGAGGATGTGCAAGTAGAAATACAGGTGTGCAAAAGAGCAGAAAATCAAAAACAAATATGGGGATGAGGTAGGTAGTTGGTTGGATGGGCTATTTACAGATGGGCGATCGGTAAGCTGCTCTGACAGCTGACTCTTAAAGTTAGTGAGGGATATATAAGTCTCCAACTTCAGTGATTTTTGCAATTTGTTCCAGTCATGGGCAGCAGAGAACTGAAAGGAAAGGTGGCCAAAGGAGGTGTTGGCTTTGGGGATGACCAGTGAAATATACCTCCTGGAGCGCGTGCTATGGGTGGGTGTTGCTATGGTGACCAGTGAGCTGAGATAAGGTGGAGCTTTACCTAGCAAAGACTTATAGATGACCTGGAGCCAGTGGGTAAGACGACAAATATGTAGCGAGGACCAGCCAACGAGAGCATACAGGTCGCAGTGGTGGGTAGTATATGGGGCTTTGGTGACAAAACGGATGGCACTGTGATAGACTGCATCCAATTTTCTGAGTAGAGTGTTGGAGGCTATTTTGAAAAATGACATTGCTAAAGTCAAGGATCGGTAGGATAGTCAGTTTTACGAGGGTATGTTTGGCAGCATGAGTGAAGGAGGCTTTGTTGCGAAATAGGAAGCAGATTCTAGATTTTGTTTTGGATTGGAGATGCTTAATATGAGTCTGGAAGGAGAGTTTACAGTCTAGCCAGACACCTAGGCAATTATAGTTGTCCACATACTCTAAACCAAAACCGTCCAGAGTAGTGATGCTAGTCGGGCGGGCGGGTGCGGGCAGTGATCGGTTGAAGAGCATGCATTTTGTTTTACTAGTATTTAAGAGCAGTTGGAGGCCACGGAAGGAGTGTTGTATGGCGTTGAAGCTCGTTTGGAGGTTTGTTATCACAGTGTCCAAAGAAAGGCCAGATGTATACAGAATGGTGTCATCTGCGTAGAGGTGGATCAAAGAATCACCCGTAGCAAGAGCAATATCGTTGATATATACAGAGAAAAGAGTCGGCCCGAGAATTGAACCCTGTGACTCCTCCACAGAGACTGCCAGAGGTCCGGACAACAGGCCCTCCGATTTGACACACTGAACCCTATCTGAGAAGAAGTTAGTGAGCCAGGCGAGGCAGTCATTAGAGAAACCATGGCTGTTGAGTCTGATGATAAGAATACGGTGATTGACAGAGTTGAAAGCTTTGGCCAGGTCGATGAAGACGGCTGCATAGTACTGTCTTTTATTGATGGCGGTTATGATATCGTTTAGGACCTTGAGCGTGGCTGAGGTGCACCCATGACCAGCTCGGAAACCGGATTGCATAGCGGAGAAGGTACGGTGTGATTTGAAATGGTCGGTGATCTGTTTGTTCACTTGGCTTTCGAATACTTTAGAAAGGCAGGGCAGGATGGATATAGGTCTATAACAGTTTGGGTCTAGAGTGTCTCCCCCTTTGAAGAGGTTTAGGAATCTCAGACGATACGAAAGACAGGTTGAACAGACTAGTAATAGGGGTTGCAACAATGGCTTTCAGAACATCAGCTGTCTGGATTTGGGTGAAGGAGAAGTGTGGGGGGGGGGCTTGGGCCAGTTGCTGTAGGGGTGCAGAGCTGTTGGCCGGGGTTGGGGTAGCCAGGTGGAAAGCATGACCAGCCGTAGAGAAATGCTTATTGAAATGATCGATTATCGTGGATTTATCGGTGGTGACAGTGTTTCCTAGTCTCAGTGCAGTGGGCAGCTGGGAGGAGGTGCTCTTATTCTCCATGGACTTTAGTGTCCCAAAACTTTTTGGAATTAGTGCTGCAGGGTGCATATTGGTTCCTGACTTCCCTGAAAAGTTGCATATCGCGGGGACTATCTGATGCTAGTGCAGTACGCCACAGGATGTTTTTGTGCTGGTCAAGGGCAGTCAAGTCTGGAGTGAACCAAGGGCTATATCAACATGTTTTGAAAGGGGCATTCTTATTTAAGATGATGAGGAAAGCACTTTTAAAGAACAACCAGGCATCCTCTGCTGACGGGATGAGGTCAATATCCTTCCGGGATACTCGGGCCAGGTCGATTAGAAAGGCCTGCTCTCAGAAGTATTTTAGGGAGCGTTTGACAGTGATGAGGGGTGGTCATTTGTGATCGCTGAGATCCTGGCTGAAAACAGCAGAGGTGTATTTAGAGGGCAAGTTGGTCAGGACGATATCTATGAGGGTGCCCATGTTTACGGATTTGGGGTTGTACCTGGTAGGTTCCTTGATAATTTGTATGAGATTGAGGGCATCTAGCTTAGATTGTAGGACGGCCGGGGTGTTAAGTATATCCCAATTTAGGTCACCTAGCAGTACGAACTCTGACGATAGATGGGGGGCAATCAATTCACATATGGTGTACAGGGCACAGCTGGGAGCTGAGGGGGTCTATAACAAGCGGTAACAGTGAGGGACTTATTTCTGGTGAGATGGATCTTTAAAAGTAGAAGCTCAAACTGTTTGGGCATAAACCTGGATAGTATGACAGAACTCTGCAGGCGTTCTCTACAGTAGATTGCAATTCCGCCCCCTTTAGCAGTTCTATCTTGACAAAAAATGTTGTAATTGGGGATGGAAATCTCTGAATTTTTGGTGGCCTTCCTAAGCCAGGATTCAGACACGGCTAGGACATCAGGGTTGGCGGAGTGTGCTAAAGCAGTGAATAAAGCAAATTTAGGGAGGAGGCTTCTGATGTTAACATGCATGAACCCAAGGCTTTTACGGTTGCAGAAGTCAACAAATGAGAGCTCCTGGGGACACACAGGGCCTGGGTTAACCTCTACATCACCAGAGGAACAGAGGAGGAGTAGCTTGAGGGTACGACTAAAGGCTATAAGAACTGGTCGTCTAGTGCTTTGTGAACAAAGAATAAAAGGTGCAGATTTCTGGGCGTGGTAGGATAGATTCAGGGCATAGTGCACAGACAAGGGTATGGTAGGGTTTGAGTACAGTGGAGGTAAACCTAGGCATTGAGTGACGATGAGAGAGGTTGCATCTCTAGAGGTGCCTGTTAAGCTAGGTGCGGTCCCCACATGTGTGGGGGGTTGGACAAAGGGGCTATCTGAGGCATGTTGAGCGGGACTAGGGGCTCCGCAGTAAAATAAAACATTGAGAGCTGCCCTAAACAACAGTATGCAAGGCATATTGAAATTAGAGTGAGGCATAAAGCAATCACAGGTGTTGATTGGGAGAGCTAAGACAACAACGGGTGAGACAACAACGGGTAAATGGCGATGAATGGGCAGAGAGGGTCAGTTAGATACATACAGGACCTGAGTTCGAGGCTGGGGCCGACAGATAAACAAAATGAAGTACTGTGTTAATAAACAGTCCAGCAGGCATCAGCTGTATAGCCCGAGTGATCATAGGGTCCAATGAGCAGCAATAGATGAAACAGTGAGCCGTTCGGTAGCTGGTTACTATGCTAGGCGAGCGGGAGACACGGCGTTCAGTAAGCTAGTGAGCCGGCTAGCAGATGGATCTTCACCAACATCCACGACCGGTTGAGAGCACATCGGCCGAATTACTTCAGCAGACCAGTCGTGATGGATCGGCGGGGCTCCGTGTCGACAAAGGGTCCAGGCCAATTGGCAAGAGAGGTATTGTAGTTGGTGTACTTCGTTTGCTAGCCGGGAGGCTAGCTCGAGGCTAACTGGTGCATGCTTCTGGACAATAGCCACTCGGTAGCAGCTAGCTAGCTGCGATGATCCGGTGTAACGGTCCAGTGCTTGCAGCGGGAATCCGGTGATGTAATGGGAAAAAAAAGCAGTCGGATATGCTCAGGGCTGATATTGCGCTGTGCAGACTGGCAGGTATTATCTGGGCTATCCGGGCTAAAGCAGCTGGTGTCTGAGCTATAGGTAAAGACCGCTAGCAGTGGCTAACAATGACTAAATAGCTAGTAGCTAATTCGCTGGCTAGCTTCTGATGGAGGTTCCAGTTATAAGGTCTAAAAAATAGCAGATCCGTACCACATTGGGTGAGGCGGATTGCAGGAAGGTATATTTAATTTGAAAATTGAAAAAAGAGATTGAAATATAATGAAATGCATACAAAAAAAACGGAATATTTACACCGGGACAAAAACAAACACGTCTTACTGCTACGCCATCTTGGATTGAATACAGTATATCAATATTGCTATTGATATATTGATATATTGCTAATGATATAGTGATATATTGCTATTGATATAGTGATATATTGATATAGTGATGTATTGTCAATGAAATAGTGATATATTACTAATGATATAGTAATATATTGATAGTGATATAGTGGTATATTGCTAATAATATATTGATATGGTGATACATTGCTAATGATATAGTGATAAATTCCTATTGATATAGTGATATATTGCTGTTGATAAAGTGATATATTGCTATCGATATAGCGATATATTGCTATTGATATAGCGATATATTGCTATTGATATAGTGATATTTTGCTAAAGATATATTGATATAGTGATATATTGCTATTGTTATTGTGATAGATTGATATAGTGATACAATGCTAATGATATAGTGATAGATTGATATAGTGATAGACGCTGGTTTTGTACTTATTATCCAAGTATATGCATTGACAAATATATAGGTCTCCCCATAATATTTATATTGATGAAGTGTGATCATAACCATTATTTTTGCGATCCATCCATTCATTGTAGACGTCCTTCCTAATAACAATG
Source organism: Brachymystax lenok tsinlingensis (assembly GCA_030435695.1). Classification (NCBI taxonomy): domain Eukaryota; kingdom Metazoa; phylum Chordata; class Actinopteri; order Salmoniformes; family Salmonidae; genus Brachymystax; species Brachymystax lenok. The sequence continues at coordinate 9,769,735 of CM059798.1, forward strand.
CCCCACATCCTGCTTATTTTGAGCTGCTAAACGTGTTTCGTCAGGACCTCCACCAACCGAAGCTAAGTAGTATAACATTAACATGATGCCTTCTAATTGCAGTCGCTGTACTCATAATATACAGGGAAACTATCGCCTTATGGCGAGGATAGCTGTGCTGCAAGCCAAGCTTCAGACGCAATCGTTAGGCAAGGGTAATTTAAGTGTAGGAAAGGATGAAATAGCGTCTGTGTCACGATCAGCTAGGAGTGGTGGGTGTGGAGTCAGACGCAGAGAGCACGGTGTAGGGGAAAACACTCCTCTTTAATACGGCGTGTGAAATACAATGCCCAATACACGGCAGGCGCACAAACAAACAGGCGCTCAAAAACAGACACGGGCATAAAAATTATGACACACACGAACGTCCACCAAAACAGAGAAACAAGCCCGCACAAAAGGAGGCGGGCTTGATCGGCTTAAATAGCCCTAGAATAAAAACACAAAACAGGTGCAAACAATAGAATAATCAACAGAAAGGAAATGAGGATCGGTGGCAGCTAATAGGCGGTGACGACGACCGCGAACGCCGCCCGAACAGGCAGAGGAGCCACCGTCGGTGGAAGTCGTGACAGTACCCTCTCCTGACGCCGCTGCTCCTCGCAGCGCCGACAGCGGCCTCGAGGACAACCCGGAGGGCGAGGCGCAGTGCGATCCGGGTGAAGGCGGTGAAACTCCGCCAGTAGTGACGGATCCAAGATGTCCGTCACGGTACCCAGCACCTCTCCTCCGGGCGTACCCCTCCCAGTCCACGAGGTACTGCAGGCCCCTCACCCGGCGCCTAGAGTCCAGAATGGAGCGGACTGTGTGCGCCGGGGACCCTCGATGTCCAAGGGGGCCTCCGGCACCTCACCTTCCTGCAGGGGACCAGCTACCACCCGGCCTGAGGAGAGACACATGAAACGAGGGGTTAATGCGGTAGTAAGATGGAAGCTGTAGCCTATAACACACCTCGTTTATCCTCCTCAGGACTTTAAATGGCCCCACATACTGCGGCCCCAGCTTCCGGCAGGGCAAGCGGAGGGGCAGGTTCCGGGTCGAGAGCCAGACCCGGTCCCGGGTGCGAACACGGGGCCTCACTGCGATGACGGTCAGCGCTCCTCTTCTGTAGCCCACCAGCCTTTTTTAGTGATTCCTGGACGGCTCTCCAGGTCTCCTTTGAGCGCTGCACCCACTCCTCCACCGCAGGAGCTTCAGTCTGGCTCTGATGGAATGGTGCCAGGACCGGCTGGTAGCCCAACACGCACTGGAATGGTGACATGTTGGTAGAGGAGTGACGGAGTGAGTTCTGCGCCACCTCCGCCCATGGGACGTACCTCGCCCACTCCCCGGGCCGGTCCTGGCAATACGACCGCAGAAACCTACCCACCTCTTGGTTCACTCTCTCCACCTGCCCATTACTCTCCGGGTGGAAACCTGAGGTCAGGCTGATCGAGACCCCAGACGCTCCATAAACGCCCTCCACACTCGGGACGTGAACTGGGGGCCCCGATCAGAAACGATGTCCTCAGGCACCCCGTAGTGCCGGAAGACGTGGGTAAACAGGGCCTCCGCAGTCTGTAGGGCCGTAGGGAGACCGGGCAACGGGATGAGACGACAGGACTTAGAGAACCGATCCACAACGACCAGGATCGTGGTGTTCCCCTGGGACGGAGGAAGATCCGTGAGGAAATCCACCGACAGGTGAGACCATGGCCGTTGTGGAACGGGGAGGGGCTGTAACTTCCCTCTAGGCAGGTGTCTAGGAGCCTTACTCTGAGCGCACACCGAACAGGAGGAGACATACAACCTTACGTCCTTAGCCAAGGTGGGCCACCAGTATTTCCCCCTAAGACCTCGCACTGTCCTCTCAATACCAGGATGACCCGAAGAGGGTAGCACATGAGCCCATCGAATCAATTTGTCACGAACACCGAGCGGCACGTACTGGCGACCCGTAGGACACTGAGGAGGCGCAGGTTCCAACCGCCGTGCCCGCTTGATGTCCGCGTCCACCTCCCATACCACCGGTGCCACCAGACACGAAGCAGGAAGTATGGGAGTAGGCTCGATGGACCGCTCCTCGGTGTCATAGAGACGGGACAGCGCGTCGGCCTTAGTATTCTGGGAACCTGGCCTATAGGAGATCTTGAACTGAAAGCGGGTAAAAAACATGGCCCACCTGGCCTGCCGCAGATTCAGTCTCCTCGCTGCCCGGATATACTCCAGATTACGGTGGTCAGTCCAGATGAGAAAAGGGTGCTTAGCCCCCTCAAGCCAATGTCTCCACACCTTCAGGGCTCTGACCACAGCTAACAACTCCCGGTCCCCCACGTCATAGTTACGCTCCGCCGGGCCGAGCTTCCTTGAAAAGAAAGCGCAGGGACGGAGTTTCGGTGGCGTGCCCGAGCGCTGTGATAGCACGGCTCCAACACCAGCCTGAGCCACCTCCACTATGAACGCCAAAGAGGGGTCCGGATGAGCCAGCAAGGGCGCGTTAGTAAACAGCTCCTTCAACCTACTGAAAGCTCTGTCCGCCTCCGACCACCGCAACCGAGCCGCCCCCTTCAGCAGTGAGGTAATGGGAGCAGCCACCTGACCAAAACCCGGATAAACCTCCGGTAGTAATTGGCAAACCCTAAAACCGCTGCACCTCCTTTACCGTGGTCGGAGTCGGCCACCACGCACGGCTGTAATGCGGTCACACTCCATCACCACCCCAGAAGTGGAAATGCGATATCCCAGGAAGGAAACGGCTCGTTTGGAAAACACACATTTCTCCGCTTTGACGTACAGGTCATGCTCCAGCAGTCGCTCAAGTACTTTGCGCACCAGAGACACATGCGCGGCGGCGTGTGGCGAATAGATCAATATATCATCTATATACACCACCACACCCTGCCCGTGCAGGTCCCTGAGAATCTCGTCCACGAAAGATTGAAAGACGGCGGGAGCATTCTTCAACCCATACGGCATAACGAGGTACTCATAATGACCAGATGTAGTACTAAACGCTGTCATCCACTCATCTCCCTCCCGGATACGCACCAGATTATAAGCACTCCTGAGATCCAGTTTTGTGAAAAAACGCGCCCCGTGAAATGATTCAACCGCCGTAGCAATGAGAGGTAGCGGGTAACTAAATCCCACTGTGATGGCATTTAGACCTCTATAATCAATGCACGGGCGCAGACCACCCTCCTTTTTTTTCACAAAAAAGAAACTCGAGGAGACGGGTGATACGGAGGGCCGAATGTACCCCTGTCGCAGAGATTCAGTGATATAGGTCTCCATAGCCACTGTCTCCTCCTGTGACAACGGGTACACGTGACTCCTGGGAAGTGTCGCGTTTACCTGGAGGTTTATCGCGCAATCCCCTCGTCGATGAGGTGGTAATTTGGTCGCCTCTCTTTACAGAAGGCGATAGCCAAATCGGCATATTCAGAGGGAATGCGCACAGTGGAAACCTGGTCTGGACTCTCCACCGTTGTGGCACCGATGGAAACTCCATCACACCTACCTGAACACTCCTCGGACCACCCCTGGAGAGCCCCCTGTTTCCACGAAATCATAGGGTTGTGCTTAGCCAGCCAGGGAATCCCCAGCACCACTGGAAACGCAGGCGCATCAATGAGGTATAGACTAATTCGCTCACCATGACCCCCCTGCGTTACCATGTCCAGCGGAACCGTGGCCTCCCTGACCAGCCCTGACCCTAACGGTCTGCTATCTAGGGAGTGAACGGGGATGGGTTGATCTATCGATACTAGCGGAATACCTAGTCTCGAGGCGAGTCCGCGATCAATAAAGTTCCCAGCTGCGCCTGAATCGACTAGCGCCTTATGCTGGAGAGAGGGAAAAAACTCAGGGAAAGAGATTAATACAAACATGTGACCAACAGGGAGCTCTGAGTGAGTCTGGTGCCGACTCACCTGGGGTGACCGAGCAGTGCTCCGCCTGCCCTCTCGATTCCCAGAGGGACTCCCCCAGCACCGATCGGCAGTGTGTCCTCTCCGACCACAACTGGTGCAGGAGGAGCCTCCTCCTCCGGTTCCCCTCGATGCTGCCCCCCCTAACTCCATAGGGATAGGAGCGGAAGGTTCGGAAGGTGGAACAAACAGGGCCCTTCCCGACCGTCCGCGAGCCGCCAGCAGGTTGTCCAGTCGTATGGACATGTCGGTCAGCTCATCGAGGGAGAGGGTAGCGTCTCGACACGCCAACTCCCTGCGGACATCCTCCCGGAGACTACAACGGTAGTGGTCGATCAGGGCCCGGTCGTTCCACTCCGCTCCAGCAGCCAGGGTCCGAAACTCTAGAGCAAAGTCCTGTGCACTCCTCGTCTCCTGTCTAAGGTGAAACAGCCGTTCACCCGCCGCTCGGCCCTCTGGTGGGTGGTCGAACACGGCCCGGAAACGGCGGGCGAACTCCGGGTAGTTGTCCCTGGCGGAGTCTGGGCCATCCCATACAGCGTTGGCCCATTCCAGGGCTCTACCCGTCAGACAGGAGACGAGGCGCCACGCTCTCCTCCCCAGAGGGCGTCGGGCGGACGGTGGCCAGGTACAACTCCGACTGGAGCAGGAACCCCTTACATCCAGCCGCCGTCCCATCGTACTCCTTAGGGGGCGAGGCGGGCGTGCTGGATCCGGACGCCGCCGAAGGAGTGTTGAGGCAGGGAAGGTTGAGTGGGCGAGGAAGGAGACCACCCTCTCCCATCGGTCCATTCTCTCCATCATCTGGTCCATTGCCGACCCGATCCGGTGGAGGACGGTGGTGTGGTGGAGGACACGCTCCTCCATAGATGGGAGAGGGGGAGTCGCTGCTCCTGCTGACTCCATGAAGATTTGGTGCGGGCTTCTGTCACGATCAGCTAGGAGTGGTGGGTGTGGAGTCAGACGCAGAGAGCACGGTGTAGGGGAAAACACTCCTCTTTAATACGGCGTGTGAAATACAATGCCCAATACACGGCAGGCGCACAAACAAACAGGCGCTCAAAAACAGACACGGGCATAAATATGATGACACACACGAACGTCCACCAAAACAGAGAAACAAGCCCGCACAAAAGGAGGCGGGCTTGATCGGCTTAAATAGCCCTAGAATAAAAACACAAAACAGGTGCAAACAATAGAATAATCAACAGAAAGGAAATGAGGATCGGTGGCAGCTAATAGGCCCGGTGACGACGACTGCCGAACGCCGCCCGAACAGGCAGAGGAGCCACCGTCGGTGGAAGTCGTGACAGTCTGTGCCACCAGTAAGTACAGATAGTAGTATAAATCCCCTCGCACAATCCCTGCAGCCGAACAATTTTCTCATGGCTTCTGGAAGGAAATGCTGTAGCAATGCTCAACCAGTGTCGCTCATTCAGCCGACAGAAACTTTCAACCGGTTCTCCCCATTAAGCAGCGAGTCGGAGTCAGAGGCCGAGCCTTCTCTGGTCTCTACTCCTCCCGTTACGGGGTCTGAGACGCCGAGGCCTCCCACCATTAGCTCTGACAAATTGAAAACTCTAGTCATTGGCAACTCCATTACTCGCAGTATTAGACTTAAAACGAATCATCCAGCGATCATACACTGTTTACCAGGGGGCAGGGCTACCGACGTTAAGGCTAATCTGAAGATGGTGCTGTCTAAAGCTAAATCTGGCGAGTGTAGAGCGTATAGAGATATTGTTATCCACGTCGGCACCAACGATGTTAGGATGAAACAGTCAGAGGTCACCAAGCGCAACATAGCTTCAGCGTGTAAATCAGCTAGAAAGATGTGTCGGCATCGAGTAATTGTCTCTGGCCCCCTCCCAGTTAGGGGGGAGTGATGAGCTCTACAGCAGAGTCTCACAACTCAATCGCTGGTTGAAAACTGTTTTCTGCCCCACACAAAAGATAGACTTTGTAGATAACTGGCCCTCTTTCTGGGATTCACCCACAAACAGGACCAAGCCTGGCCTGTTGAGGAGTGACGGACTCCATCCTAGCTGGAGGGGTGCTCTCATCTTATCTACGAACATAGACAGGGCACTAACTCCTCTAGCTTCACAATGAGATAGGGTGCAGGCCAGGCAGCAGGCTGTTAGCCAGCATGCCAGCTTAGTGGAGTCTGCCACTAGCACAGTCAGTGTAGTCAGCTCAGCTATCCCCATTGAGACCGTGTCTGTGCCTCGACCTAGGTTGGGCAAAACTAAACATGGCGGTGTTCGCCTTAGCAATCTCACTAGAATAAAGACCTCCTCCATTCCTGCCATTATTGAACGAGATTGTGATACCTCACATCTCAAAATGGGGCTACTTAATGTTAGATCCCTCACTTCCAAGGCAATTCTAGTCAATTAACTAATCACTGATCATAATCTTGATGTGATTGGCCTGACTGAAACATGGCTTAAGCCTGATGAATTTACTGTGTTAAATGAGGCCTCACCTCCTAGTTACACTAGTGACCATATCCCACGCGCATCCCGCAAAGGCAGAGGTGTTGCTAACATTTACGATAGCAAATTTCTATTTCGTCTTTTGAGCTTCTAGTCATGAAATCTATGCAGCCTACTCAATCACTTTTTATAGCTACTGTCTACAGGCCTCCTGGGCCATATACAACGTTCCTCACTGAGTTCCCTGAATTCCTATCGGACCTTGTAGTCATGGCAGACAATATTCAAATTTTTGGTGACTTTAATATTCACATGGAAAAGCCCACAGACCCACTCCAAAAGGCTTTTGGAGCCATCATCGACTCTGTCGGTTTTGTCCAACATGTCTCCGGACCTACTCACTGCCACAGTCATACTCTGGACCTAGTTTTGTCCCGTGGAATAAATGTTGTGGATCTTAATGTTTTTCCTCATAATCCTGGACTATCGGACCACCATTTTATTACGTTTGAAATCGCAACAAATAATCTGCTCAGACCCCAACCAAGGATCATCAAAAGTCGTGCTATAAATTCTCGGACAACCCAAAGATTCCTAGATGCCCTTCCAGAATCCTTCCACCTACCCAAGGACGTCAGAGTGCAAAAATCAGTTAACCACCTAACTGAGGAACTCAATGTAACCTTGCTCTATACCCTAGATGCAGTCGCACCCCCTAAAAACAAAAAACATTTGCCATAAAAAACTAGCTCCCTGGTATACAGAAAATACCCGAGCTCTGAAGCAAGCTTCCAGAAAATTGGAACGGAAATGACGCCACACCAAACTGGAAGTCTTCCGACTAGCTTGGAAAGACAGTACCGTGCAGTATCGAAGAGCCCTCACTGCTGCTCGATCATCCTATTTTTCCAAGTTAATTGAGGAAAATAATTTTGATACTGTCGCAAAGCTAACTAAAAAGCAGCATTCCCCCAAGAGAGGATGGCTTTCACTTTGGCAGTGATACATTCATGAACTTCTTTGAGGAAAAGATCATGATCATTAGAAAGCAAATTACGGACTCCTCTTTAAATCTGCGTATTCCTCCAAACCTCAGTTGTCCTGAGTCCACACAACTTTGCCAGGACATAAAATCAAGAGAGACACTCAAGTTTTTTAGTACCATAACTCTTGACACATTGATGAAAATGATCATGGCCTCTAAACCTTCAAGCTGCATACTGGACCCTATTCCAACTAAACTACTGAAAGAGCTGCTTCCTGTGCTTGGCCCTCCTATGTTGAACATAATAAACAGCTCTCCGGATGTGTACCAAACTCACTAAAAGTGGCAGTAATAAAGCCTCTCTTGAAAAAGCCAAACCTTGACCCAGAAAATATAAAAAACTATCGGCCTATATCGAATCTTCCATTCATCTAAAAAAATTTAGATAAAGCTGTTGCGCAGCAACTCACTGCCTTCTTGAAGACAAACAATGTATACGAAACGCTTCAGTCTGGTTTTAGACCCCATCATAGCACTGAGACTGCACTTGTGAAGGTGGTAAATTACCTTTTAATGGCGTCAGACTGAGGCTCTGCAACTGTCCTCCTGCTCCTAGACCTTAGTGCTGCTTTTGATACCATCGATCACCACATTCTTTTGGAGAGATTGGAAACCCAAATTGGTCTACATGGACAAGTTCTAGCCTGGTTTAGATCTTATCTGTCGGAAAGATATCAGTTTGTCTCTGTGGATGGTTTGTCCTCTGACAAATCAACTGTAAACTTCGGTGTTCCTCAAGGCTCTGTTTTGGGACCACTATTGTTTTCACTATATATTTTACCACTTGGTGATGTCATTCGGAAACATAATGTTAACTTTCACTGCTACGCGGATGACACACAGCTGTACATTTCGATGAAACATGGTGAAGCCCCAAAATTGCCCTCCCTGGAAGCCTGTGTTTCAGACATAAGGAAGTGGATGGCGGAAAATGTTCTACTTTTAAACTCTGACAAAACAGAGATGCTAATTCTAGGTCCCAAGAAACAAAGAGATCTTCTGTTGAATCTGACAATTAATCTTAATGGTTGTACAATCGTCTCAAATAAAACTGTGAAGGACCTCGGCGTTACTCTGGACCCTGATCTCTCTTTTGACGAACATATCAAGACTGTTTCAAGGACAGCTTTTTTCCATCTACGTAACATTGTAAAAATCTGAAACTTTCTGTCCAAAAATGATGCAGAAAAGTGAATCCATGCATTTGTAACTTCTAGGTTAGACTACTGCAATGCTTTATTTTCCGGCTACCCGGATAAAGCACTAAATAAACTTCAGTTAGTGCTAAACACGGCTGCTAGAATCTTGACTAGAACCCAAAAATGTGATCATCTTACTCCAGTACTAGCCTCTCTACACTGGCTTCCAGTTAAGGCAAGGGCTGATTTCAAGGTTTTACTGCTAACCTACAAAGCATTACATGGGCTTGCTCCTACCTATCTTTCCGATTTGGTCCTGCCGTACATACCTACACGTACGCTACGGTCACAAGACGCAGGCCTCCTTACTGTCCCTAGAATTTCTAAGCAAACAGCTGGAGGCAGGGCTTTTTCCTATAGAGTTTAATTTTTATGGAATAGTCTGCCTATCCATGTGAGAGACGTAGACTCGGTCTCAACCTTTAAGTCTTTATTGAAGACTCATCTCTTCAGTAGGTCCAATGATTGAGTGTAGTTTGGCCCAGGAGTGTGAAGGTGAACGGAAAGGCACTGGAGCAACGAACCACCCTTACTGTCTTTGCCTGGCCGGTTCCCCTCCACTGGGATTCTCTGCCTCTAACTCTATAACAGGGGCTGAATCACTGGCTTACTGGTGCCGTGGCGGAGATCTTGTGGGCTATACTCGGCCTTGTCTCAGGATGGTAAGTTGGTGGTTGAAGATATCCCTCTAGTGGTGTGGGGGCTGTGCTAAATACATTATGGACAGTATATGAATACTGCTCCACTGTTGGATCTAGAAGCATAAGCATTTCGCTACACTCGCAATAACATCTGCTAACCATGTGTATGTGACCAATAAAATTTGATTTGATTTGATGAATAGAAAAAAGGTGTGTACAGCTGTAGTTATATAGGATGAGTCTTGACCAGAATACAGTATATACATATAAAGTGGGTAAAACAGTACATTAACATTAGTAAAGTGACCAGGGTTCAAAGCAGAGTACCGGGTGGTAGCTGGCTAGTAACAGTGACGAAGGTTCAGGGCAGAGTACTGGGCGGATGCCGGCTAGTGGTGACTGTTTAACAGTCCTTTGTTAACCAAGGGCTATACAATAGTTCAACCAGGACTCGGGGGTAGACATAACATAGTAAATGTAAATCTTGGACACTCCAATTAGTATAATATGTTACGTTTCGTAGGGTATGTATTAATTTGTGGATGCCGATCATTCATTTCGTATGATATGCTACGATTTACAATTCATACGACATCTTACGTATTGCAATACATACAATATCTTACAAATTTGCTAAGCGCTACGAATTTGTTGCAGTGGCTAACACTAACATTAGCTAGGTGGCTAACAGCTGGGTTAGAAGTTAGGGTTACTGTTAAAGGTTAGGGTTAGGAGTAAGGTTAAAGGGTTAAGTTTAGGGTTAGACGAAGGTTTAGCTAACATGTTAAGTATCTCAAAAGTAGTAAGTAGTTGCAAATTTGCTAATTAGTTAAAATGGTATAGTTGTCTGTGATGCGAATCAAATGCGCAACCTAGACGTTTGCATTATACACCCACCCATCCACCCCGACCAACTACCTTACTTTTGTTTTTGCCTTACGTAACCATCTGTCTTATGTAACCATACCAAACATAACATATCGTACTCATTTGAGTGTCCTGGATTTACATTTACTATTGTAACGACCCTGGGCATGCTTTTGCGGCACAGTCAATAGAGCGCTGGACTTCGGGCTAGAAGGTCGAGGGTTCGAGACCTGCTCCCTGCCTGTTTCATTACACTATGTTACATCTAGTTTATGAGACCAGACTGATTAGTTTCATGTGATCTATAAAAACAATTGTCACGTTCGTTGGCTGTTCTCTATGTGAATTGGTGGATATTCTGGTGTGGTTTGTACACTTTGCGCTATTGGACAATGCAGTATAGAGTTTATATAAAATACTGATCACTTAAATGCTATATGAGTACATAATAGTCAACTTAGATGCATAGTAGTTCCCCACGTTACACACAGTGAAAGTCAGTGCCTTTGTCGAGCTCTCACATAAAGATATATCGTAGCGTAAAGTAGTGTTCGGGATGGATTCTCTGAAAACATTGCTGCTATGGAACAGCTGTGTGAGGCAGGAATACCTATAGGGGTCAGAAGTCATACCAGCACCACAATACGTTGCTCCCTTTTGACCTCCTCCTTTTCCGCAGCAACCAGTGATCTGGGTCAACAGCGTCAATGGCTTCCGTCCCTCTCTTCACCCCTACCTGGGCTCGAACCAGGGACCCTCTGCACTCATCAACAACTGACACCCACAAAGCATCGTTACCCATCACTCCACAAAGGCCCCTCTGCAAGGGGAACAAATATTTCAAGGTCTCAGAGCGAGTGACGTCACCAATTGAAACGCTATGAGCGCGCACCTAAATACATAATACTTGTGTGTGTGCATTTGTTTGTTTGTGTGTGTGTGTTCATATGCTGTTGCTCTCTCTCTCCTCCTTTCCATACACCCCTCCCCTCTCTCTCTCTCTCTCTTTCTCTCTCTCTCTCTCTCCCCCTCTCAGGAGTGAGAGTACAGTGCAGCTCCAGAGGCTCTTTGACAGTGACAATTACTGTCTGATCCTCCCCCCGGACCTCAAGTCAGCCATAGCTGCCGTCACATACATGGCTGAGCAGCTAAAGAAGCAGGATGGCACAGCCTCGATGAGCACCACACACACACACACACACACAACCTCCCCCTCGCTTCTCATTACATTCATCTCCGTTCTCTAGTCCCAGAGCACAGTGTTCCTAGCATGCTCTGGTGATGTCCATGTGTCACTGCAGACATGCTGTACTTCATTCTTCAATACTTACATGGTTACGTACAGTGCCTTCGGAAAGTGTTCAGACCCCTTGACTTATTGACATAAGTATTCAGACCCTTTGCTCAAAATTGAACTGTTTCCATTGATCGTCCTTGAGATGTTTCTACAACTTGATTGGAGTCCACCTGAGGTAAATTGATTGGACATGATTTGGAAAGGCACACACCTGTCTATATAAGGTTAATCTATGGTTTGACCTCTTGTGATATTTAAAGACTGAATCCCTGAACCAACCATTGTCGAATAATTATTCTCTGTAGAGAGGTTGGCCTTGGTTCCAGTCTGCTGGATGCCAGTCTGCTGGATGCCAGTCTGTATTTGCTCTCTTGCTAAATCCTTATGGAATTATCGTGCCATGTTTGGCTCGGCAATAACAGAAAGGGAGTTGGCAAGATCACAAACAGATCTGGGACCAGGCTATAGTAGAAGGGTATAGTAGTTTCTCTAGTCTGAGTGTAAAGGTCCCATGCTTGTATTGGCAGATTGACTCAAATGTTGGCCTCATTATTAAACTCAACATCCTCTTATACCAAGTTATACTAATGACCCATTCAATCAGTCTGTATCTAAAAAAGCACCTTATTCAGTATATAGTGATAGGCCTGTGGTCAAAAGTAGTGCACTATATAGGTAATAGTGTTCTGTTTAGGGTGCAGCCCTAGAATGATTTATATAGGTTGAAATTAAAAAGCAAATAATGTTTTGGGAGTGCGAAATAATGGTGATTAACCTCTCATCGCCTGCAGTTGGTCATTTAGACAGAGGGGGGCAGCAGACTGCACTGTATATTCACCTGCTACTGTTATTAGCTCCACTCTGCTGGGTTTGTGAGCATGTGACTGCATTACTGTTGCTTTCACTTTGAGTTTGAGCTATTTCCAAAGTCTTGAGGAGATACACAACACCTCACAACAGGAGTTTTTGTAGAACACATTTACTTACATCATGTAATATGTACAGTACCAGTCAAAGGTTTGGACACTCCAACTCATTCAAGGGTTTTTCTTTATTTTTACTATTTTCTACATTGTAGAAAAATAGTGAAGACATCACAACTATGAAAGAACACATATGGAATCATGTAGTAACCAAAAAAGTGTTAAACAAATAAAAATGTATTTTTTATTTGAGATTCTTCAAAGTACCCACCCTTTTACCTTAACGACAGCTTTGCACACTCTTGGAATTCTCTCAAATAGCTTCATGAGGTAGTCACCTGGAATGCATTTTAATTTACAGGTGTGCCTCGTTAAAAGTTAATTTGTGGAATTTCTTTCCTTCTTAATGCGTTTGAGGCAATCAGTTGTGTTGTGACAAGGTAGGGGTGGTATACAGAAGACAGGCCTATTTGGTAAAGGTCCAAGTCTAACCCTAACCCTGAGTCCAAATTTGGGTTCCAACCGCTGTGTCTTTGTGAGACGCAGAGTAGGTGAACGGATGATCTCTGCATGTGTGGTTCCCACCATGAAGCATGGAGGAGGAGGTGTGATGGTGTGGGGGCGCGTTGCTCGTGACACTGTCAGTGATTTATTTAGAATTCAAGGCACACTTAACCAGCATGGCTACCACAGCATTCTGCAGCGATAGGCCATCCCATCTGGTTTGCGCTTAGTGGGACTATCATTTGTTTTTCAACAGGACAATGATCCAACACACCTCCAGGCTGTGTAAGGGCTATTTGACCAAGAAGGAGAGTGATGGAGTACTACATCAGATGACCTGGCCTCCACAAACACCTGACCTCAACCCAATTGAGATGGTTTGAGATCAGTTGGACCGCAGAGTGAAGGAAAAGCAGCCAACAAGTGCTCAGCATATGTGGGAACTCCTTCAAGACTGTTGGAAAAGCATTCCAGGTGAAGCTGGTTGATAGAATGCCAAGAGTGTGCAAAGCTGTCATCAAGGCAAAGGGTGGCTACTTTAAAACTTTTTTGGTTACTACATGATTCCATATGTGTTATTTAATAGTTGTGATGTCTTCGCTATTATTCTACAATGTAGAAAATAGTAAAAATAATGAAAAAAACATTGAATGAGTAGGTGTGTCCAAACTTTTGACTGGTACTGTATGTTTTCTTTTCACAATGATAATGGTTAAATATGCCTGCTCTAGAGACACTGTAAATTAATAGATTATTTATGAACTACTTCTATGGTTCACACTATTTATGTAGGTTGTCTTTGTTTTAATTTTCACATATTAATCTTCCACCTATTGTTAAGAATTCCAAAAAAGTTCTCCATGTTGAAAGATAACTGTCCTCAACAACACTCTCAAACTGTTACATAACATTGTTTTCTAATTGAACTGTCCCCCTTCTTTCCTCCCTCTCCTCATCTCTAACCCTGCCCCTTGATTACTTTGAAGTTCACAGCCACCTAGCAAACACAGGACTACACTATGTGCTTTATAACCTTGGGAGCGGCCTACTTATAGGCCACTCTCATACCGGTGGCCTATAATTGTCCTCAGACTCAGCTTACTCTCTCCCAAATACTCTTTAAATCAAATGTTATTGGTCATGTACACATATTTTGCAGTTGTTATCACAGGTGCAGCGAAATGCTTATTTCTACCTCCGACATTGTATTATACTTAACAATACACACAAATCCCCAAAATAAAAAGAAATGAATTAAGAAATATCTGAATATAAATATATACAGTGCCTTCGGAAAGTATTCAGACCCTTTGACTTTTTCCACATTTTGTTAGGTTACAGCCTTATTCTAAAATTGATTAAATTGTTTTTTCCCCCTCATCAATCTACACACACTACCTGATAATGACAAAGCAAAAACTGAAATATCACATTTACATAAACATTCCGACCCTTTACTCAGTACTTTGTTGAAAGACCTTTGACAGTGATTACAGCCGGGAGTCTTCTTGGGTATGACGATACAAGCTTGGCACACCTCTATTTGGGGAGTTTCTCCTATTTTTCTCTGCAGATCCTCTCAAGCTCTGTCAGGTTGGATGGGGAGCGTTTCTGCACAGCTATTTTCAGGTCTCTCCAGAGATGTTCGCTCTGGAGCAGGTTTTAATCAAGGATCTCTTTGTACTTTGCTCCGTTTATCTTTGCATCGATCCTGACTAGTCTCCCTGTCCCTGCAGATGGAAAACATCCCCACAGCATGATGCTGCCACCATGCTTCACCGTAGGGATGGTGCCAGGTTTCCTCCAGAAGTGACGCTTGGCATTCAGGCCACAGAATTCAATCTTGGTTTCATCAGACCAAAGAATCAGACCAGCCGGACTGTCATGTACCTTTTACTGAGGAGTGGCTTCTGTCTGGTCACTCTACCATAAAGGCCTGATTGGTGGAGAGCTGCACAGATGGTTGTCCTTCTGGAAGGTTCTCCCGTCTCCACAGAGGAACTATGGAGCTCTGTCAGAGTGACCATCGGGTTCTTGGTCACCTCCCTGACAATGGCCCTTCTCCCCCGATTGTTCAGTTTGGCCAGGCAGCCAGCTCTAGGATAAGTCTTGGTGGTTCCAAAGTTCTTCCATTTAAGAATGATGGAAGCCACTGTGTTGGGGACCTTTGGTACCCTTCCCCAGATCTGTGCCTCGACACAATACTGTCTCGGAGCTCTATGGACAATTCCTTCGACCTCATGACTGTTTTTTGCTCTGACATGCACTGTCAAATGTGAGACCTTATATAGACAGGTGTGTGCCTTTCCAAATCATGTCCAATCAATTGAATTTACCACAGGTGGACTCCAATCAAGTTGTAGAAACATCTCAAGGATGATCAATGGAAACAGGATGCACCTGAGCTCAATTTCGGGTCTCATAGCAAAGGGTCTGAATACTTATGTAAATAAGGTGTTTCTGATTTTTTATAAATTTGCAAAAATGTCTAAACAGTTCTTGCTTTGTCATTATGGGGTATTGTGTGTAGATTTTTTTTATTTAATTCATTTTAGAATTAAGCTGTAACGTAACAAAATGTGGTTAAACTCAAGGGGTCAGAATACTTTCCGAAGGCACTGTATGTATGCGTATATAATGGTGTGTATAGACATTATGGACAGTATATGAACAGGAAAGGTGTGTACAGCAGTAGTGATACAGTATAGGATGAGCCTTGAGTGGAATACAGTATATACATATGAAGTGGGAAAAACAGTATGTAAACATTATTAAGGTCCTTGATGACCTTGTGGGCCTTCCTGTAACACCGGGTGATGTAGATTAATTGGTGGTAATTTTTTTCATTGCCAGGTCTCCTTTGAAAGAGAGGTATTTTGATCTCAATGGGACAACCTGGTAAAGGAAAGGTTCAATACAAACCATCAACTGAGGTATGAGTACAAACTACGATGACATTCGCTACATACTGTATTCTTCTGTTTAACCAGTCATCAAAACATGTTTTCACTCCCATACGGGTT
Source organism: Brachymystax lenok tsinlingensis (assembly GCA_030435695.1). Classification (NCBI taxonomy): domain Eukaryota; kingdom Metazoa; phylum Chordata; class Actinopteri; order Salmoniformes; family Salmonidae; genus Brachymystax; species Brachymystax lenok. The sequence continues at coordinate 9,785,619 of CM059798.1, forward strand.
AAATGGACAATGGGCCATGAAGTTGAGTACACACATACTAAACGGAAAGCACATTACCTCTCTTAGTGTAGTTTGACATGAGAAAGGAACCCAAAAGATCAAGACAATGTCCCCTGGACTATCCTGCTATCTATGGACTAAAGGCTTACCTTGTTGCATAAGAAGCTAGAGAATGTAACTGAGCAATATAGAGAGAAATTAGGGAGAGAGAAAGAAAGAGAGAGTCAGGGAGAGAGGGAGAAAAGAAAGGTGGAGGAGGGAGTCACTCTTTCCTATTACCCTGTTGTGGACTGTTGGCTTTTCAGGGAAAGCCGTAGGACCCAGCATGTTTTATTGTTAACGGTTCAGTGGCTTCCAAGGGAGCTTGCAGGACTTAAATCACTGCTTTTCACTGGGCTCCACTTTCTCCAACACCAGAGGAGGGCAGGGGGCCAGCGGGAGAAAGGCAGAGATGTTAGCCTTGCCCTTCTTAAGAGCTGATTTAGCTGTTTTTGCTCTCCCATCGAGCAGTGCAACGGCAAAAAAAAAGACAAATGTGTGTTTTCCGGGGGGGAAAGGGCGGTAAAAGAGAACGGGAAGGAGAGACTGAGGGAGAGAACAGTTTCTTTTGTGTGTCCTGGTGCCCTGGTTCCAATAACGGCCAATAGGACGATAGATGAATCACACTGTAACCAGGAGCAACGGCACCGGTGATCAGCACTGAGAGAGCTATAGGGGTTACCCTGAGGAGAAGTTACATACCCCTTCTCCTTTTCCCCCTCTCCTCCTCTACGTCCACGTTTTCTCAGAGTCAAGCTATAGGACTAGAGGACATTCCTTAAGTTACAGGGAGCTTCTCCCCAGCAACAATGGGCCATTTGTTGGTCCTCTGAGCCCAGCATCGAGGCTCCGGGCCTAGCTAGGAAGAGGCTGAACACTAGCCTCGTTTATACCTGACTCTAACATGGGTCCTTTGTCCTGATCTTGTCCACATTCTGATTGTGCCCACATTTTCTGAAATATGTCAACACATGGTATTAAAATGTGTCTCATATCTGTCCACTGTGTCTGCATTGTGACCAGATGTCCTTGTGACTCCCTGTCGGCTAGGCAAATGATTTGACAGCTATAACATTTAATTATTAATTTTAAGTCAAATAGTGATGCCATAAGTCAATGGTGTAACCTGTCAATGATTTAAGAAGATGGGATAATGATGATTTAATGGTTTCACTGTCCATATCTCTCTGATATCCAGACACAAGGGGCGCCTACTAGCTTAGGAGGTGGTCAGGAAGATCTGATCACAAGCAGATCACAATGCATCTTTTAGTCGTCTATACCTGTCTGAAAACAATCACAATGTGGACAAGATCAGGACAAAGGATGCATTGTTAGAACCAGGTATAAACAGGGCTACTGGCTGCAGGGTGGGGAGATGAAGGGTGCTGGTGGAGGAGGGGAGGGCGGAGATTCAAGGGACGGAGGAGGGGTGATTGGGGAGGGGGCTCAGCCCTGCCCTTGGGACATCCTGTAGCCTACTATGCTATGTGAGAAACACCCATCAAGCTCGAACTATGTATTATTTTACTTTTAATACACTGGTAGCTTGCAAAAATCCCAGTATTCTGGCACTGCAGATAAGATTTCCTCCCGAGCGTCTATGATCATAGCTTCCTCCCAGTGTCTGGCTGTGGATCGGGGTTTCCTAGCTGTGTGAAGTCACACACACTGTGGCGCCAGTCATGTTGCTCTCGGGACAATGGCGGTCATTGTTTTACGATTACTGCCCAATCACAACCAGGAAGTGAAGTGAAGTGCTCATTGGATGATTAATTGATTCAGCCAGTATGACAGCTCTAGGAGTAGTTCCGTGTAGCTCAGTTGGTAGAGCATGGCACTTGCACTGCCAGGGTTGTAGATTCGATCCTCACGGGGAACTAGTATGAAAATGTATGCACTCACAACTGTAACTTTCTATGGATGAGAGCATCTGCTAAATTATGTAAATTAAATACTCTAAGGAGATCATTATATGTGGACTAGATGGGTAAGGGATCAGATTCGGGGTCAGTTGATTCAACTATAGGCCTACTCTAACAAGTAGTGCCAAACAGAATTGGCAATGATTCCTTTAATGTAGCCCATGACAAAATATCTAAAATATGAACTCAAATGTGCTTGCAATTGATTCAAATCAAGCCAAAGTTGGCCACAAAATATTAAATGAATCCTTTAGAAAAAATGCTGAAAACCATCAGATTCCAACTGGCCCCACCAGGGTTGGAGTCGCTTCCATTTAAATTGCAGTCAATTCAGAAAGTAAACCCAATTACAAATGTTCCTCTTTGAAGATAATTGGAACTGTGTCATTTCAGTGTACTGAATTGACTGGAATTTTGCATTTTTCAAACACCTGAAACAGCTTTTTCCTGCAATCTAGAGACATAATCATTATGCCTAATTCTGTGTAGAAAAATATGTCCATTTGTCTGCTTAGGTCATCTAAGCATACCACTTTATACCACATCTAAGCATACCACTGTCCAATTGTAATTTTAATGAGGGTGTCATTCTGACTGTTGTAAATCACACATCTCAATATACTGCACTAACATGCCTAGGATATTACATCCAATTTACAACACAGCACATGGGATCATAACACACATCATCAATACAGGCACATATCCTGGCATTATAATTAATACACAAATATCATGATATTATCATATGGTACCAGATTACATTTAAACCAAGTATTCATCTGCAGATGTAAGCATACCTCTTCATCTGTCTGTATCCTCCTGACTGGAGGTTATATTTTTTAAGAAACTAAAAATGCTTCTCTGTATCGCTGCTAAAATCTGGGTAAACGATTGAAAGGAATGTGAATGTTATTCAGTACATTTAGTAATTGCTTGCTTTTCTAAAGTCTAGACAATAAAAATAATATTATTCCGACAAAGATTTTATCAAAGATTGAAAATATTCGAATGGGGTGTATTCTGTTTTTAAATTACATAACAAACAAGGTTTACCTACTAAACTGAACAATGCAACATGATTCAACACAAGACTAAAGTATTATAAAGAATCCGGTGGATATTTTGGTAACATTTTACTTAAAGCATTCACGTATACTGATGTCTAACTTGTTATAAGCACATATAACCCTATATAATGTTATTAACAAGGCCTATAATGCTATCTCTCTTTATACAAATGCATATCTATGACTACAAGGAAAGGCATCACTAACTGGTAAACAAGTTCTAAGAAAAGGTCAACTACTGTCAGCCGGACAACTAGAGCTAGAGGAACAACCTCTTTCTCGGAATGCAGGAGTAGCCAAATCAATGGGCGTGACATAACGGTAACTGCCACGGGAGGAGGGGATGCGAGAAGAGACCTACGCATCACCGGGCACCGGACACCTCTCGCGCGCACACCAAAACAGAATTTAAATATTCCGTCCGCACTCTCACTACTACAGTATTCAAGGCGCGGCTCGAACTATAACAGGCAACAGGTGTAAAGGAGATAGAGAAGCAAAACTTTTTTTCCACTCAGAGATTGTGTGTGTGTAAAATGTTCATAGATAGACAGACCTAATTAAAAGGATAACGACAGCAGGTGTAGTGAGAAAGGGAAGGCTGCAAGAGAACATTAGCCTTTGGACACGCGCACCCAAAGGATTATTTGTTTTTTCGCAACAGAAACGTATTTATTTAGGAATCAAAATAATTCACAAAATCTTTTTTTTCAATATGGCAAACTCGGGAATTCAACTTTTAGGATTCGCCCTGTCACTCGTCGGTGTTATTGCACTCATTGTGGGGACCATTCTGCCACAGTGGAAGATGTCTGCGTACATAGGAGACAACATCATAACGGCGGTTGCCATGTACCAAGGATTATGGATGTCATGCGCTTTTCAGAGCACAGGGCAGCTCCAATGTAAAATATATGACTCGATCCTGCAGCTCGACAGTAAGTATAGATGCTTTAAATAGGCAATCAGAAGTTGAAACAATAAGAAAGTGATCCCCGCCCCTGTTTTAGTAAAAAAGCTGATTGATGTGTCTGGAGAAATACACCCACTCTCAAATTCATAGACAGAGCTATGGATACAAGGACTGACCATCCGTTATATCAATATTATAGTTTTACCCATGCTTCAAGGTTATATAGTGTTTGTTTACGTTTACTTTCTTTACATTATTGGAGTAAAACGATGTTATATTTTGGGTTCTGATGGGGTAGGACAGTTGAAGTAAGCTCATGAGGCAGTTCTAAGTTATATTCTTCAAGAATCAATGGGTACATATCATTAATTTATCATTTCCAAAAAGGGATGTAGCAACTGCAGATTGCCCATTTAAGCAAACTATTTAATTTATGCCATGCTTATTTTTTCTTTCACTGTCTGTGACTATATGTGCATCCTGTGCAGCACTTTATTGTATATTCACTATTATCTAATTATAAAAGGAGGATTTCCATGAAGATGGTGACCTCACTTGTGTCAGGAAGTCTCATGTTGTACCAGTAAATAGTATTGATTGATGGGAGATACAGGTGAGCAGACACCTGAGACGGCCAGCTGAGGTTCCCCACACTCCCCTTTATGGAGCAGTGCATCCTCAATCTAGCACATTGGTGCCACTGATGAAGGTGTTGGCTCGGAGCTGTTAGTCAGTCATTACTCCTCATGGTTATCCTTTAGTAGCACCCTTTGTGTTAACATACAGTGGGATATTGTTAACTTCTGGCACCCTCTCACCAACCTCCCCACCCACCTCCACCCCTCTCTGCTGTATATTCTGCCAGAGACGACTTGGTCCTAACGACCTAACGGTAAACAACCAGAAGAATACAGAACACAGGAGTAGCCATGGCGACAGCAGCACAGTACCCTGTACAGGAATTGTACCTCCTCCTCCCACTTTGGTTCGCCCCAAACCCTTAGGGCACCATGATGACGAGAACCAGGGTGTGATTTGATACAACCCCATCTACTCCTGTTGGTTTCTCTGGTCATAGTTGTTGGTGTGAGGGGTTCCATTGAACAGAGAGGCTTGTTCAGATTCAGAACACTTGGGGGAGGTCACAGTTTTAAATTGTTGTAACTGCACCTGATGACGGAGAACAGATTTGGGGGTTATTGGAAAGGTACAAGGGGGTCAGGGTGGTACAGTGGGGTACATGGGGATGGGGTACAGATGTGATGGGGTGATGTTCCATGCTGGTGAACGGACCCTCGTTGTGTGTTTAAAGTACAGCAGAAGACATCACCCTCTCCTCCCTCTCCTCCCCACCCACAGTTGCCCTCTCTCCCACCCCCATCCTCAAATCAAATGTTATTGGTCACATACACATATTTAGCAGATGTTATTGCGGGTGCAGCAAAAATGCTTGAGTTCCTAGCTCCAACAGTGCAGTAGCATCTAACAATTCACATCAATACACACCAATCTAAAAGTAAAAGAAATGTACTCTCCCTCTCTCTCCTTCCCTCCCTCCCTTTCTCAGGGATGGAGGGTTGTGTTTGTGAGCTCAGGGATGGCTTGGACTGGCACAGACTGGTTCAGGGTGGACCAAGGAGGTACTCTCCCTCTCTCTCTCCCACCCTCTGTCAGTTTTATGAGGGAGGTGACAGATTAGGGTGTCCTGACAGTAGCTTTCACTGCCCCCTTCCCCTCAACAAAAGAGAGAGAGTGTGAAAGAGAGAGAGCGAGACAGAGAGAGAAAGGGAGAGAGAGGTGGAGGGAGAGGGAGGGTGTATCTCATGGTTTCTCATCCAGGAAAAACACACATTAAAGTATCCCGTCAGCTTCATGTGAATGTATTTCACAACCATTAGACACGCACATTAAACCCCACTGATACATAGAGCTGTGTTTATAAAGTCACTTTTTTAAATACAATACTTTGTGAACACCATATTGTATATGATCCACTGTTGGGGTTGGATTGTGTTGATAATGTATATTTTATATTTGTTCACATCTTTTGCTTACTTGCTGATAAAAAAACAAAAGTTTATTAATTGACATTTGCAATATATCTCCCATGCCTATAAATGAAAGCTTTCTATACAATATCCTTCTATAACTGTACCATATCTATCTCTCTCTCACACACACACCCTCCCTCATTCTCTCACTATCTTGCTACTCCTTTCCCTCCTCTCCCTCATCCCTCTCTCGCTCCCCTCCCTGGTGTTTGTGTGTGTGTGTGTCTCAGGTGCTCTCCAGGCCACCCGTGCCCTGATGATCGTTGGCATCATCGTATCCATCGCTGGGCTGGGCGTGGCCACCATGGGCATGAAGTGTACCACCTGCGGAGGGAACAACAAAGTGCGCAAGTCTCGTACCGCCATGACTGGAGGCATCATCCTACTGATTGGAGGTGAGAGAAGGAGGGAGAGAAAGAGAGAGAGATCCGGAGAATCACCACAAACATATGTATTTTCTTAGGGTCCAGAGTTTTCCCTACATGATTAAATGACTTGGTCATGAAAATCTCCGGGCCCTACTTTTGTAAAAAAAAATCTAAGCTGGTCTGAGATCCGTGCTCATTAGATCACTTGGTCATTCTTGTCCATAACAGGAGCTATAGAAAAAGATCAAGAGAGAATCACCACAGTCAGTTTGTCACCATTATAAATGAGGGGTTTGTTCCTCTTGTCTGGCCACCAGCTGCTCTCCCACTCATCTAAACCTGGCGAATACTTTCGGGTCAAAACGTTGCACAATAAAAGTCCCACTCATCTACCCAGGTTCCCCTGGAGATCACAGAGGGAGAGAATGGGCACGTTTTACTGACTGTGGCTATTACTCTGACACTATTCCCTATTTAGTGCACTACTTTTCACTAGTCAAATGTCACTGGTCACCGGTGGTCAAATGTAGGGCACTATATAGGGAATAGGGTGTCATTTGGGACACAGCTTGTTACTGTTATATAAGAGGTGATTAGAAACTCTCATAGAACAATGCCAGTAAAAAGCTAATGGGTCTCAGAGTAGAAAAAAATACGTATGTTTTATTGTCACATTCACCAGATAAGTGCACTGAAATGTGTTGTTTTAAATTTTTGTAGACACTCTTATCCAGAGCAATTAGGGTTAAGTGCCTTGCTCAAGGGCACATTGACAGGTTTTTCAGCTAGTCATCTCAGGAATTTGAACTAGCTACCTTTCGGTTACTGGCCCAATGCTCTTAACCTTCAGACTACCTGCAATTTTACAGGTCTAAAGTGTCTCAGAGTAGGTGTGTTGATCTAGGATCAGTTTTGCCGTTTAGATTATAATGAACGAACCGGGGGGACCTGATCTTAGATCCTGTGAAAACTCTTATAGGACAATGGCAGTATGGTCGGGGGAAGGGGTGACTTAATAGCTAACCACCCATTGACTTCTTGAGAAGTGTTTGGCTCCTCTCTCTCAAATACCTATTGATGATGCCTGGATGTACTGATCTGCCATTGTCTTATGGGCTATCATAACATTACCTAGGTAACATTGTCTGCCAAACCCCATTTCTGCCTCGAAACCGTCTCAATTAATCTAAGCTAAAACAATACATCTGTCAATAATAGGGCTGTGGCGGTCATGACATTTTGTCAGCTGTTGATTGTCAAGCAAATAACTGCCGGTCTCATGGTTCTCATGGTTCCCCCAAAGCCAATTCCTCCTTTGGCCGACTTTCCTTCCAGTTCTCTGCTGCCAATGACTGGAATGAACTACAAAAATCTCTGAAACTGGAGACACTTATCTCCCTAACCAGCTTTAAGCACCAGCTGTCAGAGCAGCTCACAGACCCCTGCACCTGTATATTGCCCATCTGTAAATAGCCCAACCAACTACCTCATCCCCTACCATATTTATTTATTTATCTTGTTCCCTTGCACCCCAGTTTTTCTACATTGCACATTAATTTACTGCACATCTACCATTCCAGTGTTTATATGCTATATTGTAATTACTTTGCCACCATGGTCCATTTGTTGCCTTACCTTCCTTATCCTACCTCATTTGCACTCTTTGTATATAGATTTGTTTTTTTTTCTACTTTATTATTGACTGTATATTTGTTTTACTCCATGTGTAACTCTGTGTTGTTGTATGTGTCGAACTGCTTTGCTTTATCTTGGCCAGGTCGCAGTTGTAAATGAGAACTTGTTCTCAACTTGCCTACCTGGTTAAATAAAGGTGAAATAAATATAATAAAAATTGACTGTTAATTAACATAAACACGTTTAGCATCTCCTGGCTTCCACGCATAGCCTATAAATCACTGACTTTGGAATGTCTACATTAACATTAAGTATAATAAATCCATTTAATATAGCCTACACCACCACAATAAAACCATTATTTATTTTAGACAGATCTAAAGAAACATGATATGAAGAAAATGTAGTCTATTTCAGAAGAACAGAATAGCATGCCCTGACATTATGTTAGGCCCTGATCTGGCTATGCCATATGGCTGTGGGATACACTAGTTCATTTAGCAAACAAGATTGGCTTAGAATTCCGTGGCAATATTTTATATTATTTTCTAGTATGAAGAATACAATTGAAAATATCTGAAAAAATAGAAAGGATATTTTCTCCAAATGATTTCAGCGGGAGTGCGCACATATGGCTATCCTGTATCGAGCGGTTAACAAAGAAACAGGTTCTCTTATATGCTTAATTTAGAGTTATTTATGCACCTTTAATTGTGATACAAACGTTGGGCTATAAGTTTAGATTTTTAATACATTCCAAGGCTGCATGATGTGACTCTAATAATGATTTTTTTTAAAGTCTCATGAAAGGCATGAGCTCTGCTTTGTTTCTTGCGCAGGCTGCACACACTTCATCAGTCTCTCATTCACAATTTGACAAGCACTTGATAATATTCTCACCAAGCCTCGAATTTCCCGGCGGCATCCTCCTTGTGTGGCCGTTTTGTCCTTGGGCTGAATATAATAATTATAATTCCCTTCTCCCGGCTGCTAATCGCTGTGCTCCGAAGCACCTCTCACTCACATGGCTCTCTCAGAGATATCAATTCTTATTAGCCAATGCCCGTCACGTGATCGGGTCCTTCTCACAGGCGTCTTAGCTTCGAAGTAGGCTACAAGTGGAGACAGACACATCAGGGACGCAACTGTGCGTGTCCTTCTTATCGCATTCCGAGGAGCATATTCAAGATCTGTCCACATTTACTTTTCATCAGCCAACAAAATGAGTAGGCCTAACAAACAGCAAAAGCACTAACCTATGTCAATCTACTATCCCCCATAGTACAAAAGTTGACCTATTCTGTTGGTTCTGTGTGAGAAATAAATATTCCAAACATTAGTGGGATGTGGGATGCAATAGATCCCAAATTAATACAACCACTCGTATCAAAAACCTTTTAAAAGCAATGAGTCTGATGCAACAGATCAGAACATTGAGCTTTAAATGTTGATAAACTATTAGGCTATTTCTTCACATTATAAGTGCAGCAATGCACACACGGCAGTAGGCTATAAGTGCAAATGTTCCAAAATGCAATCAATTAGCGGGAAAACACTCTTCTCAAAATTGACCGCAAGTGCGATTAAATGTCATCAATGCACTTAAATAGCAAATGGGGGATGCTTTTCCTGGGGTTCATTTTCATGCCAGCCAGGTAGGCTATACTCCTGTTGTAAAGCGAAGCAATGCGCTTAATATTAGGAAAGTTGAGAAATAAATATAGTAGGCCTAGCCTATAGAAGAAAGCTGATGGGCTCCTGATCTTTTTAATATAGGCCATCAAAACTCTGTTTTGTCACGCAATTGCATAGCCTATTGAGCTCATGGGCTCTCATGAAGTGTTTTAATTAGATTTTCGATTACATTTGCATTGATGTCAGAGAGATTAGATGGACAATAGAGTGCTGAGTACCAGGCAGTTAGCAAGTTTGGTAGGCTACTAATGACCATCAGCAGCATCAGAGCTTGGAGAAGCCTAGTTAACGTGAGTAAACGGTCACGTGGAATTTAACTGAGGTCAGGCTTGCCGGGTGTGGCGGTAATACGGCCACCATAATAGCCCTAGTCAATAATTTTGACGTTCTTTGGTGAGGAAGTCTTAGTCGCACCATTTTACATCTAAGAAAGGAGTTTGTGCTTTAACAAACAGTATTTCTGAAGATTGACAATGTGCACGAAAGCTAGTTTAAATTTGTCCAACATTAGCTTTCTAGTTGAGCCAGTCACTTCATATAAAACTAATGATGGGATGCTGCTAAACAACCAGCTACCTTCTGCTGCTTCCACCAAAAGCTAGCTGTTTTCATGAAGCAGATGCGCTGCCTGTTCTGTCTGTGCCCAGAATCAGATAACATTCCCTCTTACTTTTGGGGCAGCATGTCTACAACTTGAGGGTAATTACACAAGCCAAGCTAGGTAGCTATGTCAGTAAGATAGCTACAAGTTAGCTAACGTTAAGCAGCTGATCAAGTCACTTGCGGCTAACGTGCTTGCACATCTTTTTAGCAAGAGGTAGCCACCATTTCGTTTAGATTTTCTCCCAATTGCAATTGATAATTTAGCTAGCTAAAGAGGAGGATCAATGAAAGCGCAGTGGCATCATAAATTAGGAAATATGTTTTCATATTTGAATGGCGGATGCTCTGGAATATTAAAATGTTAATATGAGTTACACGTCCTACAAGACCGATCGGTTGAGGGACGAGCATCGCTTAGGAGATGACACCATCTGACGTAAGACAATGCTGATCCATCTGAGCCCTCTTTTTTTGTACGTGTCTGTTTTTTTCTTTCTCATTCAGCTCTGTGTGCAGTAGTGGCCTGTTCGTGGTTCGCTCACAATGTCATCCGGGCCTTCTATAACCCTTATACTCCTGTCAACACAAAGTAAGTCAAATGTATTCATAAAGCCCTTCTTAAATCAGCTGATGTCACAAAGTGCAGTACAGAAACCCAGCCTAAAACCCCAAACAGCAAGCAATGCAGGTGTAGAAGCACGGTGGCTAAGAAAAACTCCCTAGGACGGCCGGAACCTAGGAAGAAACCTAGAGAGGAACCAGGCTATGAGGGGTGGCCAGTCCTCTTCTGGCTGTGCCAGGTGGAGATTATAACAGAACAAGGCCAAGATGTTCAAATGTTCATAGATGACCAGCAGGGTCAAATAATAACAATCACCGTGGTTGTAGAGGGTGCAACAGGTCAGCACCTCAGGAGTAAATGTCAGTTGGAAAGCATACTTACTTAAATTCACACAGGACACCGGATAAGACAGGAGAAATACTCCAGATATAACAGACTGACCCTAGCCCCCCGACACATAAACTATTGCAACATAAATACTGGAGGCTGCTGCCTACACAATTCCTGAATATTTTTTTTAGGGCTACATTAGCCTGTTTGCGCCCTTACAAAAAAAGATTGCAGTTTTTAAACTGCAGTAAAGTGTAGTAACTGCAGTTGGCTGGTATTTCGGACGCAGCAATTGCAGCATACTGCAGTTAAACTGCACTCTAACTGCAGTTATACTGCATTGTACTGCAGTTATACTGCACTATGACTGCAATCGTTTTTCGTAAGGGCGATAATGGACCAAACTATGCTTTATTATTTGTAAGGCTGTAGGGGCAACTTAAGGCAAAGTGTTACTGAGGAATGTAAGAACACTGCTCTAAAACCATGTCTCACTCTTCTCTCCCTCTCTCCACTCACAGGTTTGAGTTTGGAGCAGCCATCTTCATCGCCTGGGGAGGTTCTTTCCTGGACGTGCTGGGGGGAGCCATGCTGGCATCTTCCTGCCCCAGGAGTAAAAAGCCAGTGCCCAAATACCCCGCCATGAGTGGCGTGAGCACCCGCTCACCCCCCAGCAGCACCAAGGAGTATGTGTGAGTGCCCTCTACTACCGATAACCGGAATAACAGAAGCTTGAATATGAAAGAGTTCGTACATGGAGTCGAACGTGACTAGTCTGTTGTACTTATGGGGCAACATTTTCGTGGCGCAAAAGAGCAGAGATATGTATAAGAAATACCGTAAACTTCATTATATTCTGGAACCGTGATTTAATCTGAAACTTTTCTTCAACAATGTGTATTAAGGATGCGGTTATTTAACTAGAGTTTAGTAAACTGAGCAATGCATAAAGAGTAACGCATGAGTTTCAAATTAAACCAGCTGCCAGATTATAAGGAGGTTTACGGTATTTTTTTTTGCACAGATCTGTGCTCTTTTGGACAACGTAAATGTTGCCCATGAAAGTTTGCATTTTGGGGGGGCATATCGCGATAGTATGACAGGATGAAAAAAAAAAAGGAAAGAATTACTGGATGTGAATATAGTATTACAGAACAGACAGCCCGACCCCCGCCCCAACAAGACTCTATCATGCAGTAGTTTGTTTTTGAGTGACGTCTCTCACCCCCTCCCAACATTCCACAATTGTTTATGAATTTAGGAGTGGGCCTCACAAATACACTGTAATTGGTTATTGGATGCGCCTTATATTAACAGACCGTGTCTTAGGGTGTATGTTCTCGTATTACACACATACACACTTCTCATATTACAGCCAAGATGCAGCATCATGGCAAACACTCTCACCCCCCTGTAAGAAACACTGTGTATTAAATTTAGCATTTCCATTGTAATTTAAGGTAATAAATTAAACTCGGTGTGGTGCTAAGGGCATACTTTTGGCATACTCAGGGGATAGCTATGTATGTATAATAGCAAAAGGGACTGGCGCGCCACCAGTTCTTTTACAATGGAGTTTTCTGTAGACATGACTGTCTCCAATGGCGTTCAACGTTCAAGCCAAGTGTGACTTCACACTAGTTGTGAGTGACTGTATACACTATGGTGAATCCCCAAGCAATTCACTACTGCACTCCAAAAGGGAGAGGGCTTTTCATACAGGCCTGCAATATAATCTATCCCATTATAAAATATCTTTCACCACAGTCATTCTTAACAGGTTCCTTGACTATTACTATTACAAGGAGTGTCTGTTTTTATTATTGTAATACACTATATATATTATCATCAAACAGGTTTTTATTTATGTGTTTGACCAATTGTTAATTAGTCTGTATGAAGACTTGCTCTGTCCACACTAGCATTCTACTTAGGACCGAGCAATATGTTTGGAATGCATTCTATATAGTATGCTAGTGTTGAGTTCTGATTGTAGCCTCTGTTTGTGTTTTAAATGTAGCAGAATATGGTAGTGCCATTCCCAAGTGCTAGTGCAGTCTTGTGTTTTAGCTTTTGATAGCATACAAAATATGTTATGTTTGATCTTTGTGCTGAACACTGAGAAAGCTCAACCATCCTGCCTTTGACTGAAAAGATACTCAGTGTAATTTTAACCCTGGGTGCTTTTGTATTAGGTGATGTTGTAAGCATAGAAATACAATTACTAGATAGTAATAGTAACTAGATTACTAAATAGTAATTATATTTCTATGGTTGTAAGATGTTCCGGAAGGTTTCTAGAAATGTTTATTATAATAAATGGCCATGTAGCTTACTACATAATACATGTTCTTGTACAATTTAAATATCTAGCCCGTTTTTCATTCATTGAAAGTTGATCCAATGGTTCTTGTTTTTTCATAACAACAGTTAAAATGCAATGTCATAACTGTCAATATCCCAATATAGAACATCTCTGATAATAAAATACACAACAGGAATATTATACAACGGGTGATGTGTGTTCTTTGTCGTATTTGGTTCGACATGGGGGCTTGTATTTGGCTGTTTAGAAGTATGACATGGGCGAGTATAATTCTGGAGGTTGCATTTCAATCATAATGATATAATAAATGTTCCAATAAAAAAGAAAAGCTCTTCCCTCCTTTATTACCAATAATTAATTATTACGCAAAAATCATCACATTTTCATGCAAACGTTACCAATGCACATAACAATTCCATCCATTTAAGCCATGTCATCATGGCAGCGTCACTATTAGCTATGCTGTGAAATGCAATGTTTCACTGAAAGTAGTGACCAGTGTAAAAGAAAGTTACAGGCATTAGTTAAGTCAACATTGTCCTTATAGTCCACATGAAACATTGGATGTGTCCCAAACGGCACCCTATTCCCTATATAGTGCACTACTTTTGACTATGGCCCATAGGACCTATGTAGGGAATAGGATGCCGTTTGGGACTCAGACTTTATGATAATAACATTTAAACAACGAAGAAGAAAGGAGCCCTTCTGGACAGGAACTATGCCCTGACATGTTGATGCTTAAATAGAATCCGTGCATAGAAATATGTAAAATTTCATCGTCACATATTTAACAGTCATTCCCACAAAGTGCACCATTACGCAATAACATAAGAAAAACAACACAAACCATATATTATATCAACTCTTTAAAAAAAATGTGCTGGAAAATAATAGCCATCCATAATTGATTTAAAAACAAGGTAATAAACCAAAACAATATTTTTTTGTAAATATAAATGATCAGTAGTAACCTTTTCCAACTGTCCCTGCATTCCAAAACAGTGATTATTCAGCAGTAACCTGATATTCCACAGGGTGAGAGAACCACAGATGTAGGTTAAATCACAACTGTCAGTAACTCAATGTTCCACCTGTACGTTACATGTTAACAGGCTTCCGTCCTGCCTTCTTCTACACGACATCCTTGTAAAATCAGTAACCAAGAAGAAAACTGTATTCATAGCCTCTCAGTGTGCTGATCTAAGATCAGACTTGCCTTTTAGATGATATTAAATAAGATTCTATAGACAAGTGGGGACCTGATCCTAGATCAGCACTCCTACTCCATTTCATTTTACCTTATCATTTAAAGAGTGCAACTTTTTTCAAATGTAGCCCTTTAGAAGCTTTAAAGACAAGCCACACTGTACTTTTCCAAGTGCAGATAGTCCACCACAGAGGCAATAAGAGCAGAACAAGTTTCAGTACAATTCATTCACAGTATAACAACAGACAAGTTAACCGCAATATACAAGCTTTTGATGCAAAGGTCTATAGAATCCTAAAATTTATGTCTAGAACTAATGTCTAGAATTCCGGAAATAGAAATGTCCCCCAATGTGCCACGGTGAGCTTTTCAGATATGATATCCTAGGCCAAGCTTCAGGGGAGGTCACTTGTAAAGTTGATTGATCAAGGTCAAATTGATTCAGTTGGAGTTTGGCATCGAAGATCTTCATTGGCACATGTGGTGGGGTTTAGGAGATGTGTGAGAGTTTGAGGGAACCGGGACATTATTATTGGCCATTATTATTCATGATGTCATCCACGTCCTCATCCTCTAGGTCCACTGGAAAAGGGAAAGGTAACCATTAGTTGAATATCTACTCATACAAGTGTCAATAAGGTAGAGAATAATCATATTTTATTCCTATTTTGATAAGATTATATAGTAGTGGGGAGGCTGGAAAGATGACAGATTACGGTGTTAAATGTCTCTCTATCTTGGTCTATACTCATAAAACCTGACATAGTCACAATACAGTAGGCATATATCTCTTTCTCAAAATATGTGGTTGTACAGGGAGAGGAATATTTCCACTTTACTCACCTTTCTTGGAACGACCAATTTGTCCGAGCTTGGGCGCCCGCTGCCCTAGTCTCTGGGGGTTGGGCCTCTCATGCCCATTCTGTGCTACCTGCCTATGTCCCGGGTTGAACTGGCCGGCCGGACCGGGCTGTCGCGGGCCATTCGATGGAATCAGATCTGGCATTCCTGACGATCCGTACATCTCTCCCATACAGAAGGTCGCGCGCGGTAATTCTCCGTTGAGTCCACTTGGTGTCCTCTTATTCGCTCTTCTCACGTCGAGGTTGGGTTTACTTCCGCAATGGCTTTCAACAGTGTTCTGGAATAAGCGAAATCAGCAGAAATAGCTGCGGATGGGGAAATAGTTGCCAGGAAATTAGTTGCGTTCCTGAATATTAACCAAATAAAGTGCGCATAACGGGAGAAGCTCGTTTGCTGATGAAACAACATAATTGACGAATTCATTCTCGTAGCTACATAATTACTCACAGCATTGAGCCTATGAATTATATAGTGGCCTACCTGTACACATAAACATAGTGTTGCAATAGCCTATACAATATGGATTCATTTCTGGACTTAAGTGTAAAGTGGGGTGTGTGTCATGTCAATGTCCACATTTGCCAAGCCGGCCTGGGCTATAAGAAAGCGTACCATGTACACTTTTCCTTATAACTAATAAATAACGTTTTGTGTATAATAGTCTAGCTATAAACAACACTCTTACCTTAAAGATCCGTCGTTTGTATGAACAAGATTAATCCCGGTAAACGGTATATTCGATGTTATTCTACCCCCGGCAGTTGTTGTTTATCTGCTCCTTTCGTGTCGTGCTTGTTTTAGGAAGTCTCCGCTTAAAGAAACAGCACCTTCTGTCGTAACTCTCACCGGGGGATTTCCTAGTTGTTCTGACTCACACACATTGCTCTTTCTACGTCACTGCGAGGGACTGTATTGAAACGTGGGCTGTAATAGAACCTACCCGCGCCATCCACGCAATATATGCATAACCTATAACGCACCAACCACACAAAATAGGTGACTCATCTGCAGTAGCTGGTTTCTTCCAGATGCATTGAGGTCAAACAGCAGATTTAAAAAAGTTTGGACACACCTGCTCATTCAAGAGTTTTCTTTATGTTTACTATTTTATAGAATAATAGTGAATACATCAAAGCTATGACATAACACATGAAATCATGTAGTAGCCAAAAAAGTGTTAAACAAATCAAAATATATTTTAGTTTCTTCAAAGTAGCCACCTTTGCACACTTTTGGCATTCTCTCAAGCAGCTTCATGAGGAATGCTTTTCCAACAGTCTCGAAGGAGTTCCAACATATGCTGAGCACTTTTCCTTCACTCTGCAGTCCAACTCATCCCAAACCATCTCAATTGGGTTGAGGTCAGGTGATTGTGGAGGCCAGGTCCTCTGCTGCAGCACTCCATCACTCTCCTTCTTGGTCAAATAGCCCTTACACAGCCTGGAGGTGTGTTTTGGGTCATTTTCCTGTTGAAAAACAAATGATAGTCCCACTAAGCGTAAACCAGATGGGATGGCAAATCACTGCAGAATGCTGTGGTAGCCATGCTAGTTAAGTGTGCCTTGAATTCTAAATAAATTACAGACAGTTTCACCAGCAATGCACCCCCACACCTTCACACCTCCTCCTCCATGCTTCACGGTGGGAACCACACGTGCAGAGATAATCTGTTCACCTACTCTGCGTCTCACAAAGACACGGCGGTATAACCAAAAATCTCAAATTTGGACTCATCATGACCAAAGGACAGATTTCCACAGGTCTAATGTCCATTGCTCGTGTTTCTTGGCCCAAGCAAGTCTCTTCTTATTATTGGTGTCTTTAGTAGTGGTTTCTTTGCAGCAATTCAACCATGAAGGCCTGATTCACGCAGTCTCCTCTAAAACAGTTGATGTTGAGATGTATCTGTTACTTGAACTCTGTGAAGCATTTATCTGGGCTGCAATCTGAGGTGCAGGTAAATCTAATGAACTTATCCTCTGCAGCAGAGGTAACTCTTCCTTTCCTGTGGCGGTTCTCATGAGAGCCAGTTTCATCATAGCTCTTGATAGTTTTTGCAACTGCACTTGAAGAAACTTTCAAAGTTCTTAAAATGTTCCATATTGACTGACCTTCATGTCTTAATGTAATGATGGACTGTCGTTTCTCTTGGCTTATTTGAGCTGTTCTTGACATAATATGGACTTGGTATTTCATCAAATAGGACTATCTTCTGTATACTACCCCTACCTTGTCACAACACAACTGATTGGCTCAAACGTATTAAAAAGAAAGGAAATTCAACAAATTAACTTTTAACGAGGCACACCTGTTCATTGAAATGCATTCCAGGTGACTACCTTATAAAACTGGTTGAGAGAATGCCAAGAGTGTGCAAGGCTGTCATCAATGCAAAGGGTGGCTACTTTGAAGAATCTCAAATATAAAATATATTTTGATTTCTTTAACACTTTTTTGGTTACTACATGATTCCAAGAGTGTTGTGAATACTGAAGTTAACCTTTCTGGTTATAACCTTTTTTGCAAGACAGATCTTCCAAAGGTGAGGGAGTGGCAATCTTTACCAAGGATCATCTTCAGTGCTCGGTTGTCTCCACGAAGTCTGTCCTCAAACAATTTGATTTGCTGGTTTTAAGCATTAAACTTTCAAATAGCTCTTTGTTGACTGTTGCTTTGTCCTCCATCTGTACCCTACCTGCCCTAAGCTTTCTCCTGGCCCCTTACACTAAGTCAGATTTTTTTCTGCAAGGTGACCTAAACTGGGACTCCTAAAGCAATGGGACTCCCTAAATCTTTCTCAGATTATTACCAATCCCACAAGGTATGACTCCAAAAACCCAGAAAAGGCTACTCTCCTTGATGTTATCCTCACAAATAATCGTGATATGTACCAGTCTGGTGTTTTCTGTAATGACCTTAGTGATCACTGTTATACAGCCTGTGTTCGTAATGGCTGCTCAGTGAAATGACCTGTCCTGATTTTTCATAGACGCTTGCTAAAAATCTTTAATGAGCAAGCCTTCCTTCATGAACTGGCCTCTGTAAAAGGGTATAGAATCAGCTCGATCCCCTCTGTCGAAGGCGCTTGGACCTTCTTTTTTGATATTTTCTGTGGTATTGTTAACAAACACGGCCCCATTAAGAAAATTAGAATTAAAAACAGGTTCAGCCCCTGGTTTGACTGTGATCTTGCAGAGTTTCTCCACATCAAGAATTGCATTTGGTGAAAGGCTCGGCACACGCATACTCAGGCTGACTGGCTCTCGTTCAGGCAAATGAGAACTAAGTGAACTCAGGCTATCCAGAAGGCCAAAGTTAGTTACTTTAAGGAGCAGTTCTCTCTCTGTGGGTCTAACCCCAAGAAGTTCTGGAAAATGGAAACCCTCCTCTGCACAGCTGCCCATGTCCCTTAATGTTGATGATGTGGTTGTTACTGACAAGAAGCACATGGCTGAGCTCTTTAATCACCACTTCATTAAGTCAGGAATCCTATTTGACTCAGCCATGCCTCCTTGCCCGTCCAACATTTCCCCATCTCCCACCCCTTCTAATGCGACTAGCCCCGACACTTCTCCCTGCTGGCGGTCACTGAGTCCGAGGTGCTGAAGGAGCTCCTTAAACTTAACCCCAAAAAAACATATGGGTCAAATGGTTTAGACCCTTTCTTCTTTAAGGTTGCTGCCCCTATCATCGCCAAGCCTTTCTCTGACCTTTTTAACCTGTCTCTCCTCTCTGGGGAGGTTCCCATTGCTTGGAAGGCAGCCACGGTTCGTCCTTTATTTAAAGGGGGAGATCAAGCTGATCCTAACTGCCTATTTCACTTTTGCCCTGTTTATCAAAAGTGTTGGAAAAACTTGTCAATAATCAACTGACTAATAATCAACTGACTAGCTTTCTTGATGTCTATAGTATTCTCTCTGGTATGCAATCTGGTTTCCACTCAGGTTATGGATGTTTCACTGCAACCTTAAAGGTCCTCAATGATGTCACCATTTCCCTTGATTCTAAGCAATGTTGTGCTGCTATTTTTATTGACATAGGCAAAGCTTTTGATACGGTAGACCATTCCATTCTAGTGGGCCAGCTAAGGAGTATTGATGCCTCTGAGGGGTCTTTGGCCTGGTATGCTAACTACCTCTCTCAAAGAGTGCAGTGTATAAAGTCAGAACATCTGCTGTCTCAGCCACTGCATGTCACCAAGGGAGTACCCCCAAGGCTCGATCCTAGGCCCCCGCTCTTCTCAATTTACATCAACAACATAGCTCAGGCAGTAGGAAGCTCTCTTATCCATTTATATGCAGATGATACAGTCTTATACTCAGCTGGCCTCTACCAAGATTTTGTGTTAAACGCTCTACAACAAAGCTTTCTTAGTGTCCAACAAGCTTTCTCTACCCTTAACTGTGTTCTGAACACCTCCAAAACAAAGGTCATGTGGTTTGGTAAGAAGAATGCCCCTCTCACCACAGGTGTGATTACTACCTCTGAGGGTTCAGAGCTTGAAGTAGTCACCTCATACAAGTACTTGGGAGTATGGCTAGACGGTACACTGTCCTTCTCTCAGCACATATCAAAGCTGCAGGCTAAAGTTAAATCTAGACTTGGTTTCCTCTTTCGTAATCGCTCCTTTTTCACCCCAGCTACCAAACTAACCCTTATTCAGATGACCGTCCTACCCCTGCTAGATTACAGAGACGTAATTTATAGATTGGCAGGTAAGGGTGCCATCAATGCTCCTTATAGGACACATCACTGCCCTCTATACTCCTCTGTAAACTGGTCATCTCTGTATACCCGTCACAAGACCCACTGGTTGATGCTTATTTATAAAACCCTCTTAAGCCTCACTCCCCCCTATATGAAATTTCTACTGCAGCCCTCATCCTCCACATACAACACCCGTTCTGCCAGTCACATTTTATTAAAAGTCCCCAAAGAACACACATCCCTGGGTTGCTCGTCTTTTCAGTTCGCTGCAGCTACGACTGGAACGAGCTGCAACAAACACACAACCTGGACAGTTTTATCTCAATCGCTTCATTCAAAGACTCAATCATGGACACTCTTACTGACAGTTGTGGCTGCTTTGCGTGATGTATTGTTGTCTCTACCTTCTTGCCCTTTGTGCTGTTGTCTGTGCCCAATAATGTTTGTACCATGTTTTGTGCTGCTACCATGTTGTGATGCTACCATGCTGTGTTGTCACCTGTTGCTATGTTTTTTTTTTCACCTTTATTTAACCAGGTAGGCCAGTTGAGAACAAGTTCTCATTTACAACTGCGACCTGGCCAAGATAAAGCAAAGCAGTGCAACAAAAAACAACAACCCAGAGTTACATGTTGGATAAACAAAAGTACAGTCAATAACACAATAGAAAATCTATATACAGTGTGTGCAAATGGAGTAAGGAGGAAAGGCAATAAATAAGCCATAGTAGCGAAGCAATTACAATTTAGCAAATTAACACTGGAGTGATAGATGTGCAGATGATATGTGCAAGTGGAAATACTGGTGTGCAAACGAGCAAAAGAAAAGTAAATAAAAACAATATGGGGATGAGGTAGGTAGTTGGATGGGCTATTTACAGATGGGCTGTGTACAGCTGCAGCGATCGGTAAGCTGCTCAGATAGCTGATGCTTAAAGTTAGTGAGGGAGATATAAGTCTCCAACTTCAGAGATTTTTGCAATCCGTTCCAGTCATGGGCAGCATAGAACTGGAAGGAAAGGTGGCCAAATGGGGTGTTGGCTTTGGGGATGACCAGTGAGATATACCTGCTGGGGGTTCGTGCTACGGGTGGCTGTTGCTATGGTGACCAGTGAGCTGAGATAAGGCAGAGCTTTACCTAGCAAAGACTTATAGATGACCTGGAGCCAGTGGGTAAGGCGACGAATATGTAGCGAGGACCAGCCAACGAGAGCATACAGGTCGCAGTGGTGGGTGGTATATGGGGCTTTGGTGACAAAACTGATGGCACTGTGATAGACTGCATCCAGTTTGCTGAGTAGAGTGTCAGAGACCATTTTGTAAATGACATCGCCGAAGCCAAGGATCAGTAGGATAGTCAGTTTTACGAGGGTATGTTTGGCAGCGTGAGTGAAGAAGGCTTTGTTGCGAAATAGGAAGCCAATTCTAGATTTAATTTTGGATTGGAGATGCTTAATATGAGAGTTTACAGTCTAGCCAGACACCTAGGTATTAGTATTTGTCCAAATATTCTAAGTCAGAACCGTCCAGAGTAGTGATGCTGATATATACACTGCTCAAAAAAATAAAGGGAACACTTAAACAACACAATGTAACTCCAAGTCAATCACACTTCTGTGAAATCAAACTGTCCACTTAGGAAGCAACACTGATTGACAATAAATTTCACATGCTGTTGTGCAAATGGAATAGACAACAGGTGGAAATTATAGGCAATTAGCAAGACACCCCCAATAAAGGAGTGGTTCTGAAGGTGGTGACCACAGACCACTTCTCAGTTCCTATGCTTCCTGGCTGATGTTTTGGTCACTTTTGAATGCTGGCGGTGCTTTCACTCTAGTGGTAGCATGAGACGGAGTCTACAACCCACACAAGTGGCTCAGGTAGTGCAGCTCATCCAGGATGGCACATCAATGCGAGCTGTGGCAAGAAGGTTTGCTGTGTCTGTCAACGTAGTGTCCAGAGCATGGAGGCGCTACCAGGAGACAGGCCAGTACATCAGGAGACGTGGAGGAGGCCGTAGGAGGGCAACAACCCAGCAGCAGGACCACTACCTCCGCCTTTGTGCAAGGAGGAGCACTGCCAGAGCCCTGCAAAATGACCTCCAGCAGGCCACAAATGTGCATGTGTCTGCTCAAACGGTCAGAAACAGACTCCATGAGGGTGGTATGAGGGCCCAACGTCCACAGGTGGGGTTGTGCTTACAGCCCAACACCGTGCAGGACATTTGGCATTTGCCAGAGAACACCAAGATTGGCAAATTCGCCACTGGCGCCCTGTGCTCTTCACAGATGAAAGCAGGTTCACACTGAGCACGTGACAGACGTGACAGAGTCTGGAGACGCCGTGGAGAACGTTCTGCTGCCTGCAACATCCTCCAGCATGACCGGTTTGGCGGTGGGTCAGTCATGGTGTGGGGTGGCATTTCTTTGGGGGGCCGCACAGCCCTCCATGTGCTCGCCAGAGGTAGCCTGACTGCCATTAGGTACCGAGATGAGATCCTCAGACCCCTTGTGAGACCATATGCTGGTGCGGTTGGCCCTGGGTTCCTCCTAATGCAAGACAATGCTAGACCTCATGTGGCTGGAGTGTGTCAGCAGTTCCTGCAAGAGGAAGGCATTGATGCTAAGGACTGGCCCGCCCGTTCCCCAGACCTGAATCCAATTGAGCACATCTGGGACATCATGTCTCGCTCCATCCACCAACGCCACGTTGCACCACAGACTGTCCAGGAGTTGGCGGATGCTTTAGTCCAGGTCTGGGAGGAGATCCCTCAGGAGACCATCCGCCACCTCATCAGGAGCATGCCCAGGCGTTGTAGGGAGGTCATTCAGGCACGTGGAGGCCACACACACTACTGAGCCTCATTTTGACTTGTTTTAAGGACATTACATCAAAGTTGGATCAGGCTGTAGTGTGGTTTTCCACTTTAATTTTGAGTGTGACTCCAAATCCAGACCTCCATGGGTTGATAAATTTGATTTCCATTGATTATTTTTGTGTGATTTTGTTGTCAGCACATTCAACTATGTAAAGAAAAAAGTATTTAATAAGATTATTTCATTCATTCAGATCTATGATGTGTTATTTTAGTGTTCCCTTTATTTTTTTGAGCAGTGTATATATATATACAGTGAGGGAAAAAAGTATTTGATCCCTTGCTGATTTTGTACGTTTGCCCACTGACAAAGAAATGATCAGTCTATAATTTTAATGGTAGGTTTATTTGAACATTGAGAGACAGAATAACATCCAAAAAATCCAGAAAAACGCATGTGAAAAATGTTAAAAATGGAATTGCATTTTAATGAGGGAAATAAGTATTTGACCCCCTCTCAATCAGAAAGATTTCTGGCTCCCATGTGTCTTTTATACAGGTAACGAGCTGAGATTAGGAGCACACTCTTAAAGGGAGTGCTCCTAATCTCATTTTTTTACTTGTATTAAAGACACCTGTCCACAGAAGCAATCAATCAATCAGATTTCAAACTCTCCACCATGGCCAAGACCAAAGAGCTCTCCAAGGATGTCAGGGACAAGATTGAAGACCTACAAGGCTGGAATGGGCTACAAGACCATCACCAAGCAGCTTGGTGAGAAGGTGACAACAGTTGGTGCGATTATTCGCAAATGGAAGAAACACAAAATAACTGTCAATCTCCCTCGGCTTGGGGCTCCATGCAAGATCTCACCTCGTGGAGTTGTAATGATCATGAGAACGGTGAGGAATCAGCCCAGAACTACATGGGAGGATCTTGTCAATGATCTCAAGGCAGCTAGGACCATAGTCACCAAGAAAACAATTGGTAACACACTACGCTGTGAAGGACTGAAATCCTGCAGCGCCCGCAAGGTCCCACTGCTCAAGAAAGCACATATACATGCCCGTCTGAAGTTTGCCAATGAACATCTGAATGATTCAGAGGACATCTGGGTGAAAGTGTTGTGGTCAGATGAGACCAAAATGGAGCTCTTTGGCATCAACTCAACTGGAGGAGGAATGCTGCCTATGACCCCAATAACAACATGCCCACCGTCAAACATGGAGGTAGAAACATTATGCTTTGTGAGTGTTTTTCTGCTAAGGGGACAGGACAACTTCACCGCATCAAAGGGACGATGGACGGGGCCATGTACCGTCAAATCTTGGGTGAGAACCTCCTTCCCTCAGCCAAGGCATTGAAAATGGGTTGTGGATGGGTATTCCAGCATGACAATGACCCAAAACACACGGCCAAGGCAACAAAGGAGTGGCTCAAGAAGAAGCACATTAAGGTCCTGGAGAGGCCTAGCCAGTCTCCAGACCTTAATCCCATAGAAAATCTGTGGAGGGAGCTGAAGGTTCGAGTTGCCAAACGTCAGCTTCGAAACCTTAATGACTAGGAGAAGATCTGCAAAGAGGAGTGGGACAAAATCCCTCCTGAGGTGTGTGCTAACCTGGTGGCCAACTACAAGAAACGTCTGACCTCTGTGATTGCCAACAAGGTTTTTGCCACCAAGTACTAAGTCATGTTTTGCAGAGGGGTCAAGTACTTATTTCCCTCATCAAAATGCAATTCCATTTGTAACATTTTTCACATGCGTTTTTCTGTTTTTTGTTGTTGTTATTCTGTCTCTCACTGTTCAAATAAACCTACCATTAAAATTATAGACTGATAAACGTACAAAATCAACAGGGGATCAAATACTTTTTTCCCTCATTGTGTATATATTTTTTATGTTTTGAATCCCAGCACCCGTGCCCGCAGGAGGCCTTTTGCCTTTGGTAGGCCGTCATTGTAAATAAGAATTTATTCTTAACTGACTTGCCAAGGGCTGCAGATAGCCTAGTGGTTAGAGCGTTGGGTCAGTAACTGAATTGTTGCTGAATTGAATCCCCGTGCTGACAAGGTAAAAAGCAGTCGTTCTGCCCCAGAACAAGCCAGTCAACCCACTGTTCCCCGGTAGGCCATCATTGTAAATAAAAAGTTGTTCTTAACTGACTTGCCTAGTTAAAAAAATATGTGTTACAGTGGGGAAAAAAAGTATTTAGTCAGCCACCAATTGTGCAAGTTCTCTCACTTAAAAAGATGAGAGAGGCCTGTAATTTTCATCATAGGTACACTTCAACTATGACAGACAAAATGAGGAAAAGAAATCCAAAAAATCACATTGTAGGATTTTTTATGAATTTATTTGCAAATTATGGTGGAAAATAAGTATTTGGTCAATAACAAAAGTTTATCTCAATACTTTGTTATATACCCTTTGTTGGCAATGACAGAGGTCAAATGTTTTCTGTAAGTCTTCACAAGGTTTTCTCACACTGTTGCTGGTATTTTGGCCCATTCCTCCATGCAGATCTCCTCTAGAGCAGTGATGTTTTGGGGCTGTCGCTGGGCAACACGGACTTTCAACTCCCTCCAAAGATTTTCTATGGGGTTGAGATCTGGAGACTGGCTAGGCCACTCCAGGACCTTGAAATGCTTCTTACGAAGCCACTCCTTCGTTGCGGGCGGTGTGTTTGGGATCATTGTCATGCTGAAAGACCCAGCCACGTTTCATCTTCAATGCCCTTGCTGATGGAAGGAGGTTTTCACTCAAAATCTCACGATACATGGCCCCATTCATTCTTTCCTTTACACGGATCAGTCGTCCTGGTCCATTTGCAGAAAAACAGCCCCAAAGCATGATGTTTCCACCCCCATGCTTCACAGTAGGTATGGTGTTCTTTGGATGCAACTCAGCATTCTTTGTCCTCCAAACACGACGAGTTGAGTTTTTACCAAAAAGTTCTATTTTGGTTTCATCTGACATTCTCCCAATCCTCATCTGGATCATCCAAATGCTCTCTAGCAAACTTTAGACGGGCCTGAACATGTACTGGCTTAAGCAGGGGGACACGTCTGGCACTGCAGGATTTGAGTCCCTGGCGGCGTAGTGTGTTACTGATGGTAGGCTTTGTTACTTTGGTCCCAGCTCTCTGCAGGTCATTCACTAGGTCCCCGTGTGGTTCTGGAATTTTTGCTCACCGTTCTTGTGATCATTTTGACCCACGGGTGAGATCTTGCGTGGAGCCCCAGATCGAGGAAGATTATCAGTGGTCTTGTATGTCTTCCATTTCCTAATAATTGCTCCCACAGTTGATTTCTTCAAACCAAGCTGCTTACCTATTGCAGATTCAGTCTTCCCAACCTGGTGCAGGTCTACAATTTGGTTTCTGGTGTCCTTTGACAGCTCTTTGGTCTTGGCCATAGTGGAGTTTGGAGTGTGACTGTTTGAGGTTGTGGACAGGTGTCTTTTATACTGATAACAAGTTCAAACAGGTGCCATTAATACAGGTAATGAGTGGAGGACAGAGGAGCCTCTTAAAGAAGAAGTTACAGGTCTGTGAGAGCCAGAAATCTTGCTTGTTTGTATGTGACCAAATACTTATTTTCCACCATAATTTGCAAATAAATTCATTAAAAATCCTACAATGTGATTTTCTGGATTTTTTTTCCTCATTTTGTCTGTCATAGTTGAAGTGTACATATGATGAAAATTACAGGCCTCTCTCATCTTTTTAAGTGAGAGAACTTGCACAATTGGTGGCTGACTAAATACTTTTTTTCCCCACTGTATTTCATCGTTTTGATGTCTTAGCTATTATTCTACAATGTAGAAAATAGTCAAAATAAAGAAAAACACTGGAATGAGTAAGTGTGACTGGTACGGTATACAATATTTTTTCCCCAATAGTTTTTCTGATTTTTTCCCCCACTCCAGATACACATTTATACGAAGAAAAACTTACAGAGACACATACAAACAATGACTACATCTCATCTACTACCGCACGCTCACACCCCTATCCCTAGTGCCTGCGTTATTGTTTGCCACTTAGTCTTAAATTGTACCAATTTGTTTTTCTCGGTTGCCCATGCTATTTCAACATTTCAATATTGCAGTGGCTTGCAAAATAATTCACCCCCTTGGCATTTTTCCTATTTTGTTGCCTTACAACTTGGAATTAAAATAGATTTTTGGGCGGTTTGTATCATTTGATTTAAACATTTTACACACACAAAATATTTTTTACTGTGAAACAAACAAGACATAAGACAAAAAACAGAAAACTTGAGCGTGCATAACTATTCACCTCATTACACCCCCATATGCCATGCTTGAAATATGCAGACAGGTGAATTTATTATAGTAAGTTTACATTGTAATACTTCAGACAACCAACTTTAGCTTTACCAGAAAGCATGGATTGTTGAGTCATTATTAGTTTAAACTTAAGACATGACTCTGGCGTTGTGCTGTAGAATTTGTGAATAAATTCTATACATTAGGTTATACTGTACATTTTCATTAACTGTAATTTTGTTAGTTATCCTCCAACTTTCCCTCCATCTTGTGCGAACATCAGTTATTTTATGTATTTCTTTGCAGAATTTAATGGTGCCCTTTACCTTCTACAAAGGGTTTGTAAAGGGTCTGTAGGCCTATGTAGTAAATGTTAATATTTTATTTAAAAAATGTTTTATAAATCATGAATAATGTGATATGATTGCAGAGAGCACACACAATGACTGATAAATTCCAGGTAAACAGATATAATCAGAGAAAGAAATGCACATTTTACATGTGGAGGCCTTTCTTTTGAATAGTTACAGATTGGAAACCCATTGGTAAAAATGCAACAACTAATGGTTGGGCAATGGTCACCCACCTTGCATATTGTAGCCCTAGTTACAGATTCCTAGTGGATTGAATCTTTACCAGATTAATATAAACACAGCCCCAATCAGTCTTAACCACCACAACAGCTCTTGCAGCATTGAGGCTAGCCATAGATATGTCTTCATGGGTTTTTGTGGTTCACATCCTATTGTCCTGCCTTTTCTAGCCCCTTCATCATCACATATCAGCTGGGAAGGCAGGCACGGTGGCAGACAAAAACAAAATGCCCCTACGACCTGTGCAGACCTCTTTCTCTGCCTGGTAAGAACACAAATAAGACCCATGGAGAGTTGACAGAGGCAAGGGGGTGGTGATTATTGCCAGATAATATATAAAGGTCTTAGGAGGAAATGTACTATTTCACTGAAACACTGAGACATTTCCAAGAGCAAAGACCCACTTAGTCCAGTGTCCACGGCTGCCATCATCATGTAAAAGATAATCTGTGTGTCTCTCGTACTGGTTGTCATGGTCTCCATTTGGTGCGACAGCACAGGTACAATACAGTATATTGAGAGTTTACAATACACTTTCTGCATTACGTAGGTAAGTCTTTCATGTCTGCATGTTGTCAGTTGTGTAGATTTATGACACCTGAACATCACAAGGTCAACGACCAACCAATTTTTACAGTGAATGTCCTTCACACCTTTTGAATGGACTGTTGTGTTCTCAGGGGTTGATCAGTAACGCATTGTTGCAGCATTTCAACATTTATGACAAAATGGGAACAATGATTAAGTGAACTCTTCTCCGTTCTGTGTATAGTCATTTCTGCCAAATGGTCAGTGCAAAGGTGAGCATGCCTATTTAGTAAGTGCTGTAAATGATAAATGCCAATGAAGACATTCATTGTATTTGTTGACTATAAAGCCGTTGCTGTAAGTCAACACCACTGCCGAGTTAAACTTAAACCTAAACTCAAACTTATTTATGTACAGTGTCCTACAGGCCTGGGAAAGGCCATCATCCAAACATAGCATAACTATGATGAATCTGTCATGTGTATAAAGACACGCATGTGTAATTGAATGGCTCAGTGGATCTCATTCTCTCTCCAGTTCTTCGACACTAGGAGAGAAATCTGCCGTAAACCACTCTTTCCCAAAACTGACACGGAGAGGTACAAATTGATGAAAGGCCTTTGCTGAAAAATAGCCTGCACTGTATCTTTATCATCTAACCCTGACTTGAGTCATCAGGAAATCTCAATGACAAATCACACACAATGCTGGGCTTTGGCATTAGTTATATCATCAACCAGCAACATTAAATCAGTTTTAAAGTGATGGCGCAGTACTGTAATGGATGTTCAGTTGTTTTATTCATCATGGAGATCTCAAACTAAATTTACTTCACACCAAAGGCCTACTTTATGTCAAAGTCCTTTGACCAAATATCACCAATTGAAAGGAAATACACTGCTCAAAAAAATAAAGGGAACACTAAAATAACACATCATAGATCTGAATGAATGAAATAATCTTATTAAATACTTTTTTCTTTACATAGTTGAATGTGCTGACAACAAAATCACACAAAAATTATCAATGGAAATCAAATTTATCAACCCATGGAGGTCTGGATTTGGAGTCACACTCAAAATTAAAGTGGAAAACCACACTACAGCCTGATCCAACTTTGATGTAATGTCCTTAAAACAAGTCAAAATGAGGCTCAGTAGTGTGTGTGGCCTCCACGTGCCTGAATGACCTCCCTACAACGCCTGGGCATGCTCCTGATGAGGTGGCGGATGGTCTCCTGAGGATCTCCTCCCAGACCTGGACTAAAGCATCCGCCAACTCCTGGACAGTCTGTGGTGCAACGTGGCGTTGGTGGATGGAGCGAGACATGATGTCCCAGATGTGCTCAATTGGATTCAGGTCTGGGGAGCAGGCGGGCCAGTCCTTAGCATCAATGCCTTCCTCTTGCAGGAACTGCTGACACACTCCAGCCACATGAGGTCTAGCATTGTCTTGCATTAGGAGGAACCCAGGGCCAACCGCACCAGCATATGGTCTCACAGGGGTCTGAGGATCTCATCTCGGTACCTAATGGCAGTCAGGCTACCTCTGGCGAGCACATGGAGGGCTGTGCGGCCCCCCAAAGAAATGCCACCCCACACCATGACTGACCCACCGCCAAACCGGTCATGCTGGAGGATGTTGCAGGCAGCAGAACGTTCTCCACTGCGTCTCCAGACTCTGTCATATCTGTCACGTGCTCAGTGTGAACCTGCTTTCATCTGTGAAGAGCACAGGGCGCCAGTGGCGAATTTGCCAATCTTGGTGTTCTCTGGCAAATGCCAAATGTCCTGCACGGTGTTGGGCTGTAAGCACAACCCCACCTGTGGACGTTGGGCCCTCATACCACCCTCATGGAGTCTGTTTCTGACCGTTTGAGCAGACACATGCACATTTGTGGCCTGCTGGAGGTCATTTTGCAGGGCTCTGGCAGTGCTCCTCCTTGCACAAAGGCGGAGGTAGTGGTCCTGCTGCTGGGTTGTTGCCCTCCTACGGCCTCCTCCACGTCTCCTGATGTACTGGCCTGTCTCCTGGTAGCGCCTCCATGCTCTGGACACTACGTTGACAGACACAGCAAACCTTCTTGCCACAGCTCGCATTGATGTGCCATCCTGGATGAGCTGCACTACCTGAGCCACTTGTGTGGGTTGTAGACTCCGTCTCATGCTACCACTAGAGTGAAAGCACCGCCAGCATTCAAAAGTGACCAAAACATCAGCCAGGAAGCATAGGAACTGAGAAGTGGTCTGTGGTCACCACCTTCAGAACCACTCCTTTATTGGGGGTGTCTTGCTAATTGCCTATAATTTCCACCTGTTGTCTATTCCATTTGCACAACAGCATGTGAAATTTATTGTCAATCAGTGTTGCTTCCTAAGTGGACAGTTTGATTTCACAGAAGTGTGATTGACTTGGAGTTACATTGTGTTGTTTAAGTGTTCCCTTTATTTTTTTGAGCAGTGTACTATACAAACTACAGTCATGTCAGCAAATCCTTGTAAGCTTCCGTGGGAATGTGAGTCCACCGCTGTTCACTCCAGGTGGTTCTGTCTGTTTACACTATAAACCCCTGGTAAGGACGAGGAACAGAGGTAAAACATGATAGCACAGACTAATCTGAGAGTACTGAGATACGGGTAAACACTGATCAGGAGACTCCTGTACGGGAGCCCAGTATTCACACCAGGAACTAGCCATCAACACCCCTGTCTGTGAGTCTGACTTGGCAACAAGCCGGTAAGCAACATAGTCATATTGTATGGTATTGTAACACAATGGTTTCCAATGCATTGAACTGATTTTAAAAGACATAACTGGATGACTCATTCTTCACTGGTCAGCGATGGACCCTGAGACATTGACGTATAGCGTACTTAGGTTGAGTAAACTCAAGTGAAAGATTCACCAATGGAATTTGTCGTGTCATTTCCTTAACTGATGGAAAATGAATGGTCGTAAACCAAAACGTGTGTGTATGTGCGTGCGTGCATACGTGAATGTCTGTCTCCCGGTTGCTGAGCCTTGTGGTGTCTGCCTGTGTATTACAACCAGTGTGGTGGGGGCTTGCCCGTCTTCCCCTGCTGGACTGTATCAGATCTGTTTTATTTATTAAACCTTTAACTAGGCAAGTCAGTTAAAAACAAATTCTTATTTACAATGACGGCCTACCACGAGGCAGACTGCCTCCTGGGGGGACGGGGGCTGGGATTAAAAACACATCACGACATGAGACAACACAACATGAAGCGAGATCTAAGACATCGCATGACAGCAACACAACATAGCAGAAGCACATGGTAGCAGCACAAAACATGGTACAAACATTATTGGGCACAGACAACAGCACAAAGGGCAAGAAGGTAGAGATAATACATCACGCAAAGCAGTGAGTGTCCATGATTGAGTCTTTGAATGAAGCAATTGAGAAAACTGTCCAGTTTGAGTGTTTGTTGCAGCTTGTTCCAGTTACTAGCTGCAGCGAACTGAAAAGACACGCAAAATTTGGGCAACACAACACAGCAAAAAGAGCTTGCCTGGACCAAGGGGCCTGTATGAACCAAAAGAACAGAACTGAACGTCCCTGTTAGAGAGGAAGACGAGAGAATCGAGATGAGAGGAACTGATGGGCAGTGGGCTGAGACCAGTTGTTGGAGTCAGGCCATAGAAATCGAATGGTTTTTGCCCACTGAGAGCGTGGGCTGTTGCTGCAGTATATGAGCTATAGATACCATACCTTCTGCTAAGCAGTATGTGCAGTTAGTATCTGGTGGACGAGCATCTGATTTTATTGTCATGTATTAAAATTCACTTTAATAAAGAAGCTTGTAGATCAAAACCATTGCAACATACATTTTGGTGCAAACCATTTTGTTGTGTGTTGTTCTGGTTAGACACGCAGACAAACGCTCACATCTGTGTTACCCTCACATTCTGCTTCTATCTTTCCATACATACTGGTACGATGCATTCACTTTTCACCAGCATCTGCAACAGAGCAAATCAAAACCACAGATTAAAGGTAGTTCAAAAATAGGGCGTCAATGTTCCAGGACCTGTAAGACAATAACGCCCCCATGCAGACTTTTTAAAATCACTGTATGCCTAGTAAATCACTTTATTTCATGAAAATAACAATGGCTTCCTCTTACACCAAAATCTTCACAATTTGAGTGTTATTTTGACCTCAGTGTGTAAATATCAGTTATAAAGTCTAGTTTGACGGCACTGGCGCACACCATCCATGTCTCTAGAGAGCTCTTACACGAGGCTATTGGTCAATGCACTTGTCAGACTCACTATCAATATCTAATGATTAAGAAAATTAAATTAAGCAACATGGACAGGTGTTGAAGACAAAATAGCTGATCCACCACCT
Source organism: Brachymystax lenok tsinlingensis (assembly GCA_030435695.1). Classification (NCBI taxonomy): domain Eukaryota; kingdom Metazoa; phylum Chordata; class Actinopteri; order Salmoniformes; family Salmonidae; genus Brachymystax; species Brachymystax lenok. The sequence goes on from CM059798.1 coordinate 9,818,522, forward strand.
GTTTGAACACTCCTTTGCATGCAAATTATTTATGCAGTATCAAGTACTGCAACAGAGATATTCAGTGAATAACTTGTTTGTTAGTTTTATAACCACCTACACAGTTTGAGCTCTCCGCTACCCACTTGCTCACTCACGTCTCCCTCTCGATCCTCCACCTTTACCCACCTCTCCAGATACACCGCTCTCAACTCCCTGCAGGGGGTGCACTTGATATAGATAGCAATGCAAAAATGCCATTGGATCAGTCTCTTCCTGAGGCAACTTCATATTATAGCGCCAAGAGACAAACCCATGACATCATTGACACGGACTACTGACTACACCCTCAGGGCTTTTCCCCACATGCAGGCTCTGTCCTTCCTCTCCCTGATCCCTTCCTCATCTCTCCAGCTTCTGAAGCATCATCAAGCGAAACTATTGCATGAACAAAGTATATTGTTCAAAACATTAATGTACTTTTGTATAATTTAATGTGAATAATGTATCTTTATATCTGGCACACCTAGCTAATTAGGCTGTGTATTCAACATCACTATGAACATTTTATGTTGAGCATATTCTACAATTATATTTCATACAGGTATGCTGATGCATCCAATAAGACCCAATGGAGTTGTTTGGCAGACATATTGAGAAAGGCTTCTGTGATGGCCCTGTATACACAAATCTTTTTAAAACCCTGTTCTAGCTGTGTATGTAACATTTGGTGGCTATCACCAAAATTACAATCCAAAAACAGCTGCCCCACTACATGGAATTGTATGGCTATACGCCATAGCTAGTACTTTCAAAGTTTGTTATATTAGATAATTGCGAGACCTTTCAGAATCACTTGTCAAACAAAGCTTAAAATGTATCAGGATTTCCTTTAAAGCAATTTATACATAATTCTGAAACATTCCATAGAGGTCAAAGGTCAAACTTCTGTTGACCTTAAGATTCCCTGAAAATGTGTCTTATCTATAGCTGTGAAACTAATCTTTAAAGAACTTGTTGTGTACAGACATTGTTTGTCATGGGTAAAACCCCAATGCGAAAATGACAGATGGTGGGATGAAAGATAGCGTGATAACAGAGAAAGCTCACAATGCTGCATTGATATCACACAGACCTTCAAGAAAATCCCGATGAGACATCATCCCAGTTGAGCCTGCCCGACCAGCCTGGACAACTGCCCTTCCTTCACCCGACAGTTGGCTGCCAATCTGATAATGGCCCATTGAAACTAGGTCAACCCCTAAACTATATCGAAACTAATTTCACATGTTACGTACACCTCTTGGAGGGGGGGGGGGGGGGGGGGCTGAACAGAACAAAAGCAAAGAAAGTTAAAGCCCCCTCTCCTACCTTAACCAACTAGCATCACCTGGCGCACTAACCAAAATACAGGGAATGGTCCACCCAGGTCTTACCTAGTGTGCATAGACATAGTACATACTACCGGTATATGTATGCCCGCAGGCCTCTTACCTAAGCACTCCCAAGGTGCCTTCTCCTTCCCCCCCCTGGGAACAAAAACAGAATAATACTAACAAAGTTGACAATTTCAATAATCAAAACAGTCCTTGTGCCAAAAACATACCTCAGCAGGACCAGTTACAAAATACTTCACAAAACTGTCTGTGCAACAACCAACACAGAGCCGCAAGCACCACAGGATATAACCATCAGCTCTCCTCTGAGCAAAGGAACACTGGCTTATATACAGCTGGAGAAGGAGTCTAATTGCAGACAGCTGTATCCCCTGATGAGAGGGCGGGGTCAGCTCCAATCTACAATGGGGCCAACCAATCAGCTGCTTAGGAGGAATCAGGTCTGTCAGTTGTCAAATTGTGAATGAAGAGACTGACAAACAGCGCAGCGTGTGTAATTGACAGAGAATGAATGGAACTTACCAAATCATCCTTCAGAGGTTCATGCAGGTCAGACTTTTTGATTTATCTATCAGAAATAGCATATTCTAAAGTTTCCAAAACACATATATTTGCCAAATAACTAAAAGTGAGCAGATGAGCTCTATTTCAAAAGAAGAATAACCGCTGTTCCAGGCACTCCACACTTCAGCATGCGGCAGTATAGCCTAGGCTATAAGCACAGACTAGCAACATAATAAAACTTAAATATGCTATTCTGTTCTTTTGAAATACATTTTCATAGTTCAATAATGTTTCTTAAGACCTGCCAAAACAAAATTATAATGGATTTCTTTGTGATGGATTTAACACTTGATAGATTTTTGGGTGGTTTTTAATTTTTACATATGGCCTACAGTAACATAAAGAAATGAAAATTATATTGTAGTCTTCGATTAAAAAAATATATATATTCTAATGTTAACTAAGACCTTCATAAACACAACCAAAGGATTAGTTTTGCGATGCCATATATGAAATGTATTTATTAAAATATGTTAGAATGTTGACAAATGACTTGTCATTGGCTCAGAATGGGATGGATCGAGGCTTTGCTTTTCTAGTTTTGTTTTTACTCGTTAAATATATATTTTTGCATGGTTTATGGGGCTCCCGAGTGGTGCAGCGGTCTAAGGCACTGCATCTCAGTGCTAGAGGTGTCACTACAGACCCTGGTTTGATTCCAGGCTGTATCACAACTGGCTGTGATTGGGAGTCCCATAGGGCAGCGCACAATTGGCCCAGCATCGCCCGGGTTAGGGTTTGGCCGGGCTAGGCCGTCATTGTAAATAAGAATTTGTTCTTAACTGACTTGCCTAGTTAAATAAAGGTTTAAAAAAAAGAAGAAAACATTATTCAGGGTGTATAACTTGATCACTGGCACTCTAAACTTGTTTGGACACCCAATGGCTTGATGGTAATGATTAGGACCCTGAGGTTTTCCTGACCAGGAGAAACTATATATACTGTATATAACAGTATGTACACTATTCTCCTTCCTCTCTCTAAAGCTCCTAACCTCTATTTTGGTATTTCGAGTTCTGTTTAGGGAGTAATTTAAACTTTCTCTTGGTGTTTTTACATCCCCCTAAAGTGTCACTCCACAGTGATACATCCATTGACAATACAAAATACAGAGAAAAAACCCCATTGTGGACCACTCAGAGTTGAGACACTAAAAACAAATCAGTCAAACATGGTACAGTATTTCCTTTGGCATAATCTATAATACATTATATAATCTATACATTATTGGTACATTAAATCATCTATACACCTGTTTGCATAAACAAAAAAATTACAGTAGCAACTTCAATATGATAATATAAACATGCCCTAAAAAATGACAAAAAGTCTAATTAAATTCTATTTACAGTATTTCTAAACATAAATGAACTGCCTCCAGGCTGCCTTTTGCATTTGCCATTTAAATTTTCTGGTACCTTTCAGGATATGTTGTGTACTGCAGTGCTGCGTCAACAACTGCAGACTGCAACATACACCTCAGGTGATGAAATTGAGGCTTTGTGAGATCCACTTTGTTCAGAAAGGCCTTTTTAAGCTTCAGTGACAAAGTGTCTTCACATGTAGTGAAATTGTCTGGCCAGCCTTTTTCAGGGGCGTCAGCCCCAGATGTGCCTTCCAGGGGAGACGCTTCAAGATTCAAGATGAACTCTGTATAATTTTTTTTTTTTTAAACATTAGGAATTAGAATTTTTTGAATACTTCCCTCAAGTTCACTACTGTATGTATTTCAAGTTGTTTTATTCACTCACATGGCAATTGATCTCTGAATTCAGACCCTTTACTCGGGACTTTGTTGAAGCACTTTTGGCAGCGATTACAGCCTCGAGTCTTCTTGGGTATGACGCAACAAGCTTGGCACACCTGTATTTAGGGAATTCATTGGACTCTATGTAAACTGGAAACCACATATCCTGAGGCTGCAATTATTGTGGCTGGGGATTTTAACAAGGCTAATCTGAAAACAAGGCTTCCTAAATTTTATCAGCATATCGAATGTGCAACCCGGGCCAGAAAAACCCTGGATCATTGTTATTCCAACTTCCGTGATGCATACAAGGCCATTCTCTGCCCTCCTTTCGGCAAGTCTGACCATGACTCCATTTTGTTGCTCCCAGCCTACAGACAGAAACTAAAACAGGAAACGCCCGTGCTCAGGTCTGTTCGACGCTGGTCCGACCAATCTGATTCCACGCTGCAAGATTGCGTCGAGCACGTGGACTGGGATATGTTCCGGATAGCATTAGACAACAACATTTATGTATACGCTGATTCGGTGAGCGAGGTTATTAGCAAGTGCATCGGTGATGTTGTACCCATAGCAACTATTAAAACCTTTCCCAACCAGAAACCGTGGATTGATGGCAGCATTCGCACAAAACTGAAAGCGTGAACCACTCCTTTTAACCAAGGTAAGGCGACCGGAAACATGACTGAATACAAACAGTGTAGCTATTCCCTCCGCAAGGCAATCAAACAAGCTAAGCGTCAGTATAGAGACAAAGTAGAGTCACAATTCAACGGCTCAGACACGAAAGGAATGTGGCAGGGTCTACAGTCAATCAAGGACTACAAAAAGAAAACCAGCCCTGTCGCGGACCACAATGTCCTGCTCCAAGACAAACTAAACAACTTCTTTGCTCGCTTTGAGGACAATACAGTGCCACCGACACGGCCTGCTACCAAAACCTGCGGGCTCACCTTCACCGAAGCCAACATGAGTAAAACATTTAAGCGTGTTAACCCTCGCAAGGCTGCCGGCCCAGATGGCATCCCTGGCCGTGTCCTCAGAGCATGCGCAGACCAGCTGGCTGGTGTGTTTACAGACATTGTTCCTGTTCCCAAGAAAGCTAAGGTAACTGAGCTAAATGACTATCGCCCCGTAGCACTCACTTCCGTCATCATGAAGTGCTTTGAGAGACTAGTCAAGGATCATATCACCTCCATCCTACCAGACACCCTAGACCCACTCCAATTTGCTTACCGTCCCAATATGTCCACAGACGACACAATCATAATCACACTGCACACTGCCGTAACCCATCTGGACAAGAGGAATACCTATGTAAGAATGCTGTTCATCGACTACAGCTCAGCATTTAACACCATAGTACCCTCCAAACTCGTCATTAAGCTCGAGACCCTAGGTCTCGACCCAGCCCTGTGCAACTGGGTCCTGGACTTCCTGATGGGACGGCCCCAGGTGGTTAGGGTAGGAAACAACATCTCCACCCCGCTGATCCTCAACACTGGGACCCCACAAGGGTGCGTTCTCAGCCCTCTCCTGTACTCCCTGTTCACCCATGACTGCGTGGCCAAGCACGCCTCCAACTCAATCATCAAGTTTGCTGACGACACTAGAGTGGTAGGCTTGATCACCAACAACGACGAGACGGCCTACAGGGAGGAGGTGAGGGCCCTCGGAGTGTGGTGTCAGAAAAATAACCTCTCACTCAACGTCAACAAAACTAAGGAGATGATCGTGGACTTCAGGAAACAGCAGAGGGAGCTCCCCCCTATCCACAACGACGGGACAGTAGTGGAGAAGGTGGAAAGTTTTAAGTTCCTTGGCGTTCACATCACGGACAATCTGAAATGGTCCACCAACACAGACAGCGTGGTGAAGAAGGCGCAACAGCGCCTCTTCAACCTCAGGAGGCTGAAGAAATTTGGCTTGTCACCAAAAACACTCACAAACTTCTACAGATGCACAATCGAGAGCATCCTGTCGGGCTGTATCACCGCCTGGTACGGCAACTGCTCCGCCCACAACCGTAAGGCTCTCCAGAGGGTAGTGAGGACTGCACAACACATCACTGGGGGTAAACTACCTGCCCTCCAGGACACCTTTACCACCCGATGTCACAGGAAGGCCAAAAAGATCATCAAGGACAACAACCACCCGAGCCACTGCCTGTTCACCCCGCTATCATCCAGAAGGCGAGGTCAGTACAGGTGCATCAAAGCTGGGACCGAGAGACTGAAAAACAGCTTCTATCTCAAGGCCATCAGACTGTTAAACAGGCACCACTAACATTGAGTGGCTGCTGCCAACATACTGACTTAAATCTCTAGCCACTTGAAATATTTGAAAATTGGATGTAACAAATGTATCACTAGCCACTTTAAACAATTTTGTATATAATGTTTACATATCCTACACTACTCATCTCACATGTATATACTGTACTATATACCATCTACTGCATCTTGTCTATGCCGGTCAGCCATCGCTCATCCATATATTTATATGTACATACTCGTATTCAATCCTTTACACTTGTGTGTATAAGGTAGTTGTTGTGAAATTGTTAGATTACTTGTTAGATACTACTGCATGGTCGGAACTAGAAGCACAAGCAGTTCGCTACACTCGCATTAACTGCTAACCTGCTAACCATGTGTATGTGACAAATAAAATTTTATTTGATTCTTCTCTGCAGATCCTCTCAAGCACTGTCAGGTGGGATGGGGAGCGTTGCTACACAGTTATTTTCAGGTCTCTCCAGAGATGTTCGATTGTGTTCAAGTCCGGGCTCTGGCTGGGCCACTCAAGGGCATTCAGAGAGTCCCAAAGCCACTGCATTGTTTTGGCTGTGTGCTTAGGGTCATTGTCCATCCCCACAACATGATGCTGCTACCACCATGCTTCACTGTAGAGATGGTGCTTGGTTTCCTCCAGAGGTGATGCTTGGCATTCAGGCCAAAGAGTTCAATCTTGGTTTCATCAGACCAGACAATCTTGTTTCTCATGGTCTGTGTCCTTCAGGTGCCTTTTGGCAAACTCCTAGCGGGCTGTCATGTGCCTTTTACTGAGGAGTGACTTCAGTCTGGGCCATCTACCATAAAGGCCTGATTGGTGGAGTGCTGCAGAGATGGTTGTCCTTCTGGAAGGTTCCCCCATCTCTACAGAGGAACTCTGAAGCTCTGTCATAGTGACCATCGTGTTCTTGGTCACCTCCCTGACCAAGGCCCTTCTACCCCGATTGCTCAGTTTGGCTGAGCGGCCAGCTCTAGGAAGAGTCTTGCTGGTTCCAAGCCACTTCTATTTAAGAATGATGGAGGCTACTGTGTTCTTGGGGACCTTCAATGCTGCAGAAATGTTTTGGTGCCCTTCCCTTCCCCAGATCTGTGCCTCGACACAGTCCTGTCTCGGAGCTCTGCGGACAATTCCTTCATCCGCATGGCTTGGTTTTTGCTCTGACATGCACTGTCAACTGTGGGATCTTATATAGACAGGTGTGTGCCTTTCCAAATTACGTCCAATCAATTTAATTTACCACAGGTGGACTACAATCAAGTTGTAGAAACATCTCAAGGATGATCAATGGAAGCAGGGTGCACCTGAGCTCAATTTTGGGTCTGAATACTTATGTAATAAGGTATTTCTGTTTTTTATTTTTAATACATTTGCAAACATTTCTAAAAACCTGTTTTTGCTTATTATGGGGTATTGTCTGTAGATTGATGAGGAAAGTTTTTTATTTAATCAATTTTAAAAGGCTGTAATGTAACAAAATGTGGAAAAAGTCAAAGGTTTTGAATTCTTTCCAAACGCACTGTACCTTGAGTCCTCTGGAAGTGAGTCAGCTCCTGAGGCGCAAGGGACCTGTATATTTGGGGATGCCTGTGCCACTGTGACCCTCAATTTGACCCTATCAAGGAGCAGAGTGTCATCCTCGAGGTCAAGGTAGTCGTTCCGATCCTCATCCCCTATATTTTATATCGGTCATGTCCATTTCAGAATCCAGTTGAAATCTTATTGTCTTATTGTCTGAAAGCCAAAACAGTATGCACTGTTATGTATTTTGCCAGTAAATATTTTAAACCAAATGATATACCATGACCGAAATATATTATATTTAAGATGATGATTCTAGGAAGAGTTCATCTGAATGTTGTGAGTTTATTTTCATATGCCTTTGACAAGAAGCAACACAACTTCAAACTCAATAGTGTGCTTTGCACAAAACAGGTGAATAAACGTTCTCAGTTCCTCAATAAAATGAAAGCATTCATGTTGTGAATTGTAAATGGAAATACTTGCCTTTACAGTGATCAAAGATAGGACATACCCGTTTAAGACTATCCATGGAGATGGGCTCCTCACAGCAAATGGGTTTCGATGATTCACCAATCATTACCATAAAGTTTATGGTAAGAACTGATTTTTTTTTTAAAGAACATTAAGAAAATAACATAAAAACTCAATGTACTTGTAAATGATACATTTGTTAATGTAAGCAATACAATAATATACAACAAAATGCATTACATACTGTACATATAGATTCCATTGATTACATCATATAAAGTATCCATAGCATAAAACAATTGGAGGTCTGCTTTAGTGGTCTGTTTCACCATTTAATTAAAACGGCTATGAATTCACAAGACCTCTACAAAGTAAATACCCCCTTTTGTCTTATTCTTCAAAACAATGTATCGTTTGCATCCAATACGGTTAATGGATAGTAATTAAACACATCTGTGTCCTTAGTTACCCTTAGACAATATGCTGATGTGTGATTTTGGATCCTGAGTGGTGCAGCGGTCTAAGGCACTGTATCAGAGTGCTAGTGGCGTTACTATAGACCCGGGCTGTGCACAATTGGCCCAGCGTCGTCCGGGTTAGGGGAGGGTTTGGCTGGGGTATGCAGTCATTGTAAATAAGAATTTGTTCTTAACTGACTTGCCTAGTTAAATTAAAAATAAATAACATTACAATTGTCAAACTGTTTTGTAGAAGATGTTATCAATTCGACCAAGAACAGGAATGTCATTATGCATTCCTAGTACCACATACATCTTCTGTTGAGAAGTAATGATGTAATATAATAAAAAAATACATTGATGTAAAGGGCTTGTGCTAGACACTCCTCTGGACAGCAGGAACTTAGCAATATCATCAGAGAGAACGCTCAACAGCATGGGTAGCAGAGAAGTGGATTTCATCTTTCACAAACATAGAGGTTGATTGCTTGTAAGCTTGATGGTATTGATGTCTCAAAGAGAAGAGTCTGGCATTGGTTTATGAAGTTGTTTTCAACACGCATTAAGCGAATTAAGTAAAAGGTGTTTAGCCTCAAAACGCATGCACCAACATGTGGCCCCAAAAGCCTTAGGTACTGTGAGTAATGTAGGAGAAAGAGTCTTACATGCTGACCAAACCGGACGCCTGCGTTGATTTTGTTCACCCACACCAGAAGCGATCAGGACACGCAGGTTCAAATTTCAAAACAAACTCTCAACCAATTATATGAATTTGTGGACAGGTTGAAATGCTAATTATGTTGTTGCTAGCTAATTTGTCCTGGGATATAAACATTGGGTTGTTATTTTACCTGAAATGCACAAGGTCCTCTACTCCAACAATTAATCCACAGATGAAACAGTAAACCGAATTCCTTTCTCGTCATCTCTCCTTTTTCCTCAGGATTATTTTTTTGTTCTTTGGACTTTATGTGACGGTTGGCAACCAACTTTTATGGTGCATTACTACAACCGACTGGAGTGTGGACGTCAGTTCATCTTTCAATCACCCACGTCAGTACATGCTCCTAAACACCAATGAGGAGACGGCACGTGGGTATATGCTCTTAAAAACCAATGAGGAGATGGGAGAGGCCGGACTTGCAGCGCCTTGAGCATCACAAATATAAATTATTTCTATTTTAGCACCTGGCCACGCAGACGCTCACTGAGGCGCGAGAGCAGTGTGGGTGCAATAATTCAATAACATGTATGTGTATTTTGCAACGTTCACGCACGCAACATGAGCGGTGTGTCAGCATGTTAGGATGTTGATTCCCCAACACATAATAAAAGGCGAGGATTTTGTGTTTCGTCCTGTGGGAGCATAACAGATTTACAATTTCAAAATCATCAGAATATAAAATAATCTGGAGTACATTATCATATTTAGAAAATATTGGATGCTTTTGAAATGTTTCTCCATCTTGGAAATCTGATAGGACGCCCTCCACAGATTGGCAAAGACTGAAAACCTAATTTAGTACTGTCTTCGTGGTTTCAAGAATTGGAAGGTGGTCTGTTTATCAATCCAATTGCATCTGAATTTGAATTCATTTGAGTAAAAAAGTGAAAAATGGGCCTGACAAATCTGACAACGCTGTGATATTGATAAAATCCATTCAACTTTTGGATTTTGAATTTGGCGCCTTGCATTTCACCGGGTAGTGTCGGGAGTGCTCCTTAAGAGGTTAACTACTTAGGGTGTGGCAAGGCGCCAAATTCAAAATCCAAAAGTTGAATTATTAAACATTCATCAATATACAAGTGTTGCATAGTCATCAAAAGCTCTGCTTCTTGGCAATATCACAGCGTTGTCAGATTTCAAAAAGGCTTTACGGCGAAAGCACTACATTTGATTGTTTGAGGGTACCACCTCCAATATGTTTTCCATTAGCAGAAATTCATAAACCATCACGGTTCACACAAAACACATTTCACAGCGAAAACAAATCCCTTACCTTTTGAAGAACTTCTGCTGAGGTCTTCCCAAGTGTCCAACAAAGACATCCAATGGTTCTTTTGTTAGAAAAAGTCATTTATTATATCCATAAATCTCAGTTTGGTTGGTGCGTTATGTTCAGAAAATCCAACGTCGAATCGCCCATTGAAACGTGAAGAGAACACGTTCAAATATACCTATACACTTGTCCAAGAACAATCAAACATAATTGATAATGTATTCTTAGGAACACTTTTATGTATATTTAGTATAATATTTCAACCGGATTGTAAACTGGGCGATAGGAAAGGAAAAAACCACAGCGCGCGCAAGCCTGTGAAAGCGCATCCTCTTCTGTTTACTTCTGGTGACCACTTCCCAATTCTTCTTCTATTACCATCCAGAACAACTAAACAGAATCAAAACACTGTCTAGAGACTGTTGACATCCAGTGGAAGCAATAGGTACTGAAATCTTACTCCCTTATATGGTCATTTTCGATAGGGAGGGGTTCAAAATGAGGCAATGTGTCAAATACACTTTTTCCAGGACAGAAATTCCTCTGGTTTTCGCCTGCCATATCCGTTCTGTTATACTCACAGACAATATTTTAAAGCTCTTAGAAACTTCAGAGTGTTATCTATCCAATAGTACTAATGTGCATATCCTATTTTCTGGGCCTGAGTGGGAGGCATTTTACTTTGGGCACGCCAGACCCTCCAAAACCGTGACCTCAGGAGCTGCTCCCTAAGAAGTTAAGTATTTCGCATATACTATTGCCTGTTTTTTTTCTCCAATTTTGCTCATATTCTCTTATGGTCTTATTCTACCCAGACTACCATGGCCACTGAATGGCCGTTCTGATTGGACAGTTCTGTCTTGTCTGTAGTGTTTCTGTAGTATAGTTGTTTTCTCTATCACAGTGTGCCTGTTAGACTAAATACATGAAACCGGAATTGTCCCTCTTTTTTTATTTCATAGATAATAACATTGGATATTTTAATGATATTTTGACCGCCGAACTGGAAATGTCCCCGGTTTTAATTTCAGAAATCTGGTCACCTTTAGAGTAACATCAACCAAATTGAGTTAGTTAGTTTAGTTGACATTTTACATTAAACATTAAACTACCATGCTGCTCTTATAAAAGTTTTATCAAATCAGCGGAGAACATTGTCTCTCCATTCAGCTCCGCTCTAATCTTGAGAGGCATTTCTTTAAAACATTCATCCAATCCCCTTGATCCCTCACATAACTAGACCAATCATATGCTTCAAAGTACCGCGGTTGAAACCGCTGTGGCAAGACAGGACAATAGAGGTTCTGCTGGTGATGTTACACTGCAGGCGCAGATGCTCCGATTTTGAAAACGTTTTAGATCCCAGGTGAAAAGTTAACGCGCTAATGGACTAATTGGATGAATAAAAGCAGTAGTTTTCAATGCGTGAGATATAAGAGGTGTTCTGTGGGAATAGGGTCAGATGCGGGTGTCTCACGGCCAATGCCTGAGAGTTGGCAGCGCTGCATTCAGATGTTCCGAACTCACTTCACTCGCGCTAAAGAGGGCTCGCTCGGCTGCTGCTACTGCCATAAACAGTTTAATATTGAATTATTGTTGTGCATGTAAACCTACTCATTGTCAATAACACACAGCACACTTGGGGGAAAGGTACTTGTAAATAGGGATGGTGGCAAAATAAGACATGCTGATAACATAAGGCAGAATGGCAGTCTAGTCTCGCAGGAGTCAGTGTCACTTGTGACAAATACACCCCAGTTAATTGCAGAATGTAGTTTATCTGGGGCTCACTCAGGGGAAGATTTATACCACTGTGCCAGAATATACATTTTGCAACCCCTATACCTCCAAGATTGACAAAAACAACACATTGACTGCTTGGATAGGATTTGCCGTTTTTGAATGTAGTTGTCCTTTAATTGTCCTTTACATGTACAAATTGTATAACAAAACAGAGTATACACATATTTGTGCTACAAATGGGATCTGATTGGCAGGATTATTTGAAGAAGAACACTGGTGCAATCCTCAGATCACAGTGTGCACTGTTCCGGCTACATACCAAATGGCACCCGATTCTATATATCAGGACTATCCAACCCTGTTCCTGGAGAGCTACCCTCCTGTAGGTTTTCTCTCCAACCCCAGTTTTAAGATCAGGGTTGGAGTGAAAACCAACAGGACGGTAGCTCTCCAGGAACAGGGTTGGATAGTCCTGCTCTATATAGTGCGCTACCATTGACCAGGGTCCATAGGAGTCTAGTCAAAGTAGTGCGCGATGTAGGGAATAGGGTGCCATTTGTGACACACATTAGAGAATGCCTCTAACCTCTGTTTTACCACTTCTGTTTAGCTTAGCATGAAACCAGGGTTCTACAACCACTAGCAACACCCATATACAGTAGGATTCTTACTAGGCTCCTATTAGCGTGGTCTCAGATCTGTTTGTGCTCTTGCAAACTCCATTGCTGTCATTGTCAAGCCAAACTTGACAATGACTGACAATCAGTTGGCATGATAGTGTAGAAAGGCTTGAACTCAGGCTCCTATCAATCTAAAATAATATTTCTTACAGCCAATGAGCAAGACTGTCCTATGAGAAGTCATTTGAAATGTTTTATGCTGCCATGCCTCAGCAACAAAAACAACTAAAAATAAAAGCTTGTACTGTATGACAGACTGTTTCGTCAACATGGAAGAGACGGCATTGGTGTTTCTCTACAAGTAGGGTGAGTCAACATGCGTTCAGCGGTGCGTAGAACAGCTTCTATCCCCAAGCCATAAGACAGCAAAATAGCTAACAGAATGGCTACACAGACATCTCAGCTGACCTTCGTATTTTATGCACACGCGACACTGACACTTTACACAACACGCACACACATTTATACTGACTACACACATGCACATATAATCATCATATAAGCTGCTGGTACTCTGTTTATCATATATCCTGATGCTTACTCACCTTACCACTATACATATCTACCTCTATCACTCCAGTGTCCCTGCACATTGTAAATATGGTTTTGGAACTGACCCTGTATATCTTCTTACTTTCTCGTGTTCTTCTTATTTTAATATCTTGTGTTATTTTTGTTCTATTTAATGTAATTTTTAGTGCTACACTGATTTTGATTACTGCATTATTTGGGTTTGGAGCTTTGGTGAAAGGCATTTAAAGTTTCCAATCCAATCATAGCAACCAACAAAGCGTGCAGAAAAACAAGTGTCTTTCTGTGGTCTTCAGCAATCTCTTCATCAACATTTCAAAGAAGGTGTGTGTGTGTGTGTGTGTGTGTGTGTGTGTGTGTGTGTGTGTGTGAGAGAGAAAACACAGAGAGTCTGAATGCATCAAAAGATTCAGAGCGAATCAAAACGACAAGGTTACAGTGAGGAATGAGGAAATTAAGATTTTTGTCTTCAATCTGTCAAAAGCTTAACATCCCCTTGTTCAACTGACTAGTAGGTGTGAATGTAGGTGCGTCCGTGCGTTTGAATACACACCCATCATAACTACACTCATCACAACCAGTGCAGCAAGTCTCCCAACGTGGACTCAGCAACAAGAAACACTGTTGCATCTCACAGTGGAGACAAAATTCTCTGGTAACGTGTGCTTTTATTTGTAATCCATTCATTTAAAATGTTTAATTCAAATGTACTGAAAAAAATATTAAACGCAACATGTAAAGTGTTTTATGAGCTGAAATAAAAGATCCCAGAAATGTTAGATACGCACAAAAATATTTATCTCAAAAATTTGTTTTACATCCCTGATGGTGAGCATTTCTCCGTTGCCAAGTTAATCCATCCACCTGACAGGTGTAGTATATCAAGAAGCTTATGCTGGGGACAATAAAAGGCCACTCTAAAATGTGCGGTTTTGTAACACAACACAATGCCACAGATGTCTCAAGTTTTGACGGAACGTGCAATTGGGATGCTGACTGGAGGAATGTCCAACAGAGCTGTTGCCAGAGATGTTTTATGTTAATTTCTCTACCATAAGCTGCCTCCAACGTCATGTTAGAGAATTTGGCAGTTGATGAAACACTGGGTTTGCACAACCAAAGAATTTCTGCACAAATACAGAAACCATCAGAGGGAAGCTCATCTGCATGCACGTCGTCCTTACCAGGGTATTGACCTGACTGCAGTTCGACGTCGTAACCGAATTCAATGGGCAAATGCTCGCCTTCGATGGCCACTGGCATGGTGGAGAAGTGTGCTCTTCATGGAGGAATCCCGTTTTCAACTTACCGGGAAGATGGCAGACAGTATTTATGGCATCGTGTGGGCGAGCGGTTTGTTGATGTCAACGTTGTGAACAGAGTGCCCCATAGTGGCGCTGGGGTTATGGTATGGCGAGGCATAAGCTAAGGACAATAAACATAATTGCATTTTATCTATGGCAATTTGAATGCACAGAGATACTGTGAGATACCCATTTTCGGGCCATTCATTCACCACTATCACCTCATGTTTTAGCGTGATAATGCACAACCCCATGTCGCAAGTTCTTCCATGGCCTGCATAGTCACCCATTGAGTATGTTTGGGATGCTCTGGATCAACGTGTAGGACAGCGTGTTCCAGTACCCGCCAATATCCGTCAACCTCGCACAGCCATTGAAGAGGAGTGGGGCAACATTCCACGGGCCACAATCAACAGCCTGATCAACTCTATGCGAAGGAGATGTGTCGCGCTGCATGTGGCAAATGGTGGTCACACTCGATACTGACTGGTTTCCTAACCTCGCCAATACCTTTTTTTAAGGTATCTGTGACCAACAGATGCATATGTGTATTCCCAGTCATGTGAAATCTATAGATTAGGGCCTCATTTATTTATTTCAATTGACTGATTTCCTCATATAAACTGTAACTCAGTAAAATCGTATAAATTGTTGCGTGTTGCATTTACATAAAAGTTCAGTGTAGCTGAATTCCAGAATGAAGACTCATTTTGGGATCTGGATCTTCAGTGTATTTAACTTGAAATGTAGGCTTACACAAAAGCTCTCAATTTTATATTACAGATTGGAAAAGGTCTACTATAGACTACATTTTCATCAACACATAAAAGGTAGAACGGGATTTTGGGCGATGGCTTTCACCTTTACAGACAGCCACCCTACCCAGTGTTTACAATGAGAACAGAGGATGTGGAGAGTGTGAGATGAAGAGATAAACCATGTCTCTCATCAGTTTGAGATGACAGTAAAATTGTTTTCAAGCAAACTTGACATTCATGTCTTTTTTTACAGAAACCACAATGACTAATAATGTGTTCAACAGTTGCACAACAGTATCACCTGCAAGATTCTGATCTTCATGACTACTAACAACATTACAATCCTTAATGCCTCTTTGCTTTGTGTTTTCTTTGCAATGTTGGGCACAGGAATTCAGAACCAAAGTGGACAAAGTGTCAGAACCAGAATCCCAACTGTGAAAGATGACCACTTCCAGCAGCCCTATCTACTGCCCTCTCATCCAGGCCATGGTGAACGTAAGCGTGGCCTCCAACTCCTCAGCCTC
This sequence comes from Brachymystax lenok tsinlingensis, assembly GCA_030435695.1. Classification (NCBI taxonomy): domain Eukaryota; kingdom Metazoa; phylum Chordata; class Actinopteri; order Salmoniformes; family Salmonidae; genus Brachymystax; species Brachymystax lenok. Next base: position 9,834,497 of record CM059798.1, read on the forward strand.
GGACAGGGGGGGGGCTTTGAACCTGGCTACGGTGTGTCTCCACAGCCTGGTCTCCTCCTTCGGTATCCTGGAGAACCTCCTCATCCTGTGGGTGGTGGGCTTCCGTGTCCGCCGCACAGTCATCAGTGTTTGGATCCTCAACCTGGCTGCCTCGGACCTCCTTTCCACAGCCTCCCTCCCCTTCTTCACCAACTTCCTGTCCCGTGGAGACACTTGGACCCTAGGCACCACCTTCTGCAAGCTCCACTCCTCCGTCTTCTTCCTCAACATGTTTGTCAGCGCCTTCCTGCTGGCAGCCATCTCCCTGGACCGCTGTCTGGTGGTGCTGAAGCCCGTCTGGGCCCAGAACCGGAGGAACGTACGCCTGGTCGGAAGAGTGTGTGGGATCATCTGGGCCCTGGCCATACTCTGTACGCTACCGTACTATCTGTTCCGGGATACTATTCGCCGACATGACGGGCGGGTCATGTGTTACTATAACTATGTCCAGTACTTCCTTGTTAGGGAGTTTGGCCTAAGAGAGCTGTGTGAGGCTCGCCAGGATGCCCTGGCCATCTCTAAGCTCCTCCTGGCCTTCATACTCCCCCTGGTGGTCATTGTGGGGAGCTACGTGTTGGTGAACATTGGTATCATGCGGCGTGGCCGCAGCAGGCGCTCTTTCCGCTTTGTGCGGCTAGTGGTAGCGGTGGTAGTGAGTTTTGTGGTCTGCTGGGCTCCGTACCACATCTTCAGCGTACTAGAGGCTGTAGCCCAGTATCAACCCTCCCTCCGGGGCCTCGTGGCCCAAGGCCTGCCATACGCCGCCAGTCTAGCCTTCCTCAACAGTGTGCTAAACCCCATCCTCTATGTGTTCAGCTGCCCAGATTTGTGTGGTAAGATCAGACAGTCTCTGGGAGCGGTGCTTGAGAGCGTGCTGGCAGAAGACCTAGGGGAGTTCTCACGGCGACGCAGCACCCAACACTCCTCTATCTGTACTTCCGAGGTGCTAATGAGGGGGATGAGGTCCCACAACAATGTCCCCAGCCTGAGAGGAGAAGACTCCAGGGCGGAGGAGGAGCTGGAGCCGGAGCAGGAGAAGCCACACCCTGCTGACTGAGAAGTCTGTCAAATTTGGTTCCGGTCCAGGTTCTGCAACTGGGATACATAATGATCAATTGATATGTCATGGAATTTTGAATCAGTATCATGTACAACATACACCCAGAAGGACATATTTTGTGTGTTTTTGCAACGCTTCTCATAGTGTGTTTAATCTACTGCTATGTAGAGCAATGTGAACTGTAAAGTATAGGCTCAGCTGTGCACTAGTATGCTTTTATATTTGTTTGCTTATTTTTTTACGGTACTCATTCCCGAATAGGCTAAATACATCTGGTATATTTTCGATGGTCTTGTAGTACAGCCTTAATAACAGACAATCATGAACATTAAAATAAGCCACAAAACTACATGACGGTCACTCGGTTTCAGCTCTACCAGTGAACTGAGACTGTACTAGCATCCCGTTATTCAAACCTCGGCTCTGAAGCTGGACAACCTTTTTACTGCACTGATTAAGAGAGAACAGCTGCAAGGAATGGCTTGATTCTGTACGTGTGTGTTGGTATATATTTCAGTGGCTGAGGATGGCGTCCTTTCTTTTTGGAAAGATATATCTGTAATGAATAAATCATGTATTTCAATTGACGTTATTTACTGCAATAAGCAAATGAAAGTATAAAAATTGTAACAAGCAAACAGTCAAGACATTATGACATTATTATAGTGCGTTCATATGACAGTACTAACTGAGGCAGCTATGGCAGTGCATCAACAAGTAGAGAGGACGGGCACAGCATAAAAGTGAAGTAGATGGAACGCTATTTCCAATTTCAGCTAGCAACATACATGCTCTGCCCACTGGGTGGCAAAATTGCTGCTTTTTTCCATAACTAATGCTCAGCGGTCAAACCAGTGGAGTCAGTTCCTTGAGCAAGTCCAAGAAATACTGTCTGTATGTCCTGTCTCACTACACAATGTGTCCTCCTGCTGCATTCAAACTCATCAAAGAACAGGAAACAAAATACAGATTATCCAGGTTCTTTCTTCATTCAAAAACAGTTTGTCCAATTCAGTGTTTTTACACATTGTCACTCAAATCAGGATGCCCTCTGAGACTGAGTCTGACCTGTTTGGGGGTTGTGTGCCCCCGTCCCAGACAGGGCGTTAGGGACCTGCGAAGCTCCAGACGGGCATTGTGACACAGGAAGATGTAGAACAGAGGGTCCAGCAGAGTGTTGAGGCTGGTCAGACCGTAGCACAGCCGGTAGCACAGGAAAATGGACCGTTCCAACTCGCAGGGGTTGTCTATGAGGAGGAGGGAGACAAAACGGTACCCCCCGACCAGATGGTAGGGTCCAAAGACGACAATGAAGATGACGGTGATGACGACGAGGATGCCAGTGATTTTGTGTCGGTCCTGGTTGGAGACGGAAGGCGACTGTTGGAGGGTCACCCCAATGCGGGCGGAGGTGTAACTGAAGAAAGCGAGAAAAATACAAAGGTCAAGGGTCATGTCTGTAGATGTGACCATTTGACAAGACTCTTCTGATAGCAATGCATACTTTTCCATGTAAGAACATTTTATTACGGTGGTGTTTCTATAGTTACTACATGTATATAAAAGCAACTTAATGTTGGGTGTCTAATATCAACAAATACAGACATTGTTATTGAAAAACATTAAAGGGACATACATTTTGCAGAGTACAGGCAACATTCCTCCTTTTCCTCATGAAATCACACATTCAGTCAGCCAATCATTCCTCGTACTCTGTTTCCCACTCACCCCAGTATACCACAGGGCAGCAGGAACCCCATGATGACTGTAGCAATCTTAAAGTGGGCATATCTGAGGCTGACGGGGTACTGCTCCAGACACAGCAGCCTCTCTGCGTCGAACACCGATGGAAGCAACCCGCCTAAACAGAACAGGAAGGTCAGCGTCCAGACCGCCACTCCAGACACTGCCGCCACCCGCACCGTCCGCACGCCACGACTACTCAACGGGTGTACTATTGCCAGGCAACGGTCCAACGCTATCAAACAGAGGAACACCACACTAGCGTAGACGTTGACGTAGAAGACGTAGCCCACAAACTCGCAGGCGGGGCGGCCGTAGGGCCAGCGGTGCGCCCCCTGGAGGTAGAGGATCCATAGGGGGAGGGTGAGCAGCTGGAGGAGGTCAGAAAGCAGCAGGTTGAGGATGTAGACCAGCTGGCAGCCACCCCCACCGGAGCGGCCCAGTTGGTACAGTCCCCAGAGGGACAGCAGGTTGCAAGGGAGACCCAGTGAGAAGGCCAGGCTGTAGATGTAGGTGAGACCAAGTGTGTCGGTGTTCAGCGGGAGGTTGCAGCTGTCATTGTTGTTGGACATGGTCTCTGACAGTCTGGGTGAGGGGCGGAACCCTCAAAGTCCTTTTACAAGAAACCAGGTGCTACAGTACACAGGTGCTTATATCACCTTCTGATACAGATCTATATTCCCAGAGAGAGACGGTGGTGTGAGAGTCTGCATTGTGTCCAGCACATATATCTCACTCTGCTTAGGATCTATTGATTGGGTGTCTCTAGTCCTTGTGGAAAACCTGAGGAGAATGATGATGAAGATGAAAAAAGGATAATTTTACAACATTTGTACAACATTCAATCAGAACATTACGCATGCATGTACAATACAAGCATGTCAACAGGTGCAATGGTGCATGATATTCAAAGTAAAACGCAATCAACTAAAGCATGAAAAAGAGATTTAGCACAAGAAAACATTTTGAGAGTCTTTTCACTCACCTCTCCCATACCGTTCCACAGAACCCCTTCTTCCCTCAATCTGCTTGGTGATCTGTGCAGCACAAAGTGTCTGCGTCCTCTGAGGGAACACAGCGTCTTAACACTAGGGCCTTGTCTGTTCTCTGATCGTTTCCCTAGACAGGAAGCCCACTTCTCCAGGCTTTAACAGCAACATCCTGAGAACACAGGAGAACGCCTTTCTCCTCCTGAACAAAAACACTCACTCCTCTCCTCCCTCTTCCCTCGTTCTCTGACCGTTATAGGTGGAGAAAGTGAGTGAGAAGGAGAGGGGTGTTATGAGTGTAGGAAAGGAAAGGAAAGGAAATTAATAAATTAGGTCTATGGGGGCCAAGAGTGGTCATTTGGGTGATGTGTCATTGAGTAGTTCTCAGGCCCCCTTTGTCCTTACATAATAAAGGTGTAACTAAAATAAGTAATTTGATGAACTGTTATGGATTCTCTTCTAACAATCTGTGAGTTTGTTGTTGGTTGGAGAAACAACAGATTTTTTGTTTAGATTCTATAACATGACATATTTCCCTTTTGTCTTCTCTAAAACAATGCATTCCTCAGAGGTGTGTGTGTGCATGAGGTGTATTTCTGTGTCAGAAAACAAGTCAGAGATAACATGCCACAGAGGCTCTGTGATGAGAGGATCAGCCTCTGCATCGGAAGAGGTGGAAGTGATTGACAGGCTGAGATAAGAGCTTAACAAAGAGACCAATATAAACTCAACACTCAAAATTCAACACTAGTCTATGGACCAAAGAGGCAGTGTAATCTCAACATTCAACACTAGTTAATGGACTCCTTTCACATGACAGTCATCTTTATTTAAACATTATCTTATGGCCTTTAGGTGGAAAAGAAAATTGAGTTTTAAAAATATATATAAAGTACCAGTCAAAGGTTTGGACACACCTACTCATTCCAGGGTTTTTCTTTAGTTTTACACATTTCTACAATGTAGAATAATAGTGAAGAGAGCAAAACTATGAAACAACACATATGGAATCATGTAGTAACCAAACAAATCAAAATATATTTGAGATTCTTCAAAGTAGCCACCTATTGCCTTGATGGATAGTGCGTACGGCCCAATACATCACTGGGGCCAAGCTTCCTGCCATCCAGTACCTATATACTAGGCTGTGTCAGAGGAAGGCCTATAAAATTGGCAGAGACTCCAGTCACCCAAGTTATAGACTATTCTCTCTGCTACCGCACGGCAAGCGGTACCGGAGCTCCAAAAGGCTCCTTAACAAGACTGTTCAACAATTAATCAAATGGCCACCTGGACTATTTACATTGACGGTAAGTAGCCTGTTGTATTCGGCGCATGTGACAAATTACATTTGATTTGATGTTGCTTTTATATTTTTGTCCCCCCCCCCTTGAATTAACTCATATTTGGGGGTGGGTGAACATCACTGTACAAGACATGGTGGTTTAGCTTTTGATATACAGTGAGTGTAGTTACAATTTACCCTAAGTTAACTTTGTAGCTCAGGCACAGGAACAAAAAGCCACCGACTGCACAATTGAAATTGTTTGAGGAGAATGGGAGTGTGAGACAATGGTGGCTAGGCTGTATTTTTAACACATGATATCACAGTGTAATCTTTCTCATCTTGTATTTTCCTTCGAATACTGTATGTCACCAGACTGAAATCCAATAGGTAGGCTGACAGGGAAGATGGTATATTGGAACTAAGGGCAGTTTGAATAGAAAGAGCTTTTCATCAGTTTTTATTGAATCATGTACAGTGGATGTCATTAATATTCAACCCCCTTGGATTCTTTAAAATGTTATTGTGTTACAAAGTGGGATTACTATTTACTTAATATCAACAATCTATACTAAATACTCTACAATGTAACTTTTTAAAGATTAATGAAAAATAAAACACTAATACAATATATTCAGAAAGTATTCAGTATTCAGATTTTCCACATTTTGTTACGTTACCGTAACATTGAAGAAAAAAAATATTGAAAAAATAAATCCTCATCAATCTACACACAATACCCCATAATGACAAAGCGAAAACAGGTTTTTAGAAACAGAAAAACCTTATTTACATAAGTATTCAGACCCTTGAGCTCAGGTGCATTCTGTTTCCATTGATCATCCTTGAGCTGTTTCTACAACTTGATTGGAGTCCACCTGTAGTAAATTCATTTGATTGGACATGATTTGGAATGGCACACACCTGACTATATAAGGTCCCACAGTTGACGGTGCATGTCAGAGCAAAAACCAAGACATGAGGTCGAAGGAATTGAGAAAGGGCACCAAAACATTTCTGTAGCATTGAAGATCCCCAAGAACACAGTGGCCTCCATCATTCTTGAATGGAAGAAGTTAGGAACCACCAAGACTCTTCCTAGAGCTGGCCGCCTGGCCAAACTGACCAATCTGGGGAGAAGGGCCTTGGTCAGGGAGGTGACCAAGAACCCGATGGTCACTCTGACAGAGCTCCAGAGTTCCTCAGTGGAGATGGGAGAACATTCCAGAAGAACAACTATCTCTGCAGCACTCCACCAATCAGGCCTTTATGGTAGACCGAACCCACTCCCCTGTAAAAGGCACGACAGCCCGCTTGGAGTTTTCCAAAAGGCACCTAAAGGACTCTCAGACCATGAGAAATAATATTCTCTGGTCTGATGAAACCAAGATTGAACTCTGGCTTGAATGCCAAGTATTACGTCTGGAGGAAACCTGGCATCAGCGGCAGGGACTGGGAGACTAGTCAGTAACGAGGGAAGGATGAACGGCGCAAAGTACAGAGATCCTTGATGAAAACCTGTGCAGCGGGTCTGAAGGGGTCTGAATACTTTCCGAAAGCACTGTATATCTTGATTAGATATTGACCCCCTCCTTTGGCAGATATTACAGCTGTGCGTCTTCTTAGGTAATTCTCTAAAAGCTTTACACACCTGGATTGTGCAATATTTGCCCATTATTCTTTTCAAAATTATTCAAACTCTGTCAAGGTGTTGGGGATCATGGCTAGACCGCAATGTTCAAGTCTTGCCAAGTCTTGCCATCTTTCACTGTAATAACTACTGTAAATGGGGCAGTGCAGTTAGATTAACAAGAATTTAAGCTTTCTGCCAACATAAGATATGTCTATGTCCTGGGAAATGTTCATGTTACTTACAACCTCATGCTAATCACATTAGCCTACGTTAGTTTAACCGTCCCGTGGTAGGACACTGATCATGTAGAGGTTTTAACTGTTTTTTCCTTAACAGTTTTTTTTCTTAAAACTTCTTAAAGCACTGTTAGTTAAGGGCTTGTAAGTAAGCATTTCACTGTAAGGTTGTATTCGGCGCATGTGACAAATACAATTTGATTTGATTTGATTTATGAGGCTTTCAAAAATCTTTCTGGTCTTTGTCATTGAATCTGTTTTTGAAATTCAATGCTTGACTGAGGGACCTTACAGGGACCTTACAGATGTTGTTACAGATGTTGTACTCACAGAGTGAGTTCATGTTACATATTATGTGATTCGTTAAGACAAATTTGCCTCCTGAATTCATTTAGGCTTGGCTAAACAAAGCGGGTGAATACTTATGCAACAACTATATTTTAATTAGCTTATAAAATAGTTATTAATTAGAACATTTTTGTAGAATTCTGTTTTCACTTTGACATTGGAGTATTCTCTGTAGAAAAAATGCAATCTATTGCAATCCCACTTTGTAGAAACAAAATCTGAAATAATCCAAGGGGTGTGAATACTGTATCCACTTTACTTCCTTTTACTTCTATTGAAGTGGACCGTCAACAGGTTATTTATTTACACTGTTAAAATATCAGTCCTTTCTCATTATGGTTTGTTTCAGCCATATGTGGCATTTTTTACATCAAATTGGCAATTGATAGTCATATGTACAAAATCTTAAATACACTCCATGACCAAAAGTATGTGGACACCTGCTTGTCGACCATCTCATTCCAAAATCATGGGCATTAATATGGAGTTGGTCCCCCCTTTGATGCTATAACAGCCTCTACTCTTCTGGGAGGGTTTTTCACTACATGTTGGAACATTGCTGCAGGGATTTGCTTCCATTCAGCCACAAGAGCATTAGTGAGGTCTGGCACTGATGTTGGGCGATTAGGCCTGGCTCGCAGTCGGCATTCCAATTCATCCCAAAGGTGTTCGGTGGGGTTGAGGTCTGGGCTCTATGCAGGCCAGTCAAGTTCTTCCACACCGATCTCGACAAACATTTCTGTATGGACCTCGCTTTGTGCACAGGGGAATTGTCATGCTGAAACAGGAAAGGGCCTTTCCCCATACTGTTGCCACAAAGTTGGAAGCACAGAATCGTCTCGAATGTCATTTTATGCCGCAACGTTAAGAGTTCCCTTCACTGGAACTAAGGGCCTATCCCGAACCATGAAAAACAGCCTTAGACCATTATTCCTCTTCCTCCAAACTTTACAGTTGGCACTGTGCAGTCGGGCAGGTAGCATTCTCCTGGCAAACTCAGATTCGTCCGTCGGACTGCCAGATGGTGAATCATGATTCATTACTCCAGAGAAAGTGTTTCCACAGCTCCTGAGTCCAAAGGCAGTGAGCTTTACACCACTCCAGCCAATGCTTGGCATTGCGCATGGTGATCTTAGGCTTGTGTGCTGCTGCTCGGCCATGGAAACCCATTTCATGAGGCGATATTTACGCGCTTCAGCACTCTGCGATCCTGTTCTGTGAGCTTGTGTGGCCTACCACTTCGCACCCGTGTCGCACGCGCACCTGCAGCCGCAGGGCGTTGTCAAACTGGTCGAAGAGGAGCGGCAGGCCCAGCACAGGGATCCAGTGGTAGATGGCCTCATACAGGTTGTTGGTGCCTCCGTGAGCCACGAAGAAGCAGGTGTTAGGGTGGCCCAGGACATTGTTCTGGGGGAGCCAGTCCAGCAGCAGGGTGTTGTTCCACAGGAAAAATTGTCTTTCTCCCAGGAATCTCCACCACCTTGTGGGGCAGTTGGGCGAAGTCTTTGGCCACTACCTTGGTCACTACCTCCTTAGGCAGGGCAGACACCAGCGTTCCCAGAGACATGACTACCACCCGTGCTCCCCAGAGCTCGGCATGCAGGCCTCTGAGCCCCCCACATAGACCACGTTGGGCATGGTGGGCCTCGGTAACTCAAAGACAAAGTCCACCATCATCAGCCACTCGTCCGCCGAGAGCTGCATGGAGATCAGTTCAGCATCGGAGGGAAGTGATGTCGACATAGAGAGGCAGGATGATCAGGCACTCCTGGAAGAGTATGACCAGGTACCGCAGGAAGTTCTCTGTCCTCTGCAGGAAGTCCATTGTGTCACTGAACAGATAATTGTACATGGGGACATAGGATGGCGGTGTGGGGGCGACGGTCATGTGGGCCTCACCAGCGTTGAGCCAGTGGATGTTATAAACCATGGGCAGGCCCAGTTATTGGGCCAGGAGCACACCAGCAGGGAAGGCAGGATCGGTAAGCATCAAGTCAAATCTAGACTCCCTCAGTTTGGCGACAAGAACCGAGTCATCCAAGATGGCAGAGATCATGTGGAGCAACCCACTATGAAACATCATCAACATGGCCGCTGTGTCCTTCTGCTACTACAGGAGGTGGCGGACAGGTAACACCCTGCAGAGCTACAGAGAGCACTGGATCAGGACGGTGTAGAAGTCGGGACCGAGGTCTCTGCCTTTAAACAGCTTGGAAAATCCCAGAAAATTATGTCATGGCTTTACTAGCTTTTGATAGGCTAATTGACATCATTTGAGTCAATTGGAATTGTACCTGTGAATGTATTTCAAAGCCATACCTTCAAACGTAGTGCCTCTTTGCCTGACATCATGGGAAAATCAAAATAAATCAGCCAAGACCTTTGTAGACCTCCACAAGTCTGGTTCATCCTTGGGAGCAATTTCCAAACGTCTGAAGGTACCACGTTCATCTGTACAAAAAAATGTACGCAAGTATAAACACCATGGGACCACGCAGCCGTCATACCGCTCAGGAAGGAGACACGTTATGTCTCCTAGAGATGAATGTACTTTGGTGCGAAAAAGTACAAATCAATCCCAGGACAACAGCAAAGGACCTTGTGAAGATGCTGGAGGAAACAGGTACAAAAGTATCTATATCCACAGTAAAACAAGTTCTATATCGACATATAAAGGCCGCTCGGCAAGGAAGAAGCCACTGCTCCAAAACCACCATAAAAAAGCCAGACTACGGTTTGCAACTGCACATGTGGACAAAGATAGTGCTTTTTGGAGAAATTTCCTCTGGTCTGATGAAACAAAAATAGAACTGTTTGGCCAAAGAACACCATCCCAACCGTGAAGCACAGGGGTGGCAGAATCATGTTGTGGGAGTGCTTTGCTGCAGGAGGGACTGGTGCACAAAATAGATGGCATCATGAGGAAGGAAAGTTTTGTGGATATATTGAAGCAACATCTCAAGACATCAGTCAGGAAGGTGAAGCTTGGTCGCAAATGGATCTTCCAAATGGACAATGACCCCAAGCATACTTCCAAAGTTGTGGCAAAATGGCTTAAGGTCAACAAAGTCAAGGTATTGGAGTGGCCATCACAAAGCCCTGACCTCAATCCTATAGAACATTTGTGGGCAGAACTGAAAAAGCGTGTGCGAGCAAGGAGGCCTACAAACCTGACTCCGTTACACCAGCTCCGTCAGGATGAATAGGCCAAAATTCACCCAACTTATTGTGGGAAGCTTGTGGAAGGCTCCCCAAAATGTTTGACCCAAGTTTAAACAATGTAAAGGCAATGCTACCAAATACTAATTGAGTGTATGTAAACTTCTGACCCACTGGGAATGTGATGAAAGAAATAAAAGCTGAAATAAATCATTCTCTCTACTATTATTCTGACATTTCACATTCATAATATAAAGTGGGGATCCTAACTGACCTAAGACAAGGAATTTTTACTGGATTAAATGTCAGGAATTGTGAAAAACTGAGTTTAAATGTATTTGGCTAAGGTGTATGTAAACTTCCGACTTCAACTGTAGATAATGTTTTGAGAAAAATGTATTTGACAATATATCCATTTGACATTAGATGGACTCCTCCCTTCACTAATGTACAGCAATGTCCTTCAATGTTTTGGCAAGTCAGAGGGAGGAGGGAGAGACGGTGGAAGAGAAGGTGGGAGGGAGAGAGAGAGGGAGAGAGACAGAGACAGAGAGAGAGAATTGAATTGAGAGAGAGCGAGCGAGACAGAGCACGCATGAGAGAGAGAGGGAGGGACTATGCTCAAACCCTACACCCTAACCCGTGCACTCCATTCTGCCACTTCTGGTCTCTTGGCCGTCCTACCCTTACAGGGGGTCAGCTCCTGCTCAGCCCAGTCAAAACTCTTCTCAGTCCTGGCACACCAATGGTGGAACAAGCTTCCCCCTATTGTCAGGACAGTGAAGTCCCTACCCATCTTCCAAAAATGTCTAAAATCCTATCTCTTCAATGAGTATCTGAAATAAATCCCACAGGGCCACCCACCCTCCTTTTCCTACTAGCACTGACTTTGCTGATAACTACAGTACTTTATTGACGGAACATGTACTTGCTACTACTGTGATAAGTGGTTGTCTCATCTATGTTAAGATGAATGTGCTAATTGTAAATCTGACTAAAATGTAAAATGAGGGAGGGGAGGGAGGGACGGAGATGGAGGGAGGGAGGACACAGTAGAAGGAAAATAAACGTGAGCTTTAATGATGATTACAATCACAGCACATAGTCACTGTGACTGTTACTACAGTCGTATCAGAGGGCTACAGCCTCCCCCTCTAACTTGCTCTGCTGGCCTTATCCACAGACATTAACAACTGCCTGGCTCTTAAGGTAACAGAGATGCTAGGCTGTAGTAAGAATAAGTCACCAAAGGCTGGCTTAGAATGGTGCTCGGCCATCATTGTAAACAAGAATTTGTTGACTTGCCTAGTTAAATAAAGGTTAACAACGGTTCATTTAAATAAGGGTTAATTAAATTACATAGTGTGAGCGCTACAGGCTATGGTATTTCAATTTATTCTATGGTTAAAGCTATTTATATGTTTTCATAATTAACACTTACATAATCTACATTTAACTAATTTCCATCTGCATTGGGTGATTGACATGACAGAAAAATATTGGGAGCATAATTTTTAAAGGAGTTGAAAGACTAGATATCTTGGCATCACCACCAGAGGGCGTGGCTGACCCAGTGAGGTGTGTTTGCAGGGTCAAAGGTCAAAGGTTACATGAACCTAGTGGCCAAGACTGCCTGAGAGGTGGAGTTGATCATAGGCTGAGAGGATATGGCCCGTGGGCTGAGATGTGTTGACCCCAGGCTGGGAGGCCATCACCATGTTCTGACCGGGCAGCACCGCGGACTGAGCGTTGATGACTGTGAAGGTCTGTCTGCGTCTCTTGATCTCCCGAGCCATCTGGCACCAGATGTTGCAGAAGGTGGAGTACACACAGTCCGCCATCATGTCACCCTTTAGAGAGACGTGACATATGACTTAAATACTATAATCTCAAACAGTCATTATCGTTTGATCTTGTAGCTGTCATGTTTAGAAGTACTCTATAGTGTTTCTAGTTGCAATAAGGTATCAGCAAGGGTACTCAAACTTCATGTGAGTCCTACTATGGAAAAGCCAGAGACAGCGAGACACCTTGATGAGACCATGCTTGCCTCCGGACTTTCTCTCCCGCTTGACCACTCAAGCCATGAACTTTCTAATTACTGTCCATCTCATGGTGTTGTATTTTTTAATTACTTGTCTTTTTTTGTGCTTTGGAGCGCTTTGAGATTCTTTGAAAAGTGCTATATAAGTTGAATAAATGATTATTATTTGTATTATTAGGCACAAGCCCGCATAAGCCCTCATCTGTTGTGTTGTATGCACTGCCTCACACTTACACAAAGTCCATAAGCTTAGTCTAATAGTCTCCCTTTAGTATCTTCATTCAGGTGTTCAGACTGACAGTACAACTCTCCCTCATGGATATGGACACAGGAGGGCTACAGGAAGACACCCCTCCCAGCTGGGTGAATCCCAATAAGACGTTCAGCAGGGGGGAGACAGAAACACTCTCCGAACTCTGAGGTGGTGGTGCAGGCAAACAGGGGAAGCACCATTAGGCAAAACAGCCTGAGGATAGGGTGAGAGAGTGCAGGGCAGAAAAAGACATGTTAGCACTGATAGGAGACGTATCTAACTCACCGTGATTAGTAGCGTGTAGCACTGTGTTTTTCTGAAGTTATGTGCATGGAATATAAAGAGTATGTATGTATCAAAATGTTGATGTTTCAAAATATGCCATGTTTTAATAAGACATTCTGAAATACAGATGTAAACTGAACTCTGAATTCTACTTTTTGCTGAATAATAGAACGACAGACTCACAGACAAGTAAGTCGTCGATGCAGCCACAGATGCCAGTGCTCCACTGTTTAGAGTGGGTGGCTATTAGAGCCGGTGTCTGGGGCTTAGGAGGCTGAGACTGTTGGTTGTTGTTTATTATCACGTTTGTTGCCATGGTGACTGGCCAGCCACTCGACTAAGGAGGAAGAACATGAACAACAAGCAACAACAATGGACTGATACTTTTTCCTAACTTTTGTCTCTATCTGCGACCCAATGCCAACTTGCTGAAATAAATATGAAATACCCCCACGTTTCACCGGACTGCAACTTGCTTTTTAATGTCTCTGCAATTCCTTCTATTGTTCTAGGGTCCTGATTCCAACCCGAGTTAAGCGTGCATAAATGGAACGTAATTCCCTTTTTATGCACTTTTCTCTCTATGCATATTCTGACATTAAACTTAAGAATGAGAATAGCGTGCTATTCACCTGCTATTCGTTTTGGGTGGAGATGGAATAAATGAAGGTGTGGCGGAGGTGTGTCTGACCTTGACTTAATTCCCTAATAATTCCACCACCTTTATGCATGAAGACACCATGAATAGGGTCTACCGAACCAACCGGTTCAAAGTAGGAAAAGCATCTACTTTATTGTTTCAGATGGAAATAACACCATTCTCTATGCACTGTAATTGATAAGAGCCAGGTAAATGAGCAATTTGTTTGGATAAGGGAATTGTAATATAAATGACACTTGTTTTAGATATATTTTACCTTATAGTCGCTGGAGACAAATGTAAAACCAGTCATATGGATGCAAACTGAAGCATATCAATTTTCCCACAGTAAAGTTTATGAAATGCTGTACCATTATGCAGAATTTAAATTGTACGGCCTTTTAACTTGCAGGGGTGGGCACTCTCAAATGTTTGATAGGCTATACCAACTTTCTCTGTTTCCTATTTCTATCATGTTAAATATTAGCCACCATCAGAATCGACCGTCAATAGGCCTAATAGCAACACATATTCAACTGCCAATTTACTGCTAGATCCCTTCAGTTGGTACAGTGCCTTCGGAAAGTAATCAGACCCTTGACTTTTTCCACATTTTGTTAAGTTGCAGCCTTATTCTAAAATTGATTAAATTGTATTTTTTTCATCAATCTACACACAATACCCCAAAATGACAAAGCAAAAACAGGTTTTTAGAAGGAAAAAATACATATATCACATTCACATAAGTATTCATACCTTTTACTCAGTAATTCGTTGAAACACCTTTGGCAGCGATTACAGACTTGAGTCTTCTTGGTTATAACACTACAAGCTTGGCACACCTTGTATTTGGCACACCTTCTCTGTAGCTCCTCTCAAGCTCTGTCAGGTTGGATGGGGAGCGTTGCTGCACAGCTATTTTCAGGTCTTTCCAGAGATGTTTGATCGTGTTCAAGTCTGGGCTCTGGCTGGGCCACTTAAGGACATTCAGAGACTTGTCCCAAAGCCACTCCTGCGTTGTCTTGGCTGTGTGCATAGGGTCGTTGTCCTGTTTGAAGGTGAACCTTCACCCCAGTCTGAGGTCCTAAGAGCTCTGCAGCAGGTTTTCACCTAGGATCTCTCTGTACTTTGCTCCTTTCATCTTTGCCTCGTTGCTGACTAGTCTCCCAGTCACTGCCACTGAAAAACATCCCCACAGCATGATGCTGCCACCATCATGCTTCACCATAGGGATGTTGGCTGGTTTCGTCCAGACATGACGCTTGGCATTCAGGCTAGAGTTCAATCTTGGTTTCATCAGACCCGACAATCTTGTTTCTCATTGTCGGAGAGTCTTTAGGTGCCTTTTGGCAAACTCAAAGTGGGCTTTCATGTGCTTTTTACTGAGGAGTGGCTTCCGTCTGGCCACTCTACCATAAAGGCCTGATTGGTGGAGTGCTGCAGAGATGGTTGTCCTTCTGGAAAGTTTTCCCATCACCACAGAGGAGCTCTAGAGATCTGTCAGAGTGACCATCGGGTTCTTGGTCACCTCCCTGACCAAGGCCCTTCACCCTCGATTGTTCAGTTTGGCCAGGAGGACAGCTCTAGGAAGAGTCTTGGTGGTTCCAAACTTCTTCCATTTAAGAATGATGGAGTCCACTGTGTTCTTGGGGACCTTTATGCTGCAGACATTTTTTGGTACCCTTTTCCAGATCTGTGCCTCGACACAATCCTGTCTCGGAGCTCTACAGACAATTCCTTCGACCTCATTGCTTGGTTTTTGCTCTGACATGCATTGTGTCTCGTAGCAAAGGGTTTGAATACTTATATGAATACGGTATTTTATTGTGGAGTATTGTGTGTAGATCGCTGAGGATATTTAATCAATTTGGAAAATGTGGAAAAAGTCAAGGTCTGAATACTTTCCAGAAGGCACTGTATATCCTACATTATCATTCCATTTAATGGCATTGTTTAGTTTACCTTCATTTCCTTCCTATGCAAATGCCTTCACAGCCATGTGCTTGTTTCTGATGGTCATTAGTTAATAATATTAAATTATATAATATTTTTTTAAAAGACAAGTAGTGTGATTAAATCATCATGGAGCGAAGCGCAGACCAAGCTATAACCGTTTGTATCCGACACATGGCCCAATACTTGGCTGTGTCATCACACAGTTCCATGGTTAGTGCAGGCAATAGATGAGGGTATAGCCTGCTATAGTACACTATTCTCCCTATTCAAATTATATGTACACTAATCTTCCAACATTACCATGGGTTAAAGAACTGAACGTGGCACTTTTCTGAAACAATCAAACCAAAGTTTTTTCTTTTGTGAGTAAAGGTTCTCCAATCCTGTTTAAATGATTCATAAATACTTTCCTAACCCTAAATAATCTACAAGATCAAAGTATTATGTACCTACTGGTGCTGAAACAGAGAGGAATATGCATATATTTAGATGGATTTCTTTCATTGATCCTTATTATTCTGAACCCGTTCTCTCTATATATTCTAGTGAGTCTGTCGACAAAATTCTAATTAAAAAAGGTACTCCGCTTTTAAAGGGATAGCTTAAGCTAAATGTACAGAAACCCCTATTGAATAAGAAAGAAAATATTTTGGAAGAAAATATTTTGGCCAGCAAGTGGGAGGGTTTTTAGCCATTGAATTACATTTATTCAGCATGCACAAGGGAACCCCACCTGCAAAGCCAGTTACACTCCTTCATAAGGTAAGTCTGAATATGAACTACCCACAATTGTGTAGGAAAGGCGTGCGTAAGAAAGGCATAATTTCCTAAGTCAGAATTGGGCCGCTATTGAATAATATTTCTCATTCACATCATACAAACACTTCAATCATTCAGTCATCACTTTGCAGCCAATAGTCTACTCCGTGTACTCTTTAAACGGCAAAACCTCAAAGTGTTTGGAACTATTTCTTTTTAAACTATACTGTGCATTATCATAATATTCACCATTGACCTGATGTTAAATTGTATAAATCTCCCCATCAAACACAAATCATGGCAGCCTATAATTCTAGTAGTGGGTAATATTCAAGTCCTATTTTCTTTCATTCTGACTCTTAAAAAAAAATACTCTCACCTGAAATGGTCAACTGCCTGGCTGTATCCAGGTTTGTGATCCCTACCTCCAGATCACAAACTAAATTATGGAGAGAGTGACTATTTGCATGTGTTTGGTTTGCATAGGATTCAAAATCCTGAGGGTCTGTGATATACAGTATCCACTGTATTTACGTCAATGAGAAAGGCCAGATAGACACTCTTCTTTTAACATTTTATTTACCATTAAAGACACGTGCATTTATACTGTAAACAAGTATAAGATAGAGATCTATCATTAGATTGAACATTACCCACTACTAGAATTATAGGCTGCCATGGTAGATATATATAGTACCAGTCAAAGGTTTGGACACACCTACTCATTCCAGGTTTTTTCTTTATTTTTACTGTTTTCTACATTGTAGAATAACAGTGAATACATCAAAACTATGAAATAACACATGTAGTAAGCAGAAAAAGTGTTAAACAAATCAAAATGTATTTTATATTTGAGATTCCTCAAAGTAGCCACCCTTTGCCCTGATGACAGTTTTGCAAACTCTTGGCATTCTCTCAACCAGCTTCACCTGGAATGGAAATATGACATTTACATAAGTATTCAGACCCTATACTCAGTACTTTGTTGAAGCACCTTTGGCAGCGATTACAGCATAGAGTCTTCTTGGCTGACGCTACAAGCCTGGCACACCTGTATTTGGGGAGTTTCTCCCATTCTATCTCTGCAGATCTTCTCAAGCTCTCAGGTTGGATGGGGTGGGTTGCTGCACGGCTATTTTCAGGGCTCTCCAGAGATGTTATATCGGGTTCAAGTCCGGGCTCTGGCCGGGCCACTCAAGGACATTGATACTTGTCCCAAAGCCACTCCTGCGTTGTCATGGCTGTGTACTTAGGGTCGTTGTCCTGTTGGAAGGTGAACCTTCGCCCCAGTCTGAGGTCGTAAGCGCTCTGCAGCAGGTTTTCATCAAGGATCTCTGTACTTTGCTCCGTTCGTCTTTGCCTCGATGCTGACTAGTCTCCCAGTCCCCGCCGCTGAAAAACATCCCCACAGCATGATGCTGCCACCACCATGCTTCACCATAGGGATGGTGGCAGGTTTCGTCCAGACATGATGCTTGGCATTCAGGCTAGAGTTCAATCTTGGTTTCATCAGACCAGAGAATCTTGTTTCTCATTGTCTGACAGTCTTTAGGTGCCTTTTGGCAAACTCCAAGTGGGCTGTCATGTGCTTTCTACTGAAGAGTGGCTTCTGTCTGGCCACTCTACCAAAAAGGCCTGATTGGTGGAGTGCTGCAGAGATCTCGAGAGATCTGTCAGAGTGACCATCAGGTTCTTGGTCACCTCCCTGACCATGACCATTCTCTCCCGATAGCTCAGTTTGGCCGGGCGGACAACTCAAACTTCTTCCATTTGTGAATGGAGGCCACTGTGTTTTGGGGGACCTTCAATGCTGCAGACATTTTTTGGTACCCTTCCCCAGAACTGTGCCTCGACGCAATCTTGTCTCAGAGCTCTACAGACGAGGAAGATGGATATATGATGATGATTGTGACGGAGAAGTCCGCCACTGGCCGCGGGCAGCGTTTGGAACACACTCTCATCGTCCCCTCCCTGCTCCGTTATTTTATTTCACCTTTATTTAACCAGGTAGGCAAGTTGAGAACAAGTTCTCATTTACAACTGCGACCTGGCCAAGATAAAGCAAAGCAGTTCGACACATACAACAACACAGAATTACACATGGAGTGAAACAAACATACAGTCAATAATACAGTAGGAAAAAAACAAATCTATATACAATGTGTGCAAATGAGGTAGGATAAGGAAGGTAAGACAATAAATAGGCTATGGTGGCAGAGTAATTCCAATATAGCAATTTAACACTGGAATGGTAAAAATGTGCAGTAGATGAATGTGCAATGTAGAAAAACTGGGGTGCAAAGGAACAAGATAAATAAATACGGTAGGGGATGAGGTAGTTGGTTGGGCTATTTACAGATGGGCTATAAACAGGTACAGTGGTCTGTGAGCTGCTCTGACAGCTGGTCCTTAAAGCTGTTGAGGGAGATAAGTGTCTCCAGTTTCAGAGATTTTTGAAGTTCGTTCCAGTCATTGGCAGCAGAGAACTGGAAGGAGAGTCGGCCAAATGAGGAATTGGCTTTGGGGGTGACCAGTGAAATACCTGCTGGAGCGAGTGATGCGGGATGGTGCTGCTAAGGTGACCAGCGAGCTGAGATAAGGCGGGACTTTACCTAGCAGGGACTTGTAGATGACCAGGAGCCAGTGGATATGGCGACGAGTGTAAAGCGAAGGCCAGCCTACGAGAGCGTACATGTCGCAGTGGTGGGTGGTATATGGGGCTTTGGTAACAAAACGGATGGCACTGTGATAGACTGCATCCAGTTTGTTGAGTAGAGTATTGGAGTTATCAGCTACGTTAGCAGTGTGGGTCGACACACAAGTTCACTTCGCTATCTTAGGACCTGCATTACACACTTTATTCTTACCTCCCGTCAGTTACAGTTTGTTATGGTAGAAATAATATACAGACAAGCGTTTAAGTTAAGCAACGTTTATTGTACTTAGCAATGTTATGAATGAGCACGATGTTTGTTTGGTTCTGTACCTTTCTCCCCGTCTCTGTAGCGTCTGGGTATGCTTTGTAGTGCCTGTCCCGAATGGCTCGTGCATGTGAATGGGCATATTGCAAGAGCCGCGGCTTTTGTGGAGCGATGGGTAACAATGCTTCGTGTGTGGCTGTTGTCTATGTGTGCAGAGGGTCGGAAGCTATACTGTTACATATATAATTAATGATGCTTAGCTGAGTGGAAAATGTAAGCTTTGATGATGGTAATGGCTTAATTAATTTGTGTTTGGTAGGTTCTGATGGGAGGGGCTTCCCCTGCAAAAGCTGCCTCTCTTTCAGTTTAAAGGGAGGGGGCATGTTGGATTGAGCTGTTGATGGGGCAGCAACATATTTTTTTATTCATTAATTAATTCATATTTTTAACTTTTTTTTAAGCTGTCTTATACTTTTGATGGCAGTACTGTTGTTTTTCTTCCGGATTCACTATGTAAATAAACACCCTTGCACAGAAGTACTTTTGCTGCTCCACTATCCTTTTATTTGATAGAGGTTTTGTTTTTCAGTTTGCCTTCTGGCCTACTCTACGCACAGTGATGATGAAGAGGAGTATGAGAAAGAGCAAGGTCTTTCCTTATCTTGTGTGTGCATTGAGGAGAGTGATGGGTTGGAGGCGGGTCTTCATCTCTCGTGACATTTGACACCAGGTGCAAGGCAGGCAGAAGAAGGAATAGACACAGTCATTACACATGGTGCCCTGTTAGGGAGGAGACACATTATAACTGATCTAAGATTAGTGGAGAGACAGAGACACTCCACATTACACCTGATCTAGGATCAGTTAATACTGGCTACATTTGTCAATCAATTACAAAGAGGGGGTAGAATATCTGATCGGAGTTCAGCACTATGACATCATCAGAACATTATGTATTACTCCCCGAGTAGCCTGGTCTCCGATCTGTTAATGCTATCATTCCAACTCTTTCTTTGGCATGACTAGGAGTGTTAAGGAGTGTAACGTTAGTGCAGACAGACTGGTACCCAGGCTACTCCCTGAGTATGAAGGTACGGAAAACTGGTTAGGACGGTTCTGAGATCAGATTAGAAGGTGGCTAAGGTGAGGGGAACATCATGAATTACTGGAGAAATGGATGGACTGATAGTTGTAGACTACTACGAGACATTGCACACGTTCACAGAAACAGTATTAAAGGAACCAGGAAATATACCTAATTTCTATGGACACAACATTTTTCAATAATACAACATCTTCACCAATAGTCATACCTGTACATATTGCCTATAACTATAAGGCCCAGAGTGTTTCCTGGTCAGATCATGTGATCAGGAACAACTCAGGGCCCTAGTCATAAGACATGCCAAGCTAAGTCAGTAAAATAAAATGTAAAGCAAACATCAAGGCTTCAGAGCATAGACTCTAGTGCATGAGTTTCTGTGTGTCCCTACCTCGATGCCGTAGCGCCTGCGCATGCCCACCCTCATGGACATGGTGGCTGGGGGGATGGCGCTGAAACCATCTAGCAGAGGCAGACACAGACACTCCCCAGCCTCTCTCGCTGTTATACAGGTAAAACAGGAGAAGCACCAGAACGCAAAGCAACCTATAGAAGGATATAGAGGACAAGAAATCACAGTGAATAGGATGTTCTCTTTGTTGATTGATACGAGCACAGTTTATCGATTGAATGGAATTGAGTGGTAACACACGAACACATGCACACACTTACAAGAAGACATATCCTGGGTGCAGTCACAGATGTCGGAGCTCCATTGGTTTGATGTGACGGCCTGAACAAAGTGATTGGGCTGCTGAATGACCATCTTCTTTGACATGGTTGCAGTGTCTGTAGGGATAAAAACAAATGTTATGACTGAAGTCACACCACCAGCAAATCAATATAAGGAGATTTCACACTCCACAATAATGGTGCTATATAGTTTTCAAGCTAGTTTGTGAAGTCAATCTGATTTGAAATTCTTCATAATGCTGTATGTTGCACACAAAAGTCCAGTGCTATGTGCTTACGGTATAGTTGTCCCCAGACTAAGCATTGTTTCATGACTGTTTCTTTGAATATGGCAGCAATCATAGTCTGAGGTAAACTGTCAATTATGATTACATACAGTAATATCCCACTGGGCACAAACTGGTTTAGTCAACGTTTCAACGTAATTTGTCAACGTATTGTGGCGTATTGTGACTTATTGTGACGTATTAGGATGTGGAAAATACATTGGATTGGAAGAAAGTCATCAACTTTTTCAACCACAGGATTATGTCATCATTGTAATACATTTTCAGATCTAAAATATGTTGAATTTGTACCTTTGAAACAACATCAGATCTTCAACGTTATGTCCAGTATCAGAAGAAAACACAAGGCTAGGCAGCACCTCCTACTGGAGAGGTGATCTATCTACAGCTATTTATTGGGTCTCCCATCCTGGGTTTTAACTTAACCCAGCTCTAGCTTAGCTTGGATATTTGTCACTGACTACTACCAGTGTGCTATCGCAAGAATGATTGTTGAATGATTGTTGAGAGATCTCTTAATAACTATATTCACTGTCGCTATCAAAATCATTCCAAAAGGTAGGTTTAACAGAGCAAATGAAATGTAACCATACTTTATAAGTCACATATCATCAATGAGACTATTTAGGCCTATATAGCATATGCAAAGTCGTCAACCAAGGTATGTGTACACCAATAGGACTTAGTGTTTTTGATTATTGAAATTGTTCACTTTAACTTAGTAATTCTGTTTTATTTGTTCCCATGGGGGGATGGGGGACGCACCTTGGGAGTGTTTAGGCTAGAGTCTTGCGGGCATACATAACCTGTAGTATTTACTGTCTATGCACACTAGGTAAGTCCTGGGTGGACCCCCCCCCTGTATTTTGGATAAGCACGCCAGGAGGTGCTAAAATATTAGGTAAGTAGTGCGTAGGCAGGTAAGGTAGGAGAGGGTACTCTAACTTTTTTACTTTCTTTGCTTGGTTCCGTCCAGTCCCTTTTCCCCATCAATGCTGTGATAGGAATAATAAATTCCCTGTAAACTGTAATTTTCTCTGCCTCTGTCTTTCCTCCGCACTTACGATCACTTACCTTGTTCACTCCACGGGGAGTTGAGTTGTAGCAAGGTGTTGCGTTTTCCCCTCCAAGAGGCGTACATAACATTAGCCTACCTTAACAATGAATGTCTTATGTAATCATAGAAAGCGTGCATGTTCTAGATGGCATGCAAAGGTTGCAGGTTTGTGACGATCTTCACAATTGCTCTACAGTGCCTAAAGAAAGTATACATACCCCTTGACTTTTTTCAGTTTTTTTTACAGCCTGAAAATGTATTAAAATAAAATGTGTTTGTCATTGGCTTATACATAATACCCCATAATGTCAGTGGAATTATGTTTTTCAAAATGTTTACAAATAGAAAACCTGAAATGTGTTCAACCCCTTAAGTCCATGAGTAAAGAATATCCCTTTGAGCATGGTGAAGTTATTAATTACACTTTGGCTGGTGTATCAATACACCCAGTCACTACAAAGATAAAGGCGTCCTTCCTGACTCCGTTGCCGGAAAGGAAGGAAACCGCTCAGGGATTTCACCATGAGGCCAATGATGACTTTTTAAAACAGTTGCATAGTTTAATGGATATGATAGGAGAACACTAAGGATGGATCAACACAATATTAACCTAGTTGACAGAGTGAAAAGGAAGCATGTACAGAATATAAAAATATTCCAAAACATTAATCTGTTTGCAACAAGGCACTAAAGTAATACTGCAAAAAAATGTGGCAAGGTTAACTTTTTTGTCCTGAATACAAAGTGTTATGTTTGGGGCAAATCCAATACAACACATTACTGAGTAACACTCTCCAAAATGTTTGAGTATAGTGTTGGCTGCATCATGTTATGGGTAAGCTTGTAACCGCTAAGGACTGGGGAGTTTTTCAGGATAAAAAAAAATGGAATGGAGCTAAGCACAGGCTAAATCCTAGAGGAAAACCTGGTTCAGTCTGCTTTCCACCAAACACTGGGAGATGAATTCACCTTTCAGCAGGACAATATCCTAAAACATAAGGCCAAATCTACACTGGAGTTGCTTATCAAGAAGAGAGTGAATGTTCCTGAGTGACCGTAACAGTTTTGACTAAAATCTACTTGAAGATCAATGGCAAGACCTGAAAATGGTTGTGTAGCAATGATCAACAACCAATTTGACAATTTAATAGTAATGGGCAAAAGTTGCACAATGCAACATTGCACAATGGAAAGCTCTTAGAGACTTACCCAGAAAGAGACACAGCTGTAATTGCTGCCAAAGGTGCTTCTTCAGAGTATTGACTCAGGGGTGTGAATGCCTTCAAATGTATTCAGACCCGTTGACTTTTCTACATTTTGTTACGTTACAACCCTATTCTAAAATGTATTAAATAAATACAAATCCTCAGCAATCTACACACAATACCCTATAATGACCAAGTGAAAACTTTCTTTAAAATAAAAACCTTATTTACATAAGTATTCAGACCCTTTGCTATGAGACTTGAAATTGAGCTCAGGTGCATTCTGTTTCCATTGATCATACTTGAGCTGTTCATACAACTTGATTGGAGTCCACCTGTGGTAAATTCATTTGATTGGACATCATTTGGAAAGGCACACATCTGTCTATATAAGGTCCCACAGTTGACAGTGAATGGCAGAGCAAAAACCAAGCCATGAGGTCGAAGGAATTGTCCGTAGAGCTCCGAGACAGAATTGTGTCTAGGCACAGATCTGGAGAAGGATACCAAAAAAATGTATGCAGTATTGAAGGTCCCCAAGAACACAGTGGCCTCCATCATTCTTAAAGACTCTTCCTAGAGCTGGCCGCCCGGCCAGAAATCGGGGGAGAAGGGCCTTGGTCAGGGAAGTGACCCAGAACCCGATTGTCACTCTGACAGAGCTCTAGAGTTCCTCTGTGGAGCTGGGAGAACCTTCCAGAAGGACAACACTCTTTGCAGCACTGAAGCCACTCCTCAGTAAAAGGCACATGAAAGACCGCTTGCAGTTTGCCAAAAGACTCTCAGTCCATGAGAAACAATATTCTCTGGTCTGATGAAACCAAGAGTGAATGCCAAGAGTGTGCAAAGCTGTCATCAAGGCAAAGGATGCCTATTTGAAGAATCTCAAATATAACATCTATTTTGATTTGTTTAACACTTTTTTGGTTACTACATGATTCCATATGTGTTATTTCCTAGTTTTGATGTCTTCAATAACATTCTACAATGTAGAGAATAGTAAAAATAAAGAAAAACCCTTGAATGAGTAGGTGTTCTAAAACTTTTGACCTGTAGTGTATGTGAATCTTATATTTTTTTTAAATATAAATTTGCAAGAAATTCTAAAAAACAGTTTTTGCTTTGTCATTATGGAGTATTGTGTGTAGATTGATGAAAAATAATTATTTAATCAATTTCAGAAGAAGGCTGTAACAAAATGTTGAAAAAGTTAAGGGGTCTGAATACTTTCCAAATTCACTGTAAATGAGATATATATGTGTATTTAAATTTCAATAAATGTGCAACAATTTTTAAAAGCATGTTTTGACTTTGTCATTATGGGGTATTGTGTGTAGATGGGTAAGATTTTTCTTTTTGATTTATTCCATTTTGAATTCAGGTTCTAACACAACAAAATGTGGAATAGGTCAAGGGTTATAAATACTTTCCGAAGGCACTGTAATAATCTAGCAGAATCTCAAACAGCATTGATCACTTGCACTATGTACTTTTAATGTAATCTCAACAGGAATCCCGGCCATTTGGTTCTGCTATTAGATGAAGCAATGTGATAACACATTTAGATGACAACTAAATAAAAAATCAGACATTGTTTTTCTATTGGATTTTGGTTGTACTTTTAGATAGTTGAAAGCATAGTGATAACACATTGGGAATTCAACAAACTTCTGGCTGAGTGGGTGAATAAAGGTTGAAATCTCATTGATCAACGTCTTTACCAAATATGACCAACATTTCCACATTGAAATGACAAAAAATAGGCTATACGTTACTGACATACAGTATATGTGTAAATATTAAATATTTATGTTTGTCTTACCTGAGTTAGCTTCAGAGAAGAGTGTGTAGTGGGAGGCTGAGTGACTGAAACCCAGTTAGGTAGTGTGGCATGCTTTATGTAGGACAGAGAAAGAAGGAATGTCTCAACAAACACACACACACAGATTACAAAACCACCCATTAACTGGCCCATCCAGTTTGGCTAAGTAGTTTAGACTCTCATATACAGGCATTCCTGATATGTTCCGTGACCTCCAAATCTCAAAAGACTGTGTGACCTGAGTACAACAAACTTGAAATGATCGGTCGTTGTTACACTGTAAAAATAGAAAGACAAAAAAAAAGCATGGCTGTGTAGTGAAACCATGAAAGTAGTGCACCTAAGCTGAGATCTGGTGTTTGGAATGTTTTTGGATGGAAACCCAAATGTAAGTGTTATGACACACAGAAAGTGTTTTAAAAACAGAATTGAAGTACTCTGAAAGTACTCTAAAACTGGTTCTTCAATCTAAATGTTGGTGTTTTTAAGAGAGTGTCTTGAAAAAACTTGTTTGTGTATCAATGCATGTACAAAACAGCATCAAAACACAAATAATTCTTTGGAATCATAGAATCAAATGGTGAAATACAAATATTTGAATAGCGTAAATATTGATTGATAATTTTTTCAATAAACATTTTACATCTTATTGTACACAACAATTAAAAAAAGATTTAGATGCAGAGCTGCTTTATTTTTCCAACATTTTCTAAAATATGTTATTACTTTAAAGAAGACACTGGGAACTAAATCATTGTCCTATAGTAGTCTAATTACTAATTACTATAGGCTACAGTTGCCAGGCATTTTGTGAGATTATAAATGATCTTACAATCAAAATCAAATCAAACTTTATTTTCTACATGCGTCGAATACAGCAAGTGTAGACTTTACCGTGAAATGCTTACTTACAAGCCCTCAACCAACAGCGCAGTTCAAGAATTAGAAAATATTTACCAAGTAGGCTAAAATAAAAAGTTATAATAAAAAGTAACACAATAAGAATAACAATAACGAGGCTATATACAGGGGGCACCGGTACCGAGTCAGTGTGCAGAGGTACAGGCTAGTTCAGGTAATCTGTACATGTAGGTGGGGGCGAAGTGACTATGCATAGGTTACAAACAAACAGCTAGTAGCAGCAGTGTGCAAGAGGGTGGGTGGGGGGGGTCAATGTAAATTGTCCGGTGGCGATTTTATTTAATTGTTCAGCAGTCTATTGGGTTGGGGGTAGAAGCTGTTGAGGAGCCTTTTGGTCCGGTAACGCTTGCTGTGCGGTAGCAGAGAAAACAGTCTATAACTTGGGTGACTGTAGTCTCTGGCAATTTTATGGGCTTTCCTCTGACACCGCCTACTATATAGGTCCTTGATGGCAGGAAGCTTGGCCCCAGTGATGTACTGGGCCGTTCCCACGACCCTCTGTAGTGCCTTACGGTCAGATGCTGAGCAGTTGCCATACCAGGCGGTGATGCAACCGGTCAGGATGCTCTCGGTGGTGCAGCTGTAGAACCTTTTGAGGATCTGGGGGCCCATGCCAAATCTTTTCAGTCTCCTGAAGGGGAAAAAGTTTAGTCCCCTCATTAGTCCCCTCGTTTGGTGATTGGCATTTAGGCTGTGGCAACAAAAATGCAGCAGACAGACCTATAGTATGTTTTATCATGGACGTTTGGTACTGTAGGGTGACCTAATTTGTAACTATGAAAATAATTTTGTTAAACAGATTGTGAAGCCCAAAATTGTACGTTTGATTCTAGAGTGGGAAAACAAATAGAAAAATAATTTGGTTAGGGTGTAGGGGCAGATTTATGTCATCATGTCTACAGGAGATTTTATTGTCTATTTACTTTATTTAGTCTGATCAGTGGAACAATTCTTCTTAACAATGGTTTAAAATATAGGGTAATTACTGTGCTTGTCAGCAAGAACAGTACTGTTATTCCCAAACATATTTTATTATTCCACTTCTTCCCAATTTTGCCAGTGTAATCACATATTTTAAATCTGATATGACTACTTGTGTATTTGAAAATGAATGACATGAGGCTATGTATTTTTGCAGCAATACAAATAAGCATTGTATATTAAATACTCCAGGAATTAAATAAACATTTTTGTGCACATGCCAGGCAGAGACTGTGGACTCACAACTCATAAACACATCATATTGTGTCTATGTAGAGTAAAATGATGGCAAGGATCTTCAACTAGCAGGCATAAACCACATGAATATATTCATTAGATTGTTCTTTAAGTTTGGGTGATTTTGAGAAATTAATTGCTATAATCACTGACATCATGATTTGACCTCGTATTCCCTGTTTTGAATGTGGCATAAACTGTGGTGACCCGTCTCTTGAGTCCCACCTGTTTAGCTAAAAGAATTATATATATACAGTACCAGTCAAAAGTTTGGACACACCTACTCACTCAAGGGTTTATCTTTATTTTTACTATTTTCTACATAGAATAATAATGAAGACATCAAAACTATGAAATAACACATATGGAATCATGTAGTAATCAAAAAAGTGTTAAACAAATATATTTTATATTTGAGATTCTTCAAAGTAACCACCCTTTGCCTTGATGACAGCTTTGCACACGCTTGGCATTCTCTCAACCAGCTTCATCTGGAATGCTTTTCGAACAGTCTTGAAGGAGTTCCCACATATGCTGAGCATTTGTTGGCTGCTTTTCATTCACTCTGCGGTCCAACTCATCCCAAACCATTTCAATTGGGTTGAGGTTGGGTGATTGTGGAGGCCAGGTCATCTGATGCAGCACTGCATCACTCTCCTTCTTGGTCAAATAGCCCATACACAGCCTGGAGGTGTGTTGGGTCATTGTCCTGTTAAAAAACAAATGATATTCCCACTAAGTGCAAACCAGATGGGATGGCGTATTGCTGCAGAATGCTGTGGTAGGCATGCTGGTTAAGTGTGCCTTGAATTCTAAATAAATCACCAACAGTGTCACCAGAAAAGTACCCCCACACCTCCTCCTCCATACTTCACGGTGGGAACCACACATGTAGAGATCATCCACCTAATCTGCATCTCACAAAGACACGGCGGTTGGAACCAAAAATCTCCGATTTGGACTCATCAGACCAAAGGACAGATTTCCACTGGTCTAATATCCGTTGCTCCTGTTTCTTGGCCCAAGCAAGTCCCTTCTTATTATTGGTGTCCTTTAGTAGTGGTTTCTTTACAGCAATTTGACCACGAAGGCCTGTCTCCTCTGAACAGTTGATGTTTAGATGTGTCTGTTAATTGAACTCCGTGAATCATTTATTTGGGCTGCAATTTCTGAGGTTGGTAACTCTAATGAACTTATCCTCTGCAGCAGAGGTAACTTTGGGTCTTCCTTTCCTGTGGCGGTCCTCATGAGAGCCAGTTTCATCACAGCGCTTTATGGTTTTTGCGACTGCACTTGAAGAAACTGTCAAAGTTCTTGAAATTTTACGTATTTCATGACCTTCATGTCTTAATGTAATGATGGACTGTCGTTTCTCTTTACTTATTTGAGATGTTCTTGCCATAATATGGACTTGGTCTTACCAAATCGGGCTATCTTCTGTATACCCCCCTACCTTCCACAAATTAACTTTTAAGAAGGCACACCTGTTCATTGAAAAGCATTCCAGGTGAAAACCTCATGAAGCTGGTTGAGGGAATGCCAATAGTGTGCAAAGCTGTCATCAAGGCAAAGGGTGGCTACTTTGAAGAATCTCATATATTTTGATTTGTTTAACACTTTTTTGTTTACTACATGATTCCATGTGTTATTTCATACTTTTGATGTCTTCACTATTATTCTACAATGTAGAAAATAGTAAAAATAAAGAAAAACCCTGGAATGAGTAGGTGTGTCCAAACTTTTGACTGGTACTGTATATATTTTTGTTGTTGTTGCTTGTTTTACATGTTATTTAGGCATTAATACGTGTCACATATCAGTTTACAAACAATGTAAAAAATATAATCATTGAGTTAATAAAGCTGCATACAAACTTGTTCTCTTGTTTGCTTTCTTGAGTTAGGCAGCTCCAAAATGCAGGTGTTTCAGCCTAGCTCAGTGCTTTCTGTGGTGATGGGTTTGGTAATGTTCTCTAGTTGCGCCGTGACTGGCTCAGTGTTTCGTCACTCATGGGGACACTACATTACCGCAAAATCTACAGATAGAGCTTGAAAATTCAAGTCCCTTGGGTGCTGCCATAGAGGTACATTAGAAGTGCTCATCCAAGGAGGCTCAAGGTCATTGGCCATAGATAAAATGTCAAATCACAATATATATCTACAGTATTTTGATTGGACTGATCATGTCAACATCATTCTTTCAAAATCTTAGCTAGCAGTCATCATCATGAATCACACTACAAGAAGTCAACAATCTACTGGCAAATCCTTTTCAATCCTTGTCATATAAAGAGAAATTATAGATAAAACATATCAATGTTCATTGGTTCTCATTAGACATATTACACAACAAGTTGCAAATTCAACAATGAGTAGTTTGGAAGGAATCAGTGGCTAACTGCAAGAATTGCAAAGCAATCACTAGCCTGCTATTCAGTAAAGTGGGTGTGTGGTCCAAGTCTGGGTTTAAGGGTCTCTTTTCCAAGCTTAAAAGGATAATCATTCAACATTGGCCATGCTGTCAATCCAGCGTGACTTATGCCGTGCTCAGCCTCGCTGAAAACAACTGGAAACTCAGAACTGGGAAATCTCAGATTCAGTGAGTTCAAGAAAACTGGGAACTCTGAAAAAAACGAGATCCGACTGGGAAAATACGTTTTTGCAAGTCGGGAACTCGGGCCTCTTTCTAGAGCTCCAACCTGAAGATTACTGACGTCATCATGATTAAACTTGTTTTTTTCCCCAAGTTGTCTTGAAACCACCATAAATCCAGGGAATGCCAGACTTTGATGACAAAGTTTAATGACAAAATTTGCCCACAAAGGTCCGCCGCACCACCTTCCTGTTCAAGTGAGCACAGCACAACAAGGTGAGACCAAAAACGTATTGTATGCTGCTGCATAAATTGTGTAGTATGCCAGGGAGATATGTATACTGTAACTAAGAAAGTAATACTAAGTGTATGTTGTGTAGTAAGCTGTTAGTAGCCCATGTGCCTCACCCTAATAATTTGGTCAATTTTCCCCTCATAATTTAGCCTACTGTTCTGACTTGGTGGTGCACATGTAGCCTATAGCCTGTTTTAGAGAAATGTAATCATTGAATATTGTAAGAGCATTCTACTTATATGCTCCCTTTTTTATCCTACAGTTGGTGTACAGGGAGAATAATGTAAGAACGGGCCATGTTCTGAATTCTGTTGCTGTACATTTCAAAAGTGCTGAATCAATAGTTATATTGGCTTCGTCCGTCCTAGAGCGCTCATTAATGTCTTAATCGAAATTACAGATTGCCTCTCCTCTGCTCGTCCTCCCCTTATGCCATATTTTGTACAACTCAATTGTCAGTAGAAACCACATTTTTTTAAGCAAGTCAGTCATATCAGCTATGTTTTTTTAAAAGGCAATAAATTAGGCTGAATGAACTGTTTCGCTGACAAGGCTCCGCTGATAGCCAGGTGTAGAAGTGGTAAGGTATTGAGACTGCTATTGGGACAGCTTTATGCTGGCCCTAACAGTTTGTTGGCACAGTTTGTCACCGTTATAGTGCAATTAATGTATTGTTTAGTGTTGTTATGTAGTGGCTTTGCTGGCATGCATCCCCCCAAAAATTGGGGCTAGTTTTCCCCACCAAGATTTACATGATACAATCGCTACTGGGCATAAACCATGGCAAAATACGTAGAATTGCTGTAAATTAGCTTTAAAACAGTAACATTTTCCAAGTTCCCCTTCTAGGGATAGTGCAAGGGGGCAATGCAATTCACATAGCAAATCTCACTCCAAGTTTCTTCAAAGGTTGGCAGCCCTGCTGAATGTATGTATCTTAGAAAAAGTTTTCACACACAGGTCCGATCTCAAAAATAGCCCGTTTCCCCCTCTCCCCCAAGATCCCAGTTGTCTAGAACTCATTGAAGTCTGAGATTTCCCAGATTCCAGTTGTTTTGAATGCGGCAGAAGTCATGCTGGATTGACAGCATGGCCAATGTATTCAACCTTTTCTGGCCCATGGTGTTGCATGTGAATGTTTATCCTTTTAAGTTTTGAAAAAGAGACCCTTATTAAACTCAGACTTGGACCTTCCAAACCACTCATTGCTGAATTTGTGATTTCCAACTTGTGTAATATTTATGCCCAATGGCCGATGAGCACTGATACTTTTATCTATCATTTCTCTTTGCCAAAGATTTGCCAGTAGATTGTCATCTTGATTCATGATGAAAGCTTGTCTAGCTTGCTAAGATTTTGAAAGTATGATGTTGACATGATCAGACATTTGTATTTTTTTAAATGTGTCATTTATTAGACACTCTTATCCAGAGCGACTTACAGTAGTGATGTATACATATTCATACTTTTAGTTTAGTTTTTTTGTACAGTCTAATCAAAGCTATGGTAGACGTAACTTGTTTTGACGTCATTTTATCTGTGGCCAATGACCTTGAGCCTTCTCGGATGGGAACGTTCTAATGTAAATCTATGCGCCAATCACCGCGCAACTAGACAACATTACCAACCCCTACGCTCTGTATGTTCCCCAGGCTGCCCCACCACCACAGAATGCAAAGAGCTAGCCTGAAACAAATGCATTTTGCACTTACTCAAAAAAAGAAGCAAAAAAAGAGACCATGTTTGTATGCGGCTTTATTAACTCAATGGTTATTTTTTATTGATTGCAAACTGATATGTGACACGTATTAATGCCAAAATAACATGCAAAACAGGCAAAACAATTTAATCAAATCTAGAGCACCACTGCCATGAATTACAGGTCACCACTGTGTAAGTGTTGACAATAATTGCATAATCTGTGTCCCCTGTGACACGCCCGACGCAGCTGCAAGAGGCTACATCTAACAGTACCACACAGCCGGGCCAGTGCGGAGCGAGGGACAGCCGGTGACCTGCCACTGACAACCAGACCAGCCATTTACTAACGACCCCTGCTCGGGAGGAAGAGCCAAACGAACACTGCTCCGAAAGGGCGGAATGAACATTGGCCACCGCTCCGTGAGTGTTTATTTGCCCCAGCCAGTGCACATAGTTAGCCTATATCTCTAAATCCTAGCCTTTTATTACCTTTCTAATCAGGCTGTAGTGACTGTATTGTAAAAGCTGCATTTATAATAAAGAACCTTTGATTGTACTTTTCGCCTCCCTGTGTGGCTGTTTGCCGTATCTTAGAACTCTGTCATTCATTAGTCGGATTCCATTTCAAAACGTATGTTGCAAAACGTTTTGCAACAGAAACCGTTTACTCCAAACGCTCTTCAACGTGACGTAAAATCTGTTCGGTTCTTAAATGGAAGTTGTAGTTTCCACACGTTGCCATTCCAATCCGAAAAGTCTGCGACGTGTTTGGGACAAGCTCAGCTGCACATCTACATTATCGATTCTTCCACGCTCTAAAGTGGAGTGAAGTCCACAGGGACCCTCCAGCCGTTAGATTTTTTGGAAGACTCAATTGAACTACAATTTCAGTTTAAGAACATTTGGAGTTAAACAGTTTCTTTTGCCAAACGTCTTGCAACAGAATCCGACTAATGAATACACCACCGATTCCCTCTTGGACAGGTGTACACTGCTGCCACTTGTTGGACAAATTAGGATCTGCCACCTAACTGCTGTAAAGAAAACTTGAGGCATCCTACACAACTTACTTACTCAAATCTGGGACATGATCAACCTTGGGGGAGTGACTATGGCTGGGCTTTATTTTTTCCACTACTTGGTATTGACGTCAGATTTTTTTCAGAGCTGATTTGATTGGCCAAAAGAAAAATATCAAATTGGGCTTCCTGTCTAAACGGAGCCTGTACTGGTTTCATAGTCACCTGGCCATTTATAAAGTTCATCCTTCCCATTGCTGGCAGTCTTCCCCAGTCTCCTGGCTACAGCATCACATCCCTCCTGGGTTCCTTCATCCACAGAACAGGCTGCTTAGACAGATTCTGCACCCTTAATGGAACGCTTTTCCCTAGACACTGAACAAAATATAAATGCAACATGTAGTGTTTGTTTCATGAGCTGAAATAAAATATCCCAGAAATGTTCTATACGCACAAAGCTCATTTCTCTCAAATTCTGTGCACACATTTGTTTACATCCCTATTTAGTGAGCGTTTCCCATTTGCCAAGATGATCCATCCACCTGACAGGTATGGCATAGCAAGAAGCTGATTTAACATCATGATCATTACACAGGTGCACCTTGTGCTGGGGACAAGGCAACTAAAATGTGCAGTTGTCACACAACCCAATGCCACGGTTTTGAGGGAGCGCACACTTGGCATGCTGACTGCAGGAATGTCCACCAGAGCGGTTGCCAGAGAATTTCATGTTAATTATCTACCATAAGCCACCTGCATTGTTTTAGAGAATTTGGTAGTATGACCAACCAGCCTCACAACCGCAGACCATGGCGTTGTGTGGGCGAGCTGTTGGATGTCGAGTGCCCCGTGGTGGTGGGGTTATGGTATGGGCAGGCATAAGCTATACACAAAGACAATTGCATTTTATCGATGGCAATTTGAATGCAGAGGTAGCTGACGAGCTCCTGAGGCCCATTGTCGTGCCATTCATCCGCCGCCATCACCTCATGATAATGCACATCCCTATTTCGCAAGGATCTGTACACAATTCCTGGAAGCTGCAAATGTCTGGTGAGTATGCAGGCCATGGAAGAACTGGGACATGTCACCCGTTGAGCATGTTTGGGATGCTCTGGATCTATGTGTGCTCCAGTTCCTGTCAATATCCAGCAACCTCGCACAGCCATTGAGAATTGGGACAAGATTCCACAGACCACAAATCAACAGCCTAATCAATTCTATGAGAAGATGTTGCACTGCACGAGGCAAATAGTGGTCACACCAGATAACGACTGGTCTTCTGATCCGCGCCCCTACCTTTTTTTAAAAAGGTATCTGTGACCAACAGATGTATATCTTTATTCCCAGTCATGTGAAATCAATAGATTAGGACAATTGACATTTCCTTAACTCAGAAAGTCATTTTTGCATGCTGTGCTTATTTTTGTTAATTGTGTGTATATATATATATATATATATATATATATATATATATATATATATATATATATATATACACACACCATGAGACTAACCAACCCAGGACCAAGTTTGGGGAAATTCTGCTGAAGACTCAGTGTAAATGTTTGGCATTAGACTAACCTATTCAATTTACATGTCATCAGGTGAGTGATAACAGGGATTTCAGTTATCAGTTCAAGGTTTGTGTCAAAATGTTCTTGATTTAGCCAAAAGGACAAATGCTTATCAAACAATGAAGTCCTTTATTGCCATCAGAACATATGTGAAGACCAGCCTACCTGGCACTGAGGAGTTGACAGTACCTGAACAGTACTATTAGCATACACACACAGAAAGGTCAACATTCTCTCCACCCAGAAAGACATAGGGATAGTGAGCCACAAACGGCAGATAGTAATAAAGACAACTGACTGAGGTATACATTTCACACTATAACAAGACAAAAGTGATCCATCTTTCTCAATCCTACATGCAGGCATGCACAAATGAACCAACGGTAGAAATACTCAGTGCGCTGCTGACGCATTAACACGCAGACAGTTGAAACGAAAGGGGTCAATCAATCTGGTGATTTTAATTCAGTAAACACCATCCCTAACTAGCCTCAATACTTGTGTGAACACCTATCATGCTCAATGTTACCCTCATTAAATACTTACTGTAATACTCAGTGTAAGAAACAATTACACTTAGGGGATGGGGTTTATTTTATTCTTAGTCATCCTTGTAACAAGGCAGCCATATTGTGGGTGAATTTGAGTGGTGGAAAGGTATTCCGAAGACACAACAGTACTTAAGTGTCTACGGTATGTATTCTAAAAACACATTCAAGGTGGACATTAGCAGCAGTTCTAGTAGTGGATAAAATAATGGTGAAACTGAAACCTCTTCCTCGTGCGAAGCTACTGCGGAATGATCATGCAGTTGGTTTGTTGATCGTTTTAGAAAAATAGTGCAAACTCAGACAGAAGAAATCAGTTCATCTCAAAAGACAGTTGATTTCATTTCCATTTTATTTCATATTTTCTATGTGGAAAGAACAAAACGCAGTTGAGAGAGGTAACCAAGACAGTAACATGAGCCACCGAGGGTTTGAGTCACTACCCCCCCCACTCCTTGCCTGTCGACCCTTTAGGAACCGGACAACCACCTCGCTTATGGTTCATCTCAAAACACTGTCATTTCTCCTTTGACCGCACTGACTGAACCCCACCGCCTGTGACAATTGCAACAGTGTCGTGGTGCGGTCGTGCATCTGTGTATGGCTCTACTCATCCCTTTTGAAGCTGAGACCACACCAGCCAAGACAACACGGACCATTCTAGAAGGGTGAAACAACATGGCTCGCCTTCAACCGTCTACCTCCCTTCCCTCATGGTCGTCGTGGCGTGTGCGTTCAGACCGCCATTCTGCAGTTCACCCAGGCATTAGTAAGTGTGGCTGGAAGCTAGAGCGCCGTGCTACCCTACCTCTCTATTCCACACTGCTAGTGGGCCATGAGAAAAAGAGGCACTAAAGTTCTAATTTGTTTAGTCTAAATTGATCCATATATCATCAAGTCCTTAACCTCATTGTCTGTCGGTCAGTCAGGATGTATAGGGATAGCCCTGGACACTAGTGTCGAACATGGGAGACGGGAAGTTATGCAACACTTCTTCCCATCCGCCCGGCCAAAAGAGCGGCCTCACCTGCCTTTGTGACCAACCCAGGGCTATGTTCCAAGAATTCTGTGTTCTCTTCCCTCCCGATTTTAATCCTGTGGTTGCCAGCTCTCTCAACTGTGCACACGTACGTACAAACACAATCTCACACACACACACACACACACACACACACAGCCCAAACGCTGTCCAGTCCACTCTCACTGAGGACAAGCGCCTTGAATTTTTTGTTTGGCACCAGACTCTTTCTGGCCAGTCACTCGTTCCCTTGTTTTATGTCCTACCACAGTTAACACGTCTGCACTCGTTTAACTCCCATTCCCTCACTACTGGGCTGTTCTCTTTGAGCAAAAAAGAAAATAAACTTTCCTGTGACACAAAACTCAACAATGAACTTTTTCAAATTCAAGGCACAATGTCTATCAATAATCACATCTGTCCGTCATCAAACTGAGAATTAGGCCAGGGTACGTAGCACTCCTGACACGTGTTCTTCACCTCTTGGACTCTTCCGCCTATCCCTCCCTTTCTCCAGCTGGCATCTATCCTCCTCTCGACTTTTAGAGACGCTTCTGTTTGAATGGGAGAGCGACCACAAGTCCAAACCAGTGATAACATAAAAAAAAAGAACAGTAAAAGGAAAAAAAAAAAAAAAAAGAAAGTCTCATCCTGTTTTCTGAGATTCAGTTTCTTTTAAAATCAAGTCGTATCCACCAGCCCTTTTGGCAAGCTAGTTGTTTTTTTAAATAAGCACTAAGTACTGATAGATAGGATAACATACACCGTTACGTGTGTTTAAGTAAGATGCAACTGTCGTTTTTTTGTACTTTTTCTCTCCCCCTCTCACTCAAAGTATTAATCAGGTATTTTGTTGTTTTTCACTCATCTGTTTTAAGGTTGAAGTAAATGCAAGCAGGGACAGAGTTTGCCATGAAGTCTTGCTCTAGACGTGGGTTTTTAGGGGGCGGGACCTAGTCCTCTACGAGACACCGTTGACCAGGGTCTCGCTGGGCATGGCCATGCCGTT
The DNA here is from genome assembly GCA_030435695.1 of Brachymystax lenok tsinlingensis. Taxonomy (NCBI): domain Eukaryota; kingdom Metazoa; phylum Chordata; class Actinopteri; order Salmoniformes; family Salmonidae; genus Brachymystax; species Brachymystax lenok. Next base: position 9,871,911 of record CM059798.1, read on the forward strand.
GCTAGGGGAACGCTTGGAGGGCGCAGTGCGCTCGTCCTTCTTGGCGCTGCTCCCGTTCTCCTGGGGGGGGGAACAGCAGAGGGGAAACTGTCAGTTTAACAAGTTGCTATAAGCTGATAACTTTTACGGTGTGTGTGTTTGTGTGTACCTTAGGCTCGGAAGCAGAAAGTGTCTCCTGGGGAAGGTTCTGTCGGCTCTGCGACTCGGCGCGGGATATGTAGTCTGCCACGGTCACTACAGACAAGAACCCAGAGAACAGTGATTTAAACAGGATATACTGTCTAATGACATATCCAGCGCAACACAGTGAGGAATGAGACTTAGGAAGGATACGGTAGACTAGATCAGACTACCATTTTCCTCTAAAGTCCAGACTGACAACAGGGAGGGAGTTTTGGGACGTCTGACACACTACTCACCCTCGGCTGGCTGTCTGTCACGGCTGGGGGATCCTCCCTCAGGGTGGTTGCCACGGTTACGGCGGCGGCGGCTCCTGTTGCGGCGCTGGGGTCGGCCCTCATCTGAGAAAAAAAAAGTATGAGAGACGTAACTAACATTTCAACGTCAAACTAGTCACACAGCATAACTGGTATTCTACTAAATGTCCACCCTCTCCAGACTTCCTACCCAGTCCGTTCTCGTTGGGTCCGGCCTGACTGTCTGACTCTGTGGCGGCGGCGTCCATCACGCTCGGCTCCTGGTCGTTCCGACGACGACGGGAGCGTCTCCTGCGGTCTACTCCTCCCACTCCCTCGCTGGTGTCCGTGTCGCCCTGCTCACTCTCACCCTCCAGCAGGGAGAACGGGTTGCTGTCCGGGTCCCTCAGCACTGGCCAGGAGAGAAAGAGAAAGTGAGGCCTGGCATATCAAACTGTACCACCTTACAGTTGTAATGAAGGAAAACTTGACCATTAGGTTTGACCTGAAACATCCCAGTATCACCAAGGACCGATTGGATTCATTATAGCACACAGAAACAAAACATTGTTACAGAATACGCAAGAGCGTTTCTAATTTGATAAGGTCACGAAGTCCCTCCCCATTTCAGTTTGTTTCCTTCTATTTGGTGCGCAATGAATACAACCCAGTACCCCATTTGGACTATTAATTAGCCTGCTGTATTGCACCTGAGCTGATAGAGTTGGTAGTCCTTGAGGCGGGTCCTCCGCGGCCCCGTCCGGTGTTGGATCCACGGCCCCTGCCACCCCGACGAGAACCCCTCTCATCTCCGCCCACGCCTCGGGGCCGCTGGTCGCGCTCGTTGAGGTCCTCTGACTCAGAAGCGTTGGACTGCTCAGAGTTAGTGCCTGGAAAACACAGTAAGTGGCAGCTAGAGACTAAACTTCAACTGACAATAGTATAGATTGGTATAGTAAGTGAGCAGCGGTTTTGTTATGAAATAGAGATGGAGTGAAATGAACAGATGGCGAGAGAAGCATGAAGGAATGTGGAGGGTTTTGTACAAAACTGTAGTTTAGTCCCAAGTGTTCGTGTAGTGTACCAGTTGTCTCAGCAGAAAACCCATGACAGAGAACATCAAATAGTCAGACTAGTTGGTGTTCACTGCAGCAAAACAATTTACCAGATCGTCATATCAACTACTGACAGAGTGTAGCCTGCAAACAATAAGTTCACACAGAACCAAACTATCCACTTGTAGTCAAAATAATTATTTGCTGTTTTAGATGGAAGCATTCGAGGACTATTGGGTTGATTTGTAAATGACTGTTTTATATCTTTACATTCTCTTAATATGAATAGATAGGCCTCTCCTGACTGAAATGAAGTACTGTGATATGTATGAAGGAGCATGGAGAAATCCTTAGTGATGGAGAAGTAGATCTTTGTGGAAGGGAGGGGGTGAGAGTTCAGGGTACAAGCAGACACTTAAATGTATGTATTCAGCTGTACACCTTCGCTGAGTAAACATTTGAAACGTCACTCAGTTTTGCCTCATAAGATAAATGTTTGTATTTTGAGATAAAGGTCTTATCAGATGATAGAATGCATTTAGCAGTGAGGGATCATGGGAGTTGTAGTCTAATCTCACCATATCCAGAGTACTGGCTGTTGGAGGGCCTGCGTCCTCGTCCGCGGCCTCCATAGGTGCGGGAGGTGTGGAGGTTGGTGGAGTTGCTGCTCTCGTCTGTCAGGTAGCCCTTCTCCTTGTCCCCGGGGCCGGTGCCCCCGACCCGACTAGGGGGGGCACGGTACCCCACCCCGATCTGACGAAGCTGCTCGTCAATCTGCAGCCGCTCCAGACGCAGCTGCTCCACTTCCTGTTAGAGACGGACATGTTAGGACATATCATTAGGTAGATTCCTATAGGGCAGAGAGAGAAGTACATGTTAGGACATAGACTTTTTATAGTGCCTACACCCCTTAAACTTTCCACATTTTGTTGCGTTATGAAGTGGGATTGAAATATATTTCATTGTCATTTGTCAGTCGCTAGGCTTCCATCCAATTCGGTAGATTTTCATGCGAATATTCTCAAATCTGCGTAAAACACATTATCCCACCGGAAATGTTTCCATCAGAGTTTTTGCAGATAAAAGGCTGTGCGTGATGACAGTGCACACAAAAACAACTTTTGCCATTAAAATGCCATGTACCGAGTGAAAAATAAGTTAAAATGAGTTTCCATCACCTTTCCAACTCTGCAGGTTGCATTGCCAATGTGCCAACTAGTCAATGCAAATAGTCCGGGTAGCCATTTGATTTACTATTCAGTAGTCTTATGGCTTGAGGGTAGAAGCTATTCAGGAGCCTTTTTGTCCCAAACTTAACGGTCTGGTACCGCTTGCCGTGTGGAAACAGAACAGTTTGACTTGGGTGGCTGGAGTCTGACTATATTTAGGGCCTTCCTCTGACACCGCCTGGTATAGAGGTCCTGAATGGCAGGAAACTCTGCCCAAGGTCAGCGTGGCATGTAGTAGAGATTGCATCTGTGGATCTGTTGGGGTGGTATGCAAATTGGAGTGGGTCCAGGGTTTCTGGGATGCTGGTGTTGATGTGAGCCCATGACCAGCCTTTCAAAGTATTTCATGGCTATAGATGTCAGTGCTACAGGGCGGTAGTCATTTAGACAGGTTACCTTGGCGTTCTTAGGCACAGGGACAATGGTGGTCTGCTTGAAACAAGTAGGCATTACAGATGGTAAGGGAAAATGTCAGTTGGTCAGGGCATGCTCTGGTGTAAGCATCTGGCCCTGCAGCCTTGTGAATGTTAACCTGTTTAAAGGTCTTAATTTGTGGTTGCTCCACTAAAAGTTGTGTGATTATGCTGCGGGACTTAAGGGTAATTTGTGGTTTAGTACGGTACCCTGCGTCACTACTTCATTTCTCCAGACCAGCGCAAGGGGGAGTTAGAGCACTGATTATGTTTTTGGGTCCCAAGGCGCTACTGTGTCTCTGTAGTACTGTAGCCTACTCCCGACCAGTCACTTTGTACAGCGCCTTAGTGGCGCAGTGGTCTAAGACACTGCATCGCAGTGCAAGCTGTGTTGCTACAGATGCTGGTTCAATACCCGTGCCGGCCTCGACTGGGAGACCCATGAGATGACTGCAGGTTTTTGGTTTCTCTCCCTCTAAAAACAAACCTTTCTAAATACACTGGCTTTATATACAAACTGGTAACAATTTCTTGAGAAATGGCGCAAAAAATGCCCCCTAGATATTAATTCGGAAGGCAGATATTAAATATTAAAGCATTAGACCTCTCACTAAAGGCGTCAGTCAAAAAGTTACACTTAAATCCGAACTGGATTTAATGAAAAATTACATGAAGCACACATTTGTAAATCCCAAGCTCTAAAAGTAATTGGAAAGGTAGATACAAATTTGTGACATTGTGGTTACAATAAAGACTGTAAACAAGATATTTTATTTACAGTAGCGATGGACAGCTGGTGGCATTTTGAAAACAGGTTTTCAAACACTGGTAGCCAGATTAGCAGGACACTACTCTTTATAGCCCGGCTACTGTAGGCGTGAAAGTCAACTTTCCAGTACTCCTCACCCAGCCCCAAGCTCCACCCTTAACACAGTTGCCATTCAAAAACGATCTGTTAATCTAAAAAAAAAAAAAAAAAAACATTGTGACCAAAGAGAACAGACAGTTTTCATCAAGCTAGCTCCTTTCTATGGTGCTACCCATTCCAGGGTTAGGATGTTCAAGAGGACTTGACAATGAGCCAGAGCTGAGAGGATCACCAAAACTAAAAAAGGTATTTTGGTTTCAGAGCATTTAAAAAAAAAAAATATATATATATAGTAGGCATACTGTGTAATAAAATCAATTAAAGGTTAAATCAAATAAAAATTGTGTACTAAAAACGTGAATGTGTTTTTGCAGAGCATACAAGCATGCCGACAACCATCCGTGGAGATCAGTGGACAAAGAGCTTGGACAACGGCCCACACCGAAAAAAAAAAAAGCATGGTTGCCAAGAAAGCGGTTAGTTTTGCTAAATTCTTAAAATAAGTACGCAGCATTAGTGTTGGAGTCACTTAATTCTTAATTGATCTACCGTTTCTATCATAGGCCACTGTAAAATCGATGGGGGCTCCGGGCCATTCTGCTCATCTGATGAAGGTGCACATGGATCAGAGTCAAACTTCTAAGACTGAGATCGAGTCATTGAAGGCAGACCAGCAGAAAAGATAAACATTATCTGAGGGCAGAGATACGGGCGACAGCTGATGCATCGGTCCAGAGCGAGGCAGCATTGTCGGAGAATGACGCATTGAAGAGGGCGAGGAACAAGAAAGTCACAATCCATGCCAGGCACACCTGTGAGCTCTGAAACTCCACCTTCGACAGGCAGAGTCAATATATCTGGCGGGTTCATCAGGTCATCAGTTCACCCTGACATTTCCATGACCAACTGCTCACCGGGCACAGCAAGGGCCATCCGGACCGTTATGCTGTTCTGCTATGTTTACTTGTCAGACTGCACAGTAGCCTACTAAACAAATGCAGGTGGCTTATATCTTCAACATGCTTTATTATACTAATGTAAAAGCATATACTGTACAGTACTGTGTTTCTTCATCAGCATATTTATGCTTTCGTTAAAATAATGACAAAAATACTCTTTAAAAATGCAGATGTTTAGTTATGAATTCATAACAAATTACTATGGGAATAAATATAATTGAACGACAGAAATATTGGAACAGTTGTCTAATGAAGGTAACCAAATTTGAGCATACTGGAAAATACTCTTTCAAACACACACTGTCACGTTGTACAGCGGCATTATGGCTATTAGCAGGTAGCTGGACAATAGACTTGCCCAGGAGGGTAGGGGGAGAATTCGATTGTCAAATGTATTTTAGTTAGGTTGGCTATATCACAACCAGCCGCGATTGGTTGCAATTTCAGTTTAATCCACCAGAAAAGACAAAACAAAATAGTATTGTGCATCACATCCGACTGTGATTGTGAGTCCCATAGGGCGGCACACAATTGGCCCAGCGTTTCTCTCCCTCTAAAAACAGAAATAAATGATTTGGCCTTTATTCAGATAGTTTTTTTTAACAAAAAAGTGAGCGATTGTAAACAAAATAACCTCAAAATATCATTATATTATCAAGTTGATGGCACAGTCATTTAGCAGCACCTACACCTAGCGGAGTGACTTATTCATGGCTTTGGATCAAAATAAATAAATGTGTTGGTTATCTTGACCTAGACACTGTGCTATTAACAGGACAATACCTTTACCAACACTACTCTGTATTTGGATACTTTGTAGATGGGGCCTCCCGAGTGGCGCAGCTGTCTAAGTCACTGCATCGCAATGCAAAACATGTTGCTACAGATGCAGGTTCGATACCAGTGCTGGTCGCCACCGGGAGACCCATGAGGCAGCTTTTGTTTTTTTATTTAGAATCCTCTATATGTAATTATTGGTGGAGAGTCACGTCATATTTTCCGATATACTGTTTTCCGATATACTCATGTCGCCTACCGTAGGCGACATCAGTCTTTCTAGTGTTGAGTAATGTGCTGTTAAAAGTAGTGTAGGTCTTATTTATTTAAAGAGCATATTGAAGTTAGAAGCAATAGGATTTGAAGCAATAGCCTACAACTATGCGCTGAGACAAGCATGGGGACTGGTCTTGATAAATCAAAGAGATTTTTATTTTGACCGAATCTCCATTTGGGTATTGGTTAGACTACAATTATGGTGTAGAAATGTTATTCTCTTAGTGTAACCTTTATTTAACTCGGCAAGTCAGTTAAGAACAAATTCTTATTTACAAGGACAGCCTACTCCTTCCTCCTTGGTCTCCCGCACGACACAGGATTCTTTAGCTAAATAGCCCAGTACTGTAGCCTACTCCAGTCATGTTGTACAGCGGCATATTTTCCGTTCCATTTTAACAGAAACCCAGAGGGTTTTTCGTTTTTCTTGGAATAGAAACACCATAAAATTAAATCAAGCAAAATTTCTTAAAATAAGTCCCATATACTACGTTCTTACAAAAAAAAGGTTAAATTCTCTAGCCACTATTGAAGGCTATCAAATGTCTCTCAAAGATGCCCTCTGGTGGTCAAACTAGCACTAACTGGCATTAATGAGAGCAGTGGCTGACACTTAAATAACGTGCCATAGAATTCTGCGCAGCCGCAGTACGTTGCAACTTTTAAAGAACGAACCACTGTACATTAGCTACGGACAGTGTGATCACACAGTCGTCCTGGTGCTCTGATGCAAGGTTCAGTGTTGCTTGGCTCAACAGCTCTGGACAGCTGTCACTGGACAGCTCGCGGCTGGGTTTCCCTTCGTAATCCGTAGAAGTTTGCAAGCGCTGCACATACCATGAACGTCTGAGCCGGTGTAGTAGAATTCAATATTAGTCCCGTATTGATGCTTTGCCTGTGATGGTTCGTCTGAGACATTTTACATGTTTGTAATTTAGCAGACGCTCGTATCCAGAGCGACTTACAGTAGTGAGTGCATACATATTTGTACTTTCACTGGTCCCCCATGGGAATCGAACCCACAACCTTGGTGTTGCAAATGCAATGCTCTACCAACTGAGCCACATGCGAGCCACACCTTTTAGCCTAAATGCAAAGCCTTATGTTTGGGGCAAATCCAACACGTCACTGAATAAATGCCACCTTATTTTCAAGCACATTGGTGGCTGCATCATGGTATGGTATGCCTGACATCGGCAAAGACGGAATAGTTTCTCAGGAAGAAAATAAGCGGGATTAGGCTAAGAACATGCAAAATTCTAGGAGGAAAACCTGCTTCAGTCTGCTTTATACCATACACTTCGAGAGGAATTCACCTTTCAGCAAGACAACCTACAACACTGCAATTGCTTACCAAGTCAATGAACGTTTTGACCTAAATCAGATTGAAAATCTATTTCAAGACTTGAAAATTGCTGTCTAGCCATGATCCAACAACTTCAGAGCTTGAAGAAAAAAACATGTAAATGGGCAAATATTACACAATACAGGTGTGCAAGGCTCAGACTTACCCAAGAAAACTCACATCTAATCGCTGCCAACTGTGTTAACACATGTATTGACTCAGGGGTGAATATTTATCTAATAAAAAGGTATTAGTTTTATTTTTCATTAATCTTTTAACAAATGTGCAATTGTATTCCACTTTGACATTAGAGTATTGTGTAGATTGTTGACAAAATTACAATGAAATCCATTTTAAATCACACTTTGTAACAATACATTTGCCAATTTGGGACGCACCTTTAGTCGGGAAAAACCCATCACTGCAGGGTTGACAGCCTTAAGTCATGTGACTTTTCCATGTGCAGCAGTTTTATGTGATTTCCTAGTGGTTTTGTGAAATAACCCATGTAAGAGCCAAACTAAGTTCCGCAGTGTAGACAAGGGGGTGGTCAGTTTAGGTGTCTTATGGATTGGGCTAAAGTGCAGACAGCAGTTTACTGGGAACCTTTGGTTAGGTGAGGTGGTTGAGGGTGGAAGGGTTGGAGGGTGTCACTTCAGAATGCGACAGCTGCCACCACAGCCTTGTGTGAAGTGGCTGACGATGGGTGAGGGGGGTGCGTTATTTTTGGAGGCTAGGGTCCAGATATCCTGTAATCTACACCCCTAGTCCCAACCCGGAGTAGGGGCCTTTTTTAAAAGCACAGGGTAAGGCCAAAATGGAGCCGCTCTCAGCAACTTTCACATGAGAAGATGGAGGAGGGTGGACAGGTGACCAATCTGGAATGATCTGACACCACCTTCTACAGACTGCCTCTACTCCCCTCTCCCCATACGGGAGTGGTGGTGTGTAGAGTACACAGAAGAATACTAACCAGTGTAAGACAAGTTTTTCCATTCCCTTTAACGGTTAAGATTAGGGAGGGGTTGGGTAATCTGATCCTAGATCTGTGGGTAATGGGAACTACTACCATGCATGTATATTCTGGCCATTGGCCCAGTCATTATTCAGTTCCTTAGGCTTAATCTATCCATCTATAAATTAAAAAAAAATACACACACAGGCATATAGGGTCAATATATATCTTAACGTGTCCTAACAGAGAGGGGTCCGATGTTTAATTGACATGAGCAGAGGTCAGGTCTGAGAGAGGTGATCTCTCCCCTCTCTGTGTGCTCGCGTCTCACCTGTAGGTAGGCCACATGGTACTCCAGTAGGGCCTGGGCGTTGCTGATGTTCTCTTTAGTTCCCACAAAGACGAAGGGGACCATGCCCTGGAGAGAAGGAGAGTGTAAGAGAGTGGACTGGTAGACTGTTACGCTTCATTATACATTTGGAGGTGGGCGAGTCCTGATGTTTAGTCATGGACATTGACACATTTGAACATTTCCATGAGGGCCAAAATAACTGGTGTCTTTAAATTTGTAGAAATACATAAGTTTCTCTTTGAAGGGCCATTTTTTTTAAATAAAGTGGGGAAAAGCACACTGAACATACACCCACCGATTGAGCGAGCCCAGGCAACCCCCCCCTAGAATGGGTAATGTACAGTACAGACATGCAGTGGAAACTGAAATGGGACAACTGACAGCGTCGACAGACCGAGCCTATGGATTGCAAAATTCGGGTTACTTTCCCAAAATTCCATAAATCCCGGTTGAAGGATTCCTGGATTTCCTGCTTATTCTTTCCGGAATCCGTGAATATTCATACTGGGATTTCTGGAAAACCTTGGCATTTTAGGAACGTTACCAGTATTGTGCAACCTTACAACAGACAGAGTTGGAAACAGAAGCGGTAGCTAGCACCCTGGTAAGGCTACAGTTGTTTGGTACGGTTGTTTGGGTGGCTGCAGCGCTCCATTCACCTCTTGTTTAGGGGCAGTGTCTTCTCTGCCAGCCCCCTGCCTGCCTACCTCCTCACGGGGAAGCTTTTTGTCATTGTCCCCCTCGATCCGGACCCGCACCACCCCCGACTTGTCCACAATCTCCTGGATGACTTTGCCATTCTTGCCAATCACTTTGCCTGGGAGAGAAGAGTGAGAGAGAGGAAGAAGGGACATTTGGAGACCAAGGATTAGTTGGAAGAGTTTATATCAAATTATAAAATATGACAATTCAGATAATCATTGTTTCTCAGTACATGTATATGCAGGAACCTTCCTGATTGACTAAAGCATGAGGGTGGGCATCAACTCACCTACAAGGTTCCTGGGCACCTGGAAGTAGTCTTCTTTGAACTCCAAGAAAACCCTGGCCAGCTTCACTGCTTCTGGGTTCTGCAACGCAAACACAACATCAATCCAACCTGCCATTAAACACAGAGATAGACTGACAGACTGCCACACACACCAAGATCCCGCTCTCACCCAAACATACCCACCCACCTCTCCGTAGATCCTGAAGGTGCAGCTCTCCTCCTCCAGTTCGATGGCGGTGACACCAGGCACCTTCCTGGCCTGCTGGATGTTGGCACCGTGGGAGCCAATGGCCAGACCCATCAGGTCTTCCCTTACCTTCACCTCCTCCTGGTATGCGGACGCCAGCTGCTTACTTGTCTGGGGGACAAGGACATTAGGGTGTCAGTGTGTGTCTACATGTTGATGGCCAGTCTCCGAGTTACATTCTACATTCTCAAGCATGAGTCTAACTGAATGAACATGAGGGGAGAAGTGTGTGTGTGTGTATACCTCAAGGTGTTTAGTGGCTTCTTCGTTGCGGGACATGAGCATGAGCTTGGTACGGATGCTGCGGAAGTGCATGTCGCTCAGGAGAGCAGCACGCTTCACTGTTGTCTCGTTTGTTGACTAGAGAAAGAGGAAGTGTTAGTCAGAAAGCTGTTTAAAGGAAGAAAAAGACACTACTAAGAAGGCTAGCCTTGTAGCACAGCTCTCAGAGTAGGAGAGCTGATCTAGGATCAGGTCGTCCCCTGTCCATATAATTGACTAATAATGAACTAAAAAGGCACACTGATCCTAGATCACTAAGCTTCTCAGAGTAGGAGTGCTGAATACAGGCCCTGAAAGCAGTAGTGGCTGTGATACTGACCAGCACGATGAGCTCGTGTGAGGCTGCACTGTAGAAGATGCAGTTGGCTCCAATGGCTTTCCTGAAGTCTTTATGGATGTTGTCGTTCGCACAGCTGTTGGAAAAATAAAGAAAGAAGAGAACTTGGGTCAAACCACAGTTATTCACAACAAGTGCACTATGTAGCTACTGTGAGAGGCTGATGGCCTGCCCAAAAGACAGCTCAAAGACAAAGCTCCGATGACATTTCACAGGGTAGAACTGTCTAACAAGAAACCTTTGACGAATGGCACCCTATTCCCTACATAGTGCACAACGTTACGGAAGTAAGTAGCCTTTCAATAAATAGGGAGGCATTTCAGGTGCAGCCAATGTACTCTAATGACCAGCCGAGTAACATGTTGCCTTTGGTCGTTCAATCTGAGTACAGTGCTACAGCGCCACCCCAGTGGTGAGGCTGGTGTAGTACACTGCCGGGGTCAGAGGTCAAACACTCACATGTTCCGTAGGTCTTCTGGGATGGCGATGGGGACCTTGTGGAAGGAGTTTCGGGAGGAAGGGCTGTTGGGGTTGACGGGCCGGATGCGTTCGTGCGTGACGATCTCGTTGTATGTGGCGTCGCACGCTGCGTACTCGATAACATAGAACTAAAGGGTTCAAATAGAGAGACAAGGGTTCTCAGAGATGGTGAAATTGCAAGAGAAAGAAAATAATATTTAGTGAATAGAAATTGACCCAGATTAATAAAAAATGGGTAAAATAACAAGGATCATTAAAAAAAAAGTATATTTATTTTACACAGAGCTCCACCATATACCTTTATTAATAAACAATGTTTCAATCCTGCAAGGATCTTCGTCAGGTCATTTCAAATAATGGTTTTCAGAGATTGAGAAATAATGTGTGCCCGAATAATAATAGTAATAGGGACTAGATTGTGTTAGGCTTGTTGAGGTACTACTACCCAACTACCTAGGGAGCAAACAGAGCAACCAATCATAAACAGCCCAATATACTTCAAATATTCATTCCACGCATGACAACTTACATTGAATATTCATAGGGTTTTGGGTCAAGGTTAATCAGAAATGGCACTTCTCTTTAAAAATGTAGTTCAGCTAAGGTCTTATTCATGTGATAAATTAACCAATAGTCATTTTCCTAGTCCCTTCTGACAAAGCGAGAGCAAGAGAGAGAGAGATGGAACTCCACACACCATGCTCAAAGGCCAGTTTAAAAACCATCACAACACAAAGCTGACATTACAAACCTTGATTGCTGATCAAAAGTGGTCAAATCCAGCATCAAGCCTCACTAAAGGCGTCCGCATGCTTCCAATCCGGAAACGGTTTGTGCATATATTATGACTGTTAGTTTTGGTCTCTGCAAGGTTTTTTGGGGGGGGCCGTTGGTGCACACAAAAATGTCTCGAGCTAAGCAGAAGTTCGGAGCCGAAGTTTACGCTCAGTTGGTCATTAGTAGGGATTCTTCAATTAACTGTTTGTTGTCATTCAACGATAATAGTTTTCATGCACATTGAGAAATAGGCTACAGCACCAAACAACTTAAGACGTAAAAAATTGCACCACTTAGATCTCCTCTGCAAAATTGTAAAAATGTAAGACTTCTTAAGTCATCTTAGATTAATTCTGACTACTTTGAGGAAGCGTATACTGGCTACGGCTTCTTAAGACGAACAAACGGTTCCATTGCCGCTTTCTCGTTTTCTAAGCAAAGGTATTCTTTTTTTTAAGTACGTGAGTACACTCGTTCGGTTGGCCTAGTCGAGTTCGGTACGGCGCCAGCCATACCAAAGCATGCGGAAGCCTTAACACCTCCTCAGTCACATTCTACTGACCCAGGGTCAGTCTGCCTGTCTGGAAGACAAAGTGGTTGCGTGCCAATTGTGCACCATAGGGCTCTGGTTAAAACATAGTGAACTGTGACTATACATACAAAATTTAAATAAATAAAAAAAAAGAGTGTCATTTGGGACTCAACCAGTGTGTCAGACAGGGAGTAATGTTTAATGTTAGTCGCTAAATTCCAAAAATCGATCCTATGCCCCTACTCCATAGCCAATCCAGAAGATCTGAGAATTTGGATAAGCATACATTTCTTTTAATTATTATTATTATTTTTTTTTTTAAATAGGTAGTTGCTTCAGCTTTCCTTCTCAAAGACTAGGTGGGATCTACAGAAGTGCTAGGGGTCAATATCGAATGTAGCATCTGTGTAGTCTAGGTGACCCTACAGTATGTGCCTGCCTGCTTTAAACAAGCCATGTGCTTCCTGCTGTGTTAGTTATCCCAATTAGCCTACATTAGACTGCTGTGTGTGGGTCTAAACAAGGGATGACTGAGGGGTATCCCGTAGTGGACGGAGGAGGTGTGGAAAACGCTGATGCATCACACAACATGCACATGACATTGCACAAATGACTACTTGGACTGATCAAGAAAACTAAAAGAGGATTATTTAGCAACAATACACAAGTCTTGGTTGAGATACGGGGATGTTCATCACCTTTTCACACAAGAGAGAGACCTGACCATGTTGCATGCAAGCACACAGAAAAAAAAATGTATCACAGTGTCCCCCCCTACCGACCCCATGCCGGCCCCAGTGTGCACCCGACCCCTAACTCACCAGTCCCTGACTCACCTCTCCCTTCATCATTCTCACACGGGCCAGCCACCAGCCACATGGCTCCTGCTCGTTGGCCCTCGAGTACACCTGTTGGAGGGGTAGACAGGAGAGACTTTTATACCTGGACAAACAGATGTTTATACCTGCTCGGGTTGCAAGATTCTGGTAACTCGCAGGTTTTCCAGGAATTCTGGATTTCCTTTTTATTTCATCCTGCTTACAGGATGATGCAGACAGGAAGGATGATGCCAGAGCAATGATACCAGGACAATCACAAGAAGAGGGAGAACTTTCTGAAATCTACCATGTAACATTAACAAAACAGGTCAGGCAAAATATTTAGTAAAGTGATTATTGGGGATGCATGATATGATAAACAGTGAGATGGAGTTGTCTCCATGGCGATGATGATTAGAGTGCTGCTGTGCTGAAGAATGGAATCCTAGCTGGCGAATCATGTCTAAATTGGACTGTGGTTAATCCGTCTCCACATCGCTCTGCCGTAGTGAACAGGACTCTGGGTAATCTCTGGACTGGCTGGGACCCGGGCTCATGGGTAGTAATCTCCAGCTATGAATGGAATCACGACGGAGGAAGCAAACTAAACCACTGATAGTGATATGGATTAATGTGTGGTATGGTATGCTTTATGACATCACATGTGGGTAGGGTCAGTGCTATCCGGGATACTTGAGACATCCCTACCCTTACCTAAACTTAACCATTTTAAAATGTAAACTTTAATGGGGTAGGGACATCCCAAGGATCCAAATAGCACAGACAGTGGACTAAACAGGAGGTAGAAACCAACCAAGGAAGGAGTTTCCCCTGTCTTTCTGGTCAGGTCACGCAGTGAGGAAAAACTCCTGGCCCTCAGAAAACAATGAGGGGAATTAGGTTGCAAAATTCCAGAAACGTTCCCAAAATTCCCATAAATCCCAGTTCCTGGAATCGGTTTTGCAACCCTAGCGGGATCTGGAGAATTTGGGGACATAACATGAGAAGCCAGACGTACCTCCACCTCCTCTCCCTCACCGATGTCCTTGTGGTAGTCGGCTGGGGGCGGCAGCCGAACGTCACTGAAGGGCAGCTGTCTCTCTGGTTGCCAGCTTTTTGGGGGAGAGAGAGAGCGAGAAAGAAAAAAAAACACCTTTCAGTCACAACAGTAGGAGAAACATCAGCTAACCCCCTCTTCCGGTCATGTGATTTCTGAAAGTTCACCTCCTGTCCAACACTTTATATTACATTGACAGACATCGCTACACCCGTCAGGTCCAGAAGAAAGTGTGGGTGTGTGGCAGAGCAGGCTGATGGAGGAGCTATAGGAGGATGTGCTCATCGTAATGGCTGGAATGATACGAAACAAACATGGAAACAATTGATTCCATTCCAGCCATTACAATGAGCAAGTCCTCTATAGCTCCTTCCTCCAGCCGCCAATGGTGAGTGAGTCTGTAGCAAAAAACTTCCCGAACACAGACCCTAATGAAAGTACCACAAAGAACCAGGAGCAAGACGCAAAAGCGTGTCAACCCCTAACATAACTAAAGCTTAATAGTCATTCTGCCTGAAGCAGTGTTTTCTATAGCTGACAGACAAATCACTTGGTGACAGTCAGTCAGTGGGGGCCAGGAAGCGAGACCAATGCCGTTTACAAGGGGAAACTGTTAGTGTTACCGTTTCAACTTTTAAAATCGTTAAAACCGTGTTTCATTACAGAAGTTTGAAAAACTCCCGGTAAATACTGTCCAGCATCAACCAAAGTTAGCAACAGTCTGACGCATGCGCAGCATGCAACGTGGGGTTTGTTGTGTGTGAAAACATGGCGGAAGGCAGTGCCAGCGCTCAGGAGATTTTTCAGCCTTCTAAGAGAACCAAATCTGAAGTGTGGTCGTATTGTGGGTTTTACAAGAGTGCTGAGGGAAACGTAATCAAAGATGGTCATCCTGTCTGCAGAACATGCAAAAAATATATTAATAAAATAAATAGCTGCGAAAGGGGGCAACACTTCAAATCTCGAGTCCCTTTAATGACCACCACCCACTACCTTATAGCAAATGCAAGGTAATTTAACGTTTAGCATGTGGGGACTTCGGAAAGGGGGAAAATGTCATGGTTTGTCTGTCTAACTTGCTAATAGCTTGTCAATAATGTAAACTGAAGCTTTCAGTGTTACCTACTCTTGTACAAACACTACACGTTGTTCTGCTGCTGTATGCAGTGTGTATGCAGACTATTTGCCCATGATAACACGTTATGTAGTTCAGTCACCCAACCAACATTTTTTGTTCATTTAAAAAACCAAGTCGACGACTGCGGGTTAAGTGTTCCAACAGGAGAAACACTAGACTTCTATGCAAGACTCCTGTGTTTATGTCAATTGTTGGGCTCATTGCAATTTGTGTTATTTTAATGTCAACACCTGCACATTGGATTTGTTTACATATCGTTGTATTGTTCTTACCTGCACATTTCTTTACTTGTGTTGTTTTTATATGCACATTTGATTTGCTTACTTAAGGTGGTGTTCATTAAAACCTGCACTAGTGAAACTTCTCTCATGGCCACATGGTGCCATCTTTAATGTTATTATTATAAACTTGGTGAAATTATTTTAGTATGTGTGTCAGTACATTAACAATACCGCGATAACTGATAAGCGTGATAATTTTGGTCACTATAATCGTGATATGAAATTTAAATACTGTTTCATCTCTAGTTGTATTATAGGCTAGCTAGCCGATATAGTGTAAAGGTCAACCCTGTTTTGAAGTCAGTGGTTCAAATATGAACGAGAATGGTGTCAAGGAGCAGTAGCCAGCATTCTCATAGAAAGCATGGTTTTTCATTCATTCACATAGTATCTTACAACCAGCTACTCCTACACTTCCACACGGCAAGAGGACAGGAGGGAGGTTGTTGGAACAGCAGAGCCATCCCAAGAATGGCTGGGGCCACTGTCCAGCCCCCCTGCCTGCATACCATAGGGAACTATATTTAGCAGGGGACTATATTTATTTACAGAGTCAACTAGAGAAAGAGGAACAGGGGGTAGGAGGAGGGTGGCTAGTGAGATGGGATGGAACAGGACAGGGGGATATGAGTTCCAGAAAGAGAGAGGGGGCTATAAAGGTTTTGTGGACAGCTGTGCCCGGACCACAGGTGGTGCTGAAACGGGGATTTCAGGACAGTAAAACTATGCCAAAGTACTGGGGGAGAGACTGATGACTTGAGCAGCGTGGCTAGACTGGTGATAGTGTGCAACTCGGACAGATCTTCTGTGAGTCAGTAATCACACAAGCAGAGGGTCTACTCTACACGTTATGTCATGAGAGAGAATGAAAACTTACTTGTTTTCGAATACTATTGTGAGTGAGTCTTCGTGGACATCTTTGATGAAACCCTGAAAAAGAGAAAAACGTTATGTTAGCCAAAAGTCTACGCCACTGAGTGATGGGAAGCCAGAGGGACTAATGGGTAGACTCATAACCCATGAAAGAACTATGACTGTTACTGAAAAGACAGCGTAGCCATCTTGGGGACAGAAAAATATTACATCACTGAAACTTCTCTCTGGCTGTGTGAGAGCTCAGGGGAAGTGGCAAAAAAACAGAATCCTCTTGACAGCAGTAGACAGTCCTGCTGTGCTGGACATCCACATTTGTTACATTAAAATGAGAGCTTTGTGTGTTGTCAGAGGGTAGAAACAGGTCTGACTACATGTGTATCAAAAGCGCACACGAAACTCCCCACTGGAGAAAGTAATGCGATACCGTATCCTTGATCAACAGCTATTACGAGACCCCCTCCAAATCTGTTCCACATCCATCACAGTCAGCCATCCACAAATCTATCACAGTGCCATAAACTCTCCATCAGGGTGGGAGTAGAGTGGAGACATGGGGGGTTGCCACGGTGCTCAGTGTTACACTGCCTTATATGGGGCCGATGTCGCTGGCAGTGGCACTAGGGTCTGAGAGGAAGAGGGAGTGTCAGAGCCGAGGTGAGGGAGTTTCACCTGCTGGAAACGAAAGGGCCGACACTTCCCAGGAAAACCTGCTTAGGTTTCAGGAGGCAGTCTGAACGAGCATTATGTATGAAAGCCCTTAGATTCCCTCATATTACACAATCTCACAGTAACTTCACAGCTCTGCTGCCACTTTCTCAGGCCCCAGAGAGAGATGGCCAAAGAGCCAGATGGAAGCCGGATTGAACTGCAATGTCACAACACAAACAGCCACCGTTTGTGTCACTGTCACTCAAAACTGCAAGCATGGGCACAGAGATTGGATAGCTAGTAGCTACCACAGGGGGTAAATCACACTGTCCTGATAGCTGCCTTGGTGGAAGGGCCTAATAGCTATATTCCATTACAGGGCCTACTGAAGTAGCCACGTGTTGTGTGATGTAATGAACAGTGTTCCATTCTACTACCAGGTCAAGGGTCAGGCAAGCCATTTGACATGGCAGTCATGGTCACATGACCCCAGGAGAGCACAGAGGTTTGAGTGGTCATTCACGGCCGTACAGTGATGTCACTCCTTCTCCAACCACGTGCTGCTCCAGGAGGACTAGAACTCCCCACATGCCCAAAGAGGGTTCCCCCCTGACCTGTGCCAGGTCTACTCTACACACCCCTGGCATAACTGGTATAGCAGGATATTCTTTTTGGCATCTATGGGTTACTGTAACTGTGCAGAAAGGGCAGCGCTGAAGAGGATTGCAGTTTGTGTGCGTTACGCATGTGCAAGACATGAGGCATGTTGTCTTCACCTAAATTATCCAACCAATCTGGTTCCTCTGGAAATCATAATCACACCTTCAGAATACACAGGGAGAAACAGAACTGCTCTAAATAAATAAAAAGATTTTAGGTTACTTGAGGGGTATCTGAGACAATGGTGTTATCTGAACAAGAGTGAGGAGAGAAATAAGCGTGAATGGATCGTGTACCTTCAGCCCAGAGTGCTAAACTTTCAGCCAGTAAACAGAACAGGTGAGAGGGAGAGGAGGAGTGTAAAAATAGTCAATGACAGGGGAGAGTGGAGCTAGAGAAAAGACAGGGAAGAGTGAGGAAACAAATGAGACCGGGGGCTTGAGAATGACAGAATGGAAAGATGAGGAAAAGAGGGATAGGAAGAGAGCATGGAAAATGGGAGGACTATGGTGTTGACTGACTGGCAGAGTGTTGAGATTAGGATAAGCTGTTCACCAACACCTGATTCAGTCCCTCAGTCACTGTCAGCCCTGGGCCATTCAACCCATAGCAAATCACTAGGGCCTATTCAACTGTCTGCCAGTACACACTCTTACACTAGAGCAACCATTTGGCACAGACATTGAATGAAGTCATTACTCAATTTGAGGAGTCACTAAATAAAATGACTGACATCGTCATAATGAATGCATTGACTTCCCCTTGTTGTGTCACGTATGGTTATTAGGCCATTGTGGTGTGATGATTTTTTGGAAACAGTCATGTGACTGACTTGACTATCAAAGTAAGTAATTTGATTCACTGAAATAATGAAGGCTGACTCAGCCTACTCCTTGGAAAGAGAATTGAAGGGGGGATTATTGCTCGGGAAAACCCGGGACACCAATCAGGTCGATATTTCATTAAGTATCACCATTTTAGACGCGTCTTCATTCTAGATTAGGAATCATTAGATCATTCTCGCAAATCTGAGGGGTTAGCTAGCGACTCCAACCAAAGAAAGGAGTGCCCGAGGTGATGTTAGGTGATGCCAGACTAGGTAGCTAACTGGCTAACGTTAGCTAACTGAACAGCCCAAAACAGAAAGCATAGTTAAGACACTTGGAATTTAGCTAACAAAAACAGGCCACGACAAGCGTTGACCACAATGGCAAACCCAGACGAAGAAGAAATCTATGATTAGCGACCTGATCATTTGATGTTGGGCCTACTCAATGAATGATGCGACCCGAATCTGCCAGCTAACAACGACGACGTACTCACTACCTAGCTACTGTAGTTAAAACAAAACAACGTCGACTGATTCATATTTGTAAATTGTTTAACGTTAACGCATGACTAACTTAGTTACAGTAGTTAATTCCTTTACCTTGTAGAAGGCCCCGTTCGAGCCGCGAACCTCCACCGCCAGCCCGTCCATTGTAATCGGTAGGTCCCCACGACTGGTCTTTTCTGAAGCCGCTACGACTCCGTGCGGTTCCGGTACCACCCCCAGCTTCCCTGCCGCTGGCCCGTCGCCGCTCTCCAACCGCTTGTGGATTT
The DNA here is from genome assembly GCA_030435695.1 of Brachymystax lenok tsinlingensis. NCBI lineage: Eukaryota > Metazoa > Chordata > Actinopteri > Salmoniformes > Salmonidae > Brachymystax > Brachymystax lenok. The sequence continues at coordinate 9,891,282 of CM059798.1, forward strand.
CCAGTGTTTCGGGTGGTGGAGGGTGAAGGGGCTGGGGAGTTGGGTGTTGATGGGATCAACAGATACCGTCTCCAGCGGTCAACTTGACGTTTGCTCACACTAGTTAGCAAACTATATATAGCTTTGTTAGCTGGCGTGCAACGGCACAATCAAGGTGCTGTCCTGCGTTGAGAATGTGCTTCAAAGCTAGTAAACTAATGATGTTAGTTATCGCTAATTACCTAAGTTGGCTATCACCAACACCTTGATCCCGTCACTTGCGGGAATGTTAAAACAGGGATATAAATGCAGCAGTCGATGTAAAGTTCTGGTAGAAAGTCGTCGCAGGGATTCCTTTATTTTAATTGAAGTACAATTTTGCTAGGAAGACTCCTCCCGAAAAAAATGTTTGCGGTGCACTATCGCCCGGCAACTCCTTTTACTCCAACCGCCCGTCCTCTCAAACGCACGCCGAGGTAGGGAATGACCTCGAAAATCCCACCCCTCACTCTTGAAAGATCCACCCAAAATGACATCCTGAATGATCATTGGTCAAAATAATTGTCAATCAACTCTATATTTGTTTTTATTGGTTCAATAGTTAGAGGTTGGTCAGTGTATTATCCAATAAATTAACCAAATATAAATTTGTGTAATATCTATTGGAGATAATTCCTATCATTATGTTGCCCAAATTAACAGGCTCTTATGCTGCGTTCGTAACCTAGTGGGAATTTACCACATAAAACTGAGAACTCCACTTGAACTGCCCTCCAACTCATAATTAGCTGTACTTTTAGTGTATGATTGACACAGTTTGTTTGCTATTAGCCAATCAGTGTTTCTCAACGAGTTCAAAGCACGTAAATGCATCTAACTGGGGCTGCAGGTGGCCTAGTGGTTTGAGTGTTGGGCCAGTAACCGAAAGGTTGCTGGATTGAATCCCTGAGCTAAGGTAAAAATCTGTCTTTCTGCCCCTGAACAAGGCAGTTAACCCACTGTTCCCCAGTAGGCTGTCATTGTAAATACAAATATGTTCTTAACTGAGTTGCCTAGTTAAATAAAGATTTAATATATATATATATATATATATACTCAGATTTACTACTTCACAACTGTAAATTACCACCTACCCACTTGGTAATAAACATAGCATTATGGGTAGCCAATTTTGTGGACCACTACTATGACACTTACTGCTCTAAAGTCTATATTTGGTGGAGAAACAACATTTTGACTGATTTCACTCTATGCATTATCAGAATATCAGGCATAATTCAGTTAGGAAATGCATGTATTTATATACATTTTGCAACACGTAAAATGACTTCAATTTCTGGTCCTAGTTGAAGAGATAAAAACAAAGCTACCCTGGTTGGTCGTTATGAATGGACCAACCTTACAAAAACCCTATCTGAGGAACCATGGATGGCCATGACAAGAATAAGAGTTTCTTAAGCACGCTGTTATGGTTTAAGCACAATGTTATGGTCTGTCTGTGATAAACTGCTGCTTTGCTTTCTTGACATCATAATAGTCAAGTCCTACAGGCCCTAGTTTTATCATACCTGGACTAGTGCCCAGTTATATGGTCAAGTACTGCAAAGAGGGACATAGACAAATTACAGTTGGCCCAGAACAAAGCAGCAACATCTGGCCTTTATATGTACTTGGAGTGCTAATATCAATAACATGCATATCAATCACTCCTGGCTCAAAGTAGAGGAAAGATTGACTGCATCACTTCTGGTCTTTGTGAGAGGTATTGACGTGTTAAAAGTACATAACTGTCTGTTCAATCGGCTAACACACACCTCAGACACTCATACATACCACACAAGACATGCCACCAGAGGTCTCTTCACAGTCCCCAAGTCCAGAACAGACGCTAGATAACACACAGTACTATACAGAGCAATGACTACATGGATCTCTCTTCCACCTCAAGTAACTCAAGCTAGCATTAAAATCAGATGAAAAAAAACAGATAAAACAACACCTCATGGCACGACGCAGACTTTGAAGAGACACACACTCTAAAACGCACACTCCACACACACCCACGCACTATTCTTAGTAATGAAATGTAGTATTGTAATATTGTAATGTAACAATGGAGCAATGTCAATTTGTATAATGCACAATGTTTTGTATGATGTAATGTTGTATCTCTGTTTGGACCCCAGGTAGAGTACCTGCTGCCTTGGAAACAGCTAAAGGAGATACTAAAAAAATACAAAATACAAATTATGGACCAGGGCCTGTATTCAAAAAGCATCTCAGAGTAGTAGTGCTAATCTAGGATCAGGTCCCCCTCCGTCCATATTATATTATTCATTATAATCTCAAAGATCAGCACTCCTAGTCTGAATTACTTAAGATGATATGAAGGGATATGAAGTACCAGGGGGAAGACTCGTCCGGCCAGAGGGGTAAGCTGTGGTAACCAGACATGAGGGGTCACAGGTCAAAAAGAGTGACAGCTATAACAACTTTGTCACATGGGTCTGACAGACCTATGATGAAATAAATCCTTTGGTTGAAAAAGAGCAAGTATGGAGATGTCATTGCGTCTTCTTTGCTCCATGCAGGAGAAAGACAGGTCCCACCAACATATCAATTAATAAGTTGTCGACAAACTAAAGCCAGACTAAGTCAGTGGCACAGATGGAACTATCCAAGCAGAAGATCTCCTTTAAATGTTGACATTTGGTTGCGTTGACAACCAAACATAACTAAAAATCCAGTTTGTCTACAAATTAATAATTGATATGTTGGATTCATGTCTCCATTTCATCCCAAAATAAACCAATTTTATACAAGGTTTGTCTACATTGAAAATGTGTTACAATGATCAAATCAAATTGTATTTGTCACACGCGCCGGATACAAAAGGTGTAGACCTTACAGTGAAATGCTTACAAGCCCTTAACAAACAATGCGGTTTTAAGAAAATACAACAACAGCAAAAAGTAAGAGATAAGAATAACAAATAATTAAAGAGCAGCAGTAAATAACAATAGTGGTTGAAATGTCACCCTCATAACAAAACAAAACACCCTCAAAATAAAACAACAGTTGATAACTTTTTCAAATCCAATGTATTTTCTACAGAGATTCCTCATCACAACATTGATTCAACCATTTTGTGTCCAGTGGGGTACTGCATGTCCAGTTCAGCCATTTCAGACATCAGCCCAGTCAACTAAAGAGGTCTGCTCTCAGATTTCCTCAATGCTTCCCTATGGTTGGTTGAGCAAGCTCAACAAGCATCCATTGCATCCAATAGATAGATTTGGGGCCATTTTAACTCTTACAGTATGTAATAGTATATTCCCATAGTATGATTGATCATTTAGTCATTCACATATAGTCTTAGAGAGAGCTTTTCTTAAACCCAAACACCTTATATAGCATGGGGCAAACTCCCCCTTCCCCCACCAATAGTTTCCACCCACAACCACATAATAAGGCATAGTACCAGTTTGCTGATATTTGCTCAATCTCAGGGCGTAGGCTTGCGGCCATGGCTTTCAGAGTCAGTAAATATTAAAAAATACATTAGTAAAGGGTGACATACACAGACAATAGTAAATGGGCTGCCCTTAACAGTAACGTAGTATGTAACAAGGCACTTTTGATCCTTCGTAATCACCTCCATATTAACACCTGACAGTACCCAAGTCAAGACCAGCACTGACCTCTCAATAGGTGGGTAATTTTTCCTTGTTAACTCTCTGATGTTGTTACATGGACTGTTATTGCCACATACATATGACAGCAAAGATATTACTGTGTTACACAAAATGGACACCTATCCGTGTGCTAGAAATCAAGATTGATTAACAATTCTGTGTTTGGTTTATACCAAGGTGCCATTTCAGTTCATATACATCTAGCACTTTGTGACATCTGCTGATGTAAAAAGGGCTTTATGAATACATTTGATTTAATTTGATTGATGTACAACAGTGTTTTGGCTGTTACAAGTAAATGTACAGTGTACAACAATGTGATGTTTATGGTATTGGATCACAACCTGTGGAGGCTGCTTAGGGGAGGATGGCTCATAATCATGTCTGGGACGGAGCAGATGTAATGGCATCAAACATATGGAAACCATGTGTTTGATGTACAGTATATGATACCATTCCACTAATTCTGCTCCAGCCTTTACCACAAGCTGTCCTCCCCATTTATGGTGCCACCAACCTCCTGTGATCACAACATCAAATCTAATAGCCTGCATAAAACTCAAAAAGTGGTATTTTCCTTCTAGTCATTTTGTGGTCTTAGCAGAGATGGCAGACGTTGGAGCAGTGGCCTCTTTGCCTGCTGCGAAGACATGGGCATCTGTAAGAGCACAAACCTGTCTGTTTGCCTGTCTGTCTGTCTGTCTGTCTGTCTGTCTGTCTGTCTGTCTGTCTACCATCTGTCTCTCTGAGGGACAGTCCTACCTCAATTCCATATTGACTCAAATTATGATCATGTAAGAAGCCTTCATCAGCGCACTTTACTCTATTGAACTATAACCTCATAAACACCCAATCCCTCCCACAGGATGCTGTGGCTCCTGATGCTTCTGTTGTCTGTGGTGTCTCACGGCCAGTGAGCTTGGCCAGTGTGCGTGTCTCCCCCTGCTGGACGTGTTCTACTGTGCCCCAGTCCCATCTGTTTCTCTGTCTATGAGTAACTCTACGAGGGAGAGTTACCACATCCAGGTAAGTACAACAGGTGGCATGACAATTACAGGCAGGAGTTTTTCCTGACCAAGTAACCTGACTGGGAAAAACTCTAGTTAGCGCTAGTTTTATATTATCTCTCTGTATGACCGGCAGACACTTTTTAAAATTGGCCTACCCCGGCCAAACCCTAACGACGCTGGGCCAATTGTGCGGTGCCCTATCGAGTGGGTAGTGGACTGAATGTCATCACAACCGTCCATTACAGATAGTTCCCTGACCTGTTCCTGCATTTCTCTCTCTCTCCCCTATAGGGGTCAATGTGTGATGACTGCCTAGTGGTCACATTCTGCAGGCTTTCTGCCTGGTGTCAGATGGCTTAGGAGCTGAAGACACGTCGGATTTTCACAAAGTCAAATTAATTTGTGTTATAGGGTTCATGGTGCTTATATTTAAACCAAAGTAGATTGTTTTGTACATCAATTGGGGTCTCTATAAGTTACAATATCAAGTCCTAAACTTACCATGAAAGTGCATCCTTGTAGCTGTGTTGGCTAATAGAGTCAAAATGTTTGCCTTGGGTTAAATTGAGCCAATGGCAGCCACACCCAATACAAATTATGATTACATTATGTCCGTTTTATGCATAATATGCATAGTGTTTTTGCAGTGTCATGCGTATAAACTCAAGATGCATTTTATTGTTTCAGATCAGACATCGTCATGCATCTTCCGTGTTTACAAACACAAAACAAGAAGGGGTCTAGCCCCTCAAGGTTCTTGAGAGAGCAACCAAGGTAGTAAGAGAAGGGAAGATGTCCATTCTAGCAGCATTAAGGGATGAAAAAAATAAACCATGACACTGAAGAGGTACATTGACAAAAAAAATTGAATAAACATGTACCGGTGCGAAAGATAGGCTATGATAGAGTAGCAGAGGCACTCAAGGTCTTATCTGATGACATTGGGTCTGAGCTCGCAAAACATATCAAGAATCTCACAGACCAGTTTCAAGGTACTTATTTCAATCTTTACTAACGACGTGCCACTGGCTTGGAGTAAAGCCAGTGTGTCAATGTGAACGGGTGACTCAGCAATATACACGTCAGCTACTACATCAACTGAAATGACTGCAACACTTAACAAAGAGCTGCAGTTAGTTTCAGAATGGGTGGCAAGGACTAAGTGAGTCCTAAATATTTCAGAAACTAAAGCATTGTATTTGGGACAAATCGTTCACTAAACCCTAAACTTCAACTAAATCTTGTAATGAATAATGTGGAAATTGAGCAAGTTGAGGTGACTAAACTGCTTGGAGTAACCCTGGATTTTGGTCAAGACATATTGTTACAAAAGTAGCTAAGCTGGGGATCTCTTCTGGCTCAAAGTATAGGAGAGATTGATTTCATCACTACTTGTATTTGTGAGAGGTACTGACATGTTGAATGCACCAAGCTGTCTGTTTGAACTACTGGCACACAGCCAGTAGACACCCATACATACGCCACAAGACATACCACAAGTGTCACATTGTATAATGATAGGAGACAAGCGCAGGAATACGTAATAGTTTTTAAAAAATATCTCCACCCAAACAAAAAAGTGAGGTGTAAACCTCTAAATAATACATGGGACAAGACCCATAAAACAAGTGCACGAAAACACGTAGTGTGGAAGCCGATACAACAGCACAGGTGCTCACAAGACCAACGGACATGGTAACAATAACCGACAAGGACAATGGGGAACAGAGGGCACATATATACACATACTAATCAGGGGGAATGGGAATAGGTGTGCGTAATGAGACAAGACAGCCCGGGGTTGGTGGTAATGAATCCAGTTCAGTGACTCTTAGAAGGCCGGTGACTAGACCTCCGGAGCTGGTGAACAGAATGAGCAGTAGTACCGGGGGGATCCGTGACAACAAGAGGTTTCTTCACAGTCCCCAAGTCCAGAACAGACTATGGGAGGCGCACAGTCCAACATAGAGCTATGACTACATGGAACTCTATTCCACATCAAGTAACTCAAGCAAGCAGTAAAATTTGATTAAAAAACAGATAAAAATACACCTTATGGAACAGCGGGGAATGTGAAGATACCTCTGGTGGCATGTCTTGTGGGGTATGCATGGGGTGTCCGAACTGTGTGCCAGTAGTTCAAACAGACAGCTTGGTGCAGTAAATGTGTTGTGAAATCAGTTGTGAATGTATTGTAATGTTCTTACAATTTTATAAATGCCTTAATTTTGCTGGACCCCAGGAAGAGTAGCTGCTGCCTTGGCAGGAACTAATGGGGATCCATAATAAATACAAACATACAAAATACCGATGGGCTTAGTAGCCTCAAATGCTGAGAACTTGTCTATGAATTGGCATATCGAAACGACATCCCTGTCCCAAACAACTGGTCAAGAAATGGAAGGGTAAGTGATATTGAACAGAGAGATCTACATTGAGTATACTAAACATTAGGAACACCTTTATTTGGAGCACGTTCCTAATATTTTGTCCTCGGAACAGCCTCAATTCGTATGGGTATGGACTGACTCTACAAGGTGTCAAAAGCATTCCACAGGGATGCTGGCCCATGTTGACTCCAATGCTTCCCACAGTTGTGTCAAATTGGCTGGATGTTCTTTCGGTGGTGGACTATTCTTGATACACACGGTAAAATGTTGAGCGTGAAAAATCCAGCAGCGTTGCAGTTCTTGACACAAACCAATGCGCATGGCACCTACTATCATACCCCGTTCAAAGGCACTTAAATATTTTGTCTTGCCCATTCACCCTCTGAATGGTACGCATACACAATGCTTGTCTCAATTGTCTCAAGGCTTTTTCTCCCCCCTTCATCTACACTGATTGAAATGGATTTAACAAGTGACATCGATAAGGGATCATCGCTTTCACCTGGATTCATCTGGTCAGTCTATGTCATCGAAAGAGCAGGTGTCCTTAATGTTTTGGGCCAAGAGGCCCCTTTTTTTGTACAGGCTATGTTTTCAAAACTGTTGTGTTTACATTCATTCAGATTTTTTTCCAGATGTACACAACATTCTGAAATATATGTAATCTGAAAAAAAATATGAACGCAACATGTAAAGTGTTGGTCCCATGTTTCATGAGCTGAAATAAAATACATTTTCCATACACAGAAAAAGGTTACTTCTCTCAAATTGTGTGCACAAATTTGTTTACATCCCTGTTCGTGAGCATTTCTCCTTTGTCAAAATAATCCATCCATCTGACAGGTGTGGCATATCAAGAAGCTGATTAAACAGCATGATCATTACACAAGTGTACCGTGTGCTGGGAACAATAAAAGGCCACTCTAAATATGTGCAGTTTTGTCACATAACACAATGCCACAGAGGTCTAAAGTTTTGAGGGATTGTGCAATTGGCATGCTGACTGCAGGAATGTCCACCAGAGCTGTTGCCAGAGAATTGAATGTTCATTCCCCTATCATAAGCCGCCTCCAAGATTTTAGAGAATTTGGTATAACGTCCAACCGGCCTCACAACCGCAGACCACGTGTAACCACTCCAGCCCAGGACCTCCACATCCGACTTCTTCACCTGCAGGATCATCTGAGACCAGCCACCTGGACAGCTGATGAAACTGTGGCTTGCACAACCGAAGACTTTCTGCACTAACTTTCAGAAACCGTCTCAGGGAAGCTCATCTGCATGCTTGTCGTCCTCACCAGGGTCTTGACCAGATCGGCATAGTAACCGACTTCAGTGGGCAAATGCTTACCTTCGATGCCCTGGAGAATTGGATGAATCCCGGTTTCAACTGTACCGGGCAGATGACAGACAGCGTGCATGGCATCGTGTGGGCGAGCGGTGTGCTGATGTCAACCTTGTGAACAGAGTGCCCCATGGTGGCGGTGGGGTTATGGTATGGGCAGGCATAAGCTGTATTTTATCAATGACAATTTTAATGGACAGAGATACCATGACGAGATCCTGAGGCCCATTGTTCATTGTGTCATTCATCCACCGCCATCACCTCATGTTTCAGCATGATAATGCATGGCCCCATGTTGCAAGAATCTGTACACAATTCCTGGAAGCTGAAAATGTCCCAGTTCTTCCATGGCCTGCATACTCAAGAGGCATGTCACCCATTGAGCGTGTCTGGGATGCTTCGGATTGATGTGTACGACAGCGTGTTCCAGTTCTCGCCAATATCCAGCAACTTCGCACACCCATTGAAGAGGATTGGGAAAAGATTCTACAGGCCACAATCAACAGCCTGATCAACTCTAAGTGAAGGAGATGTGCTGTGCTGCATGAGGCAAATGATGGTCACACCAGATACTGACTAGTTTTCGGATCCACGCTCTTACCTTTTTTTTAAAGGTACAGATGCATATCTGTTTTCCCAGTCATTCATGTGCAATCCATAGATTATGACTGTCACGACTTCCGCAAAGTTGGTGCCTCTCCTTGTTCGGATGGTGTTCGGCGGTCGACGTCACCGGTCTTCTAGCCATCATCGATCCTCTTTTCATTTTCCATTTGTTTTGTCTGTGTTTCCACACCTGGTTTCAATTCCCTCATTACATGTGTTGTATTTGACCCCTCTGTTCCCCCCGTGTCTTTGTGTGGGATTGTTTATTGTTCTCCTGCGCCAGACTTCGCTGCCACCATTTACGCACCAGCCTGACAATGACCTCATTTGTTTTTTTTTATTGACTGATTTCTATATATGAACTGTAACTCAGTAAAACCTTTGAAATTGTTGCATGTTGCGTGTATATTTTTGTTCAATGTAGATATCTTTGTTAGAAAGAATACTGTATTTCCCTTGATGTAGCGATTCTAAATGTAAAAGATGAACTCTTACCCCACTCTCCCCTATGACAATGCAAATTTCACAAGTGATAGTGACACACACACACAGGTTCCACCCACCACACCGATACATTTGGTTGCCAGAGAGAACCTCAGGTATACACTAACCTGTGCTCACCTGCGATATCATTAGCTGTGTGTCGACCCATTCATTCATGTGAATTGGATTCTGTGTATCCAGCCTTGTTTTCTGCATCTCCACCCCTCCGAGACACGCCGTAGACCTCACCATCACCAACCGTCCAGAAGCAGGTAGGCTGAGATGTATTTTGTGGTTCTTTGATGATAAGTCAAATTTTATTTTTATGTCATAACTGAAAACAGACAATATAGATGTTGATGTGCAATGTGAGGAATTTGTCAAGCAGTTTGGAATGAAAAATTGTTTACAGAAATATAGTGGGTAAAAAGCAATATCATTTCCATTAATGTGGTTATATCATAATCAATATATTATATCCTGTAATTTGTATGTGAAATAAATTATGGATGGTGTTTTTGCTTTTGAAATAATAACTTTATATCCAGCAGTAGAGCTGTTGATAAGTTATTAATAAGAGACTGAATGCTGTCATTGCCCATAATAATACGTCAAAGTAAATACTAAAGTTATTATAGCAGAAAATCTGTGACATTTACAATAGATCAGAACATGAACCGCACGCAGAGTTGACCCATTCTGTGAGTACCTAAACCAGTTTATAACCAAACCACAATTGAACCACAACTTCAATTGTTTTGAGTGCTCTGAGAGACCAGTTCTGTAGTCTCTAAAATCCCATACATAGAGCAACACATAGGCAACAGCACTAGTTCATGCTGGAACATTGTTAATGTGGGAAGCAACCCGTCTGAATAGCAAGACTACCAGTTCCCTAAAGATGAATTGAAGGGGAAGAGACGTACTTCTGTTCTTCTGTTTACTGTGAAAAGACCAGACTCACCCCTCTGAGCCGAGTATACACATACTTCCTGACAACCAGCCTGCTACTAGAGTTTTAGCTCGTCATACCAACCAATGAACACTGTTGTATTAGCTACTGACCTGCACCCTCTGGCAATAGTGAAAGGAGATGTATTCTTTGTGACCTCAGAAGTTTAAATTCCAGTAGTAATGATGTTGAATCAGTGTAATCTTAGCTGAATAGCAGAATAACCTGATAACAAAAATACAATGTAATAGTTGTATATTGAATCAGCATGACTCATGTGTATATATATTCATGTATATTATTTTCAGTTCCTCATATAACTCAACTCCGTATTACCTGGGCAGATCTCTGGCAGTCCCTTTGATTTGCATTGACCTCTGTATATCCATAGTGATGGCAGTCCAGCCCCAGCTGATGCCTGTAGTGAACATACAGCCAGGCATGTTTCGGTCCCCTGCTGACCTAAAGACTGAGGTGTGGAGCAGCAGCATCTGTGACTGTTGTGACGACATGAAGATCTGTGAGTGTATTTAATGAGTCTGTGTGTGTGTGTATGTACGTATCCGTGTGTATGCATGCGTGTGTGAGTAACTGTGTCTGTCTGTCTGTCTCTCCTGTCAGGTTGCTTTGGGTTCTGGTGCCCATGCTGTCTGACATGTCAGATCAGTACAGATTTTGGAGAGTGTTTCTGTCTCCCTCTGCTGGACATTTTCTCCAACTGTGTCCCAGCTGGTTCTCTGGCCCTCCTGAGCACCATGAGGGAGAGATACCGCATCCAGGTAGAGTGAAACACCCCTGACATTACTCTTTGCTGATATCGTAACATCTCCTATTATACAATTAACTAGTGCCTCATACACACAGAGCTGTCAGGTGATGCTAGACAAGATCAATAAATATATAATCATAATGACTGCAATAATAGGGCCAACGGCATATATTATATCATTGAATAGGGCCAGTAGAAGAGATGTGATCATGGGAATGAAAGCCACTGTATTCACATGATCTGACAACACGTCTGTCTAATTATTATCTGTCTCATATCCTCCCCACCTACCACCACCGCCTGTAGGGGACCATATGCAACGACTGCCTCTTGGTCACCTGCTGCACCCCCTGTGCCCGGTGCCAGATGGCCCGCGAGCTGAAGTTACGTCAGCGCCCTCTCCTCCTCGTCAATGTCACTTCCTCTGTCCAGACCAACATGCATCCCCCTCAAGCCTTTTCTTACCCCTCTCACCCCTCTATGCCTCTACATCCTATGCCTGTAGGACTCTACACCTCCGCACCACAATATAGCCAGCATAAGCAAGAGATAAATTAGGGGGTTGTGGATGAGTGCCATTCTAGAATGTGAAACAGGCAGCACAGCCAGCCAACAGTGCATCACATAGATCTCTGTTTTAAAAAATTATAGGAAAGCAGATACTTTTAGAGAAATCATAACATTATCAGTAAATCATAATACTATCAAAATGACATTGATTGCAATGAAATCATTAAAATATAAACGTCCTTAGTGGTTTGTATAGCTTGTTAGACGCTAACACTTAAAATTACACGATTAACACAACCATGCAACTACGGTATCTGATTCATGTACCGTACCCATTTTGTACTTATTAATGTAATTAATAAAATATTTTAACTATAATTGTCTGAAAATGAATTATTTGGGTGTAGGTATACTGAGATGTGTGAGCACTTATTTACATTGGCTAGCACTGAGCAGCACATGGGTTGAAAAAAGAAGAGAAAGGTTCAGTCGATTTACCGGAAGATTCATTTGAAAATCACTTTGTTGTGATTGGGCCAGTTCGTTTTGCATGGGCCGGTTCACTTAAGTTCACTTAAGGACCCATGGAATGGTCTAAAATAAGGAATCTCTGCCTATCTGGAGCACAGGGTCTTGCAAAACGAACACATCCCTTTTTTCTCCTCAGTAAATTCATGTAATGTCCAATCAAACTGCGTATTTGACGGTGAATAATTTACTGGCAAGGCCATTCACCAATCAAACCTGTTAATGGGCGGGACTTGTTGCATTGTTCAAAAAACGGATGTGAGGTGTTATATCGGCTTCATGTACCTCATACGTTTGTTTGTGGACCGCCATTATACGTATAGAAGAAGGGTTGGTGTAACATTAACGTGTGTTGAGATGGAGACGTGAATCCAACATATCAATTAATAATTTGTCGACAAACTAAAGCCAGACTAAGTCAGTGGCACAGATGGAACTATCCAAGCAGAAGATCTCCTTTAAATGCTGACATTTGGTTGCATTGACAACCAAACACAAATCCAAATCCAGTGTGTCTACAAATTAATAATTGATATGTTGGATTCATGTCTCCATTTCATCCAAAAATAAACAAATTTTATACAAGGTTTGTCTACGTTGAAAATGTGTTACAATGATCAAATCAAATTGTATTTGTCACACGCGCCGGATACAACAGGTGTAGACCTTACAGTGAAATGCTTACAAGCCGTTAACAAACAATGCAGTTTTAAGAAAATACAACAACAAAAAAAGTAAGAGATAAGAATAACAAATAATTAAAGTGCAGCAGTAAATAACAATAGCGGTTGAAATGTCACCCTCATAACAAAACACCCTCAAAATAAAACAGTTGATAACTTTTTCAAATCCAATGTATTTTCTACAGAGATTCCTCATCACAACATTGATTCAACCATTTTGTGTCCAGTGGGGTACTGCATGTCCAGTTTAGCCATTTCAGACATCAGCCCAGTCAACTAAAGAGGTCTGCTCTCAGATTTCCTCAATGCTTCCCTATGGTTGGTTGAGCAAGCTCAACAAGCATCCATTGCATCCAATAGATAGATTTGGGGCCATTTTAACTCTTACAGTATGTAATAGTATATTCCCATAGTATGATTGATCATTTAGTCATTCACATATAGTCTTAGAGAGAGCTTTTCTTAAACCCAAACACCTTATATAGCATGGGGCAAACTCCCCCTTCCCCCACCAATAGTTTCCACCCACAACCACATAATAAGGCATAATACCGGTTTGCTGATATTTGCTCAAACTCAGGGCGTAGGCTTGCGGCCATGGCTTTCAGAGCCAGTAAATATGAGCAAATACATCAGTAAAGGGTGACATACAAAGACAATAGTAAATGGGCTGCCCTTAACAGTAACATAGTATGTAACAAGGCACTTTTGATCCTTCGTAATCACCTCCATATTAACACCTGCAAGACCAGCACTGACCTCTCAATAGGTGGGTCATTTTTTGTCACGAGAATTTTGTTCTCAATTGTTGACATAAACTATCAATCAGGCTTTGAATAATTCCCAGAGGTTGTAAAGCTCTAGTTAATGAAAAATTAGACAAAGTACCATATCTGCAATTTGGTCAGGTTGTTTTTTCATGAGAATTCTGGACTCCAAATGTGAACACAGTCTTTTTATATTGTACAAGCTTTAGGCTAAACACAAATGATACAAATGCTCCACCCTCTCTAGGAAATACACATTCATTGGCTTATCACAACCTTGCAACATAAGTCAATCTGGACAGCTCCTAGCCTTTCCTCCCCTCCCGAGGACAGGGAGGCCTTTCTTATCTAGTTGTTCTCACAAGAACTTCCTGTTCTTAGTTTCACAGTGGTCACAAGTTGTCTGTCACAAGCTGTTCCTGTTATCAGTTCCTACTTTCCTATGCACAAACATTCAGGTTGTTTATACAGAGACAGGGTAAAATACTGTTAGTTATTGTCTTATCATTACTTTAAATGTATAAATCATTTAGTCATCATTAAACATATAAATCATATGAATTTATTCATAACAATCCACCCTTTGACTAAATATTATACACACAATCACACATCTATTTCGATTAGAATTATCAATGACACCCAAAATCAATCACACAAAACCAATATATGTATTTACATCTTATCCTCATCAATTACTGTTCTAGGCCTATATCCAATCATAACTCTTCTAGTTAGGATTTTTGTTATGATCTTCATGAAATAAAACAGCATAAACATAAACAGCATAAACAGCATAAACATGGTCTAATCTAAACATAAAAAATTGTCTCATCAAACATGGGCTCCTCATAAATAAAGGAACCGGAGCCATCTACTAGGTCAGGAGGCATGTATTCATCATTCCACTGGTCAGAGCTCGGAATCGGTCCGTATCTCACCATCTGTTGTGTCATTGATTTCTCCAGAGTCCTGGAAATGAGACCTCTCACACATGGAATCAAGCAGCACCCACACAACACCAACACAGTCATACAGGTGAAAGTTGCCCACAACACAGTGATCATGACATTTTTCCATTGTCCAAACATATTGTCAAACCAACTCGTCAGAGAAGTATCTACTCCAGAGTTCTCCGCTAATTCGTGAGCTAATGTGGTTAAACCAGCCAGGGCCTTGGTCACTGATCCGTCTGGAGCTGTGTTATTTGGGATGAAGGTACAGCACATTGTTCCAAATATCTCACATACTCCTCACTTCTCAGCCAGTAACATATCTAATGCTATTCTATTCTGCCATGCCATTAACTACTTAGGGAGCAGTGGGGCGTTCATCAATATACAAGTGTTGCATAGTCATCAAAAGCTCTGCTTCTTGGCAATATCACAGCGTTGTCAGATTTCAAAAAGGCTTTACGGCAAAAGCACAACATTTGATTGTTTGAGGATAGCACCTACAATATTTATCCATTAGAATAAATTCATAACCCAACACGGGTCTCAAAAAACGCATAAAATCACTAATATAAAATCCCTTACCTTTCGAAGAACTTCTGCTGAGGGCTTCCCAAGTGTCCAACGAAGACAATCCATGTTTCTTTTGTTAGAAAAAGTCATTTATTATATCCATAAATCTCCATTTGGTTGGCGCGTTATGATCATAAAATCCACCGTTGAGTCGCCCATTGAACCGTGAAGAGAATGCGTTCACATTATACCTATACACTTGTCCAAGAACAATCAAACATCATTGATAATGTATCCTTAGGAACACTTTTATGTATATTTACTATAATATTTCAACCGGATTATAAACTGGATGATAGGAAAGGAAAAAACCACAGCGCCCACGAGCCCGTGAACGCACTTGCTCTTCTGTTTACATCCGATGACTAGTTCGAAATTCTTCTTCTATTACCATCCAGAGCAATCTAACATCACCAAACACTGTCTAGAGACTGTTGACATTCAGTGGAAGCAATAGGTACTGCAATCTTACTCCCATATATAGCTGTTTTCAATAGGGAGGGGTTCAAAATGAGGCAATGTGTCAAAAACACTTTTTCCAGGACAGAAATTCCTCGGGTTTTCACCTGCTATATCAGTTCTGTTATACTCACAGACAATACTTTAACACTCTTAGAAACCTCAGTACTAATTATGTGCATATCCTAGTTTCTGGGCCTGAGTGGCAGGCCTTTTACTTTGGGCACGCCAGACCGACACGTCAGCTGCCGCTCCCTAAAACTAGTTGCCTCGGTCTGTTCTGCCAATCCTTTTATTGCATCTCTAGTATAATTGATGAAACGCTGTTGATTATAATAGATATAATTTATCCAATCCACATTCTTATTGAGAGTGGACCACCAGAAAATGCTTGACTCTAACCCTGCTAATATTTGATTTCTTGCTTTAAACTTGTCAGGCACCCCCCGTGGAACTCCAATACCATCAATATATACTCCATGGTCGAAAGACCCAGATGGAGAGCTCCTTTTTGCCCATCTTACTGACCCTAGGTCATGGTGTTGGATGAGGGTGAAAGGCATTCCTAAATGTACAAGAGCACATAGGCCTGTCCAATTCGTAGGTAGATTTGGCCATAATTTCATTCCTCCACACAACCACCAGACGTCAGCTCTTGGCCTCTTTATCTTACTGAAATCCTCGGAGCTTAACCAACCTGTCAGATCCCTCATAGTCTCATCAGTTGTAACATTCTCTGTCCTATTGCATGTACTCACTTCCCCCCACATCTTTCCCATAAGTATTGTACCGGGCCAAACAGTAATAGTCTCCACCTGCCACTATGAACGGAGGAAGCCTGGATCTAAGGGGCACATGGGGACACTGGCGGTTCTGGGGGGAGGCCAGGGGGGGCCAGTGCCCCTGTGACAACAATTTTGGACCCCCTTGTGGCCCCCCTAAATGTGGAGTATGAAATAATTTTTGCATAATTTTTTTTTGCTATCGTTCTTTTTTTACATCCGTTATTAGACAGTGGCAACGTAGAACACTAATTAAACCCACACATTTACTAGAGGGACATGGTCTTTTGCCTACTAATGCCTGCAATGAAGTGAAGAAAACAATATGACAACAATAACGTCTAATGTAACTGGCCCCTCTAACAGTACATCTGGCCCCAGCTTGGCCCCCCCCCAGTTGAAAGGGTCTAGAACCTCCACTGCATGGGGATACAAATAATGCAGATCAGTGCAACTGTCATTGTCTGGCTTTCCTGCTTTCATGAACAGCTTTACCATACAGGCCATTCCCCTGGGTGAATTAATTCCATCGAGTGGAAAGGGGATGGTTGTCAACTGAGGTTTGTCTGTGGCGCAGGCATAACATTCTTCTTTAGCTACTGATCTGGCTGTATACTGAATCCATTCCAACCATAGGTTGGAATCCTCAAACCCAGTCTCCACCTCAATCAATTCCTTAAGGTCTTTCGTCTGAACTATCCGCACTGGTCCTTGGCTCTGGATAGCTACACTGGTTATCTCTGGTCTGTCAGGAGTACTGCTTAGATTCTGACTGGCCGTAGAACTAGCCTCGGCTCTAACCTGTTCCACCCGGAAGGGTACCATAGTCTCCCCCGAAACCTGGTCAAAACCTACATACCACAATCTGAGATCCTCTTTCTTACCTTTTTAATGGTGATTCGTACCTTTATACAATACCTCCCTTGCTCCGGATAACAGTCAGAAACCCTCACCTTTACAATACTCCATCTGTTCCCATATTGGGTGTGTGGGTTTACATAGCCCTCTCTCTCAGTGTGAGGTTCACCCATTTCGTCTACATAGAACTCAACTGAGACATCCTTCCCTAATTCTACTCTCACTTCCTTTCTGTCCCGTCCCAGTGACCTTTTAAATTTTGTTGATACAAAATCCTCATCATCTACCCTATGAGTCAAGTTACCACCTTCTGCCTTCTCGGGTAAGTCATGGTGTATTAGGAATATGGCTCCCACAATCAGACAGCTCAGACCGATCAGCACTCCTGTAAAGCCCCACCCCATCCCAGATAACATATCATCAGCTAAAGGCCAACCCATACCCCCACTTTGAAGAACTCCCACAGTGAGGAAAGGTGTTCTGACACCAATGTTCGTTAAGAGTTAACCCCCGACCCCTTTTAGTACTCGGATCTGACTCTCCTAACTCTGTGTTTGTTCAACCGTGTTGGCAAGGTTAGCCCTTTTGCAATGTGTGATATGAACCCAGGTAGCTCTTTCAGTTATTCTTACTGCGAAAGCTGTCACCAGGAGTACTTGGTATGGCCCTTCCCACCGTGGTTGCTTCCAGTCCTTTTTCTTTAGTGATTGGACCCAGACCCAGTCACCTGGCTGAATCGTATGGCTCACCTCCTTCTGTAGTTCTTCTGTTGGGCATAAAATCTCTGACATACGGGTGTGGTTAGCAAACAACTTCTCATGTGATCTGCTACTGTATCTTCCTAACTCTCATTCTAAAAGGTCTACCAAATACTTTCTCAAATGGAGATAATCCCTCCTTGTCTGGGGTTATCCGAATAGTCATTAATACTATTGGTAGACATTTTACCCAATTTCGTCCTGTACTCAGGTGTGTCTATCTTAACCTACTTTTAATCATAGAATTCATGCGTTCTATAATATTATAATAATTAAACACTGTTTCTTTCCTTCGCTCCTGGTGAGCTCTATAAAATCAATTTCCAACTGTATATTTAGCAGAGGGATGTCCACTCTGTGGAGTCCTTTGTCTACCTTGGTGATTATTTTGAGCGCATATAACACAATGAGAACAATTTTTTTTTGTTAAGTAATTTGTGTTGTCTAACAATCTCTACCATATCTAACAATCTCTACCATATCTAACAATCATCTCTGCCATATCCCTCCTGTTGATACAAGGCTCTGCCCCTGTATTAAAACTCTATCATATCTAAAACAATCATAACAAATAAATCAATTTCTGCCTGCTGCACAGAATAGTGACTAGGTTGTGATTCAGCCTCTAAGTTTTTAGGAAGAGTAGCAACATCATACCCAGTTGCATTCGAACCATTTGAGTTCTACCTTGAAGACCTATCTACAAACATAGTAATTGTTTTCCTTCTGTTAATGGCAAATCTGTAAAATCAGGCCTATGCAACACAACTCTCTCCATCTCAGTTACACAATCATGTGGACTCCCTTCATTAGCTATGGGAATAAAGGTGGAGGAGTTCAGAGTAGTGCATCTCTCAATAGTCAAATCTGGCATGTCTAACAATATAATCATACAATACACAAAGGCCTAGCCTGACCCATCTTATCCAATAAGCCACATTCTTCTTCCCCCCTGTTTATAGGTCAAAGCTGACGTCATGAACCCCTCCCTACAGTCCACAGTCTGAGTAAACGGACGGTCATATCTAGGGAATGCCAAACAATGTCTCTATCCTCATAAATGGTTCTTCTGCCTCTGAGTTCCAAATTATTATATCATGGGCGGCCATTGTCTGCCCATAGATAAGGTCAACTGGGAAAATTAAATACATCCCTCAACTTTTCCAAATACTGACTGACTATCTGTCTCACTGTCTCCCTGTTTCCAGTCAGGAAAAAATCTGCATGTCAATGGTAATCTCTATGATTATTACCTAGCTGATCTACAACCCACTATAAAACAATCCTGTTTCCTTGTCTAACTGCACGTTCTATCTAGCTCACCTGCGTTCAGCCTAAAACTTTCTCTCTCTCTCTGCTCTATTCCTCCTGGCCTCCCTCCTCCTCTTTCTACTACTCTCAACTTCCCAAGGTCACTCTCGAGCTCGGAATAAGGCGGGGGAGCCTTTCTCTGTCTGACTTTTACTACTTAATCATATTGGTTATCTGCCCAAGCCTAATCAGCTATGGCAGGGTACTCTCTCCTTTTTCCCCGAGGTGGAAATCTACTGGGCTGTGGGAACTGTCTGTCCCTTCCATATACAGACTGAACAAAGCGCTATTTCCCAAAAACGTATTTATAATTTCCTAAGGAGATAATAATAATCTCCTAAAGTAATAGTACAATTTGGATAGCAAATGGTGTTTCTCACAAATGTTAAAATGAAATTCCCGTTTCTTTTTAATTCATAATGAAGTTGATCATTCTTCATTAGGAATTATTTTACTATTCAGGGCTTTTCAAAGCATTTCTATACAAATTAAATCCCACACCTCAGTGAGACCTCCGCAATCGCATTGATTGTCTGTGTGAGCTTGGGTGTGTGTGTTAAACCATATGTTGAAATCAAACAGAAATGTCCAGGCCCTTCCATGCCCTTCCATGACATTCCTACACCCATTCACATCACACACACACACGGTATTATATGGTTGGTCTCTCACTGCCATAATCCTGTACAAATACTCTGTTATCGTTAATAGACCAATTTCCAATCAGCACATTTGATAGCTATTATACTGTAGATTATTTCTGTTAACCATCACTAAATATAATACTTTTTTAGGAATATAGCTCCCACAATCAGACAGCCATATTCCTAATACACCATGACTTACCCACTCTGGTATATCCAATCTAGTGCTTTCGAACTCCAACCAAAATAACCTTAACGACTTTACTAAGCATCCCGTTTTACACTATCCATTCTCAAAATAGTCCTATGAGCGTAATAACGCTAATAGAATGCTAAATCCAATACACTTACTGAGCTTCTTATTCTGGTTCTATGTGTTTGTTCCAATTCATAATTACCTACCTGAATTCTTTATTTAATTTGAATTCTCCTGTTAATAGGGTAACTTTGCCTTACCATATCTAGTTTACTCTTTCATATTCGAGACGAATTGGTAGAATTTACGTGCACTTCTTTTAGCAACTCCATGGTTTTACAATAACTATTTCCAAACTTCTACCTATTTTCCTGTGATATTCATAATCATTCCTTGCTTCTTAGTTTGAACTATATTATTTCCTATTTCCTATTGTTTTAAACTCAATTATAGCTTTTCTACATCTCGACGTCCATCAAATTCATACTTTTTTTTCTCCATTTTGGACCATAATATATCTCCCATCTCCCGTAAGTTCGGGAACCTCTTTTGAGGATTTACCTCCCATGCTGATAT
Source organism: Brachymystax lenok tsinlingensis (assembly GCA_030435695.1). Classification (NCBI taxonomy): domain Eukaryota; kingdom Metazoa; phylum Chordata; class Actinopteri; order Salmoniformes; family Salmonidae; genus Brachymystax; species Brachymystax lenok. Next base: position 9,912,109 of record CM059798.1, read on the forward strand.
TACAAATATATCTCAGATGTATCTCAACCCGCTTGGAAACACTTTTCCCTTGGACTTTATCATTAGATGTGACTTTTGAGCAAACTTATGACTAAATATAATTAAGTCATATAAATCATCCAACCAGTAACCCAGAGGTTATGAAGACTCTAGTTTGATGAAACCAGTTAAACAACCGTTATTTCTCACACTACCTATTTTAAATCCCATGTTGTTTCTTCACATTGTTTCCACATACCTCATGTATGCTTTTTTTTCATTGATTACAAATATATCCCCTTTTTAATAATCGACCTTATCCATCTAAAAGGTCTCCGAATTATTATTTTATATCCCCTTTTTAATAATCGACCTTATCCATCTAAAAGGTCTCCGAATTATTATTTTATATCCCCTCTTAATAATCGACCTTATCCATCTAAAATGTCTCCCGAATTATTAAGCCTTACAAATCAACCTTATCCATCTAAAAGGTCTCCGAATTATTAAGGTAGTTTAGTTGTGGCGTGCACAAACCCCAGGTTTTTGCGGACCTGTTTACGCATACCGGTTTTGTTTGAGGTATTAGTGCCGTCTCTTGTAAGCATAGAATACTCGTTATTTTCTAACTTTCTCTACGCAAAACTCTTGGACACGGTTAACCAATACTCAAATATTCCTAAGGTTTAGATCGTATTAACTTCCGCTGATTTTTACAAGTTATTTTAAATATCTAGTACAAGTGTTAGAGTCTACCCCCAAATCTATGAATAAAGATTACTGACCTTATTCTTGCAGACTGGGAAAAGCAATATAGGTTGGATCTCGTCACCGTCTCTGTCGTTCTTAGATATACACCGGCCTGCAATAGTTCCCCAATGTCAGGGGGCAGGTCTTTGATCTTACGGATGCGATCATCTGCCCGTGCACGGTATTCGGCGTGTTATCTTTGGACGACAGAAATAGATATTGAGATCCGGCTCGAAGGACCAAATTGTCACGAGAATTTCGTTCTCAATTGTTGACATAAACTATCAATCAGGCTTTGAATAATTCCCAGAGGTTGTAAAGCTCTAGATAATGAAAAAGTCCCATATCTGCAATTTGGTCAGGTTGTTTATTCATGAGAATTCTGGACTCCAAATGTGAACACAGTCTTTTTATATTGTACAAGCTTTAAGCTAAACACAAATGATACAAATGCTCCACCCTCTCTAGGAAATACACATTCATTGGCTTATCACAATCTTGCAACATAAGTCAATCTGGACAGCTCCTAGCCATTCCTCCCCTCCCGAGGACAGGGAGGCCTTTCTTATCTAGTTGTTCTCACAAGAAATTCCTGTTCTTAGTTTCACAGTGGTCACAAGTTGTCTGTCACAAGCTGTTCCTGTTATCAGTTCCTACTTTCCTATGCACAAACATTCAGGTTGTTTATACAGAGACAGGGTAAAATACTGTTAGTTATTGTCTTATCATTACTTTAAACATGTAAATCATTTAGTCATCATTAAACATATAAATCATATGAATTTATTCATAACATTTTTCCTTGTTAACTCTCTGATGTTGTTACATGGACAGTTATTGCCACATACATATGACAGCAAAGACATTACTGTGTTACACAAAATGGACACCTATCCGTGTGCTAGAAATCAAGATTGATTAACTATTCTGTGTTTGGTTTATACCAAGGTGCCATTTCAGTTCATATACATCTAGCACTTTGTGACATCTGCTGATGTAAAAAGGGCTTTATGAATACATTTGATTTAATTTGTTTGATGTACAATAGTGTTTTGGCTGTTACAAGTTAATGTACAGTGTACAACAACGTGATGTTTATGGTATTGGATCAAAACCAGTGGAGACTACTTAGGGGAGGATGGCTCATAATCATGTCTGGGACGGAGCTAATGGAATGGCATCAAACATATGGAAACCATGTGTTTGATGTACAGTATTTGATACCATTCTACTAATTCTGCTCCAGCCTTTACCACAAGCCGTCCTCCCCATTTAAAGTGCCACCAACCTCCTGTGATCACAACATCAAATCTAATAGCCTGCATAAAACTCAAAAAGTGGTATTTTCCATCTAGACATTTTGTGGTCTTAGCAGAGATGGCAGACGTTGGAGCAGTGGCCTTTTTGCCTGCTGCGAAGACATGGGCATCTGTAAGAGCACAAGCCTGTCTGTTTGCCTGTCTTTCTGTCTGTCTGTCTGTCTGTCTACCATCTGTCTCTCTGAGGGACAGTCCTACCTCAATTCCATATTGACTCAAATAATAATCATGTAAGAATCCTTCATCAGCGCTCTTTAATCTATTGAACATAAACACCCAATCCCTCCCACAGGATGCTGTGGCTCCTGGTGCTTCTGTTGTCTGTGGTGTCTCACGGCCAGTGAGCTTGACCAGTGTGCGTGTCTCCCCCTGCTGGACGTGTTCTACTGTGCCCCAGTCCCATCTGTTTCTCTGTCTATGAGTAGCTCTACGAGGGAGAGTTACCACATCCAGGTAAATACAACAGGTGGCATGACAACTACAGGCAGGAGTTTTTCCTGACCAAGTAACCTGACTGGGAAAAACTCTAGTTAGCGCTAGTTCTAGTTTTAAATGATCTCTCTGTATGACCGGCAGACACTTTTTTAAATTGGCCTACCCCGGCCAAACCCTAACGACGCTGGGCCAATTGTGCGGTGCCCTATCGAGTGGGTAGTGGACTGAATGTCATCACAAATGTCCATTACAGATAGTTCCCTGACCTGTTCCTGAATTTCTTTCTCTCTCCCCTATAGGGGTCAATGTGTGATGACTGCCTAGTGGTCACATTCTGCAGGCTTTCTGCCTGGTGTCAGATGGCTTGAGAGCTGAAGACACGTCGGATTTTCACAAAGTCGAAATAATTTGTGTTATAGGGTTCATGGTGCTTATTTTTAAACCAAAGTAGATTGTTTTGTACATCAGTTGGGGTCTCTATAAGTTACAATATCAAGTCCTAAACTTACCATGAAAGTGCATCCTTGTAGCTGTGTTGGCTAATAGAGTCAAAATGTTTGCCATGGATTAAATTGAGCCAATGGCCGCCACACCCAATACAAATTATGATTACATTTTGTCCGTTTTATGCATAATATGCATAGTGTTTTTGCAGTGTCATGCGTATAAACTCCAGTGCATTTTATTGTTTCAGATCAGACATCGTCATGCATCTTCCGTGTTTACAAACACAAAACAAGAAGGGGTCTAGCCCCTCGAGGTTCTTGAGAGAGCAACCAAGGTAGTGAGAGAAGGGAAGATGTCCATTCTAGCAGCAGCAAGGGATGAAAAAAATAAACCATGACACTGAAGAGGTACATTGACAAAAGAAAATTAATAAACATGTACCGGTGCGAAAGATGATATGGTAGAGTAGCAGAGGCACTCAAGGTCTTATCTGATGACATTGGGTCTGAGCTCGCAAAACATATCAAGAATCTCACAGACCAGTTTCAAGGTGCTTATTTAAATCTTTACAAACGACGTGCCACTGGCTTGGAGTAAAGCCAGTGTGTCTATGTGAACGGATGACTCAGCAATATACACGTCAGCTACTACATCAACTGAAATGACTGCAACACTTAAAAAAGAGCTGCAGTTAGTTTCAGAATGGGTGGCAAGGAATAAGTGAGTCCTAAATAGTTCAAAAACTAAAAGCATTGTATTTGGGACAAATCGTTCACTAAACCCTAAACTTCAACTAAATCTTGAATTGAATAATGTGGAAATTGAGCAAGTTGAGGTGACTAAACTGCTTGGAGTAACCCTGGATTTTAAACCGACATGGTCAAGACATATTGTTACAAAAGTAGCTAAGCTGGAGATCTCTTCTGACTCAAAGAATAGGAGAGATTGACTTCATCACTACTTGTATTTGTGAGAGGTATTGACATGTTGAATGCACCGAGCTGTCTGTTTGAACTACTGGCACACAGCCAGTAGACACCCATACACACCCCACAAGAGTCACGCTGTATAATGATAGGAGACAAGTGCAGGAATAAGTAATAGTTTTAAAAAAATGTCTCCACCCAAACAAAAGAGTGAGGTGTAAACCTCTAAATAATACACGGGACAAGACCCATAAAACAAGTGCACGAAAACACGTAGCGTGGAAGCCGATACAACAGCACAGTTGCTCACAAGACCAATGGACATGGTAACAATAACTGACAAGGACAATGGGAAACAGAGGGCACATATATACACATACTAATCAGGGGGAATGGGAATAGGTGTGCGTAATGAGACAAGACAGCCCGGGGTTGGTGATAATGAATCCAGTTCAGTGACGCTTAGAAGGCCGGTGACTAGACCTCCGGAGCTGGTGAACAGAATGAGCAGTAGTACCGGGGGGATCCGTGACAACAAGAGGTTTCTTCACAGTCCCCAAGTCCAGAACAGACTATGGGAGGCGCACAGTTCAACATAGAGCTATGACTACATGGAACTTTATTCCACATCAAGTAACTCAAGCAAGCAGTACAATTTGATTAGAAAACAGATAAAAATACACCTTATGGAACAGCGGGGACTGTGAAGAGACCTCTGGTGGCATGTCTTGTGGGGTATGCATGGGTGTCCGAACTGTGTGCCAGTAGTTCAAACAGACAGCTCGGTGCAGTAAATGTGTTGTGAAATCAGTTGTGAATGTATTGTAACGTTTTTAAAATTGTATAAATGCCTTAATTTTGCTGGACCCCGGGAAGAGTAGCTGCTGCCTTGGCAGGAACTAATGGGGATCCATAATAAATGCAAACATACAAAATACCAATGGGCTTAGTAGCCTCAAATGCTGAGAACTTGCCTATGAATTGGCATATCGAAACGACATCCCTGTCCCAAACAACTGGTCAAGAAATGGAAGGGTAAGTGATATGAACAGAGAGATCTACACTGAGTATACCAAACATTAGGAACACCTTCATTTGGAGCACGTTCCTAATATTTTGTCCTTGGAATGGACTGACTCTACAAGTTGTCGAAAGTATTCCACAGGGATGCTGGCCCATGTTGGCTCCAATGCTTCCCACAGTTGTGTCAAATTGGCTGGATGTTCTTTTAGTGGTGGACTATTCTTGATACACACGGGAAAATGTTGAGCGTGAAAAATCCAGCAGCGTTGCAGTTCTTGACACAAACCAATGCGCATGGCACCTACTATCATACCCCGTTCAAAGGCACTTAAATATTTTGTCTTGCCCATTCACCCTCTGAATGGCACGCATACACAATGCTTGGTCAGTCTATGTCATCGAAAGAGCATGTGTCCTTAATGTTTTGGGGCAAGATGCCCCTTTTTTTGGACAAGCTATGTTTTCAAAACTGTTGTGTTTACATTCATTCAGATTTTTTCCAGATGTACACAACATTCTGAAATATATGTAAACTGAACAAAAGTATGAACGCAACATGTAAAGTGTTGGTCCCATGTTTCATGAGCTGAAATAAAATACATTTTCCATACGCAAAAAAAGGTTACTTCTCTCAAATTGTGTGCACAAATTTGTTTACATCCCTGTTCGTGAGCATTTCTCCTTTGTCAAAATAATCCATCCATCTGACAGGTGTGGCATATCAAGAAGCTGATTAAAACAGCATGATCATTACACAAGTGTACCGTGTGCTGGGAACAATAAAAGGCCACTCTAAATATGTGCAGTTTTGTCACATAACACAATGCCTCAGAGGTCTAAAGTTTTGAGGGAGCGTGCAATTGGCATGCTGACTGCAGGAATGTCCACCAGAGCTGTTGCCAGAGAATTTAATGTTCATTTCCCTATCATAAGCCGCCTCCAAGATTTTAGAGAATTTGGTATAACGTCCAACCGGCCTCACAACCGCAGACCACGTGTAACCACTCCAGCCCAGGACCTCCACATCCGACTTCTTCACCTGCAGGATCATCTGAGACCAGCCACCTGGACAGCTGATGAAACTGTGGCTTGCACAACCGAAGACTTTCTGCACTAACTTTCAGAAACCGTCTCAGGGAAGCTCATCTGCATGCTTGTCGTCCTCACCAGGGTCTTGACCAGATCGGCATAGTAACCGACTTCAGTGGGCAAATGCTTACCTTCGATGCCCTGGAGAATTGGATGAATCCCGGTTTCAACTGTACCGGGCAGATGACAGACAGCGTGCATGGCATCGTGTGGGCAAGCGGTTTGCTGATGTCAACCTTGTGAACAGAGTGCCCCATGGTGGCGGTGGGGTTATGGTATGGGCAGGCATAAGCTGCATTTTATCAATGACAATTTTAATGGACAGAGATCCTGAGGCCCATTGTTGTGTCATTCATCCACCGCCATCACCTCATTTTCAGCCTGATAATGCATGGCCCCATGTTGCAAGAATCTGTACACAATTCCTAGAAGCTGAAAATGTCCCAGATCTTCCATGGCCTGCATACTCAAGAGGCATGTCACCCATTGAGCGTGTCTGGGATGCTTCGGATTGATGTGTACGACAGCGTGTTCCAGTTCTCGCCAAAACCAGCAACTTCGCACTACCATTGAAGAGGATTGGGAAAAGATTCTACAGGCCACAATCAACAGCCTGATCAACTCTAAGTGAAGGAGATGTGCTGTGCTGCATGAGGCAAATGGTGGTCACACCAGATACTGACTGGTTTTCGGATCCACGCTCCTACCTTTTTTTTAAAGGTACAGATGAATATCTGTTTCCCCAGTCATTCATGTGCAATCCATAGATTATGACCTTATTTATTTATTTTAATTGACTGATTTCCATATATGGAACTCAGTAAAACTCAGTAAAATCTTTGAAATTGTTGCATGTTGCGTGTATATTTTTGTTCAATGTAGATATCTTTGTTAGAAAGAATACTGTATTTCCCTTGATGTAGCGATTCTAAATGTAAAAGATGAACTCTTACCCCACTCTCCCCTATGACAATGCAAATTTCACAAGTGATAGTGACACACACACACAGGTTCCACCCACCACACCGATACATTTGGTTGCCAGAGAGAACCTCAGGTATACACTAACCTGTGCTCACCTGCGATATCATTAGCTGTGTGTCGACCCATTCATCCATGTGAATTGGATTCTGTGTATCCAGCCTTGTTTTCTGCATCTCCACCCCTCCGAGACACGCGGTAGACCTCACCATCACCATCCCCTCCAGAAGCAGGTAGGCTGAGATGTATTTTGTGGTTCTTCGATGATAAGTCAAATTTTATTTTTATGTCATAACTGAAAACAGACAATATAGATGTTGATGTGCAATGTGAGGAATCTGTCAAGCAGTTTGGAATGAAAAATTGTTTACAGAAATATAGTGGGTAAAAAGCAATATCATTTCCATTAATGTGGTTATATCATAATCAATATATTATATCCTGTAATTTGTATGTGAAATAAATTATGGATGGTGTTTTTGCTTTTGAAATAATAACTTTATATCCAGCAGTAGAGCTGTTGATAAGTTATTAATAAGAGACTGAACACTGTCATTGCCCATAATAATACGTCAAAGTAAATACTAAAGTTATTATAGCAGAAAATCTGTGACATTTACAATATATCAGAACATGAACCGCACGCAGAGTTGACCCATTCTGTGAGTACCTAAACCAGTTTATAACCAAACCACAATTGAACCACAATTTCAATTGTTTTGGGTGCTCTGAGAGACCAGACATAGAGCAACACATAGGCAACAGCACTAGTTCATGCTGGAACATTGTTAATGTGGGAGGCAACCCGTCTGAATAGCAAGACTACCAGTTGCCTAGAGATGAATTGAAGGGGAGGAGACGTACTTCTGTTCTTCTGTTTACTGTGAAAAGACCAGACTCGCCCCTCTGAGCCGAGTATACACATACTTCCTGACAACCAGCCTGCTACTAGAGTTTTAGCTCATCATACCAACCAATAAACACTGTTGTATTAGCTACTGACCTGCACCCTCTGGCAATAGTGAAAGGAGATGTATTCTTTGTGACCTCAGAAGTTTAAATTCCAGTAGTAATGATATTGAATCAGTGTTATCTTAGCTGAATAGCAGAATTACCTGACAACAAATGTAATATTTGTATATTGAATCAGCATGACTCTTGTATATATATTCATGTATATTATTTTTAGTTCCTCATATAACTCAACTCCATATTACCTGGGCAGATCTCTGGCAGTCCCTTTGATTTGCATTGACCTCTGTATATCCATAGTGATGGCAGTCCAGCCCCAGCTGATGCCTGTAGTGAACATACAGCCAGGCATGTTTCGGTCCCCTGCTGACCTAAAGACTGAGGTGTGGAGCAGCAGCATCTGTGACTGTTGTGATGACATGAAGATCTGTGAGTGTATTTAATGAGTCTGTGTGTGTGTGTATGTGTGTGTGTGTGTGTGTGTGTGTGTGTGTGTGTGTGTGTGTGTGTGTGTGTGTGTGTGTGTGTGTGTGTGTGTGTGTGTGTGTGTGTGTGTGTGTGTGTGTGTGTGTGTGTGTGTGTGCGTATCCGTGTGTATGCATGCGTGTGTGAGTAACTGTGTCTGTCTGTCTGTCTCTCCTGTCAGGTTGCTTTGGGTTCTGGTGCCCATGCTGTCTGATATGTCAGATCAGTACAGACTTTGGAGAGTGTTTCTGTCTCCCCCTGCTGGACTTTTTCACCAACTGTGTCCCAGCTGGTTCTCTGGCCCTCCTGAGCACCATGAGGGAGAGATACCGCATCCAGGTAGAGTGAAACACCCCTGACATTACTCTTTGCTGATATCGTAACATCTCCTATTATACAATTAACTAGTGCCTCATACACACAGAGCTGTCAGGTGATGCTAGACAAGATCAATAAATATATAATCATAATGACTGCAATAATAGGGCCAACGGCATATATTATATCATTGAATAGGGCCAGTAGAAGAGATGTGATCATGGGAATGAAAGCCACTGTATTCACATGATCTGACAACACGTCTGTCTAATTATTATCTGTCTCATATCCTCCCCACCTACCACCACCGCCTGTAGGGGACCATATGCAACGACTGCCTCTTGGTCACCTGCTGCACCCCCTGTGCCCGGTGCCAGATGGCCCGCGAGCTGAAGTTACGTCAGCGCACTCTCCTCCTCGTCAATGTCCCTTCCTCTGTCCAGACCAACATGCATCCCCCTCAAGCCTTTTCTTACCCCTCTCACCCCTCTATGCCTCTACATCCTATGCCTGTAGGACTCTACACCTCCGCACCACAATATAGCCAGCATAAGCAAGAGATAAATTAGGGGGTTGTGGATGAGTGCCATTCTAGAATGTGAAACAGGCAGCACAGCCAGCCAACAGTGCATCACATAGATCTCTGTTTTAAAAAATTATAGGAAAGCAGATACTTTTAGAGAAATCATAACATTATCAGTAAATCATAATACTATCAAAATGACATTGATTGCAATGAAATCATTAAAATATAAACGTCCTTAGTGGCTTGTATAGCTTGTTAGACGCTAACACTTAAAATTACACGATTAACACAACCATGCAACTACGGTATCTGATTCATGTACCGTACCCATTTTGTACTTTAGAGAATATTAATGTAATTAATAAAATATTTTAACTATAATTGTCTGAAAATGAATTATTTGGGTGTAAGTATACTGAGATGTGTGAGCACTTATTTACATTGGCTAGCACTGAGCAGCACATGGGTTGAAAAAAGAAGAGAAAAGTTCAGTCGATTTACCGGAAGATTCATTTGAAAATAACTTTGTTGTGATTGGGCCAGTTCGTTTTGCATGGGCCGGTTCCCCTTTTTAAGTGGAGTTTTCTCTTAAGGACCCATGGAATGGTCTAAAATAAGGAAGCTCTGCCCACCCGGAGCACCGGGTCTTGCAAAACGAACTGATCCCTTTTTTCTCCTCAGTAAATTCATATAACTTTTTTGCTAGTTTGTCCAATCAAACTGCGTATTTGACGGTGAATAATTTACTGGCAAGGCCATTCACCAATCAAACCTGTTAATGGGCGGGACTTGTTGCATTGTTCAACAAACGGACGTGAGGTGTTAAATCGGCTTCATGCACCTCAAACGTTTGTTTGTGGACCGCCATTATACGCATCGAAGAAGGGTTGGTATAACGTTAACGTGTGTCGGCGTCCTAGTAGCAGTGAGGTGAGTTTGTGGATCTTGCTACAGCAATGTATTCTTTATTTCGATTTTTTTAATGCCAAATTAACTGTCTGAACTTGCTTTACGATACTTGTAAAAGCATGAATTTGCCATTCTTATTTTGTTCGTTATATTGAACTAGCTAGTTAACTAGCATAGCTAACGTCCTTAGCTAGCTAGCTAACATGAGCTAAGTTGGCTTGCTAACATCGTTAGCCACCCAGTCGACGCTGTGATGAAGGAGGAAGTCTTGCCTACTTTCGATATTCCATGGCTAACGTTAGCCAGCTAACAACTCCGCTTTCCAACTTCGCTTACTAGACAGCAGCTTGCCAGACTTTAGAAATGTGAACTTGTTTGTCTAACTAGTATTCTGTAATTGTTCGGCCAGTTTGAATTCAATTTCACTTGTTAGATAGCTAACATAACGTTAACCATAGCACTTCCTGTCTATGTCGCCCACTCACTTGCCATCACGACTTTATTTGCGGCCTAACTGGTATATTGACATGTCTCTCCTCTCTCAGGCTCTGCTTTAACATAACGATGGTGAAGATCTTTATTGGAAACCTCCCTAACGAGGTCGAAAAGGATGAGATTGAGGCCCTGTTTACTGAACATGGCACAGTGACAGAATGTGCAAAGTTCAAAAACTATGCCTTTGTCCACATGGATGACCGCAAGTCTGCAACCAAAGCCATCCGCAGCCTGCACCTCTTCAAGCTTCATGGCAGGCCAATCAATGTGGAGCCGAGCAGGGGGAAGAACCAGGGTCCAGTGAAACTTCATGTGGCCAATGTGGAGAAAGGTAACGACGATGAGCTCCGCACTCTGTTCGAGGAGTATGGAACAGTGACAGAATGCGCCATCATAAAAAACTTCGCGTTCATCCACATGTCCAACTCCGATGAGGCCATGGATGCCATAAAGGGATTAGACAACACTGATTTCCAAGGTAAGAAAATACCCTCATTAAGATTTACGATTGAACCGAGTCCTGAAGTTAAATATGGACTTTTGCATGTCACTGTCTGACGGTTAATCATGGTTGTCCTCTTTAGGCAAACGGATTCATGTTCAGATGTCAAAAAGCCGTCCCAGAGGGGAGGAAGAGGATTACGGCCCACCACCAGATAGGGGTGGATACTGGCCACCACCCCGTGGCTACCCTGGGGACAGGGGCCTGCGTGAGCCCCCTCATTACAGAGGTCGCATGTCAGGGGGGATACCCTGGCCCCCCTCCACCACCACCTCCCCCTAGAAGAGCCCCTTACCCCCCAGAGCGTGCTTATGAGCGTGAGAGGGAAAGCTACGGGGTGGTCGATTACTATGAGAAATACAGAGCGCGCCCTGCCCCTTACGGTGGCCTTTCAGCCTATGGAGTTGAAAGGCGTATTGGCTCCATACCCCCTCCACCACCACCCCCTTCTGCCATGGTTAGGGAACGCCTTGGGGCCTCCTCCCTCAACCCGTACGAGCGTCGCCCCCTCCCTCCGCCGTCCTCCTACTATGCCCGTGATCGCAGTCCCATCAGAAGACCCCCTCCCCCCATGCCCCCCGCAGGTAACGGCTACTCCTATGAGCGCGCTCTCGGCTCTCTCCTCTGTCCAGGCCAGCGATGTACAGCCTACCACGTACCAGAGACCCCTATGCTGAGAGGGTGCCTCCGCTGCCTCCTGCCCGCTACTCTTATTGAACGCACACTGGAGCTTGACTCAAGGTGAGATATCAGAAACATGGTAGTACACTATGCAATTACACTCCATATCTAGCTCACTTAAAACAATGGGGAGTGGAAGGTTTGAATTAGGGGTGACTCCACGCATTGACGTTCAGTGTCTCTCTTAAAATAGCAGACTAGAAAAGCTCCAAATGCATTGTTTCACCATATCCTTAGCTTTTTACAAACTCTCCAAATCTGCTTCAACTGAACAATGTAAAATCGTAATATGCCTTTTAAAGAATGCTGGAAGTTTTACTGAACCTCAGCGCGTTCCTCCATGAGTAAAATGCGCTTGACTTGTGTGGTTTGCTCTCTTTCCAGGGTTAAATTATCCGACAAGATCGTCGTCGTCTCCTGATGCACGTGGCACTATACCCCCCCTTCGTCTGTGGCGTTGCGTTCACCTGCGACTTACTGGAAGATACTCTATTGCTTGCGGCCACCCATACAAAAAAATACGCTTTTATGTCTACGGTTTCGTCCTCTTTCTTGAACTGTTTTACATTTGTTCTGCTTGATTTTATTGTTCGAGGTTCATAAACTGTTTTGGGGCAAAGGATAAAGGCAGAGGGGGTTACTGTATTTTTGAGGTGTTATTCTATTTTGAAATGACGCAGTACTCCTAAGGGCTCTATGTTGGCCTAAGACCTAACATTAAATTTCTTCCTTCATAACGTCATGTTCATGGATACAAACCCTCTAAACTGTGATATTCATCAAGGCACTATTTGAATGTTAATTAAATAGCAATCCATGTAATTTTGGTAAACATGAATGTTACGAAGATTCTGGAGATGTCTTTTTCAGAGCTGTATCTAGCTTCAGTTTGATTAATAAACCACACACTCATTTGCATAATCAGTCCAACAACGTGTTAGTGTAATATCGCTTTAACTGGTGTGATCTTAGTTTTGGGTGGTACTTTCCAGTATTCAAGACGTTTTGCGACGCAACTGTTAGCGTAGTGATTTAACTACCTATGCAAATTTGATTTGTTAGACATTTTGTGTTCAATTATATGCCGATTTACATACCTAGATACCCCAAAGCTGCGTTTATGTATGATTTTCTTTTCTTTACAGATGACATTTTGATTTCAAAGCTTTTTAATAAACAGATTTGAACTATCGTCACTTTGAACTTCCCCATCTTTCCTCGTTATTATAGGCGCTTCATGACAATGCTCATTGCAGTCAGTGAAAGCCAATATGCACCAGCACTAACTTAATCTATGGCATTTCGGTCTATTCTGAAAAATACGCTTTTCAATGTTTGATTTCTATTCAAAGTAGTGGGGCAATTTCCATCTTTTTCTTTCCGGTGGCAAATGTATATTCTCTTGCGATCTCTGAAGGTGCTTAATTTTACAATGTCACAGTCCCATCTTTCAACCACTGCATACCCTACCATGTTCTTCACCATCATTCTCTTAAATGTATGTAATGTTTTGGCTTAGTGATCTAACTAATGCCTTCTCCCATAATACATAGGACAATAAGCCCTGGTATTCTTAGCACTTCTGCTTTTTGTAGGTTGTTAGAACCATGATCTGTGGATAGGTGTTGTGGACACAAGGTAGGAGACGGCTGTGCTGTCTTATGCTGTATCCTACAATATGGACATTTGGAGGTAATGTTCAATTAAGGTCATTTATCGTACTTTAAAGGCGCTACACAGGATTCCATTATTTTTGCGTTGTAATTTCAGATTTTACATAATATCTGCAGTAATAGTGGAATGATAGTGTTTCACAGTATTACATACCCGCCAGTGTTGTGATTGGCTGTGCTATTTGTCTATTGGTTTCCCTGCTGAAGTGGCATCTGTTGTCAAAATGGGAAAGCTGTTCTGACGTTGGCTGTTCTGAAGTCGCTCTGTCATTTCCTGGTAGCGAAAATTCTACACTTCGCTCAATTTCAGTTTGAGAAAATAAGCACTGAATAGTGAGGTGAATCATTGTACCATCTAAATCGCTGTGAAATATATTTTCAGTGAATCAAAAGTTTCTTTTTTTGAAGCTGGTGAAAAGTCTACCAGCTTCAAACAGCTGTAAAACTAATAATTTTGTTTTTGAAAAGATATTCCGCAGCGATTTAGATGGTACGAGTCAACCAGCTTTACCAAATGATCACAGCCAACACTAGCGGGTAAGTAATACTCAAACACTATCATTCCACTATTAGCGGCAGATATATTATGGAAATTTTCTGAAATTAAAAGGTAACAAAAATAAAAATCCTATGTTTAGTACTTTTAAGTCCCATTTGATGACATACTTTGCCCATGCTTAGTATCCTTTTCTATCCCACTGAACCCCATCTTATTGCTCCCATCCCCCACATCTAGGCCTCTTGTTCTTTCCTTGCACAAGAGGTTGGTACGGAAGTGGAATTCTGCTAGGGAAGGTATTGTGAAATTTATTTAGCAGAATAGTGAAACCATGTAGGTATCAGTAATGAAATGTTGGAATAAGTGTCATATCGGACATACTAAATATATCATTTATTTTTGTAATTGTATGGATGAACTTCCCCAATGCTTAGCATGTATTTTTTTAATGATACTTGCCTTCCATCCTATTTCTCCCATCTCTTCCCCTCTAGGCCATGGTCTTCTTTCCAGAGGTTGTACAGAAGTGGACTTCAGCTCCTCTTGATATTCTGACACTGCTCTTCAGGGTTATGTATGCTGTGAATGGGTGCCACCGCTACCAGATCAGTCCTTATGCAGGAACTGCAATGGCCCATCATGGTCAGACATTTCTCTGTGCCATTTTGTGTCTTAGGTTTAATATTTCAGTAGAGAAAAGTGAGGTAAAAAGAAATCTCTTCAGGCCTCCAGAGTGGCGCAGCGGTCTAAGGCATCGCAGTGTTGCGGCGTCACTACAGCCTGGGATCGAACCCCATGCTGTGTCACAACCGGGCGTGACCGGAAGTCCAGTATGACGGCGCACAATTGGCCCAGTGTCGTCTGGGTTTGGGGTGGGTTTACTTTGCTCATTGCGCTCTAGCAACTTCTTGCGGTGGGCCGGGCGCCTGCAAGCTGACTTCGGTCGTCAGTTGAAGTGTGTTTCCTCCAACACGTTGGTGCAGCTGGCTTCCGGGTTAAGCGAGTGGGTGTTAAGAAGCTTGGCGGGTCATGTTTTGGAGGACTCGACTTTCGTCTCTCCTAAGCCAGTTGGGGAGTTGCAGCAATGAGACAAGTATGCAATTGGATATCATGAAATTAGGGAGAAAAAGGGGGTGAAATTACACTTTTCTTTATAATCTCTTTTTTCTTCAGGAAGGACTTGGGCAGGACCAGCTTCAAGAAAGAATACTCTGACTGATGTCTAGTCATTTGCTGACCAGATGACTCTCCTTGAGTTGAAGTGGCATCAGCGAACTGTTGTCCTCTGCTCACCATTTCTATGTACTCTGACCATTAAAGAAAAATATATTTTTTTACTGTTGCCATCAGTGTTGATTTTGCTTGCATGCTCAACTGTGAAAAATATTACTTAAAAGCATTGATTTTAATATGTATTTAATTTACCAATCTAACTACCAAAAATGTATGAATTATTTTTATGAATAAGTGATTACTTTATTTATTTTCTAATGATTGAGTATGGACATAATATCCTCTGTGTACTTTTGAGGCACTGTTCACAAGATGATTATCACAGCTGTTTGATGAGATCATGGAATGGTAAAGGACTTTCAAATAGAAAACTGGGGAACTACAGAGGCATTGAAATGCAACACTCAACTGTAAAGAACTGCACTGATGCCTGAGTAGGTGCTTTCCAGACATAAAAATACTCTAGGCTACTCCTGGAGGACAATGGATTATGTTACTGAGAGTTTATTGGTCATGCTCCTGTCTGGGGTGTGGCCTACTGTCTTCATGAAGCCCCATTGGTTGACTGGCACTGTGGCCCTGCTCAGCCTCAACCCTGCCGCTGGTTTGCCCTGGTTCCTCACTACCCCCTTTGAGACCTGAGTTCATGACTGGAGTCTATCTATACCTGTCAGTCGGGTGATGTAACCCTGGCTCTTTCGGCGCTGGAGGTGCCGATAGGTGCAATTAATATCCTAACAATATAATTACTTTTAGCACAATGGCCATAACAAAAACGTTTTCTGGGGTTTTAGGCCAGGTTTCTGTACAGCACTTTGTGACATCAGCTGGTGTAAGAAGGTCTTTATGATTGAGGTGCAGGGAGAACTTGACAGTGAGGCTGGGAAAGGTGCTAGGGGAGGTGGAGGTGTTTACATCAGGGGTGCCTGGCAGGGTTGCAATCGCCGTGTGGAACTTGGAGAGAGCGTTGAGTGAGTCTGTAGTTGCATAAATGCTGGTAAAGAAGATACTATGATATTAATACTACATTGATACCACTTTGTTTCGATTTTGCTACTCCCTGCGAGTTGTAGTGTCATGTTACATCCTCTGAGAATTGCTATTTCCTAGTTTCCTCTATCCTTTACCTAGGTTGTGCTATGCACACTATGTGAGCACAGGAGAGGGGAAGCCTGGGAAGCTCTTCCATGTGGGATGGTTCAGAGACGTCTAGAGAGGAGGTTGCAAGGTTTCTCCATTGTCCAGGACCCAGAGCTCATAGTGACATGTCGGCAGGACTGCCCGACCTCACGTCGGGCATGACGACCATGACGTTCCCACTCTACAACAGATGCTCCACCTGTCACTCCTGAAGCCTGTTGACATCACCACCTCCTTGGACATTGCTCACGTGTCCCTCTGTGTAAAGGTGAGCTGATGGCCCTTTCCTCTTCAGGGGCTCTTTAGTAAGGTCATATTAAGGGAGTGCAGTCAACACACCAATCAACACCTATAATGGCTTATTCGTGAACATTATAATGTATAACTGGATATTTCCGAGCCCACTAGTCACTTGTTATAGCTCACTTTTTTATTTCTGTCCACAGCCCTGTATACTGGGAACGAAATGCATTGCCTCTAACCCAGTTGGACCTTTTCCAAAAGAACAGAACCCACTCCCTGGATCACTCACATGGGGGAAACGGCTACCTCATCCACCGGTCCTCTCTGGGGACTCTGGGGTTTACCGCTGTTTCCAGGAGGGGCGGCTGAGAGGGGGTTACCTCTTGCGAATAGATGAGTACAAGAGAGCTGACAGGACCAAGCCCAAGTCCAGATGAGCCATAACTGCCTCAGAGCTAGTGGCCCTTTGCCTGGCTACCCAGATGCCTCGCTCGGGCCAAACGGCACGCTACTTCTCCACAAATTTCTGGATTTACAGTGTATTCGGAAAGTATTCAGAACCCTTGACTTTTTCCAAATGTTACGTTACAGTCTTATTCTAAAATTGATAGTTCCACCCTTATCAATCTACACACTATACCCCATAATTTCAAAGCAAAAACTGGTTTAGAAATGTTAGCAAATTTATTAAAAATACAAAACTGAAATATTACATTTACATAAGTATTCAGACCCTTTACTCAGTACTTTGTTGAAGCACCTTTGGCAGCGATTACAGCTTTGAGTCATCTTGGGTATAACGCTACAAGCTTTGCACACCTGTATTTGGGGAGTTTCTCCCATTCCTCTCTGCAGATCCTCTCAAGCACTGTCAGGTTACACAGTTATTTTCAGGTCTCCAGAGATGTTTGATTGGGTTCAAGTCCAGGCTCTGGTCGGCCACTCAAGGACATTCAGAGACTTGTCCCGAAGCCACTTCTTCGTTGTCTTGGCTGTGTGCTTAGGGTCATTGTCCTGTTGGAAGGTGAACCTTCGCTCCAGTCTGAGGTCCTGAGCGCTCTGGAGCAGGTTTTCATCAAGGATCTCTCTGTACTTTGCTCTGTTCATCTTTGCCTCGATCCTGACTAGTCTCCCAGTCCCTGCCGCTGAAAAACATCCCCACAGGAGGATGCTGCCACCACCATGCTTCATCGTAGGGATGGTGCCAGGTTTCTACCAGACCTGACGCTTAGCATTCAGGCCAAAGAGTTCAATCTTGGTATAATCAAACCAGAGAATCTTGTTTCTCATGGTCTGAGAGTCTTTGGTGCCTTTTGGAACTCCAAGCGGACTGTCATGTGTCTTTTACTGAGGAGTGGCTTCCGTCTGGCCACTCTACCATAAAGGCCTCATTGGTGGAGTCCTGCAGAGATGGTTGTCCTTCTGGAAGATTCTCCCATCTCCAGAGGAACTCTAGCACTCTGTCAGAGTGACCATCAGGTTCTTCATCACCCCACTGACCAAGGCCCTTGTCCCCGATTGCTCAGTTTGGCCAGGCGGCCAGCTCTAGGAAGAGTCTTGGTGTGTCCAAACTTCTTCCATTTAAGAATGATGGAGGCCACTGTGTTCTTGGGACCTTCAATGCTTCAGAAATGTTTTGGTACCCTTCCCCAGATCTGTGCCTCGACACAATCTTGTCTTGGGAGCTCTACAGACAATTCCTTCGAGCTCATGGCTTGGTTTTTGCTCTGACATGCACTGTCAACTGTGGGACCTTATATAGACAGATGTGTGCCTTTCCAAATAATGTCCAATCAATAAAATTTGCCACAGGTGGACTCCAATCAAGTTGTAGAAACATCTCAAGGATGATAAATGGAAACAGGATGCACCTGAGCTCAATTTCAAGTCTCATAGCAAAGGGTCGGAATACTTATATAAATAAGGTATCTCTTTATTATTTGTAATAAATAAGCAAAAATAAACCTGTTTTTGCTTTGTCATTATGGGGTATTGTGTGTAGATCGCTGAGAATTGTTATTTATTTAATCAATTTTAGAATAAGGCTGTAACCTAACCAAATGTGGGAAAAGTCAAAGGGTCTGAATACTTTACGAAGCCATTGTATGTACCTCCCTGACCCTCCCTGATGCGAACACATTCAGGGCTGTCTGATTGGTCCAGAAACCTTGGTGCCTTGCAAGTAAAAGTTGAATTACTTGTTAAAGGCTTTGGCAAGTATACGACGTGTAACACAATAATCAAATAAAAACAGTTTTATTATTATAGTCAATATTTACAAAACCATATGATCCTTCCCCATCTTTCATTGAACACTGATACTTGAACTACATGAAAAAGGGCAATATTCAGAAGCTTTAGTTTCACATTTTATATAATAACGTAACAGTCTTAATAACACTTGCGGCGTGATATGAAAAACTACACTTGAGGTCCCAATGGCTTGGTGCTACATACAGTCAACAGTATGATTTAAGTTTGCAGAATGTTTAATCTCGGTTACCCAAAAGTAAAGTTATTGTGAAAGTTTGTCACTTCCTGTCCACGAGAGATTACAGGATGTTAACATCATTATTGTTTAAAGACCCCTGCTACTAGGTAAAGAGAAAATAATTGTCTATGAGAGAAACATACTGCATGATTGGTACATGATTGTCTCATCCATCTCTATTGGCCCATGGCTCATGAGTGGTGGGATGCCATTGGTTGAATGGTCTGAGCCTGTATCCATGACAGGAACCATACTTGGCACGCCCACCTCTCTGGAAGGGGGCACTGCCAGCACCCCAAACTCCACCTCGAAGCTCCCCTTTGCCTCTCCATTCTCACGACGTATCAGCACCTCATACTCCCCGAACCGGACCAGGGCCTTATTCGGCAGCTCTGCCCTCTCCAGGTACCCCAACTCCGACCCGTTGACCGTCACGCGGCCCTTCTGGCTCAGGTTCTGCACAGAGAACAGCATGTCGGGGCTGTTGGAGGTGAGGTAGGCCTGCAAGGCCAGCTGCTTGCGGGAGACCCGTGGGTCGGCCAGGGCAAAGGTGCAGCCGTGGGCGTCCCGGCCCAGCATCAGGGGGTCCTCGGCTGGGTGCTTGTGCCTCGCGTCCAGGGGCAGCAGGCGGTAAAGAGCCTTAGAGGCCTGCTGGGGGTGGTAGAGCTGGATCTGGAGGTAGGTCATCAGCTCCTCTGTTTCCATGGTGTGAGACACCTCCATGATGGGTGTTATGATGGCTTATGCAATTGAAAGGATGCTGACTTTCAGTTTCAATTGGTCTGAAAGAAAAACAGAGATAATTATTAAATTGACTACTTTTTGTTAGTTGACACTAAATAAGTATTTTACTAGAAATAAAATAACAGCTCAGACAGAGGGTACTGAAATGAAAAACATTCATTCTATTGCACAATTCCATAGGGAGAAATGTCAGTGTATTTCCATAAAGCAGTAGAAAATATCTTGTTTTGTTAACACTTTTAGTTCTCATTTTAAGGAAGACTTGTCAGAATTGCATCATCATTCCACACACCCAGCCTCAGTCAACATTTCCTCTAAAACGTTCACTGGATGAAAGTAATTTCACTGTGCTATGAATGTAGCCTATTTATACGGGTCGTTCCACGAAATGAGTGCCTTTTGCCTCAGATATTTTAAGTAGAAATTGTGCACCAATGTTGAATTGTAAAAGCCTGTTATATTAAATGAAGTGCTCTTTACTATAGACCACATGGAAAACTCAATACATCAAAAACAAATGTATGAATAAAGACTTGCTAAAGTGCCAATATTCAGCATTTTGACATGTTCCTATGCATCCTCTACACTCTTAGAAAAAAAGGTGCTATATATAACCTAAAAGGGTTATTTGGCTGTCCCCATAGGACAACCCTTTGTAGACCCCTTTCTGGATCCAGGTAGAACCCTTTACACAGAGAGTTCTACATGGAACCCAAAAGAGTTATACCTGGAACCAAAAAGGGTTATTCAAGGAACCAAAAAGGGTTATTCTATGGGGACAGCCGAAGAACCCTTTTAGAACCCACTTAACCCCGACATTTATCCACCATCACTAGCTCGGTGTCCATCCATTTGGCGACAGGTAAATGGATGGTAAAATACATGATGAGATTATTATGGACAAGAGCGAGAATATTTTTATTTGTCATACAGCAGTCAAGCATTGATCATCATGTCACCAGAATAAGACCCTCGATATTTATTGGAAATGGAAAGGAGCAACAAGCTCATCGCCGTGCACATTCACCACCCTGTGAAGTTCATAATAATGTATTTAATCTGTAGTTCAATAAACTGCATTGTTTCCCGAGAGGTAATGGGAGGACCACACAACATATCATCGCGTGACTAAAATTTACGTCGATATGGTGGTTATTATATCAATATTTGCTCATAAAGATGTTTCCACTGTAATTTCTCGCATAATAATTGTTACTGACACAAAAAGTTCCCACAGGGGGATTTATGAGTGATTTAAGATGAAGTCATCAAATTTATTTGGCACTTAATAGGCACTCCCCACTCAGCACGGAATTATGGGCCATATCAGGTCTGTCGTGGCCATTATTTCGCCCAAAAATAGTCGTCCGAAATTGGGGAAATTGGTCCGTCCATTTTAGCCGAAGTTCAGTCTGACCATATAATAGTCATTTTAACAATATGACAATACAATTAGGTGAAATAAAACGTTTATATATATATATATATATATATATATATATATTTTTATTACACTACTCAAAAGACACCTAATTTGTGGAACAACCCATACTCGGACAGTTTAGTAAACACCGTTTTTCACAAAAGCCAGTCTACTATAGTGTCAGAATTGAAGAACATGTTCGATCAACAACATTCTTGCACACATGTTTTTCTAAGCTCTAATAACATGACTAGACTAGTCTAAGATTTTACTGATTCTCATACTCATTCAAACAACAAAACCATTCTGAATGTTCACTTCCAAACTTGCTAGGCTATATCTTACCTGTAAAATTGGGAAGGTTGTAGCAATTGTCTGCAAAGATCAGGCTACATACAGTAAGTATGCGGTCTCTGACTGTTGACTTGCTTACTTGAACGGGTACAACAACGATTGCCTGCCTACTGGCGCACCAACCTTTGTGCGAACTATAATGGGTGTCGGAGGATATGTTCTATCTATGATAGTACAACAGAGTTCCTAAACCGAACTGTACTGTGATAGTACTGCCGAGAGCAAAACAACAGGAAGGGGATGACCGTTGCGTCAGCAAGCACGCGCTCCACCATTCATGGTTTTGACTAGATGGGATACAGTTCTTGTCAGATTTGACTTTTGTAACAGGTTGGGATAATTTGAAGGTTAGGAGAATTCATGCAACAGTTTATGAGAATTAACGTAGCAGGTTAGAATAATTAGGTTACGGGTAGGAAAAGGGTCAGTGTTAACTAAAATGCACAAAAGGTCAACATTTGACGTTCATTTGACCAAAGCTGTATCCCTTCTAGCCTTGAACATATTACATCTCACCACCATTGCTGTGAGTTGCTGCTTGTCATGGGAAATTCCAGAATTCCCCAATAGCGCAATCTCTTTAGGGAACGTCTGTTTATGCTTTCAATTTTGCAGGCTCCATGCAACTTCCTTACGACTTTCAGTAACCCCATACGAAAAAGTAATTTGGTGGCACAGTACAGCATTTGGTGGATGCCAGGTGCAGAAAGAGGCTAGAGGCCCAAAGATATAAAATCACTCATAATGTCTGTTATGCAGAGGCTATTAGGCAGAATGATGGAGATAATAGGGCTACTCCTGGAATAAGTGGACCTACTGTAAGAAATGTTACTTATGTTGGTCCAGACACGGATAGGATACCTGTTCAGAAATCTTGTGCTCACAAATGTGTTGTTTCAAAGGACACCTTAATAGTTAATCAGATGTACTTTTTTTGCCTTCATTGGAAAGCTTATCAACCTGACCGTGTTTGTGGAAAGAAGACCTGCCAAGTTGAAGATTGTGGAAGCAGCTACAGAGTTTTTAGGAGTAACAGATGTTACTGTCGCCATGATTGTTGATATGTTGACTCCTAGTAATACTAATGATGTAATGTCTCAGCATGATTATAATTAGTGTTATGGTTTTTGTTATCCATCAGTGTAATGCTAGAAGCCTTATTGCTAATGGTCACGAGTTTAACAAATATGCAATAGATTTAGAGATCAAACCTGGAGTGATATGTGTTCAAGAAACATTTTACATCTGGATTTCATTATTCCTGATTATTGCTCAATCAGGTCTGATAGATCAACTGGACAGGGTGGTGGGTGAGTTACGTTCATAAGGGAAGGTCTTGTATATTGTAATATAACTGTGCCATCTGAATATGAATGTGTAATGGTGGAAATCTACAGTGCAGGTAGTAATATTAAGTGACACAATTTTTACAACCCTTCAAATCAAAATGTATTGTCACATACACATGGTTAGCAGATGTTAATGTGAGTGTAGCGAAATGCTTGTGCTTCTAGTTCCAACTGTGCAGTAATATCTAACAACTATCTGCAGCGATGTTTCATGAAATATCAGGAAAATTGGGCACTAGAGTGATATGGTGTGCCGACTTTGATGCATATAGTAGGTAATGTTGAAGCACACATACAGATGCAAATGGTACTATTGTGGAAGATGTGAGCATTAGTATGTCTTAACGGTGGATGTGGTACAAGAGTTGATGTTGTTAGAGGGGTTACATCCTGCCTAGACCTCACAATGGCTTCTAACTCTATTGCATCTATGTGTGAATGGAATACAATGAATGTCTCACGCCCTGATCTGTTTCACCTGTCCTTGTGCTTGTCTCCATCCCCCTCCAGGTGTCGCCCATCTTCCCCATTATCCCCTGGATACTTACAGTGGGGCAAAAAAGTTTTTAGTCAGCCACCAATTGTGCATGTTCTCTCACTTTAAAAGATGAGAGAGGCCTGTAATTTTCATCATAGGTACACTTCAACTATGACAGACAAAATGAGGAAAAGAAATCCAGAAAATCACATTGTAGGATTTTTTATGAATTCATTTGCAAATTATGGTGGAAAATAAGTATTTGGTCACATACAAACAAGCAAGATTTCTGGCTCTCACAGACCTGTAACTTCTTCTTTAAGAGGCTCCTCTGTCCTCCACTCGTTACCTGTATTAATGGCACCTGTTTGAACTTGTTATCAGTATAAAAGACACCTGTCCACAACCTCAAACAGTCACACTCCAAACTCCACTATGGCCAAGACCAAAGAGCTGTCAAAGGACACCAGAAACAAAATTGTAGACCTGCACCAGGTTGGGAAGACTGAATCTGCAATAGGTAAGCAGCTTGGTTTGAAGAAATCAACTGTGGGAGCAATTATTAGGAAATGGAAGACATACAAGACCACTGATAATCTTCCTCGATCTGGGGCTCCAAGCAAGATCTCACCCCGTGGGGTCAAAATGATCACAAGAACGGTGAGCAAAAATCCCAGAACCACACGGGGACCTAGTGAATGACCTGCAGAGAGCTGGGACCAAAGTAACAAAGCCTACCATCAGTAACACACTACGCCGCCAGGGACTCAAATCCTGCAGTGCCAGACGTGTCCCCCTGCTTAAGCCAGTACATGTTCAGGCCCGTCTGAAGTTTGCTAGAGAGCATTTGGATGATCCAGATGAGGATTGGGAGAATGTCATATGGTCAGATGAAACCAAAATAGAACTTTTTGGTAAAAACTCAACTCGTCATGTTTGGAGGACAAAGAATGCTGAGTTGCATCCAAAGAACACCATACCTACTGTGAAGCATGGGGGTGGAAACATCATGCTTTGGGGCTGTTTTTCTGCAAAGGGACCAGGACGACTGATCCGTGTAAAGGAAAGAATGAATGGGGCCATGTATCGTGAGATTTTGAGTGAAAACCTCCTTCCATCAGCAAGGGCATTGAAGAGGAAATGTGGCTGGGTCTTTCAGCATGACAATGATCCCAAACACACCGCCCGGGCAACGAAGGAGTGGCTTCGTAAGAAGCATTTCAAGGTCCTGGAGTGGCCTAGCCAGTCTCCAGATCTCAACCCCATAGAAAATCTTTGGAGGGAGTTGAAAGTCCGTGTTGCCCAGCGACAGCCCCAAAACATCACTGCTCTAGAGGAGATCTGCATGGAGGAATGGGCCAAAATACCAGCAACAGTGTGTGAAAACCTTGTGAAGACTTACAGAAAACATTTGACCTCTGTTATATACCCTTTGTTGGCAATGACAAAGTATTGAGATAAACTTTTGTTATTGACCAAATACTTATTTTCCACCATAATTTGCAAATAAATAAATTAAAAATCCTACAATGTGATTTTCTGGATTTCTTTTTCTCATTTCGTCTGTCATAGTTGAAGTGTACCTATGATGAAAATTACAGGCCTCTCTCATCTTTTTAAGTTGGAGAACTTGCACAATTGGTGGCTGACTAAATACTTTTTTGCCCCACTGTATACCTGGGTTCTCTGTTTGTCTGTTGCCAGTTTGTCTTGTTTGTTAAAGTCAACCAGCGTTTTGTCTCAGCTCCTGCTTTTCCCCAGTCTCTCTTTTTCTCGCCCTCCTGGTTTTGACCCTTGCCTGTCCTGACTCTGAGCCTGCCTGCCGTCCTGTACCTCGGGCCCCATTACTCTTGATTATTGACCCCTGCCTGCCTTGACCTGTCGTTTGCCTGCCCCTGTTTTTGCAATAAACATTGTTACTTCAACACAGTCTGCACTTGAGTCTTACCTGAAACCTGGTAGAAGGATTCTACTGTTGGAAGTGGTCATTTCCCAATTTCATGCACCATGAACTTTGATGTTACTGTTCCAGATAGGGTAACATTCAGAAGATGGTGCTTTCAAAAAGAAGACTGGGAAACATTTGGTGATCATTGCTTAAAGTCTATTGGACAGTTGATGTATGTGCTGCCTCTGACCTCTCTGATTTTGAGTGCTGCAAATGTATATGTGCCAGTGAGTGAAGTGGATGAGAAAAGGAAGGTGACTCCTTGGTGGGCTGAAGAGGGAACTGCGGCTATTGGAGAAAGAAATAGGGCTTACAGAGTGTTGCGTAGGAATATGACTCCTGAGAATCTAGTTGATTTCCAAAGAAAGCTTTAGTACATAGGGTCATTAAGTCTGTCAATAGAAAAGTATGGAAACAGTTCTGCTCTACAATAGGCAGGGGTTCTGAGCTGGGGGATGTATGGTCTATGCTGAAGAAGATGACTGGAAGAAGCAAGTATCTCAAATTCCATTTTGGTTGTGGGTCAGAAAATGTACGTAACTGATAAAGAAAAAGCTGATTTGTTGGGGTAGACATTTTCTAGAGTACATAGTGGGTTACTTTAGATTAAGTATATAAGCAACGCAGGTGTGAGATGTTAAATATTCATGTTAATGTGTATAAGAAAAGGGATACTGTTGAATTTTCTTTGGATTATGTTTTTACCATACATGACATGCGTTCAGCCTTGATAGTCTGTGGATATACAGCCCCAGGTCATGATCAGTTGTGCCATGTAATGTTTAAACATCTACCTGATGAGGTCATACATGTTCTCCTGGAAGTATTTAATACAATTTGGAGTGAGGTGGTTATACCTTCTGGTTTGAAACGTGCAGTAATATTAACTTTTGTAATATTAACTTCAGTAATATTAACCTTTCATGTGCTGATAGTTATAGACCAATAGCACTGACCTCTAACTTGTGTAAGCTGATGGAAAATATGATAGTCAATAAATTGTCATATTTCCTGGAACATAGATGTTTAGAGTCAATGTCAAAGTGGATCCAGTAAAGGTAGATCTACTTTGGATGCGTTAATAAAGGTGAGCAATGAAGTAAAAAAAAAAAACTCTGGTCATGAAAGAAGTAATGGCTACTGTCTTTTTTGACATTGAAAATACTTATGACACAATGTGGAGAGAAAGCCTACTGATTAAGATGGTTAAGATGGCCTTATTTATTCGCTCTTTTAGGAGTTAAAATTTGATTCATTTTATCTGATGCCTATGGAATTGACAATGGTATTCCTCAAGGCAGTGCTATCAGTCTTATTTTGTTCAATATTATGATTAGCGATGTGTTTTCGAATGTAGGTAGGGGTATAGGGGCTTCCATATATGCTGATGATGGAGCTATTTGAAAGAGGGGAAGGAATGTCACGTGATCAAATCTATTCAACAAGCTTTAGTGGATGTTGAAAGATGGTAGATTGAATGGGGTTTTAAATTGTCAGTGGCGAAGACTTGTTGTATGTTCTTTTCGAATAAGAAAGTTACTGATGTTATACAGTTGTTTCTGTATGGACAGCCTATGGGGGAAGGTTTCTAAGTACAAATATTTGCGTCTATGGTTCAATGAGAGATATACATGGAAGGATTGAATCTTATGCGCTCGGCCTCTGGTTATGAATGGGGTGCTGACAGATAATCATTAATGGATATTTATAGAGCTTTGATCAGGATGAAAATTGATTACGGGTGTAGAGTTTATGGAATAGCGGCGAAGACTTGGCTTCAGAAGCTGGACAAAATCCAGTATATAGCTTTAAGGATATGTATTGGTGCATTTAAATCAACATATGTATGTGCCTTACTAGTGGAGGCTGGTGAGATGCCTTTGGAAATAGCGTGTAAAAAATGGTCATTTGCTTATTAGGTTGAAAGGCTGTGAGGTTGAGCATCCCACTGCTACTGTTCTAGACGACTGTTGGGAATATACTAGTAGACAAGGCAGTGGTTTTGGTTGGACATTTGGAAAGCTTGCTGATGAGAGTGGTTTGAGGGAGTTGGAGGTTTGCCCTTCTGTGGTGATAGGGGATATTCCTCCATGGTTACTCCCAGATCCTGTTGTTGATCTAACCTTGGTAGAGAAAAGGAAGGATTGGTCAGAAGTCAGTGATATAGAGAAACTGGTTGACAATTACATTGGTAAAAGTTTTTATGCTTTTTTACCGCTTTTCACAGATGGATACAAGGACCCAGATGGTGGACGCACAGGAGCAGGTGTTTATGTTCCTGAATTTGATGTACAGATATGTAGAAGACTAACAGATGAACTGTCAGTATACTCAGATGAACTGTTGTCGATAATAGTTGCCCTCCAGTCGGTGGAGGAAGTACAACCTGTTAAAATTATAGTATGCTCAGAGTCTCTGTCTGTATTGAATAGTTTATCATCTGGTAAATCTAATAGGAGTGACGTACTATTGGAGGTATTCATGTTATTATGGAGAATTGAGAGAATGGGTGTAGTAGTGAGATTCTGCTGGGTCCCAGCACATTTGGGTGTGGAAGGGAATGAAATTGTTGACAAGTTAGCCAAAAACTAGATCTAATTTATGTTAATATTTCACTGGGTAAAGGTGGGATATCAATACTTTACACCACTACTTCTGCCACACAGAAGTACGTAATTAAAAATATTTTTAAGTACTACTTAAGTACAGATACCTTAAAAAAAAAACTTTTAATTTTACTTCACTACATACCTAAAGAAAATAATGTACTTTTTACTCTATACATTTTCCTTGACACCCAAAAGTACTCGTTACATTTTGACAGAAAAATTGTCCAATTCACACACTTATCAAGAGAACATCCCTGGTCACCCCTACTGCCTCTGATTTGGCGGACTCACTAAACACAAATGCTTCATTTGTAAATTATGTCTGAGTGTTGGAGTGTGCCCCTAGCTATCCGTCAATAAAAAAATAGAAAAACATTGTGCCGCCTAGTTTGCTTAATATCAGGAATTTAAAATGATTTATACTTGTACTTTTGATACTTAAGTACATTTGAGCAATTCAATTTACTTTTGATACTTAAGCATATTTAAAACCAAATACGTTTAGACTTTTACTCAAGTAGTATTTTACTGGGTGACTTTCACTTGAGTCATTTTCTATTAAGGTATCTTTACTTTTACTCAAGTATGACAATTGAGTACTTTTTCCACAACTGGGCAGAAAATATGGGACTCTGAGTCCAGTGGCTGGCATTTATATGCCCTCCAAAGAAATGATTGGTGGACCAAGATTCAAATGTCAGATTATGAAGGAAGAGGTGATGTTTGCTCGATTGTGTTTAGGACAGTACATTGAACTCGTCATTACATCTGGTTGGCAGCATGGGAATGGTTTGTGTCTGGACTGTATGGTCGATGAAACAGTGGAGCATGTGTTTTTATATTGTTGTAAGTATTTTAAAGAGAGGGAAGATTGAAGTGTAGGGTCATTGAGGCTGGACGGGGTTGGTGGGCTTTAGAAGGGATTTGGGGGATTGGGGAGGGTCTATTGGAAGTTAGTAGGGCTCATTTTATTTTCTCGGAAGTACTGAGTTAGGTAGCAGGATTTAGAAACGTTGTAAACCATTATTGACCAAACACTCCAGCACAGTGATGGCGGCATGCACCTCTAACGTTGGTTTGCGGACCGCCATTATATCATAGAAGAAGAAGACCTGTCTCAATCAATGAGAGAAGACTTGAAATAGACAAGATGGCGGTGTACACATTGTTGGATTACTTCATGGAACAAAACAAGTATTTATTTTCAAAATTCAAACTAACCCACTGCAACTGAACACAGACATTTTATGAGACTCCTGTTTCCCCGAATTGAGGACAAAGACAGCATCGCTAAGGTTGGTCGAACATTCTCTGTGTTACATCAAACAGTACGTTCCTGTAACTTACAGTTATGGATACCTAAAATCTTTGGTTAAATTACATTATCTGGTGTAACAATCTGTAGCTAAGAGAACTAGTGATCATGATGAAATTACCATAATCAATGAAACACACAGTACGACAATACGGTATGATCAGTGTAGTAATGTTCAAGGAATACTTGTGAAGCTGTGTGAAAAGTGTTGTCATAATCAAACGGTCATTCAGCGCCTCATGAGTCATTGCTGGAAATCCAGCATAATAAGTTCACGGAATACAGTTCTGTTACAATGACAAACGCAGGAAAATGAATTAGGTTTCTGTATCTAGAATCCACTCCAGGAAGGCACTACACAGTATTGTCTGCAAGTGTCATGATCTTCTATTAGGGACGGACCAAGATGCAGAGAGGTATCCAGTTCAATGCTTTATTTTAAATGTAACCGGTATAATAATAAACAAAGATCATAACTCCAGTGTTGCTATACATGCTCACACCAACTAAACATCCTCAATATAAAACAATGACCCACAAAACCCCAGTGAAAACCACAAACATATATATGGTTCCCAATTAGAGGTAATGACAATCAGCTGCCTCTAATTGGGAACCATCAACCCAACATAGAAATACATAAACTAGAACAAAAAGCCCTCCTAACCAAAACACAAACTAAACACGCCAGCCTGAAACTCAGGCCTGGACGTGACAGCAAGACAAAAAATATAATAAATTATACTCTATTGTACAGTTTGAAAGACCGTTGAACTGTGCCAGCATAACATCAACATTAGGATAGACTAGTTGAACATGCATACATGTGCACATATTACATTTACAACAATTTCTAGCCTAATAACATAAATAAAAATGGCATAACCCTCAACCTTTGCACAGTGAACAGGGAGAACAGATGTACCTAGGTAGGTAGGGAGATGAGAATCTAACAGCCATGTCTATCAGGCATGCTTAGGCAAATCTTTTTTTTATAGTGAAATCAAGTTTTAGAGATTTACAGCAGTAAATTGTTGTATTATTATTTATCCTAACGGTTTACTAGTAAAATGTAGCTGGTTAGCTTTCTGGATATACAAATACGTCCAAATCTGTTTGGAATCCTATCTTGCGTCATTCCTATATTTTTGTGACATTGAAATGCATCCACGGTCATAATCATAACCAATGTCAACCCTCGTCAATTATGTTACATAGCTAGCTAGTAAAATTGTTTACATTTGCTGATGCTACACATTTGCTAACAAGTTACAAACTCAAGGCGTGCGCATAAGTTTGCAGGTGCCAGGCAAAACTGAGGTAAAGACAGTTTCAGGTTGGATATTCGCCTGTAGTTTTCCTTACCTCCACCAACAGCAGTTAGGGACCGTCAACATAGTGACAAATTAAATTTTTCAAATGAAATAGCTATTTAATCATTACTCCTAAAACTTTAAAAACTGGTTCTAGCTAACCCGATGGCATAGACACACATTGCACAAAATGTTTTTTTGTCGATTTACATCTCGCCCTATTTTAAATTATTTATTTACATTTTTGAATTTCAATAACTCATTGGTCATATGACCTACTGGACTCAAACGAGGTTCAGAATGTCCACTGACTACCCTTCTATGTTGCACACCCTTTAGTTTGTCCATTTTCATCTCACATGATTTTACATGAATTTTTCAAACTGTAAAATTTCAAATCCCTCCTTGGTCATGTGACCTAGTGACTTCAAACAAGGTTCAGAATGTCCACTCAGTGGGCCTACACATTGCACACCCTTTAGTTTGTCCATTTTGATCTCACATGATTTTACATGAATATTTTAAAATGTAACATTTCAATAGCTCCTTGGTCATAAGACCTAGTGACTTCAAACAAGGTTCAGAATGTCCACTAACTACCCTTCTATATTGCACACCCTTTAATTTGTCCATTTTTATCTCACATGATTTTACATGAATATTTTAAAATGTAGAATTTCAATAGCTCCTTGGTCATGTGACCTACTTGACTCAAACAAGGTTCAGAATGTCCAGTCAGTAGGCCTACACATTGCACACCCTTTAGTTTGTCAATTTACATCTCACATGATTTTACATGAATTTTTCAAAATGTAGAATTTCAATAGCTCCTTGGTCATGTGACCTAGTGACGCCAATCAAGGTTCAGAATGTCCACTCAGTGGGCCTACACATTGCACACCCTTTAGTTTGTCCATTTTCATCTCATATGATTTTACATACATTTTTCAGTTGAGGAATATTCCATTTACCGACACCACTTGTAGGACAGACATAATACATTCCCACATACAGTATTTACATGTTTTATTTTTTTATTTAACCTTTATTTACAACTGAGACCTGGCCAAGATAAAGCAAAGTAATGTGACACAAACATCTACACAGAGTTACACATGGAATAAACACACGTACAGTCAATAACACAATAGAAAAGTCTATATACAGTGTGTGCAAATGAAGTAAGATTAGGAGGTAAGGCATTAAATAGGAAGTAGTGGCGAAATAATTACAATTTCGCAAATAAACACTGGAGTGACAGATGTGCAGAAGATTAATGTGCAAGTAGAGATACTGGGGTGCAAAAAAATGCAAAATATAAATAAAATAAATAACAATATGGGGATGAGGTAGTTGGATGGGCTATTTACAGATGGGCTATGTACAGGTGCAATGATCTGTAAGCTGCTCGGGTAGCTGATGCTTAAAGATAATGAGGGAGATATGAGTCTCCAGCTTCAGTGATTTTTGCAATTCGTTCCAGTCATTGGCAGCAGAGAACTGGAAGGAAAAGCGGCCAAAGGAGGAATTGGCTTTGGGGGTGACCAGTGAAATATACCTGCTGGAGCGCGTGCTACGGGTGGGTGCTGCTATGGTGACCAGTGAGCGGAGATAAGGCGGGGCTTTACCTAGCAAATACTTATAGATGACCTGGAGCCAGTGGGTTTGGCAATGAATATGAAGCGAGGGCCAGCCAACGAGAGCATACAGGTCGCAGTGGTGGGTAGTATATGGGGATTTGGTGACGAAACGGATGGAACTGTGATAGACAGCATCCAATTTGCTGAGTAGAGTGTTGGAGGCTATTTTGTAAAATGTGTAAAAGTCAAGGATCAGCAGGATAGTGAGTTTTACGAGGGTGTTTGGCAGCATGAGTGAAGAAGGCTGTGTTGCGAAATAGGAAGCCGATTCTAGATTTAATTTTGTATTGGAGATGCTTAATATGAGTCTGGACAGAGAGTTTACAGTCTAACCAGACACCTAGGTATTTGTAGTTGTCCACATATTCTAAGTCAGAACCGTCCGGGGGAGTAGTGATGCTAGGCGGGCTGGCAGGTGCGAGCAGCGATCGCTTTACTTGCATTTAAGAGCAGTCGGAGGCCACGGAAGGAGAGTTGTATGGAAATGAAGCTCGTCTGGAGGTTAGTTAACACAGTGTCCAAAGAAGTATACAGAATGGTGTCATCTGCGTAGAGGTAGATCAGAGAATCACCAGCCGCAAGAGCAACATCATTGATGTATACAGAGAAAAGAGTCGGCCCGAGAAATGAACCCTGTGGCATCCCCTTAGAGACTGCCAGAGGTCCGGACAACAGGCCCTCTGATTTGACACACTAAACTCTAACTGAGAAGTAGTTGGTGAACCAGGCGAGGCATTCATTTGAGAAACCAAGGCTGTTGAGTCTGCTGATAAGAATGCAGTGATTGACAGAGTCGAAAGCCTTGGCCAGGTCGATGAATACGGCTGCACAGTATTGTCTTTTGTCGATGGCGATTATGATATCGTTTAGGACCTTGAGCGTGGCTGAGGTGCACCTATGACCAGCTCTGAAACCAGATTGCATAGCGGAGAAGGTACGGTAGGATTCAAAATGGTCAGTGATCTGTTTGTTAACTTGGCTTTCGAAGACCTTAGAAAGGCAGGGTAGGATAGATATAGGTCTGTAACAGTTTGGGTCTAGAGTGTCTCCCCCTTTGAAGAGGGTGATGACCCGCGGCGGCTTTCCAATCTTTGCGCATCTCAGACGATAGCGAAGAGAGGTTGAACAGGCTAGTAATAGGGGTTGCAACAATTGTGGTGGATAATTTGAGAAAAAGACGGTCCAGATTTTGCAGCTCTTTCAGAACATCTGGTATCTGGATTTGGGTTTAAGGAGGAATGGGGGAGTCTTGGGCAAGATGCTGTGGGGGGTACATATCTGTTCCTGGTTCTACATTTTTTTTGAATGGGGCATGCTTATTTATGATGGTGAGGAAAGCACTTTTAAAGAACAGAACTCTGCAGGTTGTCTCTGCAGTAGATTGCAACTCCACCCCCTTTGGCAGTTCTGTCTTGGCGGAAAATGTATACACATACATAGAGGTATTTTTCAGCTATGATTTTACCACTCAGAATCCAGAATGGATATGACAATGGGGCCAGCACAGGACGTAATACACCCTTACAACAATCTATTTTTTGATCTTCTTGACTTCTTATCTGGTTAACTGCTACTGTGTGTCAAGAAAAGAGCCTCAATTAGGGGTTAGTGTACTCCAGTAAAAAATTGATGGTTTAGATTAAAAACTATTGCCCTGTGTCCCCATTCATAGGGGCATGAGAGACTAGTCAGTGGTAGAATTGAGTTGTCACTTTTTTGGCCCAAACACCCACAGACCCACAAGGTTGAGGTTACTCATGGGCAGTAATTAGTATATATATATATATATTTTTTTTTTTGCATTGTGTCTTCTAACTGTCCAAGAATAGGATCCAAAGTGAATACAAAAGGAGGATGTCTCTCCTCATACCTCTGGCACTTTAGTCAGACTGCCAGACTTTTCACCACAGAGCCAATCAGGAGAGAATACATACAGGTCAAGGGTGCCAATTGAAAGTCAAGGGGTGTGAAAATTGACAAACTAAAAGGTGTGCAATGTGTAGGCCCACTGAGTGGACATTCTGAACCTTGTTTGAAGTCACTAGGTCACATGACCAAGGAGCTATTTAAATTTTACATTTTGAAAAAGTCATGTAAAATCATGTGAGATGAAAATTGACAAACTAAAGGGTGTGGAATGTAGAAGGGTAGTCAGTGGACATTCTGAACCTTGTTTGAGTCAAGTAGGTCACATGACCAATGAGCTATTGAAATTCAAATGTAAAAAAAGTTTGTACTTTGTTTACGCTCCCTAACTAATTCAACTAGGAATACAAATTGATGCTTACATTTCCACATATTTATTAGCTTTGGAAAGCGAATTTATGTCCAAATCGTGAAAATAAGACCTGTGCAATGTTGTGTGCAATTTTTCCAACATAATGACACTTATTTGGAGTCTGTGGCTCAAGTGGTTTGAAAGCTATTGAGGTTTGAAAGCGCGAACTTAGCCAAATCCAGTCATGTGCTAACATTTGCTGGTAAACCTAGCTTTAGGTGGCTGGTTGTAATGTTGTAGCTTGCTGTTTAGTAACCATATCTAAAACTAAAAAGAGAAAAGCTTTTACAATCGAGATACTATTTTTAGTCATAGATATGGCTACCGGTAATTGTTTAGCTAACTTAGCTAGCTAGGCTAGCTACCTATCTACCTACCTAGCTAAGTTAGCAAACAGAAAATAATTAGTTTTTAAAAGAATATTACTTATAAATGGCTCATGGCAGAAAGAATGGTGACTGTTATTCCAGACACTGGCATGGCTTAAAGGAATACTGCGAGATTTATGTTTTTCTACTTACCCAGAGTCAGACAAACTCATGAAAACCATTTTATGTCTCTGCGTGCCGTTTGGAGAGTGAAGTTATCATATTGTTAGTTTAGCGCTATTACTGGAAGTCTCTCACAGAGGCCAGCTTCTCACAAAAACAGGGAAATAGATCTAACTACTACAAATCTGGGTGGTTGGTCATTTATAGTCTTACAAAGCCAACAGTACTTTTTAAAAGGAAGAAAAATGAATGACCCTCGGGCACCTAAAAAAAACACTCTACAAACTATATTAAATAGAAATTAGAAATGAACCTTGAAATTACCGATGAAACATGGTTGAACATATTTAAGACTCAATTAAGCTCTACCAACTCAATTATCTTAGAAGAATGTTATACGTTTCTTCATAAACACCGAAACTAAAATCAAAACAGACTGGCTCCCAACATCCTTGTTGGAGAGAATGTGGGCTATCAAGGGCGGATCACTGTCATATCTTTTGGTCTTGCCCCACAATTTAAAGTTACTGGGGAGAAATTAGATCTAACATTGGAACAATAATGGGTTTTGACATAGAACAAACATTCATTTATTTTGTATTTGGGTGAAATACCTGATAACTTACACAATAGAAACAAGTACCTGTTGAAGGTCCTACTGGCAGCCAGTAAAAAAATCATTAGGAAATGGCTACAAAAAGACCCACCCTCGTGACGCAATGGGTAGACATTGTAAAAGAAATACACTATATGGAGCGTATGACCTTTGCTTTAAGATCACATGAGGAGAGAGGCCAGGAATACTAGGTTTCGTACTTTGAAAATGGTCTAATTCAAAGATGTTACTGTAACTAATCTGATGTACGTATGATGTGTGCTGTATTTGCCAGACCTTTTTTTGTGTGTTCTTCAATAAAAATAAAGTATATAAAAAAAAAGCTGTACATAGTTATCAATATTTAATAAATGTGTTAATTTGACCGATAATCACAAACAAGATTCAAATTGTATTTGTCACATGCGTCGAAAACAACAGGTGTAGACCTTACAGTGAAATGCTTACAAGCCCTAACCAACAATGCAGTAAAATAACAATAGGAAGGCTATATACAGGGGGTACCGGTACAATGTCAATGTGCAGGGGCACCGGTTAGTCGAGGTAATTGAGGAAATATGTACAATGCAAATAGTCTGGGTAGCCACTTCTTCATTCTCTGTTCCATTGGCGCATAGAGATGTATAGAGATTGGAACTTTGTATCTGTCTCATGGCATCTAAATGCACAGGCAGCGCCATTGAAACCAATGCAACGTTGCGAACTGCTGGCTAATGTACCGGGAGACTTCCAGCAATTGTGCTAAGCTAACTTCAATAATGTCGTAACTGCAGGCAAAAAAAGGTATTCATCGGTTCATGACTCCTAAATCTCAAAATCTCACAGTATACCTTTAAAAAGTAATACCCCGTATTTCAATACAACAAATTTCACTTTTTTAAACCTTATAGTCAGATGGCTAACAAAAAAACTATGGGTCATGGGGGCAATTAGACAAAGTTAAATGTTTGTGGCCAAAAAGTATTGCAGAGAATGACGTTAGATATTGAAAACATTGTTCATTATATTTCTGTTTCCATAGTCACCAATTAAAGTTAATCTGCAACATGTTCTGACATTTTAAAATATATCAAGCAATGGCTAAAACAATACTACACCACAATTTCTGACATCTACATACAGTAACCTTTTCATAATTCACCCACAGATATTACATGCATAGAAAGACTGGGACACAGTATATAAAGGCCCGCTGTTTTATTTGATGAATGATTAATAAGAGTGGTGTGATGAGGTAGATCCTCATCAAGGACCTCTGAGCACAGAAGGCGCTCTGGAACATAGTGGCCCTCTTGAAGAGTCGGGTAATGGTCAGATGGCTAAAAGTATTTCCATGGTACTAGTTGAATAATTTCAACTGGCTAAAAGTATTTCCATGGTACTAGTTGAGTAATTTTGTGGCAGTAATAGCTTAGAGAGGTCTTTAAAAAAAGAGCAACTTGCTCATACACATACTTTGCATCCTTCTCCACCACAGCGGTCAGGGGCATATTTTAGGACTTTCAAGAGCCCGCGCAACACAATCAGTCTCCTGAGTTTTCTGGCTTTTCATGACAGATTAAGCATAAAAAGAGAAGAAACTAAGTTAACAATTTGCAAAATGTTGTCATGCAGGACAGAACAGTAACATACACGGTAAATTGTTTCTAACAGTCTGAATCTGCTAAAAGTGCTATCAAACGGCATGTTTGCTCCTCAGTCTCTCCATATTAAAGTGGGACATTTAATTTATTGGTCATCAATTTAAAACATTTTAAGAAGGAGGATATCAAAATTAGACAGTAGTTGGATAATGACCATTTCTATCTCTAAATTGTAAAGTTTTGCTTAATTGTAATATGTATATGTTGTAATATTCAAACACACCTCTCCATAATCCTGATGACATTGTCCTGGACAGAGGTTCCCCCAATTGAGGACAGCTTGGCAGTCTTTAAAAAAGAAAGCTAAATGTAAGAATGTGTAGAGGCAATAAAGAGACAATAAAATATAATCTTGCTCTATAGTTATGTCTGTCATATCATTCCTGTAACATTTATTTGTATTGATGTAATTGGCAAATCTCTTCCTCTTCTCTGCAAATGCACATGCGTTTGAGTGAGCAACAGGAAGAATGAGCAAGAAAGAAATGGGACAAACATGACTCACCAAGGGCAGTGTCTGTTGAATCAGGACGCAAAGGTTTTGAACCTGAAGGAAAAAATAGTTAAAAATAGGATTTTATTTGCTTTACAAACGTATATTATTACAAGCGGTGCTATTTCAATTGGATCTTCTTACACTACACTTTTAGAAAAAAGGGTTCCAAAAGTGTTCATTTGCTTTACCCACAGGATAATCCCTTTTTGTTCCAGGTAGAACCCTTTTTGTTAGTACACAAAATAGTTTGACCTGGTGCTGCCTCTCTATCTAATCATGTTCTTTTGTATGTCTTTCTATTAGGGAAACGTATCCATGTCCACATATCAAAGAGCCATCCCAGGAGGAGGAAGAAGACTACCCGTCACCACTACCTTAGAGGGGGGGGGGATAAGGGCCCCTTGTGGCTACCCTGGGGCGAGGCATGAGCCACCACCCCCTAGCTATCTAAGAGGTCGCCACCCACACCCTCATCAAAAGGCGGAGTAGTACCTATCCTCTATGGATGTTCCAACATCACTTTAGGCACCCACGCCCTCCGCTAAACCTCCAGATTAAGTGTGAAAAGCTTGAACTGGGAAAAAAAGCATGGATAGAAAGAGCTCTGTCACAAATTGTTGTTGCGTTTTGGTACACCACAAGTACGTTCTATTTCAGCATTGCGTTTCAGAGCCAGTGGTAGTGCATTCTGTGTGGTACATATGTTGGATAAACTTGATAAATCGAACGTATGTATCAAATTGTATGCGTCGATGGCTTGACAGAAAATGGTAGCAGAAGGTGAACATTGAACTTTTGTTGGACACATATCCAGATGATGCTGCATACAATTCTGCTCGATAACGCTGTAGGTGTGTTCGAAGCGTTCTTGGCACAGCCTGCAGGAACCTAACCAGGTAAGACAGGAATCAGGATCAGTTGTGGGTTATATGAAAGGCCAGGGTAAAGATGTGATCAATTTAGGTAGCTTCACTGTATAGGAAAATATCTCTTGATGCATGTCTTTAGGCTGGGCATGGACCGGTAATAGTTTTATGTTCTTCCTTTCCAAACTAACAAGCAATATTTCAACCAAATGTCTAAAGTGTCTTTATTACAGGAGCAATCTGCGATTCGTACATCATTTTGGGACTTTTAAATAAATATATAATCATTGATTCTTAAAGATTATAACATATGTTTCATTAGCATAGTTCAACTGTCTTACCCCACCAGAACCCAAAATATAAACTTGTTTTACTTTGTTTGTAGACAATGTAATTTGACACCACCACTGTTGTCTATAGTTTCAAAACATGGTTAAAACTATTGGAGAAAAT
Organism: Brachymystax lenok tsinlingensis; assembly: GCA_030435695.1. NCBI lineage: Eukaryota > Metazoa > Chordata > Actinopteri > Salmoniformes > Salmonidae > Brachymystax > Brachymystax lenok. The sequence continues at coordinate 9,951,221 of CM059798.1, forward strand.
ATTTTGGAAGCCATACATTTATTTTGGACACATGTATTCTATTACGGACACCTTAATGTATACTTTAAAATTATATTATATAATATAGTATACAAACATTTTCCTTAAAGGAAAACTCCAACCAAAAACTCTGTTGGTATTTGTTTTATTAGTCCATTGCTGACATAGTCCCAAAATGTTTTGCTTGTCAACAATCAAGATATATAACTTTCAAAATACATACATCATTCCTGAATGATGCATTTTGCATCATACAGGGACAAGCAAAACATTTTGGGGCAACACTGGACTAATGAAACAAATACCAAAATATAGTTTTTTGGTGGAATTTTCCTTAAAAGTATTTTAGATTGTACTAATGTTACTATCCCCAGTACAACAAAACATTCTTAAATACATGCGATTTTGTCCTTGAAACATTTCATTGAAATATTGTCGAATTCCATTCATTTCTATGGAGAACTGCTCCTACTGGGGAGTGCCAATATGGCCGTCCGGGGTGTGTCAAAGCCTCTCTATGGCCAATGCATAGCATCAGAAATCCAGGGTTCATATACATCATTGGTTAAAACTATCACTGATCTCGTGGAGGGTCAGTCTTTTTCATCTGTAGGTCTGTCTGAATTTGAACGGTTGCATTTCTCCTGCCCCGTCCTTCAGCTGTAAACCCGACAATATGTCTGGGTTTTAGTTGTTTGAATAACAGTCTTTTTAGGTCAGCAGGTTCTTTTTGATCTGGGTTCAATGTTTGTAAGAAATCTGCCCCCTGGTGAGTTATAAGAGTATAATTCTTTAATGTACAGTTGAAGTCGGAAGTTTACATACACTTAGGTTGTAGTCATTAAAACTCATTTTTCAACCTCTCCACAAAATTCTTGTTAACAAACTAAGTCGGTTAGGACAGCTACTTTGTGCATGACACAAGTAATTTTTCCAACAATTGTTTAGACAGATTAACATATAATTCACTGTATCACAATTCCAGTGGGTCAGAAGTTTACATACACTAAGTTGACTTTGCCTTTAAACAGCTTGGAAAATTCCAGAAAATTATGTCATGGCTTTTGATAGGCTAATTGACATAATTTGAGTCATGTGAAGGTGTACCTGTGGATGTATTTCAAGGCCTACCTTCAAACTCAGTGCCTCTGCTTGACATCATGGGAAAATCAAAAGAAATCAGCCAAGACTTCAGAAAAAAAATTGTAGATATCCACAAGTCTTAGTTCATCCTTGGGAGCAATTTCCAAACGCCTGTAGGTACCATGTTCATCTGTACAAACAATAGTATGCAAGTATAAACACCATGGGACCACGCAGCCGTCATACCGCTCAGGAAGGAGATGCATTCTGTCTTCTAGAGATTAACGTACTTTGGTGCGAAAAGTGCAAATCAATCCCAGAACAACAGCAAAGGACCTTGTGAAGATGCTGGAGGAAACAGGTACAAAAGTATCTATATCCACAGTAAAACGAGTCCTATATTGACATAATCTGAAAGGCCGCTCAGCAAGGGAGAAGTCACTACTCCAAAACATCCATAAAAAAAGCCAGACTACGGTTTGCAACTGCACATGGGGACAAAGATAGTGCTTTTTGGAGAAATGTCCTCTGGTCTGATGAAACAAATAGAACTTTTTGGTTGTAATGATCATCGTTATGTTAGGAGGAAAAAGGGGGAGGCTTCCAAGCCGAAGAACACCTTCCCAACCGTGAAGCACGGGGGTGGAAGCATCATGTTGTGGGAGTGCTTTGCTGCAGGAGGGACTGGTGCACTTCACAAAATAGATGGCATCATGAGGAGAGAAAATTATGTGGATATTTTGAAGCAACATCTCAAGACATCAGTCAGGAAGTTAAATCTTGGTCGCAAATGGGTCTTCCAAATGGACAATGACCCCAAGCATACTTCCAAAGTTGTGGCAAAATGGCTTAAGGACAATAAAGTCACAGTATTGGAGTGGCCATCACAAAGCACTGACCTCAATCCTATAGAAAATGTGTAGGCAGAACTAAAAAAGCGTGTGCGAGCAAGGAGGCCTACAAACCTTACTCAGTTACACCAGCTCTGTCAGGAGGAATGGGCCAAAAATCACCCAACTTGTTGTGGAAGGCTACCTGAAATGTTTGACCCAAGTTAAACAATTTAAAGGCAATGCTACCAAATACTAATTGACTGTATGTAAACATCTGACCCACTGGGAATGTGATAAAATATACAATAAGTTATTCTCTCTACTATTATTCACATTCTTAAAATAAAGTGGTGATCCTAACTGACTTAAGACAGATAATTTTTACTAGGATTAAATGTCAGTAATTGTGAAAAACTGAGTTTAAATGCATTTGGCTAAGGTGTATTTGGCTAAGGTGTATGTAAACTAGAGGTTGACCGATTATTTTTCAACGCCGATACCGATTTTACCGAGTTCTGCCCTCATTCTTTTATTTTTATATATATTTTGTTATATATATTTGTAATGATGACAATTTCAGCAATACTGAATGAACACTTATTTTCACTTAATATAATACATAAATAAAAATAAATGTAGTCTCAAATAAATAATGAAACATGCTGAATTTGGTTTAAATAATGCACAGTGTTGGAGAAGAAAGTAAAAATGCAATATGTGCCATGTAAAAAAAGCTCAAGTTTAAGTTCCTTGCTCAGAACATGAGAACATATGAAAGCTGGTGGTTCCTTTTAACATGAGTCTTCAATATTTCCAGTTAAGAAGTTTTAGGTTGTAGTTATTATAGGACTATTTCTCTCTATACCATTTGTATTTCATATACCTTTGACTATTGGATGTTCTTATAGGCACTATGCCAGCCTAATCTCGGGAGTTGACAGCGCAATGCTTGAAGCACAGCGAAGAGCTGCTGGCAAACACAGGAAAGTGCTATTTGAATGAATGCTTACGAGCCTGCTGCTGCCTACCACTGCTCAGTCAGACTGCTCTATCAAATAACAAATCATAGACTTAATTATAATATAATAAACACACAGAAATACGAGCCTTAGGTCATTAATATGGTAAAATCCAGAAACTATCATTTTGAAAACAAAACGTTTATTCTTTCAGTGAAATACGGAACCGTTCTGTATTTTATCGAACGGGCGGCAACCCTAAGTCTAAATATTGCTGTTACATTGCACAACCTGTTTTATCATAATTATGTAAAATTCTGGCAAATTAATTCCGGTCTTTGTTAGGAAGAACGAGCCAGGCGGCCCAAACTGCTGCATATACCCTGACTCTGCTTGCACAGAACGCTAACATGAAATAAATTCATGTTAGCAGGCAATATTAACTAAATATGCAGGTAAGAAAATTGTTTTACTTGTGTTGATTTTAAGAAAGGCATTGATGTTTATGTTTAGGTACACATTGGTGCAATGACAGTGCTTTTTTCGCAAATGCGCTTGTTAAATCATCACCCGTTTGGCGAAGTAGACTGTGATTCGATGATAAATTAACAGGCACCGCATTGATTATATGCAATGCAGGACAAGCTAGATAAACTAGTAATATCAACAACCATGTGTAGTTAACTAGTGATTATGTGAAGATTGATAGTTTTTTATAAGATAAGTTTAATGCTAGCTAGCAACTTACCTTGGCTCCTTGCATTCGCGTAACAGGTAGTCAGCCTGCCACGCAGTCTCCTCGTGGAGTCCAATGTAATCGGCCATAATCGGCATCCAAAAATGCAGATTAACGATTGTTATGAAAACTTAAATACCGCGACCTGTAATGCAAACTAAATAGTTGTACTGGTTTTTACAGCTGTTCTACTTGAATACTTGGTTTTAAAAGTGTATAGTCCTAATAAACTTTTTTCCCCTGAATATGTCATATGTCAAAACCATAATCTTGTGTCTTCACTCTGGTTTGATAGTGCCCTTTCCAAACAACGGTACTGTACATAATGTTGGAAGGCTACAGAATGTGGTTACAGATAATCTATCCTTTTCTAGAAACCAACATATAGCCATCATCATATGACTGGTGATGAAAAAGTATGAACATGTATTGCACTCATTACTGTAAGTCGCTCTGGTTAAGAGTCTGCTAAATGACTAATATTTCTGTGCCTGTAGTCTGTTCCCTTTGTGGAAGCTTACTGCCCTCTGCTGGATAGGTGGTGTACACACAGATCAAGGAAGTCAAGACATCACCATAGAGCAGGGTTTCCCAAACTCGTTCCTGGCTAGCCCAGATTCCCAATCACCCAACCTGCTGGCAAGGTTGGTAGACTTTAGAAAAGCAATAACTTCAATCTTTTACCCAGATTTTAACAGAGACGCAGAGAAGTATGCTTAGATATGCAGAAAAAAATATATATATATTATTTTTTTTACATAGAATTAAGAATAATGATTATGGCTCTAGATTGCCGGAAAAACTGTTAAGGTGTTTGAAAAATAAACAAAATGTACAGACGGGCCTAGCCCCCTACGGACCCCCAAAACATTATCACGCACTTTGTGCCCCCTCAGATTTTTTGGGTGCATGACGCCCCTGGTCACATGTGAATGACCACACAAAATGGCAGGAGCCATTTAAGTAGAAACACGAATCACTTGTAAAAGAGTCTTACCTTGTAATGATATAGAGCATTTCTTCCTTCTCATTCAGATGTGGAGGACAATGATGGCGATCAAACTCAAAATGTTGGACACAATTAAAGCTAGGAGTTTGGAGTTTAAAGGAAGTTGTTGATATTCTTTCTTAGAAACACAGGTATACATGTCAAATTTTGTAAGCTTCGCCTTCAACCCTTTTACAATTCAGAGTTGCATCAGCAAATGTATTTTCCACCACTCAAACAGTGGTGGAAAAATTACCCAATTGTCATACTTGAGTAAAAGTAACGATACTTTTACTTGAGGCTTTTTCTATTAAGGTAAGTCCCCCAGTAAAATACTACTTGAGTAAAAGTCAAAAAGTATTTTGTTTGAAATATACTTATGTATCAAAAATAAATGTAAATGCTAAAATATAGTTAAGTATCAAAAGTAAAAATCATTTGAAATTGCTTATATTAAGCAAACCAGACAGCACCCTTTTTCTTTTTAAAAATTTCTCCAACACTCAGACATAATTTACAAACAAAGCATTTGTGTTTAGTGAGTCCGCCACTTTAGAGGCAATAGGGATGACCAGGGATGTTCTCTTGATAAGTGTGTGAATTCAGTAACTAGTACTTTTGGGTGTCAGGGAAAATGTATGGAGTAAAAAGTACATTCTTTTCTTCATGAATGTAGTGAAGTAAAAGTCGTCAAATATAAATATTAAAGTACAGATACCACAAAAAACTACTTGAATAGTACTTTAAAATATTTTTACTTAAATACTTTACACCACTGCTCATAAAGGTATTCGTAGCATTAACATTATCGTTAACATTATTCATTAGTATCACAACTGCTTTCTCCAGCAGTTTAATTCAAGAATCTTGGACATTGCGGCAAATCATTTTACATCAGACAGAATACACATATGGTGCACATATATATATATATATATATTAGACTGTTGAATGTATACACTGAAGACTGCTTTTACGTTAACATTTACATATTGTCTAATTCTGATGGATCTCAAAATTACCAATATAGGCCCTGACCAGCGGGGGAAGCTACTTTCACTACATCTCTATAGGGCTCACACAAAGAGATTATCTATATCATTTTTCTATCCTCTCAATACTTTCTCAAGTTATCAAAAGCATTCTGATAGATATCAGGCATCAAATGTGATAAAGTATTTTGTTTCCTTTGTCAGATGAATATCGTAACAACAACAGGTTGTGGTCTGCATATAAACATGTGGTATGAGTGTGGTTCAGAAAGAGGTTTTGGTGTGATGGTGGGGGCTGAGACCTTGGTGGCATCCAAAATGGCACCGTATTCCCTATATTGTGCACTGCCTTTGGCCATAGGCACTTCTTTTGAGCAGGGCCCACAGGGTGCCATTTCAGAAGCACACTTGTCATTTAGTTGATGCTGTAGGTAGTGTGACAAACCTCTTCAAGATTAGGAGAGTTTGTCACAAATTAAGCAGGAGAACGTCACCAAAATCACCCCAGAATGAGAGTTCTTTCGAACAGGACAGTACCTGTATGTTGGTTTCTCTGTCCTGGTCCATCCAGGCCTCAGGTGTGGTCAAGGATAGCAGGGCTCGGTACACAAATCGGGTTCTCGGTAGGTCCAGGTCAAAATACCAGCAGGTAAGTCCAAACAGTCCAGGTCATACACAGTAAATCCAGCTGATATGTATTGTCTATTTTTCCCCCAGCCGCTTCCTCTCTCTCTTCCTGGTTTGTCTTGACCCCTTATCTGTGTGTCGGCCCCACCTTCCGAGCGTTCCCCTTGCTTCTGGGGATTGTAGCTTTGGGCGGTTGGCCATTTTGTGATCTATAGTTCTGGTCGGGGTGGCCATTTAGTGAGAAGGCAGAGCCCTATTATTAGTTCTGCCCTCACATATCTGCCATTTATCACTCTGCCCCTTTCTTTGCCACACATCAACCCGCTAGGTCGGGCTACCGCAGCAAAATAGGCGTGCATGCCGGATAACCCATCCACATTTCCCATTTCCTTCCCTGTTTTAAGTCAAAGTGAAACGGTTGGAGACTCAAAAACCACTGCATCACCCGATCGTTCTTCTCTTTAGCCCTACGCATTCAGGTGAGTGGGGCATGGCTACTGATGAGGGTGAAGTAGCGCCCTAGCAGGTAGTATTTCAGGCTTTCTAGTGCCCAGTTTACTGTCAGCGCCTCTTTCTCAACGACTGAGTAGTTGGCCACCTGTGGTTCCAGCTTCCTGCTTAAAAATAGGATGGGGTGTTCCACCCCTTCTACCTCTTGGGAGAGCACAGCTCCCAAGCTGACCTCTGAGGCATCCGTCTGAACAACGAACTTGTGCTCAAAGTCTGGTACCACCAGCACTACCACCAGCACCCTGTGATCCTCAGGGCATCTAGCACTACCTGTACCCGGGGTAAGTGGGATTCCCAATTCCCAAACACACCAAGACAGTCGTGAAGATGGCACAACAAAGCCTATTCCACCTCAGGAAACTAAAAAAGATTTGTCATGGGTCCTCAGATCCTCAAAAGGTTCTACAGCTGCAACATCGAGAGCATCCTGACTGGTTGCATCACTGCCTGGTAGGGCAATTGCTCGGCCTCCGACCGCAAGGCACTACAGAGGGTAGTGCGTATGGCCCAGTACATCACATATGTACCAACATTTTTTGTTTTGCTAAAATCTGAGTACATGACACACTGCGCTACATGATTTACAACTATCCCGTTGACGGGACACCGATCCCGAAGATTTTTTAAAGTCACCATTGCCCTCATGGTGAAATCCCTGACCGGTGTCCTTCCTCTCCGGCAACTTAGTTAGGAATGATGCCTGTATTTTTGTAGTGATTAGGTGTATTGATATACCGTCCAAAGTATAATTAATAACTTCACCAGGCTCAAACGGATGTTCAATGTCTGCTTTTACTTTACCCATCTACCAATAGGTGCCCTTCTTTGCAAGGCATTGGAAAAGCTTGTGTTAAACACTATTATTATGTGACTTGTTAAGCAAAGTTTTGCTCCTGAACTAATTTAGGCTTGCCATAACAAAGGGATTGAATAAAATTTCTGCTTTTCATTTTTTATTAATTTGTAAAAATTCCACTGACATTATGCAGTATTATGTGTAGGCCAGTGACAAGAAATCTAAATTTAATAAATGTTTTGTTCAGGCTGTAACACAACAAAATGTGGAAAAGTCAAGGGGTCTGAATACTTTCTGGGGTGTGCACTACGTTTGACCATGCAGGACCCATTGTTGACCAGAGCCCTATGGGCCCTTTCAAAAAGTAGTACACTATGTAAGGAATACAGGGTGCCCTTTTGGATGAAACCAAGGTCCCCACCCCCACCTTCTTCAAACTCTGTGTCTCTCTGAACCACACTCATCCCACAATTATGCAGACCAAACGAATATATGTGCATGGTGAAGGTTGAAGGGAAAGAAGTTGCAGCCCTGCTTGATTCCAGCAGTATGTTAACTTCTTAGGGAGCGGTGGGGCGCTACCAGGTAAAATGCTCCCGACACTACCAGGTAAAATGCAAGGCACCAAATTCAAAATCCAAAAGTTGAATTATTAAACATGCATCAATATACAAATGCTTCATAGTCATCAAAAGCTCTGCTTCTTGGCAATATCACAGCGTTGTCAGATTTCAAAAAGGCTTTACGGCAAAAGCACCACATTTGATTGTTTGAGGGTAGCACCTAACATATTTTTGCCATTACCATAATTTCATAAGCCTCCACGGTTCACAGAAAACACATTTCACAGCGAAACCAAATCAATTACCTTTTGAAGAACTTCTGCTGAGGGCTTTCCAAGTGTCCAACGAAGACAATCCATGGTTCTTTTGTTAGAAAAAGTAATGTATTATATCCATAAATCTCCGTTTGGTTGGCGCGTTATAATGAGAAAAAACAGCGTCGACTCCTCCATTGAAACGTGAAGAGAACTCATTCAACTTATACCTATAGACTTGTCCAAGAACAATCAAACATAATTGTAAATGTATCCTTAGGAACACTTTAATGTATATGTTGTATAATATTTCAACCGGAATATAAACTGGGCGATAAGAAAGGAAAAAAACAGAGCGCCCCAGCCGGGAACGCGCATTTTCTTCTATTGACTTCTGTGTGGCCACTTCCTTATTCGTCTTCTTCTCTGCTCTAAAAGCAGCTAAGAAGAATCAAAACACTTTCTCGAGAAGGGAGGGGTTCCAAATGAGGCAATGTGTCAAAACCACTTTTTCCAGGACAGAAATTCCTCGGGATTTCACCTGCCATATCCGTCCTGTTATACTCACAGACAAAATGTTAACACTTTTAGAAACTTCAGAGTGTTTCCTATCCAATGGTACTAAATATGTGCATATCCTATTTTCTGGGCCTGAATGGGAGGCATTTTACTTTGGGCACGCCAGGCTCTCCAAAACCGTCACCTCGTGCGCTGCTCCCAAAGAAGTTAATGATGGTTTGTGACCTTTCTCTTGCATTTCAGAAATGATGGTACAACAAAAATACAAAACACTGTTGGTTTTTCTTTGTATTTTCTTCTACCAGATCTATTGTGTTATATTCTCCTACATTCATTTCACATTTCCACAAACTTCAAAGTGTTTTCTTTCAAATGGTACCAAGAATATGCATATCATTGCTTCAGGGCCTGAGCTACAGGCAGTTATATTTGGGTATGTCATTTTAGGCCAAATTTGAAAACACGGGGCTGATCCCTAAGAAGTTTTTTAAAACAATACAGAATTGAATGCCTGTCATAGGAGAAAACTGAGAATGGATCAACAACATTGTAGTTACTCCACAATACTAACCTAATTGACAGAGTAAAAATAAGGAAGCCTGTACATAATACAAATATTCCAAAACATGCATCCTGCTTGCAGCAAGGCACTAAAGTAATACCTCAAAAAATGTGGCAAAGCAGTTCACTTTTTGTCCTGAATACAAAGTGTAAATGGAATGGAGCTAAGCACAGGTAAAATCATAGAGGAAAAACTGGTTCAGTCTGCTTTCCACCAGACACTGGTAGATTAATTCACCTTTCAGCAGGACAGTAACCTAAAACACCAAATCTACACTGGAGTTGTTTAACAAGAAGAGAGTGAATGTTCCTGTTTTGACTTCAATCGGCTTGAAAATCTATGGCAAGACCTGAAAATGGTTGTCTAGCAATGATCAACAACCAATTTGAGAGGGTTTAAAGAATTTCAAAAAGAATAATGGGCAAATCTTGAACAATCTAGGTGTGGAAAGCTCTTAGAGACTTCCCTAGAAAGACTCACAGTTGTAATTGCTGCCAAAGGGAATTCTAACATGTTTTGATTCAGGGGTTGAATACTTATCTAATCAAGTTATGTTAGTGTTTCGTTTTTATGAATGTTTTACACGTTAGAATGTGTCTTCCACTTTGACGTTACACAGTATTTTGTGTCGATCGTTGACAAAAAATGACAAATCAATTTGAATCCCATTTTGTAACACAACAAAATGTGAAAAAGGTCAATGGGTGTGAATACGTTCTGAAGGCAATGTATAAGGAATAGGGTGCCATTTCGGATGCAGACCTTGTTTGATTGATGTTATTGGTAGATAACGGTTTTGTCAGGTAATTGTAAACAAAGCTTTGATTAGTGGCAATATGAAACTATGGGCAGAAAGTGTTGGAGGTCAAATAAGGTCAAAATGATTGGTTGTTGGTTATCAGAATCCCTGTGTCAGGGATATCCTAAAAGTGCATGTTGACCAAAGTCACCACATGGCTTATCACAGGCCTTAGGAGCACAATTAGTAACATTATCTAGTATGCAAATCAAACTGCCTTGGTAACAAACCAAAACAAATATAACCCAATGTCTTAGAAAAGATGAGGTGTGATCTCAAAAGCACCTTAAGCAAAAAATGTTGATGCCAAATTTGTGATGGCTTGATGTCTGTTTGTTTTATTGTTCAGTGGAAACTTCTGACCACAAAGATGTATGCGTTTTTTCTTCCATCGCGGTTCACACCAGCAAGGTGACACTGACCACAGTTTGAGGATGTTGGGTCTGCAGTGAATGCATGAGATGAGTCTGCTGAGAGCATTGACATCTGCCTCGCACATTCAACATTAGAGCAGTAGGCCTATTGGTAATGGATCCATTCCCTATGCATGCAAACACATCATGGATGCACTATGCTTGAAGTAGGCCTACAAGTGTTCAAGATGTGGAATAAAGCACATTAAATGTATGGTTATTTTGCTAAACAGCAGATGGCGGTGTACACGTGTCCCAAACCCCAGGTGTCCACCATACATACCATTGTACATCATGCATTCAAATAAATTAAACCATAAAAATTGTGATAACAACAGCAGATAATGTTTTGAAGTATCATGTTTGTCTTTCTGTCTGTCTGTCTTCCTGCGGTTCAGGTTGCTTGTCTTCAACAGAGAAAGACGTTGTATATTAACTTGGCCTATCAGTGTCACCATTATACACACAACATAAAATAAAATAATTTTATACAAGTAATATGTATTTTATTGTTTATTTCACCTTCAAGATACATTACAAGTATAATGAGTTTGGTCAAAAGGGACCCAGTTTTATTGCAGTTTGCATCCTAAATCGTATTTATACAGAATTAGAGATATTCACCCATGTCTATGTCATCTTTAATTTCAAAATATGGTAAAGGTTTGGGAATCAATTCTAAATAATTGTTTTTAAAATGGATTGCTATCTTTCTGTCAAAACTATAAGAGACCCAGTGATGTTCACCTCAGCAGGTCTCACTCTACACTGAGCTGCTACTTTCTGTCATTCACAGCACAGGAAGTGATGCTCCCCTACTCTATTTCATATATATATATATATATATATATATATATAACCTTTATTTAACTAGGCAAGTCAGTTAAGAGCAAATTCTTATTTACAATGACGGCCTACCAAGAGGCAAAAGGCCTCCTGCGGGGACAAGGGCTGGGATTAAAAATAAATGTAGGACAAAACACACATCATGGCGAGAGACACCACAACACTACATAAAGAGATCTTTAAGACAACAACACTGCATGGTAGCAACACAACATGACGACAACACGGTAGCGACACAACATGGCAGCAGCACAACACGGTAGCAGCACCTCTAGCCCCAACCATAGCTGCTGTCTCAAGGATTTTTGAGTACTTGGAACAAAGAGCAATAGTAATGGCGTCTTTTTTGTAGTCACTAATGGAGGCTTACTCTGCCGTGGATCGTTGGTCAAAGTCTATGGGGAAATTAATGGGGCTTGGTAAGGTTTTTGGATAAACGCTGCAATTAAGGTCAGTGGTAAACACAGGTTTAGGAAATCTTATACGTATTGTTCTGTGAGATCATCTTCATCAGCTAATGTCACTTTAAGAATTTTGAACCATTTATACAACCCAAAAAATGTATTTCTCATAATTCATTAAGGTCATGTTAACTGACTGAACAAAACATATAAGATCTCCTAAGCCTGTGTTAACCTCAGACCTTATTTTCGTTGTTTATCCAAAATCTCTCCAAAAACCCCATTAATTTCCCCATAGGCTTTGACCAACGAGCCATGGCTAACTCATTTCTGTTTTTTAGGACTAAAAGCTGGCGAGCTCTATAGAGGTACAGAGCACCACAACAACAATCAGTAAATTCTATATTACAAGGAAAAAATAAACTATTCTAAAGATTGTATTCGTTCTTCATCAGTGCTACATTGATATCAACATTAAAACATTTGACATTATCTTGTGGCAGCATAAACAACATTCGACTCCATCTCCATCATTTGACCTTTAGCCGTCTTCTTATTTCTGGACCTCTTCTGACGGAAACTCAGTGCTGCGTAGTTCAGAGAGTCCGGGTTCTGATCCGGATCCTGTAGAAAACATATAAGACTACACATATCAAACAATCAAGTACTGTTAAAATTAATGTACGAAAAACAAGTAAATATAACAGTTTCTATTACCTGGCAATTTTGTGGCTGCAGTTGAGCCCCGATATCTGAATAAGAACATCATTATTTGGGTCAGGACACAAACAGTTATTTAAACATACATTTTACGCTGTGTTACCATACAGACATTTGGTGGTTTTCTCACAATTTATCATCTAAAATCTGACACATGCACCTTTTAGAAAATGTTTATGGTCCTCCATTGTACCTGTGTTGTGTGTTTTTGCATCTCGTCTGATCTTGAGGACCAGGATGATGATGACTATCAGAAGGACAGCAGTCACAACACCCAGGATCACAACCAGGGGAAGGAGGTACATGGTTCCATCATCATCCTCTCCTAGGTTTATGTCATCACCCTCTGCTACAGGACCGATAGTTCCATTACACTCTCCTAATACATGAAATGTAATTAAATCAGTCTGTGACAGAGCAAAACATGTTGCGTTTTTGATTGTTTTTTATAATATGGCTTTGAATCTGCATGAGGAAGAAAGAGAAACTCACTACCTTAAGACAACTCTAGTATTTCCTCACCTCCGTTGTGCCCCATAAAATTGAGATTAGTAAGAATAAATAAGTATTTTTTCTTAATTAGAATTCTACAAAATATGGCCAGCAATGGTTTGCTTTTGTTTCATGATAACTCCTGATTAGCTTGATAAACATTTTCTAATGTATCAAAAGCCCCCCCCCAAAAATTGTTCAAAACTTATCTTGAATTTTTAGAACTGTTGCATTGACAAAGAGCATGTGGCTATGTGGATACAATCCACAGAAATACAGGCCACAGTCAGCTACTTCCAATTTTGTGATGTTGAGAAAGATAGTGGTCTTATTGCTGAACATTTCCAAATGGCTGCTTTGAAAACCATTGTGGAGATCAGGTGTTGAATTAAAGCCATACATAGACGAGATACACACAGGCTCTGATCCGTTGACTTGCTTAAACCAGGCTGTGTGTCCCACAACCGTTGTAACATTGGAGCACTGCAAGGTGATGGAATCCCCAATACGGACCTCCATAGTCTGAGACTGAGAATCCAACACAGAGACCAAAGCTGAAATACAGAGAACAAAGTCCTACGTTATTGACTATAATCGGTGATATCACATGTACATGTTAGAAAAAAGTGGTGCACTAAACGTTATCATGCAATGCACTCTGATCTGCTCATCTTTGGTTCTAGGGCGGATGATACAATCCATTTTATTCTCGATGTTAATTAACAGTAGCTTACTTACTCAATCCATAGAGCAGTAGAGCTTGTAGGAAGGTTTTGGCCATTCTGTTTGTAGATCTATTCTGCTCTGTCTGGCTGAGAATCAAAAAACACCTCTTAATTCACCCTGAGATCACAGTCAAAATGTAGCTCATTGGTAGGGGGCGTAGTAGTTGGTATTGGACCACAATGTCTATTTACAGGAAGCAGAAGTGACACTCTTACATAAAGTGCATTAACAAAGTATTAAGACCCTTTCACTTTTTCCACATTTTATTACATTATAGCCTTATTCTAAAATTGATTATTCATTCTTTCCCCTCATCAATCTACACACAATACCCCATAATGACAAAGCAAAAACTGTTTTTTTTACATTTTTGCAAATGTATTTATAATTTAAAACAGAAATACCTAATTTACATAAGTATTCAGACCCCTTGCTATCAGACTCGAAATTGAGCTCAGGTGCATCCTGTTTCCACTGATCATCCTTGAGATGTTTCTACAACTTGATTGGAGTCAACCTTCAAATCAAATCAAATTGTATTGGTCACATACACATGGTTAGCAAATGTTAATGCAAGTGTAGCGAAATGCTTGTGCTTTAGTTCTGACAGTGCAGTAATATCTAACAAGTAATCTAACAATTCCCCAACAACAGCCAAATACACACAAATGTAAAGGGGTGAATGAGAATATGTACATGTAAGTATATGGATGAGCGATGGCCGAGCGGCATAAGCAAGGTGCAATAGATGGTGTAAAATACAGTATATACATATGACATGAGTAATGTAAGATATGTAAACATTATTAAAGTGGCATTATTTAAAGTGGCATTGTTTAAACTGACTAGTGATCCAATTATTAAAGTGTCCAGTGATTGGGTCTCAATGTAGGCAGCAGCCTCTCTGAGTTAGCGATTGCTGTTTAGCAGTCTGATGGCCTTGAGATAGAAGCTGGTTTTCAATCTCTTGGTCCCAGCTTTGATTCACCTGTACTGACCTCGCCTTCTGGATGATAGCGATGTGAACAGGTAGTGGCTCGGGTGGTTGAGGTCCTTGATGATGTTTTTGGCCTTCCTTTGAGATCGGGTGCTGTAGTTGTCATGGAGGGCAGGTATTTTGCCCCCGGTGATGCATTGTGCAGACCGCACCACCCTCTGGAGAGCCTTGCTGTTGAGGGCGGTGCAGTTGCCGACAAGGATACAGCCCGACAAGGATGCTCTCGATTGTGCATCTGTAAGAGTTTTGGTTGACAAGCCAAATTTCTTCAGCCTCCTGAGGTTCACCAACACATCTATTGGTCAGGGGGTGTTTCCAAGGGTATGGAAGTCGGCCATAATAACGGCCATATTTAAATCGGGTGACCCTGCTGACGTGAGTAACTACAGGCCCATTAGTATACTACCTGTGGTGTCGAAGGTTGTTGAAAAGTGTGTAGCAGAACAACTCAACAACAGCCTCTTCACATTACACTCCATGCAGTTTGGCTTCAGAGCGAAATACTCCCCAGAAACGGCCAACTGCTTTCTTCTGGAAAATGTAAAGTCCAAGATGGACAAAGGGGGCGTTGTTGGGGCTGTGTTTCTTGACCCAAGGAAAGCTTTTTATACTGTTAACCATGAGGTTCTCATCACAAAATTGTCCAAGTTCAACTTTTCCCCCGATGCCTTGAGATGGATGAAATCATACCTTGAAGGCAGAACTCAGTGTGTCAGAGTGAGCAATGAGCTGTCGCCTACTCTTAGCTATGATGTGGGTGTGCCCCAAGGGCCAATACTGGGGCCCCTCCTGTTCAGCCTGTACATTAATGATCTGCCTTCTGTCTGTACTGGGTCTGAAGTTCAAATGTATGCAGATGACACAGTGATATATGTGAATGCAAAGAGCAAACAACAAGCTGCACAAGAACTCACTACTGTAATGGTCCAGGTTACAAAGTGGCTCAGTGACTCGTGTTTGCATCGAAATGTGAAAAAAACTGTCTGCATGTTCTTCACAAAGAGGGCAACAGATGCTACTGAGCCAGATGTCTATGTGTCAGGGGAGAAGCTCCAGGTGCTATCTGATTTTAAGTACCTTGGAATCATACTTGATTCCAAGCTCTCTTTTAAAAAGCAGGTGAAAAAGGTAATTCAAATTACCAAATTCAACCTAGCTAATTTCCGATTCATACGAAACTGTTTGACTACAGAGGTAGCAAAACTGTACTTCAAATCTATGATACTCCCCCACTTAACATACTGCTTGACTCTTTGGGCCCAAGCTTGTGGTACAACATTAAAACCCATTCAGTCTGTCTACAAACAGGCTCTCAAAGTGCTTGTTAGGAAGCCCAATAGCCATCATCACTGTTACATCCTCAGAAAGCATGAGCTCCTGAATTGGGAAAATCGTGTGCAATACACAGACGTATGTCTTGTATTCAAGATCCTAAATGGCCTGGCTCCCCCTCCACTCAGTACTTTTGTTAAACATAAAACCCAACATATGGCAGCAGATCCACAAGGTCTGCCATGAGAGGTGACTGTATAGTTCCTTTAAGGAAAAGCACATTTAGTCAATCTGCTTTCTCTGTGAGAGCTTCCCATGTCTGGAATACACTGCCATCAGACACACATAACTGCACCACCTATCACACTTTCACAAAAAATATTAAGACATGGCTAAAGGTCAATCAGATTTGTGAACATAATCCCTAGCTGGGTATTGCCGCTTTCCATGTTGTCTGTTTGTATCTTGTGAGGTGTGTAAACACTGTTGCTTTTATGGATTTTGTCTTGTTGCTTTTTGTGCTATGCATGCTGTCTTGCTTGTCCTATGTTGCTCTGCATGTGCTCACTGCTCATTGATTGTATGTATTGTAATTGTTTTTAATAACCTGCCCAGGGACTGCGGTTGAAAATTAGCCGGCTGGCTAAAACCGGCATTTTTACAGAAACGTTGATTAATGTGCACTGTCAATGTAAAAATAAAAATAAACTCAAACTCATACTCAAACTCAAGAGGCGCTGTTGCGCCACTGTCTGTGTGGGTGGACAATTTCAGTTTGTCTTAGATGTGTACGCCGAGGAACTTAAAACTTTCCACCTTCTCCACTGCTGTCCCTTCGATGTGGATAGGGGGTACTCTATTTCCTGAAGTCCACGATCATCTCCTTTGTTTTGTTGATGTTGAGTGAGAGGTTGTTTTCCTGACACCACACTCCGAGTGCCCTCACCTCCTCCCTGTAGGCTGTCTCGTCGTTGTTTGGTGATCAAGCCCACTACTGTTGTGTCATCTTCAAACTTGATGATTGAGTTGGAGGCGTGCATGGCCACGCAGTCGCGGGTGAACAGGGAGTACAGGAGAGGGCTGAGCACGCACCCTTGTGGGGCCCCAGTGTTGAGGGTCAGCGAAGTGGAGATGTTGTTTCCTACCTTCACCACATGGGGTGGCCCATCAGAAAGTCCAGGACCCAATTGCACAGGGCGGGCTTGGGACCCAGGGCCTCCAGCTTGATGATGAGCTTGGAGGGTACTATGGTGTTGAATGCTGAGCTGTAGTCAATGAACAACATGTAATAGTTTTGTCCAGATGGGTTAGGGAAGTGTGCAATGTGTAGTGATTGCGTCATCTGTGGACCTGTTGGGGCGGTATGCAAACTGAAGTGGGTCTAGGGTGGCCGGTAAGGTGGAGGTAATATGATCCTTGACTAATCTCTCAAAGCATTTCATGATGACAGAAGTGAGTGCTGCGGGGCGGTAGTCATCTTTGCCTTCTTGGGTACAGGAACAATGGTAGCCATCTTGAAGCATGTGGGGACAACAGACTGGGATAGGATGCTTTACTGTTGGCATGACACAGAACTGATGGTAGCGCTCACCTTGTCTTCTCCAGGCAAGCTTTTATCCAAAAGCCCTTCTTGACACCAGGCCATCCTATAAAAGTCTTCGCCTCACTGTGCGTGCACATGCACTCACACCTGCCGTCTGCCATTCCTGAGCAAGCTCTGTACTGGTGGTGCCCCGATCCCGCAGCTGAATCATCTTTAGGAGACGGTCCTGGCGCTTGCTGGACTTTCTTGGGCGCCATGAAGCCTTCTTCACAACAATTGAACCGCTCTCCTTGAAGTTCTTGATGATCCGATAAATGGTTGATTTAGGTGCAATCTTACTGGCAGCAATATCCTTGCCTGTGAAGCCCTTTTTCTGCAAAGCAATGAGGACGGCACGTGTTTCCTTGCAGGTAACCATGATTGACAGAGGAAGAACAATGATTCCAAGCACCACCCTCCTTTTGAAGCTTCCAGTCTGTTATTTGAACTCAATCAGCATGACAGAGTGATCTCCAGCCTTGTCCTCGTCAACACTCACACCTGTGTTAACGAGAGAATCACTGACATGATGTCAGCTGGTCCTTTTGTGTCAGGGCTGAAATGCAGTGGGAATGTTTTGGGGGATTCAGATCACTCTTCATGACATTCTGGAGTATATGCAAATTGCCATCATACAAACTGAGGCAGCAGACTGTGAAAATTGATATTTGTGTAATTCTCAAAACTTTTATTCGGGAACGGTGAGCGATGTGCACGTCTACGGAGCCTGACCAGGAGGCCGCTCTTTCTGCCCCTTCTCCGGCACCGTTGTTTTGGGTTGGCTACTGGGATTACATCCATTGTCCTGGGTGGTGGTCAGAACAGAGGATCCGCTTCGGGAAAGTCGTATTTCTGGTCATAATGTTGGCAAGTTGACGTTGCTTTTATATCTAATAGTTCTTCCCGGCTGTATGTAATAAGACTTAAGATTTCCTGGGGTAACAATTTAAGAAATAATACATGAAAAAACAAAATCCTGCATAGTTTCCAAGAACTCGAAGCGAGGAGACCATCTTTGTCAGCGGCATTTTGATGGCTTGCGGTAAATTCAATTGATTGGACATGATTTGGAAAGGCACACACCTGTCTATATAAGGTAGACAGTTGACAGTGCATGTCAGAGCAAAAACCAAGCCATGAAGTCAAAGAAATTGTCCGTAGAGCTCCGAGACAGTATTGTGTCGATGCACAGATCAGGGAAAGGGTACCAAAAAATGTATGCAGCATTGAAAGTGCCCGAGAACACAATCGCCTCCATCATTCTTAAATGGAAGAAGTTTGGAACCACCAAGACTTTTCCTATAGCTGGGCCTTGGTCAGGGAGGTGACTAAGAACCCGATGGTCACTCTGACAGAGCTCCAGTGTTCCTTCCAGAAGGACAACCATCTCTGCAGCACCCCACCAATCAGGTCTTTATGGTAGAGTGGCCAGACGGAAACCACTCCTCAATAAAAGGCACATGACAGCCCGCTTGGAGTTTGCCAAAAGGCACCTAAAGGACTCTCAGTCCATGAGAAACAAGATTGCCTGGTCTGATGAAACCAAGATTGAACTCTAAGGCCTGAATGCCAAGCGTCACTGCTCCAGAGCACTCAGGACCACAAACTGGGGTGAACATTAACCTTCCAACGGGACAACGACAAGAACGTGAGAAACTCCCCAAATACAGGTGTGCCAAACTTGTAGCGTCATACCCAAGAAGAGGCTGTAATCGCTGCCAAAGGTGCTTCAACAATGTACTGAGTAAAGGGTCTGATTACTTATGTAAATGTGATATTTCAGTTAATTTTTTATAAATGTGCAAAAATGTCTTAAAACATGTTTTTTCTTTGTCTTCATGGGGTATTGTAAAACAATTTAATCCATTTTAGAATAAGGCTGTAATGTAACAATATGTGGAAAAAGTCAAGAGGTCTGAATACTTTCCGAATGCATTGTATGTTTTATGTGGAGTTTTAAAAGCAGATGTGTATATGTGAAATCAGTGGAGATAAAGTAAAAAAAAACACGTGTTTTGGAAGGTGTTTGCTTTGGCTGAGTTCATGTGTGACCACAAAGCTGCTGGTAGTGCTTTATTTGGATAGTCCCCTACAGAAGGTTTATAGATGTTCAACTAACTATCCACAAATCCTAACCCTAATTCTATCCCTAACCCTAACACTAATTCTAATTTTAACCTAGCACTAATCCTGATCTAGGATTAGTGGATAGTTAGCCCTAACCTTAACCCAGCCTTAGTCTAACCCTAACACTAATCCAGCCTACAAAGGTAGACAGGTATTTTCAGAGACAGGCCTCTTGTCTCATGATCAGAGCCTTCAGATAAGTCTGGGTCTCAGAGCTACTAACCAATAATATCAGGCCATCACTGGCTCCAGCCTTGTAGTCAGTTCCTGTCACCTCACACTGTGGTTGAGGCACCTTTTACTTTTATAATGTCAATTAGACCATGAAGAACAAACTGCAAGAAAGGGGTGACACCTACATTATACTGCCCTAGAAAGGCAAAGTGCAGTATATAAACTCAGCAAAGTCAATTAGACCATGAAGAACAAACTGCAAGAAAGGGGTGACACCTACTCAGCAAAAATAGAAATGTCCCTTTTTCAGGACCCTTCTTTCAAAGATAATTCCTAAAAATCCAAATAACTTCACAGATCTTCATTGTAAAGGGTTTAAACACTGTTTCCCATGCTTGTTCAATGAACCATAAACAATTAAAGAACATGCACCTGTGGAACGGTCGTTACGACACTTACAGCTTACAGACGGTAGGCAATTAAGGTCACAGTTATGAAAACACCAAAGAGGCCTTTCTACTGAAAACACCCAAAGAAAGATGCCCAGGGTCCCTGCTCATCTGCGTGAACGTGCCTTAGGCATGCTGCAAGGAGGCATGAGGACTGCAGATGTGGCCAGGGCAATAAATTGCAACGTCCGTACTGTGAGACTCCTAAGACATCACTACAGGGAGACAGGACGGACAGCTAATCATCCCCGCAGTGGCAGACCATGTGTAACAACACCTGCACAGAATTGGTACATCCGAACATCACACCTGCGGGACCGTTACAGGATGGCAACATCAACTGCCCGAGTTACACTAGGAACGCACAATCCGTCCATCAGTGCTCAGACTGTCCGCAATAGGCTGAGAGAGGCTGGACTGAGGGCTTGTAGGCCTGTTGTAAGGCAGGTCCTCACCAGACATCACCGGCAACAACGTCGCCTATGGGCACAAACCCACCATCGCTGGACCAGACAGGACTGTCAAAAAGTGCTCTGTTCGTCCCCTCGTGTACTTTGTATTTATCGTCTTTTTTGTATATATTTCAAATTTATTTTCAATCTCTTTTCCATTTTTTTTATTAAATATACCTTCCGGTAACCTGCCTCACCCATTGTGTTATCTAACCGCTATTTTTTTTGTCTTTTTTTAGACTGAATTCCATTGGGAGCTAGCGAGCTAACCAGCTACTAGCTATTCAGTCACTGTTAGCCACCTCTAGCGGCCTTTAACCTACTGCACAGACACCAGCCTTTTTTAGCCCGGATAATACTTGCCAGCCTACCACCATCGGACTGTTTCTCTACCACAACGCCGGATCCCTGCCGTAAACCCTGGACCACTACACCTGATCTCCTCAGCTAGCTAGCTGCTCCAGTTATCCGCGAGCCAGGCGCATCTCCCGGCTAGCAACAACAATACCTCTCTCACCATCTGGCTTGGATTCCTCTCGACACGACGCCCCGTCGTACCACCTCGACTGGTCTGCCGATGATTACTCCATCCGCTCTGCCTGCAACCGGCCTCCGTCGGAGCAGACGGTTCTACCAACCCCGGCCTGCTAACTCTTAACTTTAAACGCCGTGTCTCCTGCGTGCCGGCGTAGTAACGACTACCTTGCGGCTTCCCTGTCCCATCTATTGCTGTTCATTGGACCCTATGATCACTCGGCTACATAGCTGATGCCTGCAGGACTATTCATTAATCACGGTACTCCATTCTCTTTATTTTTATTTATTTATTTTATTTATCTGTCGGCCCCAGCCGCGTACTCAGGCCCTGTCTGTTGCTAACCAACCCTCTGCCCATTCATCGCCAGTTTTACCTGTTGTTGTTGTCTTAGCTGACTAGCCGTTGCAGTCTTACCCGTTGTTGTCCTAGCTAGCTTTCCCAACCAACACCTGTGTTTGCTTTATGCCTTGCTTTATGTCTCTCTCAAGTGTCAATATGCCCTGTTTACTGTTGTTTAGGATAGTTATCATTGTTTTAGTTTACAGTGGAGCCCCTAGGCCCACTCTACATGCCTCAGATACCTCCTTTGTCCCATCTCCCACATATGCGGTGACCTCACCCAGTATTACCAGCACCTCCAGAGATGCAACCACTCTTATCATCACTCGGTGCCTGGTACTACCTCCACTATACTCTCACTCTGCCATACCCCTGTCTGCACATTATACCCTGAATCTATTCTACCACGCCCAGAAATCTGCTCCTTTTATTCTCTGTTCCCAACGCACTAGACGTCCTGTTCTGATAGCCTTTAGCTGTACCCTCATCCTGCTCCTCCTCAGGTGATGTGGAGGTAAACCCAGGCCCTGTAGCCCCCAGCACCACACCTATTCCCAGGCCCCAGGCACCCTCTTTTGTTGACTTCTGTAACCGTAAAAGCCTCGGTTTCATGCATGTTAACATCAGAAGCCTCCTCCCTAAGTTTGTTTTACTCACTGCTTTAGCACACTCCGCCAACCCTGATGTCCTGGCCGTGTGTCTGAATCCTGGCTTGGGAAGGCCACCAAAAATTCTGAGATTTCCATACCCAACTACAACATTTTCCGCCAAGATAGAACTGCCAAAGGGGGAGGAGTTGCAATCTATTGCAGAGATAGCCTGCAAACTGCCCAAACAGTTCGAACTTCTAATTCAAAAAATGTATCTCTCCAGAAATAAGTCTCTCACTGTTGCCGCCTGCTATAGACCCCCCTCAGCTCCCAGCTGTGCCCTGGACACCATATGTGAATTGATTGCCCCCCATCTATCTTCAGAGTTCGTTCTGTTAGGTGACCTAAACTGGGATATGCTTAACACCCCGGCAGTCCTACAATCTAAGCTAGATGCCCTCAATCTCACACAAATCATCAAGGAACCCACCAGGTACAATCCTAAATCTGTAAACATGGGCACCCTCATAGACATTATCCTGACCAACTTGCCCTCCAAATACACCTCTGCTGTTTTCAATCAGGATCTCAGCGACCACTGCCTCATTGCCTGCATCCGCTATGGGCCCGCGGTCAAACGACCACCCCTTATCACTGTCAAACGTTCCCTAAAACACTTTTGCGAGCAGGCCTTTCTAATCGACCTGGCCCTGGTATCCTGGAAGGATATTGACCTCATTCCGTCAGTCGAGGATGCCTGGTCGTTCTTTAAAAGCAACTTCCTCACCATCTTAAATAAGCATAAGAACAGATACAGCCCTTGGTTCACTCCAGACCTGACTGCCCTTGACCAGCACAAGAACATCCTGTGGCGGAATGCTATTGCATCGAATAGTCCCCGCGATATGCAACTGTTGAGGGAAGTCAGGAACCAATACACTCAATCAGTCAGGAAAGCAAAGGCTAGCTTTTTCAAACAGAAATTTGCATCCTGTAGCTCTAACTCCAAAAAGTTTTGGGACACTGTCAAGTCCATGGAGAACAATAGCACCTCCTCCCAGCTGCCCACTGCACTGAGGCTAGGTAACACGGTCACCACCGACAAATCCAAGATAATCGAAAATTTCAACAAGCATTTCTCTACGGCTGGCCATGCTTTCCTCCTGGCTACCCCAACCCCGGCCATCAGCTACTTGTCCAAGCCTTCCCAGCTTCTCCTTTACCAAAATCCAGATAGCAGATGTTCTGAAAGAGCTGCAAAATCTGGACCCATACAAATCAGCTGGACTAGATAATCTGGACCCTCTCTTTTTAAAACTATCTGCTGCCATTGTTGCAACTCCTATTACCAGTCTGCTCAACCTCTCTTTGGTGTCGTCCAAGATTCCAAAAGATTGGAAAGCTGCCGCGGTCATCCCTCTCTTCAAAGGGGGTGACACCCTAGACCCACATTGCTATAGACCTATATCAATCCTGCCCTGCCTCTCTAAAGTCTTTGAAAGCCTACTTAATAAACAGATCATTGACCACTTCGAATCCCACCGTACCTTCTCCGCTGTGCAATCCGGTTTCAGAGCTGGTCACGGATGCACCTCAGCCACGCTCAAGGTACTAAACGATATCATAACTGCCATCGATAAGAGACATTACTGTGCAGCCATATTCATTGACCTGGCCAAGGCTTTTTGACTCTGTCAATCACCAAATCCTTATCGGCAGACTCAACAGCCTTGGTTTCTCTAATGATTGCCTCGCCTGGTTCACCAACTACTTTGCCGACAGAGTTCAGTGTGTTAAATCGGAGGGCCTGTTGTCCGGGCTACTGGCAGTCTCTATGGGGGTGCCACAGGGTTCAATTCTTGGGCCGACTCTCTTCTCTGTATACATCAATGATGTCGCTCTTGCTGTTGGTGATTCTCTGATCCACCTCTATGCAGACAACACCATTCTGTATACATCTGGCCTTTCTTTGGACACTGTGATAACAAACCTCTAAACGAGCTTCAATGCCATACAGCACTCCTTCCGTGGCCTCCAACTGCTCTTAAACGCTAGTAAAACCAAATGCATGCTTTTCAACCGTTCGCTGCCTGCACCCGCCCGCCCGACTAGCATCACTACCCTGGACGGCTCCGGCTTCCTTCACTCATGCTGCCAAACTTGCACTAGTAAAACTGACTATCCTACAGATCCTCGACTTCGGCGATGTCATCTACAAAACAGCTTCCAATACTCTACTCAGCAAACTGGATGCAGTCTATCACAGTGCCATCCACTTTGTCACCAAAGCCCCTTATACCACCCACCACTGCGACCTGTATGCTCTAGTTGGCTGGCCCTCGCTACATACTCATCGCCAGGCCCACTGGCTCCAGGTCATCTACAAGTCCCTGCTAGGTAAAACCCCGCCTTATCTCAGCTCGCTGGTAACCATAGCAGCACCCACCCGTAGCACTCGCTCCAGCAGGTATATCTCACTGGTCACCCCCAAAGCCAATTCCTCTTTTGGCCGCCTTTCCTTCCAGTTCTCTGCTGCCGATGACTGGAACAAACTACAAAAATCGTTGAAACTGGTGACACTTATCTCCCTCACTAGTTTTAAGCACCAGCTGTCAGAGCAGCTCACAGATCACTGCACCTGTACATAGCCCAACCAACTACCTCATCCCCTACCGTAGTCATTTATTTATCTTGCTCCTTTGCACCCCAGTATTTTTACTTTGCACATTCATCTACTGCACATTTACCATTCCAGTGTTAAATTGCTATACTGTAGTTACTTTGCCACTGTGGCCTATTTATTGCCTTATGTTCCTTATCCTACCTCATTTGCACACATTGTATATATATTCGTTTTTTTCCCTACTGTATTATTGACTGAGTGTTTGTTTACTCCTATGTGTAACTATGTGTTGTTGTATGTGTTGAACTGCTTTGCTTTATCTTGGCCAGGTCGCAGTTGTAAATGAGAACTTGTTCTCAACTGGCACACCTGGTTAAATAAAGGTGAAAAATAAAAATAAAATAAAAGAGTCGTAGTTTTGTCTCACCAGGGGTGAAGGAATGAGCGTTACACAGCAATTTTGGTACTTCATGATATATTCTGATTGACTAATTACCACATTAATCAGATATTACATCTTACCATTTCAACAGTTCAAAGATGTTTAACCAAATTTGCAGTTACTGCACTTTGCCTTTGTTGAGCAGTATGCAGGACCTATTTTACACGTTTCAGTCAAGCTCTGACACAGCAACATACTATGGTTGAAGCCTATACATGATGGACTCATGAGGTGCAGTAAATATTACAAATCTATTTCATTTAATTTTAATATGTGATTAATTCATGTACATATTTTTTATTTATTTTTCGTTTTACCTTTATTTAACCAGGTAGGCTAGTTGAGAACAAGTTCTCATTTACAGCTGCTACCTGGCCAAGACAAAGCACAGCCGTTTGATACATACAACATCAAAGAGTTACACATGGAATACACAGACATACAGCCAATAATACAGTAGAAAAATGAAAAAATAAAATATATAAGTCTATATACAGTGAGTGCAAATGAGGTAAGATAAGGGAGGTAGGGCAACACATAGGCCATGGTGGGGAGGTAATTACAATATAGCAATTAAACACTGGAATGGTAGATGTGCAGAAGATAAATGTGCAAGTTACTGGGGTGCAAAGGAGCAAGATAAATAAATAAATACAGTATGGGGATAAGGTAGTAGGATGGTCTGTTTACAGATGGGCTATGTGCAGGTGCAGAGATCTGTGAGCTGCACTGACAGCTGGTGCTTAAACCAGGTGATGTCTCCACATGTGTGGGAGGTGGGACTAAAGTGTTAACTAAGGCAGATTGAGCAGGGCTAGAGGCTCTACAGTGAAATAAGGCAATAATTACTAACCAAAACAGCAATGGACAAGGCATATTGACGTTATCGAGAGGCATGCGCAGCCGAATGGTCATAGGAGTCCAGTGTGTGGCTTCAGGCAGCTAGCAGGGGGGGGCTAATAGCTAGCAGAAGGGCCTTGGTGGGACGTCTTGACAGGAGGATGTCTGTTTTGGCCCCCTCGTGTTGTTCCGTCGGCATACGGAGAGCAGGGCTCCGTGTGGTAAACCAGGCCAATTGGCAAAGTAGGTATAGTGGCCAAAGAATTTGTTGGATGGGCCTCTTAAACTAACAGTCCGATGTGCTCTGGACAGCTAGCAGGCCGCGGCTAGCATGCTATCAGGTGGTCATATGGGGGATGTTGCGACCGCGGAGCCAGTTGAGAAAGAACCCCTCGGGCGAATCACGTCGGTGGTCCAGCCGTGATGGGTCGGCGGGGGTCCAGGCCAGTTGGAAAAATAGGTATTGAAGCCCAAGGAGTGGCTGATGGACCTCTACGGCTAGCCGGGAGATGGCCTTGCAGATGGGCTTAACATGCTGGTTTCAGGCTAATTGGTTCTTGCTTCGGGACAAAGACGTTAGCCAGGAGTGGCCATCCGGGTAGCAGCTAGCTAGCTGTGATGACCCAGGTGAAAAAAAGGTTCAGGGCTTGCGGTAGGAATCTGGAGATGTGGAGAAAAATAAGTCTGATTTGCTTTGGTTTGAGTCGCGCTGTGTAGACTGGTGAGAGTCTGTGCTGGAGGTATCTGATGTCCGCTAGCAGTGGCTGGCTGACTACTAGCTAGTTAGCTGGCTAGCTTCTGTTCCGGCTTAGAAGACGAATCAGCAGGGTTCCGTGTGGTAAACCAGGCCAATTGGCAGAATAGGTATAGTGGCCAAAGAAATTGTCCGATAGGCCTCTTAAGCTAGCGGTCCAATGCGCTCTAGATAGCTAGATAGCTATAGTGCTGTGGCTAGCTAGTAGCCAGTTAGCTGGTAGCCAGTTAGCTTTTGATGGGGTTTCAGATCCGTACCATATTGGGTGAGGCGGGTTGCAGGAGAGTATATTCAGTATCATCAGTGTAAAGTGCCTTCTGAAAAAGGTTTTTTCCACATTTTGTGGTGTTACAGCCTGAATTTAAAATGGAATCAATTGAGATTTTGTTTCACTGGACTACACACATCACACCCCATACTATCAAAGTGGAATTATGTTTTTAGAAATGTTTAGAAATGTATT
Source organism: Brachymystax lenok tsinlingensis (assembly GCA_030435695.1). NCBI lineage: Eukaryota > Metazoa > Chordata > Actinopteri > Salmoniformes > Salmonidae > Brachymystax > Brachymystax lenok. Next base: position 9,978,682 of record CM059798.1, read on the forward strand.
AAAAAATAAAAGCTGAAATGTCTTGAGTCAGTAAGTATGTTATTCCTCTTGATATAGCAAGCCTTATTAAGATCAGGAGTAAAAATGTGCTTAGCAAGTTACATAATAAGTTGCATGGACTCACTCAGTGTGCAATAATGATTTTTTAATGACTACCTCATCTCTGTACCCTACACATACAAGTATCTGTAAGGTTCCTCAGTCGAACAGTGAATTTCAAACACAGATTCAACCAATGGGTAAAGAAAAGCAACATTGAATATCCCTTTGAGCATGGTGAAGTTATGAATTACACTTTGGATGGTGTATCAATACACCCAGTCACTACAAAGATATGTGTCCTTCCTAACTCAGTTGCCGGAGAGGAAGTAAACCGCTCAGGGAATTCACCCTGAGACCAATGGTGACTTTAAAACAGTTACAGTTTAATGGCAGTGATAAAAGAAAACTGAGGGTGGATCAACATTGTGGTTACTCCACAATACTAACCTAAATGACAGAATAAAAAGAAGGAAGCCTGTACAGATTAAAAATATTCCAAAACATGGATGTTTTTTAAATTGTATTTTACCTTTTTAATAAGTCACTAAAGTAAAACTACAAAATATATGGCAAAGAAATGTACTTTATGTCCTGAATACAAAGCATTATGTTTTGGGGAAATCCAATGCAACATATTGCTGAGTACCACTCTTCATATTTTCAAGCCTGGTGGTGACTGCATCATGTTATGGGTATGCTTGTCATCGGCAAGGACTAAGGAGTTTTTAGGATGAAAATAAACAGAATATAGTGAAGCACAGGCAAAATTATAGTGGACACTGGGAGACAAATTCCCCTTTTAGCAGGACAAGAAACTAAAACACAAGGCCAAATATACACTGTAATTGCTTACCAAGTGTTCCTAAGTGCCTAGTTACAGTTTTTACTTAAATCAAAGGTGTGCAAACCTCTTAGAGACTTACCCAGAAAGACTCACAGCTTTAATCACTGATTCTAACATGTATGGACTCAGGGGTGTGAATATGTAAGTAATTGAGATATTTCTATATTTAATTTTTCTATAAATTAGCAAAAATGTCAGAAAACCTTTTTTCACTTTGTCATTATGGGGTATTGTGTGTAGATAGGTGAGAAGAAAAATATATTTAATCCAGGCTGTAACACAACAAATATGGAATAAGTCAAGGGCTATGAATACTGTCTGATGGCACAAAAAAACATTTACAAACTTGTACGAATTTGATTATTCATGACTATTTCTTATTCATAACTTCAGAGTTCACTGTTCAAAGTAGGACTATGATAGAGTAGGCTGTCCTCAGCCAATCAGTCCTGGCCTGGGCCCAACACTCCAGCCATGTAAGAAAGCTAACCCACTGACGCTCACTGTAATTTGACAGACAGAACGACTAGTCTACAGATGAGGAAGATAATGACGAAACTGTCTTTCCAGCCTCTGTCATTTCTAGTAGGTAAGGCCAGGTACACTATATATACAAAAGTATGTGGGAAAAAAGTACAGATTACCTTCACAGGACAGAACATGTCCTACTTTTGTTTTCAAAACCTCCCACAATGACTCTCCCCACATCAAATCCATTTAACTCCTGAGAGTCCATTTCTTGCTCAAAGCCATGAGTGGGCCTGTGGCTGTGACGTTTAGCCTCCTGCTAAGGGTGTTCTGAAGACTCTGGCTGTAGTGTATATTTTTTCATTTTGAGTGTTAACATTGGTGTCCTCTTTAGCCTTGTCTACAAGGCTTGCTGCCACGAAATGTGCATTGGTTCAGGCATGAAACCTTTTTTTCTGAGGGGTCTTTGTTGTGTTTTTTTTTTTTTTTTTTACTTCTGAGGCATAGGATGTTGACCTACTGTACATTCCACCCACTCTTTTGCTAGTATAATCCTTCCAGTCGTTTCGAGACCCAAGCTCCCTACCTTTGCATGTTGTACAGCCCAACTTTGAATTCTGCATGACAAGCCAGGGGTTATACGTTTGCTTGTACTTGAACTGCAAATTGCACCTGCTCCGAGCACTTCGCCGGGGGATGCAATGCACCCCTCCCCCCAGATCTCCATCTCCCGCTGAGTCTGACTCGCTAGTAGGCCTACTAGCTAATGGAAGTGCCAGTGGGGATGCTGAACTTACAAGATTAACAGTGCTGCTAGCTAAGGCATCACCATCAGGAACAGGCAATTTGATTTAACGCGGATCGCTTTTATTAGAATGTCTACAGTGCAAATAGGAGGTACCAGATCTGGGCAAATAGGTGCCGGAACAAACAAAGTAAAATCTGAGAGGTGCCGGATCCCGTTCCGGCAGGATACAGCTCAAATTAAGATCTGACAATGCTCCCGTGCACAAAACGAGGTCCATACCAAAATGGTTTGTCAAGATCGGTGTGGAAGAACTTGACTGGCCTGCACAGAGCTTTGACCACAACACCATCGAACACCTTTGGGATGAATTGGTGCGACGACTGCGAGCCAGGCCTAATCGGCCCAACATCAGTGCCCGACATCACTAATGCTCTTGTGGCTGTATGGAAGCAAGTCCCTGCAGCAATGTTCCAACATTTAGGGGAAAGCCTTCCCAGAAGAATGGAGGCTGTTATAGCAGCAAAGGGGGGACCAACTCCATATTAATACCCATGATTTTGGAATGAACCCAGCTAGCACAGTGGATCTGGGCCGATACCCGCTGAGAGTCGGACTTGGCTGACATCATGTGACCCGAGTCTGGGATGCGGGGATTGAGCTCGGGCCGATTCCGGTGTGAGTTATCTGGCCCAAATGTAATACTTGGGGTTTGGGCCGATTACGGTGAGAGTTATCTGGCCCAAATGTATATATCTGGCCCAAATGTTATCTGGCCCAAATGCAGCAGTCTAAGTCACTGCCTCACAGTGCAAACTGCGTTTCCACAGATCCTGGTTTGAGACTCTTGCCAGCCGTGACCAGGAGACCCATGAGGTGATGCACAATTGGGAGGGTTTGGCTGGCTGGGATGTCCTTGTCCCATCGCGCTGTAGCGACTCTTGTGGCAGGCTAGGCGCATGCACAGTCTCCAGGCGTATGGTGTTTCCTCCGACACAACATATTTGTGAATGGGTATAATTTGTATGCATAATAGTTATATTTAAAATGACAAAATCTGGTAAATTTGTATACATTTATGTACATTTGCATCGGGGATTCTGGTAAGATGCCGGCAAAGTCGGCTGAATTCTGGTAGACGGAAACGGCCCGATGTATCTGGGCAGCCATTCATTTTGATTCCGGGCCGAGTCGACACCCGATTCCGGGCCGATTCAATCAATTCCGGCCCCCTGGAAGAGGGCCGCTTCTGGGCCGATTTCTCATTGCTAGCTGGGAAATGTTTGACGAGCAAGTGTCTACATACTTTTGGTAATGTAGTTTATATTGTGTGTTTATGGTGTTCGCCTTGTAACTATTATGGACTTGTTACAGTACATCCATGAACTATGATATGTGTATTCTTTATTACAGTTTTTTTCTGAATGCTTAAACACTAACAGTGATTCTTGAAGCACTATCCCTGAAACCATTAACACTTGTAGCCAATGCATTTACCAAGTGTGCCAAACTGAATGTACGTTCTCTGCTTTACACTCAGTTTGTAATTTTATAACAAATTTTTTGCAAAACTGTAAACACAACTCATTGCTTTACACCCAGTGTGCAATTTAAAACACACTTCTAGCAAAACTGTAAACATTGATCTCAACATTGCTACACTATTTCGCCAATTGCCTTTCCACAATGACACATGTGAAAACACTTTTAGATAATGAGTTCACTTACAAACCAGAGCTTGAGCACTATAAATAGGCCACAGATAAACATTTGGTTTGGACAACAATGGTGGCCAATATTGGACAGAGAGTAAGAGGGGGTGAGAACTAGAGGAGGACGAGGAGGAGGAAGAGGAGGACGAGGAGGACGATGATGATGATGAGGAGGAGGAGGACAAGGAAGAGGTGAAGTAGGACGGGGGAGAAGGAGAGAAAAGCAAAAGTGTTTTTAATTTATACTATCAGTGCGTAGTTGGTGCTTTGTGTTTTTATTCAAATTATGGTTTGTGTGTACTGTACTGACGCAAAAACAACATTTGTTAAAAGAGTTTGAAGAGTTTTGCATGAATTGTTTGCTTTTGCAAGAGATGTATAATGTTTTGATGGTTTGGTGTAAGGTTTTGTGGTTAGTGAGTAGAGTTTTGCAAAAATAGCCTATAGTTTCAAAGATAGTGCCTAAGCAATCAGAAAAAACTGTAATACAGGCCGTCATTGTAAATACGAACTTGTTCTTAACTGACTTGCCTAGTTAAATAAAGGTTAAATAAAAAAATACAAAGAAAATGAAAAACGTTTTTTTAAGCATTATCTCTTGCTGCTGTCATTCAGTCTGATGTTTGGAAGACCTTCATCCCTGGAAAAACAGTTAATTTAGAACGCTTCATTTCCGGAGTGCTTACCACAGTCTACAGCTACTGGTGTAAGATCACAGTTGAACATGTTAATGCTAAGTCTTTATGCTTCCTCCAACACAGTTACATTCTATTGGGAGTTTAATAACCTAGGATTGCTGCGGAGAGGAGCGGGAACCTTTTTGTGCGGACTATTTCAGATGCCATAGTGTCAGACGTGGGGATATAATACTGTAGTGAACGCGATTATGACACCACGAATTTCGGGAATGGCATATTTCTGATTCATGAGGGTAAGTATTTCAGAAGTTCAATTACGTGGCCTTGTCAGAATCTTTGTTTATGATAATCTTATAATGAATATTTAATTCAATTTTTTTATTCAGTAGAACCTTTCTGTTTTTATGTGCAATGAACGGTACAGATACCAGGACCCAGCATGTTGTTCAGCAGGCTGTGTCTGAGACAGTCCAGCCAAGAGACACTGTGACTCTGAACTGTACAATACACACTGAGACCTGTGCAGGAGAACACAGTGTCTATTGGTTCAGATATGGCTCAGGAGAATCCCATCCAGGAATCATTTACACCCATGGAGACAGGAGTGATCAGTGTGAGAAGAGCTCTGAGGCTGGGTCTCCTACACAGAGCTGTGTCTACAACCTCCCCAAGAGGAACCTCAGCCTCTCTGATGCCCAGATGAGAATCCTGGTCTTTCTCTCCATCATAAGAAAGGGAGTTCTCCTCTGCTGCCTCATAATTTGCATCCTCCTCTACAACACAAATAAATAGATAAAGCAAAGGACAAAGTCAATAGAGGGGAATATGTCTTCCTAGCATATATTACCTAGCATATTGCTTGTAAGTGTTTTGTATATGCTTTCCCCAAATCCCTGTGTATGCACCTATTGTAAGCATGAATAAATAGCATTGTAAACTGAAGTCATTATGTATTGAGTACATGGGTCAGAGGTGTGCTTTGTACACTTGTTGAATGCTTGAGAATGAAAATGGTCTTGTTGTTTTCTTTACACACTAATCTTATTGAGCTGCTGTGGTCTAGTGTTTTGACCAGATGAACAGATGAAGAGAGTTGTGAAAAGCAAATGTGTGGCTTTGATGCACTGAGTGGTGTGGTGAGAGCTGAATGCCAGACATCCTGTGGCCCAGGTTGCTCGTTTTCAATAGGGAGAGAATGACGCACAGTGGAAAGTTACTGTTGGTGTCCCTCAGCCCCAATCCCCCCACCATCCATAGCATCTGTTGGCAGGCACATTACGACTCTGGTGAAACATACTATTACTGGGATAAGACTAATCATTACTGAAAAAGAGAAAACAATAAGTAAATTGATAGTAAATATAAACGCATAGGTGCTAAGCATTCATTCATTTTATGGCACTTCAATAAGCGAGATACTCTCCTTCAGAGTGTAACACACAAAGGCCATTTCATCTCCCAGTGATAGTCTACGAGAGCCATGTAATTTTCACCTCAGCAGGTCTCACTCAACACTAAGCCGCTCCTTCCTGTCACAACAGGAAGTGATGTTTTTCTTACTGGCCACTCCTCTACACAAGGTCCCAATGTTTGAAATGACACAGCATCTCAGAATAGGTGCCTAAGGTCAGACCATATTAACAGCAACAGGAAATAGAACATTAGATTTATTGTGTATATTTAAAAAATTATTCATTACAGTGATTATTTTATTAGTGATAAAAACCTCTACTGACATATGCCTTAGCTTTATCTATTTCCTATTTCCTACTAGACGGCCAAGCTGCAAAGTCAAAAGGGTCTATGTCGTAAACATTTATGAAAACAAAACAGATTTCTGGTCTTAATTTAAAGTTATCCCATTTAAATTGGATAACTAGGCGGGTCTTTTGACTTTGCATCTTGGCCAGATAGTGACTACCCTATTTCCTGGTGTTGTAGATGATGATGAATATGGTCAGACAGCAGAGGAGAACTGCAGTTCCTATGATGGAGAGAAGGACCAGGATTCTGATCGGTGAAGAAAAGTCACCAGCACCTTCTCCATGATGCTTACAAGTGACCTTCTGTTCACCATACTCAACAGAATGTGGACATATATTATGTTCCCCTTTTCTCTCACAGTAACTTTCCATGCACAAAGTTCCTCCTCCCCATTAATTGACACATAACAAATACATTCATTATGCAGATAACAAATCAATAAGGTCTAATAGAACCCATAGTTCAATAGTTTTCTATCAAGCAATTCATGAATAGAAAAGAAGCTCACCCTCTCTAGACAACTCTGACATTTCATCGACCTTGTTGTGTCCTTTAGATCAAGATAGGTCAAATAATTTGTGTTTTTTCTCTCACAGTTTGGCCTGATTTTTATTGCTTTAAATGTGTGAAACAGTTTTCTTTTACATTTTCAGATTTCACACAAAAAGATGAGCATCTTGATGAAAAATAAAGACGAACTGTAATGTGTCTGTGTGATGCTGGTGTAGAGTCAGACGCAGGACAGCAGATATGAGTAATAATATCAATTTACTCAAAGAATAAACACAATACACAACAAAATATAGCCAAGCCCACAGTAACGGACCGCAATACAATAAACAAACACTCACAAACAAACATGGGGGAACAGAGGGATAAATAATGAACAAGTAATTGTGGGATTGAAACCAAGTGTGTAAAACATAGACAAAACCAATGAAAAATGAAAAGTGGATAGACGATGGCTAGAAAACCGGTGATGTCAACCGCCGAACGCCGCCCGAACAAGGAGAGGGACCGACTTCGGTGGAAGTTGTGACAGTACCCCACCATTGACGCGCGGCTCCAGCAGCTCGCCGACACCGGGCCTCGGGGACGACCCGGAGGACGAGGCGCAGGGCGATCCGGATGGAGACGATGGAACTCCTGCAGCAACGAAGGGTCCAGAACGTCCTCCACCGGCACCCAGCATCTCTCCTCCGGACCGTACCCCTCCCACTCCACGAGGTACTGAAGGCCCCTCCTCTGACGCCTCGAGTCCAGGATGGCTCAAACAGCATACGCCGAGGCTCCCTCGATGTCCAGGGGGCGGAAGAACCTCCCGCACCTCAGACTCCTGGAGTGCACCAGCCACCACCGGCCTGAGGAGAGACACATGGAATGAGGGATTAATGCGGTAATCTGGGGGAAGCTGTAACCTGTAGCAAACCTTGTTTAGTCTCCTCAGGACTTTGAATGGCCCCACAAACCGCGGACCCAGCTTCCGGCAGGGCAGGCGGAGGGGCAGGTTTCGGGTCGAGAGCCAGACCCGGTCCCCCAGTGCAAACATTTACATTGTACCCCCTCCATTTGTTTAGTACACTGCTGTTTATTATCTCTGCATAGTCACTTCACCCCTACCTACATGTACAAATGACCTCAACTCACCTGTACCCCTGCACATTGACTCAGTACCGGTACCCCCTGATACAACGGTTCCAGCATACACAGTCTGGTTTAATTGGTACTTCCGGCGCCGACAGAGATGGCAGCCTCGCTTCATGTTCTCAGGAAACCATGCAGTATTTTGTTTTTTTATGTATTACTTCTTACATTGTTACCCCGGGAAATATTACGTTTTATTACATACAACCGGGAGGAACTATTGGATATAAGAGCAACGTCAACTTACCAACATTACGACCAGGAATACGACTTTCCCAAAGAGGATTCTCGGTTTGCTAACCCAAACACAACAACAGACTGGATAGCACGTGGCTACTCAAAACAACGGCGGCACCGGAGAAGAGGGAAACGCGCCGGTCTTTTGGTCAAGCTACGTCGACGGGCGCATCGTGCACCTCTACCGAGTATTTTAATCGCCAATGTACAGTCTCTTGACAACAAAGTATACGAAATCCGATCGAGGGTTGCCTTTCAGAGTGACATCCGAGACTGCAACGTTCTTTGCTTCACGGAAACATGGCTCACTCAGGACACGTTATCAGAGTCGGTACAGCCACCTGGTTTCTCCACGCATCGCGCCGACAGAAACAAACTTCTATCTGGTAAGAAGAAGGGTGGGGTGTGTGTCTTATGATTAACGAGGCGTGGTGTGATCATAACAACATACAGGAACTCAAGTCCTTTTGTTCACCTGACATAGAATTCATTACAATCAAATGCAGACCGCATTATCTACCAAGAGAATTCTCCTCGATTATAATCACAGCCGTGTACATCCCCCCTCAAGCTGATACATCGACGGCACTGAAAGAAATTCATCGGACTCTATGTAAACTGGAAACCACATATCCTGAGGCTGCATTTATTGTGGCTGGGGATTTTAATAAGGCTAATTTAAGAACAAGGCTCCTGAAATTTTACCAGCATATCGAATGTGCCACCCGGGCTGGTAAAATCCTGGATCACTGTTATTCCAACTTCCGTGATGCATACAAGGCTATTCTCCGCCCTCCTTTCGGCAAGTCTGACCATGACTCCATTTTGTTGCTCCCAGCCTACAAACAGAAACTAAAACAGGAAACGCCCGTTCTCAGGTCTGTTCAACGCTGGTCCGACCAATCTGATTCCATGCTGCAAGATTGCTTGAGCACGTGGACTGGGATATGTTCGGATAGCATCTGACAACAACATTGATGTATATGCTGATTCGGTGGCGAGTTTATTAGCAAGTGCATTGGTGATGTTGTACCCATAGCAAATATTAAAACCTTCCCCAACCAGAAACCGTGGATTGATGGCAGCATTCGCGCAAAAACTGAAAGCGCGAACCACTGCTTTTAACCAGGGTAAGGCTACGGAAACATGACTGAATACAAACAGTGTAGCTATTCCCTCCGCAAGAGCAATCAAACAAGCTAAGCGTCAATATAGAGACAAAGTAGAGTCACAATTCAACGGCTCAGACACAAGAGGAATGTGGCAGGGTCTACAGTCAATCACGGACTACAAAAAGAAAACCAGCCCCGTCGCGGACCATGACGTCCTGCTCCCAGACAAACTAAACAACTTCTTTGCTCGCTTTGAGGACAATACAGTGCCACCGACACGGCCTGCTACCAAAACCTGCAGGCTCACCTTCACCGCAGCCAATGTGAAAAACATTTAAAGGTGTTAACCCTCGCAAGGCTGCCGGCCCAGATGGCATCCCTGGCCGTGTCCTCAGAGCATGCGCAGACCAGCTGGCTGGTGTGTTCACGGACATATTCAATCAGTCCCTATCCCAGTCTGCTGTTCCCACATGCTTCAAGAGGGCCACCATTGTTCCTGTTCCCAAGAAAGCTAAGGTGACTGAGCTAAATGACTATCGCCCTGTAGCACTCACTTCCGTCATCATGAAGTGCTTTGAGAGATTAGTCAAGGATCATATCACCTCCATCCTGCCAGACACCCTGGACCCACTCCAATTTGCTTACCGTCCCAATAGGTCCACAGGCAGCGCCAATCGCAATCACACTGCATACTGCCCTAACCCATCTGGACAAGAGGAATACTTATGTAAGAATGCTGTTCATCGACTACAGCTCAGCATTTAACACCATAGTTCCCTCCAAGCTCGTCATTAAGCTCGAGACCCTGGGTCTCGACCCAGCCCTGTGCAACTGGGTCCTGGACTTCCTGACGGGCCGGTCCCAGGTGGTGAGGGTAGAAACAACATCTCCACTCCGCTGATCCTCAACACTGGGGCCCCACAAGGGTGCGTTCTCAGCCCTCTCCTGTACTCCCTGTTTACCCATGACTGCGTGGCCAAGCACGCATCCAACTCAATCATCAAGTTTGCTGACGACACTACAGTGGTAGGCTTGATTACCAACAATGACGAGGCGGCCTACAGAGAAGAGGTGAGGGCCCTCGGAGTGTGGTGTCAGGAAAATAACCTCTCACTCAATGTCAGCAAAACAAAGGAGATGATCGTGGACTTCAGGAAACAGGAGAGGGAGCACCCCTATCCACATCGAGGGGACAGTAGTGGAGAGGGTGGAAAGTTTTAAGTTCCTCGGTGTACACATCACGGACAAACTGAATTGGTCCACCCACACAGACAGCGTGGTGAAGAAGGCGCAACAGCGCCTCTTCAACCTCAGGAGGCTGAAGAAATTCGGCTTGTCACCAAAATCACTCACAAACTTTTACAGATGCACAATTGAGAGCATCCTGTCGGGCTGTATCACCGCCTGGTACGGCAACTGCTCCACCCACAACCGTAAGGCTCTCCAGAGGGTAGTGAGGACTGCACAGCGCATCACCGGGGGAAACCTACCTGCCCTCCAGGACACCTACACCACCCGATGTCACAGAAAGGCCAAAAGATCATCAAGGACAACAACCACCCGAGCCACTGCCTGTTCACCCCGCTATCATCCAGAAGGCGAGGTCAGTACAGGTGCATCAAAGCTGGGACCGAGAGACTGAAGAACAGCTTCTACCTCAAGGCCATCAGACTGTTAAACAGCCATCACTAACATTGAGTGGCTGCTGCCAACATACTGACTTAAATCTCTAGCCACTTTAAACATAGGAATTGGATGTAACAAATGTATCACTAGCCACTTTAAACAATTTTGTATATAAGATTTACGTATCCAACATACTCATATCAAATGTATACACTGTATTCTAAACCATCTACTGTATCTTGCCTATGCCGTTCTACCATCGAACCAAATCTCTAGCCACTTTAATAATTATAACTGGATGAAATAATGTATCACTAGCCACTTTAAACAATGCCATTTATATAATGTTTACATATCCTACATTACTCATCTCATATATATATATATATATATATATATATACATATATATATGTGTATATACTGTACTCCATACCATCTACTGCATCTTGCCTATGCCGGTCAGCCATCGCTCATCCATATATTTATATGTACATACTCGTATTCATTCCTTTACTCTTGTGTGTATAAGGTAGTTGTTGTGAATTTGTTAGATTACTTGTTAGATACTACTGCATGGTCGGAACTAGAAGCACAAGCATTTCGCTACACTCGCATTAACATCTGCTAACCATGTGTATATGACAAATAAAATTTGATTTGATTTGATTTGGGGGCCTGTTCGGCCCGCCTTTTCCTGTAGTCCACGATCAGCCCATTTGTCTTGCTCACATTGAGGGAGAGTTTGTTGTCCTGGCACCACATTGCCAGGTCTCTGACCTTCTCCCTATAGGCTCATCGTTGTCAGTGATCAGGCCTACCACTGTTGTGTCGTCAGCAAACTTATTGGAGTGGAATAAAAGTGGAGATAGGTGACTAGTAGTTAAATGCACCACAAGGTTTAACATGTTTGGTGGGGTGTTTCAAGGGTGACCACAAGGCTTCACCCGATCATTGTTAGTGCTGCTGGTAATACTTTATTTGGATAGTCTCCTACATATGGTCTAAAGATTAACAACTAACTATCAGCTAACCCTAACCTGTTGTAAATGAGAACTTGTTCTCAACTTGCCTACCTGGTTAAATAAAGGTGAAATAAAAAATAAATAAAAAACCGTAGCCCTAACTCTAGCCTAACTCTAACCCTAACTCTAACTCTAATCCTAGCCTAACCCTAACCCTAGCCTGGCTGTAGCTACAATAACAGGACATTTGAATTATTGTGTGGATTATAATTAATAAAGATTTCGCAGGGCTTGATACATTTTTAATTTGAGTAAATCAAGTCTGACATTTCAATGTGGAAATTGCTAACTTTAGTCAAAGCCTTTTTTAACCTTGAAATCACTACAAGTTTGGATTGCCTGTAACAACAGGGTGATCCAATGAATATCCTACATCTGCACAGCTACAATGGTAGACAGGCCTTTTTGCTCTGATCAAAGCAAGCAGGTCTGTCTGGGAGTCAGAGCTACTAACTTATAATGTCAGGTCATCTCTGGCCCCAGCCGTGTAGTTCCTGTTACCTCAAACTGTGGTTGATGCACTTGTCACCTTTCCAATGTCAGTTAGTCCATGAAGACGGAATGGCGCCGGAGGGGATGGCTGCCGTTATACGTGTTCTTAACCAACTGTGCTATTTTGTTCGTTTTTCTGCGTTGTTTGTAACTTATTTTCTTTACTTATTTTGTACATATTGTTGCTGCTTCGGAAATAACTTCTGTACATCAGAACAGCGATTACCCACCTCGAACTGGACAAAGATTTTTTTCTTTAACGGGTCCGACGCGAAGGATATACTTCTTTCTCGGAAACGTTCCCAAATCCCCGTCATTTGCGTGAAGATGGAGAAAAAGGGGGTGGAGTTCGGGCTGCCTTCTGAGAATTCGTAGGCGAGTGAGTAAACCCCCTCTACCATCAGTCCTATTAGCCAACATGCAATCATTGGATAACTAAATGGATGACTGCATGGCCAAGCACTTGAAAATAAAGAAGAGCCGCACACTCTAGGAGCTCAGATGCAAAAATGTTTAATAAGAACTGGAGTTCTCCTCTGCTGTCTGACCATCGTCTTCATCATCTACACCACAAGGAAATATATCAAGCCAATGTCAACAGAGTATTTAGTGTGTTACTTTTGCCAAACCCTGTGCATCCGCATATTGTATGTACAGTAAGCGTTAATAGATATCACTGTGAAAATTGATACTGACTGAAGTTGTTATGTCTTGAGTGCATGGATTAATGATGACAGAGGATTTCATGAAGGAAGAGTTGACAAAACTATTGAGATGACACTCAATCTGAATCTGCACTTTGTCCTCTTGCTTAGGGAATGGGAAATGCTTTAGCTGGTTGTTTGTATTCTTTACAGACTTTGCACATGTTTTTCGTCCAGATGAACAGATGAGGAGAGGTGTGAAAAGAGCATGTGGTTTTGATGCACTGAGATGAAAGGTGTGGTGAGAACCTGAAGGCCAGTCTTCCTGTAGTGCAGGGTGCTCGTCTTCAGCAGAGAAAGAGAATGATGCATGTTAGGCCTACCGTAGTGGAACGTTACTGTTGGTCAGTGTCAATCTCTGTCTCACTTCTCCTTATTGCCGACCCCCCCTTTCTTTGAAGAGATTCAATGATTAGATGCTTCACCAACCACAGTATCTGCTGGCAGGTGGACTGTAAGTCTGGCGAGACACTAAGAGTGAGAGACACAGAGAGAGAAACATTTGTGTCCAATGTTCACTGTTCATTTTTGATTGTTTATTTCCCTTTTGAGAGAGAGAGAGAGAGAGAGAGAGAGAGAGAGGGACAGAAAGAGAGAGACAGAGAGAGAGAGAGAGAGAGAGAGAGAGAGAGGGACAGAAAGAGAGAGACAGAAAGAGAGAGAGAGAGGGACAGAAAGAGAGAGAGATAGAGAGAAGAGAGGGAGAGATGGCATACACACCATTTAATTCCCGTGTTAGTCTATGAAAGACCCAGTGATGTTCACATAAGCAGGTCTACACTCTACACTGAGCAGCTCCTTCCTGTCACTCACACCACAGGAAGTAATGCGCACCCTCACTGGACCCTCCTCTACCTCAGAACCCAATAATATTATACTTATGAGACGACTAGCTGCTTCTCGGAATATGGTGCTGTGATCAATGCAAAGCCAAGACAGGAAATAAGAAAGGATGAATGACATCATGCATAATGACAAACAACATCATGGCAGTTTTGATTCAACTCTTTATTTGTATTAAGTGGCCAATTCTCCACTGCTGGTTACTTTGCACCTCAGGGCCACCGCATTAAGAAATAACCAAATCAAATCAAATGTATTATGCGAATACAAAAGGTGTAGACGTTACCGTGAAATGCTTACTTACAAGCCCTTAACCAACAATGCAATTTTAAGAAAATAGAGTTAAGAAAATATTTACTAAATAAACTAAAGTAAAAAAAAAGTTCAACAATAAAATAACAATAACAAGGCTAAATATACACAGGGTACCGGTACCGAGTCAATGTGCGGGGGTACAGATTAGTCAAGGTAATTTGTACACGTAGGTAGGGGTAAAGTGGCTATGCATAAATAATAAACAGCGAGTAGCAGCAGAGTAAAAACTATGTAAATAGTCAGAGTGGCCATTTGACTAACTTTTCAGTAGTCTCATGGCTTTGGGGGTAGAAGCTGTGAAGGAACCTTTTGGACTGCCTTTTGTACCTCGCTTCCCGTGCGGTAGCAGAGAGAACAGTCTATGACTTGGGTGACTGGAGTCTTTGACAATTTTTTGGGCCTTCCTCTGACACCGCCTAGTATAGAGGTCCTGGTTGTCAGGAAGCTTAGCCCCAGTGATGTACTGGGCCGTACGCACTACCCTCTGTAGCGCCTTACGGTCGAATGCTGAGCAGTTGCCATACCAGGCTGTGATGCATTCGGTCAGGATGCTCTCGATGGTGCAGCTGTAGAACCTTTTGAAGATATGGGGACCCATGCCAAATCTTTTCAGTCTCCTGAGGGGGAATAGGCTTTGTCGTGCCCTCTTTACGACTGTCTTAGTGTGTTTGGACCATTGATTTGGACTAAGCACGCACCCCTGAGGGGCACATACAACAGAGATCTAAGCTAAGAGAGGCCAACATTAAACAGTGGCGTTGAAATTGTTGCATGTTGCGTTTATATATTACGTTTTTCTTGAGTATATTATTAAAAGAACTGAGATTTACTTTAAAGTGCAAAGTGTAGGAATAGAACTACAGGTGAAATCAGTCATTGATACAGACATGGCGGTGTAGAAGAAATATTGGAATTCCGTAAACAAAGAGGTTGTGAGTTCAAATCCCAGGTGAGGATGTCTTAAATTTTCATTACTATATGAAAAAACATACACAATATAATATACTCTATGTCAAATTGTGCCAAATATGTAAGTTGGGGACTTACATGCAGGGGCATTAAAGTCCCCAACCACTAGGAGTGCCGCCTTTGGATGAGCATCTTCCTGTTTGCTAATGGACAGCTCATTGAGTGCGGTCTTAGTGCCAGCACCGGTTTGTGGTGGTAATTAGACA
The DNA here is from genome assembly GCA_030435695.1 of Brachymystax lenok tsinlingensis. Classification (NCBI taxonomy): domain Eukaryota; kingdom Metazoa; phylum Chordata; class Actinopteri; order Salmoniformes; family Salmonidae; genus Brachymystax; species Brachymystax lenok. Next base: position 9,994,067 of record CM059798.1, read on the forward strand.
GCTACGATGAATGTAGATGAAAACTCTGGGAGCGTGGAACAGGAGTATGGGAGCATGGAACAGGGACTGGACGTGTAGAAACCTCCACCCGCACCGGGGACCTGATATGGAGAGCCGACACCATACCTCCAGCTAGCTCACTAACCCTGGCCTCACGGGTGAGTGGAGCTGGAATCTCTCGGACTGGGCTGTGGATTCGCACCGGAGATTCCGCCCGTAGGACCACAGGATATCTAGGCGCACTGGAGACCTTGCGCGCAGAGCTGGCACCACTCTACCAGGTAGCACACTGACCTCGGCCCGACCAATGAGTGGCACTGGGATCTCTCGCACTGGGCTGTGGACACGTACCGGAGACACCGCACGCAGAACCGGGGCAGGATATCCGGGTCCCAGGAGGCGCACTGGAGACTTAGCGGCGCAGAGATGGCACCACTCTTACTGGCTGAACCCTCAGTTTCGCCCGACTGATGAGTGGGCGGGAATCTCTCGCACCGGCCTCTGAATCCCTATAGGGAAACCGTGCGCAACACTGCATAGCACGGTGTCCCTTGGTGCGACGCTCTCCCCAACGCTCTCTCCACAAAGCACGAGGAGTTGGCTCAGGAGTCCCTCCTGAACCGCCAACCTCCTCGTGTGCCCCCAAAAAGTTTCTTGGGGCTGCCTTACGGACCTCAGTGCCAGGCGAGATCCGATGAGGTCCTCCTGGTCCAGTACTCCCGGGTCTCTCGCTGCTTGGTCTTTAGGTGGTGGGTTATTCTGTCACGATTCTCTTCCTTGGGACAGACCAAGACGCAGCGATATAGCCAGAATACATGATTTATTGACGAGACGGAACAAAACAATAAACGAAGAAACAAGACGTGAGCCCTAATGCTAAATTCTAAACTATACACAAAGATCTAAACCTAACCACGACTGGCGAAACCTAACCTAACCACGAACGGAGAAACCTAACTAGACATGAATGGAGAAACCTAACTAGACACGAAAGACAAGAACCCGACTGAACAAGATGAACGTAACATAAACATAATCAATAACCCACGAAACAAAAGTGCAACTCCCAAATATATATATGGTTCCCAATTAGAGACAACGAGACTCAGCTGCCTCTAATTGGGAACCATTATCCCAACATAGAAATATACACCCTAGAACACACAAACCCTACACCAAAACGAAACCAAAACGCTACAGCCTGTAATCTCGGGCCTGGGCGTTACAGTACCCCCCCCCCCAAAGGCGCGGACTCCGGACGCGCCCAAAAGTCTGTGGGGGGGTCTTCGGGTGGGTCCCTTTGTCCCAGGTGGGGGCTCCGGTGCGGGCCGTGCTGGTCTGATGTCACGCACCGGAGGCCCTGGACCCCTTCTTGGAACTCTGGTGCGTGGAGCAGAAGCTGGGCGTACTGGACTCATGATGCTCACGGTAACTCTGGTGCGTGGGGCTGGAGCTGGCCGTACTGGATTCGTGATGCTCACTGGAACTCTGGTGCGTAGGGCTGGAGCTGGCCGTACTGGACTCGTGATGCTCACTGGAACTCTGGTGCGTGGAGCAGGAACTGGTCGTACTGGACTCGTGATGCTCACTGGAACTCTGGTGCGTGGAGCAGGAACTGGCAGTACGGACTCGTGATGCTCACTGGAACTCTGGTGCGTGGAGCAGGAACTGGTCGTGCCGGACTCGTGATGCTCATTGGAACTCTGGTGCAGGGAGCAGGAACTGGCGTGCGGACTCGTGATGCTCACTGGAACACTGGTGCGTGGAGCAGGAACTGGTCGTACTGGACTCGTGATGCTCACTGGAACTCTGGTGCGTGGAGCAGGAACTGGTCGTACTGGACTCGTGATGCTCACTGGAACTCTGGTGCGTGGAGCAGGAACTGGCAGTACCGGACTCGTGATGCTCACTGGAACTCTGGTGCGGAGCAGGAACTGGTCGACTGGACTCGTGATGCTCACTGGAACTCTGGTGCGTGGAGCAGGAACTGGCAGTACTGGACTCGTGATGCTCACTGGAACTCTGGTGCCCAGAGCGGAACAGGCTGAACTGGGCTGGGATGCACTCTGGTGCGGGAGCGGAACAGGCCGAACTGGGCTCGTGACGCGCACTCTGGTGCGAGGAGCGGGAACAGGCCAAACTGGGCTCTCTAAGCGCGCGGGAGCTTGGTGCGAGCCGGAACAGGACGTGCTGGACTCTCTAAGCGAGGGGACCTTGGTGCGCGGAGCCGAACAGGGCGTGCTGGACTCTCTAAGCGCACGGGGAGCCTTGGTGCGTGGAGCCGGAACAGGGCGTGCTGGACTCTCTAAGCGCACGGGGAGCTGGTGCGCCGAGGCTGGAACAGGCGTGCTGGACTCTCTGCGCGGGGAGCTTGGTGCGCGGGCGGAACAGGGCGTGCTGGACTCTAAGCGCACGGGAGCTGGGTGCGCGGGCGGGCAGGGCGTGAACGACGTGCTGGACTCTCTAAGCGCCGCGGGAGCTTGGTGCGCGGGCCGAACAGGGCGTGCTGGACTCTCTAAGCGCACGGGAGCTTGGTGCGCCGGAGCCGAACAGGACGTGCTGGACTCTCTAAGCGCACGGGAGCTGGGTGCGCGGAGCCGGAACAGGACGTGCTGGACTCTCTAAGCGCGCAGGGGAGCTTGGTGCGTGGAGCCGAACAGGACGTGCTGGACTCTCTAAGCGCACGGGAGCTTGGCGCCGGAGCCGAACAGGACGTGCTGGACTTTCTGCGCACAGGGACCTTGCGCGCGGAGCCGAACAGGACGTGCTGGACTCTCTACGGCGCACGGGGAGCTTGGTGCGCCGGAGCCGGAACAGGACGTGCTGGACTCTCTAAGCGCACAGGGACCTTGTGCGCCGGAGCCGAACAGGACGTGCTGGACTCTCTAAGCGCACGGGAGCTTGCGCGCGGAGCCGAACAGGACGCGTGCTGGACTCTCTAAGCGCACAGGGACCTTGGTGCGCCGGAGTCGACAGGACGTGCTGGACTCTCTAAGCGCACGGGATTTTGCGCGCAGAGCCGAACATCACGTGCTGGACTCTGAAGATGCACTAGGGACCTGGCACGTGGAACAGGGACTGGACATGTAGAAACCACTACACGGACTGGGATCTTGGAACACGGAACTGGAACAGGACGTGTTGGAACCTCAACACGGACTGGGATCTCGGAACATGGAACAGGGATCTTGGAGCGTGGAACAGGGATCTCGGAGCGTGGAACAGGGATCTCGGAGCGTGGAACAGGGATCTCGGAGCGTGGAACAGGAATCTGGGAGCGTGGAACAGGAGTATGGGAGCATGGAACAGGGACTGGACGTGTAGAAACCTCCACCCGGACCGGGGACCTGATATGGAGAGCCGACACCATACCTCCAGCTAGCTCACTAACCCTGGCCTCACGGGTGAGTGGAGCTGGAATCTCTCGGACTGGGCTGTGGATTCGCACCGGAGATTCCGCCCGTAGGACCACAGGATATCTAGAACCCAAAAGGCGCACTGGAGACCTTGCGCGCAGAGCTGGCACCACTCTACCAGGTAGCACACTGACCTCGGCCCGACCAATGAGTGGCACTGGGATCTCTCGCACTGGGCTGTGGACACGCACCGAGACACCGCACGCAGAACCGGGCAGGATATCCGGGTCCCAGGAGGCGCACTGGAGACTTAAGCGGCGCAGAGATGGCACCACTCTTACTGGCTGAACCCTCAGTTTCGCCCGACTGATGAGTGGAGCGGGAATCTCTCAGCACCGGCCTCTGAATCCCTATAGGGAAACCGTGGCGCAACACTGCATAGCACGGTGTCCCTTCGTGCGACGCTCTCCCCAACGCTCTCTCCACAAAGCACGAGGAGTTGGCTCAGGAGTCCCTCCTGAACCGGCCAACCTCCTCGTGTGCCCCCCAAAAAGTTTCTTGGGGCTGCCTTACGGACCTCCGTGCCAGGCGAGATCCGATGAGGTCCTCCTGGTCCAGTACTCCCGGTCTCTCGCTGCTTGGTCTTTAGGTGGTGGGTTATTCTGTCACGATTCTCTTCCTTCGGGACAGACCAAGACGCAGCGATATAGCCAGAATACATGATTTATTGACGAGACGGAACAAAACAATAAACGAAGAAACAAGACGTGAGCCCTAATGCTAAATTCTAAACTATACACAAAGATCTAAACCTAACCACGACTGGCGAAACCTAACCTAACCACTAACGGAGAAACCTAACTAGACATGAATGGAGAAACCTAACTAGACACGAAAGACAAGAACCCGACTGAACAAGATGAACGTAACATAAACATAATCAATAACCCACGAAACAAAAGTGCAACTCCCAAATATATATATGGTTCCCAATTAGAGACAACGAGACTCAGCTGCCTCTAATTGGGAACCATTATCCCAACATAGAAATATACACCCTAGAACACACAAACCCTACACCAAAACGAAACCAAAACGCTACAGCCTGTAATCTCGGGCCTGGGCGTTACAGTACCCCCCCCCCAAAGGCGCGGACTCCGGACGCGCCCAAAAGTCTGTGGGGGGGTCTTCGGGTGGGTCCCTTTGTCCCAGGTGGGGGCTCCGTGCGGCCGTGCTGGTCTGATGTCACGCACCGGAGGCCCTGGACCCCTTCTTGGAACTCTGGTGCGTGGAGCAGAAGCTGGGCGCACTGGACTCATGATGCTCACGGTAACTCTGGTGCGTGGGGCTGGAGCTGGCCGTACTGGATTCGTGATGCTCACTGGAACTCTGGTGCGTAGGGCTGGAGCTGGCCGTACTGGACTCGTGATGCTCACTGGAACTCTGGTGCGTGGAGCAGGAACTGGTCGTACTGGACTCGTGATGCTCACTGGAACTCTGGTGCGTGAGCAGGAACTGGCAGTACCGGACTCGTGATGCTCACTGGAACTCTGCGCGTGGAGCAGGAACTGGTCGCACCGGACTCGTGATGCTCATTGGAACTCTGGTGCAGGAGCAGGAACTGGCCGCACCGACTCGTGATGCTCACTGGAACACTGGTGCGTGGAGCAGGAACTGGTTGTACTGGACTCGTGATGCTCACTGGAACTCTGGTGCGTGGAGCAGGAACTGGTCGTACTGGACTCGTGATGCTCACTGGAACTCTGCGCGTGGAGCAGGAACTGGCAGTACCGGACTCGTGATGCTCACTGGAACTCTGCGCGTGGAGCAGGAACTGGTCGTACTGGACTCGTGATGCTCACTGGAACTCTGGTGCGTGGAGCAGGAACTGGCAGTACTGGACTCGTGATGCTCACTGGAACTCTGGTGCGCCGGAGCGGAACAGGCTGAACTGGGCTCGGACGCCGCACTCTGCGCGGGAGCGGGAACAGGCCGAACTGGGCTCGTGACGCGCACTCTGGTGCGGGGAGCGGGAACAGGCCGAACTGGGCTCTCTAAGCGCACGGGGAGCTTGGTGCGAGGAGCCGGAACAGGACGTGCTGGACTCTCTAAGCGCAAGGGGAGCTTGGTGCGCCGGAGCCGAACAGGACGTGCTGGACTCTCTAAGCGCACGGGAGCTGGGCGCCGGAGCCGAACAGGACGTGCTGGACTCTCTAAGCGCACGGGAGCTGCGCGCCGGAGCCGAACAGGACGTGCTGGACTCTCTAGCGCACGGGGAGCTTGGTGCGCCGGAGCCGGAACAGGGCGTGCTGGACTCTCTGCGCACGGGAGCTGGGTGCGCGCGGAGCCGAACAGGACGTGCTGGACTCTCTAAGCGCACGGGAGCTTGCGCGCCGGAGCCGACAGGACGTGCTGGACTCTCTAAGCGCACGGGAGCTTGGTGCGGCGGAGCCGAACAGGACGTGCTGGATTCTCTGGCGCACAGGGACCTTGGTGCGCCGGAGCCGAACAGGACGTGCTGGACTCTCTAAGCGCACGGGAGCTTGGTGCGGCGGAGCCGAACAGGACGTGCTGGACTCTCTAAGCGCACAGGGACCTTGGTGCGCCGGAGCCGACAGGACGTGCTGGACTCTCTAAGCGCACGGGATTTTGGTGCGGCGGAGCCGAACAGGACGTGCTGGACTCTCTAAGCGCACGGGAGCTTGGTGCGCCGGAGCCGAACAGGGCGTGCTGGACTCTCTAAGCGCACAGGGACCTGGTGCGGGCCGGGACAGGGCGTGCTGGACTCTCTAAAGCGCGCGGGGATTTTGGTGCGCGGAGCCGGAACATCACGTACTGGACTCTGAAGATGCACTAGGGACCTGGCACGTGGAACAGGGACTGGACATGTAGAAACCACTACACGGACTGGGATCTTGGAACACGGAACTGGAACAGGACGTGTTGGAACCTCAACACGGACTGGGATCTCGGAACATGGAACAGGGATCTTGGAGCGTGGAACAGGGATCTTGGAGCGTGGAACAGGGATCTCGGAGCGTGGAACAGGGATCTCGGAGCGTGGAACAGGGATCTCGGAGCGTGGAACAGGAATCTGGGAGCGTGGAACAGGAGTATGGGAGCATGGAACAGGGACTGGACGTGTAGAAACCTCCACCCGGACCGGGGACCTGATATGGAGAGCCGACACCATACCTCCAGCTAGCTCACTAACCCTGGCCTCACGGGTGAGTGGAGCTGGAATCTCTCGGACTGGGCTGTGGATTCGCACCGGAGATTCCGCCCGTAGGACCACAGGATATCTAGAACCCAAAAGGCGCACTGGAGACCTTGCGCGCAGAGCTGGCACCACTCTACCAGGTAGCACACTGACCTCGGCCCGACCAATGAGTGGCACTGGGATCTCTCGCACTGGGCTGTGGACACGTACCGGAGACACCGCACGCAGAACCGGGCAGGATATCCGGGTCCCAGGAGGCGCACTGGAGACTTAGCGGCGCAGAGATGGCACCACTCTTACTGGCTGAACCCTCAGTTTCGCCCGACTGATGAGTGGAGCGGGAATCTCTCGCACCGGCCTCTGAATCCCTATAGGGGAAACCGTGCGCAACACTGCATAGCACGGTGTCCCTTCGGTGCGACGCTCTCCCCAACGCTCTCTCCACAAAGCACGAGGAGTTGGCTCAGGAGTCCCTCCTGAACCGGCCAACCTCCTCGTGTGCCCCCCCAAAAAAGTTTCTTGGGGCTGCCTTACGGACCTCCGTGCCAGGCGAGATCCGATGAGGTCCTCCCTGGTCCAGTACTCCCGGTCTCTCGCTGCTTGGTCTTTAGGTGGTGGGTTATTCTGTCACGATTCTCTTCCTTCGGGACAGACCAAGACGCAGCGATATAGCCAGAATACATGATTTATTGACGAGACGGAACAAAACAATAAACGAAGAAACAAGACGTGAGCCCTAACGCTAAATTCTAAACTATACACAAAGATCTAAACCTAACCACGACTGGCGAAACCTAACCTAACCACGAACGGAGAAACCTAACTAGACATGAATGGAGAAACCTAACTAGACACGAAAGACAAGAACCCGACTGAACAAGATGAACGTAACATAAACATAATCAATAACCCACGAAACAAAAGTGCAACTCCCAAATATATATATGGTTCCCAATTAGAGACAACGAGACTCAGCTGCCTCTAATTGGGAACCATTATCCCACATAGAAATATACACCCTAGAACACACAAACCCTACACCAAAACGAAACCAAAACGCGGGTGAGTGGAGCTGGAATCTCTCGGACTGGGCTGTGGATTCGCACCGGAGATTCCGCCCGTAGGACCACAGGATATCTAGGACCCAAAAGGCGCACTGGAGACCTTGGCGGCGCAGAGCTGGCACCACTCTACCAGGTAGCACACTGACCTCGGCCCGACCAATGAGTGGCACTGGGATCTCTCGCACTGGGCTGTGGACACGCACCGAGACACCGCACGCAGAACCGGGCAGGATATCCGGGTCCCAGGAGGCGCACTGGAGACTTAGCGGCGCAGAGATGGCACCACTCTTACTGGCTGAACCCTCAGTTTCGCCCGACTGATGAGTGGAGCGGGAATCTCTCGCACCGGCCTCTGAATCCCTATAGGGGAAACCGTGCGCAACACTGCATAGCACGGTGTCCCTTCGTGCGACGCTCTCCCAACGCTCTCTCCACAAAGCACGAGTCCCTCCTGAACCGGCCAACCTCCTCGTGTGCCCCCCCCAAAAAGTTTCTTGGGGCTGCCTTACGGACCTCCGTGCCAGGCGAGATCCGATGAGGTCCCTAACTAGACACGAAGAAACCTAACTAGACACGAAAGACAAGAACCCGACTGAACAAGATGAACGTAACATAAACATAATCAATAACCCACGAAACAAAAGTGCAACTCCCAAATATATATATGGTTCCCAATTAGAGACAACGAGACTCAGCTGCCTCTAATTGGGAACCATTATCCCACATAGAAATATACACCCTAGAACACACAAACCGTACACCAAAACGAAACCAAAACGCTACAGCCTGTAATCTCGGCTCAAGGCATAGTTACCTCCCAAAGGCGCGGACTCGGACGCGCCAAAAGTCTGTGGGGGTCTTCGGTGGGTCCCTTTGTCCCAGGTGGGGGCTCCGTGCGGGCCGTGCTGGTCTGATGTCACGCACCGAGGCCCTGGACCCCTTCTTGGAACTCTGGTGCGTGGAGCAGAAGCTGGGCGCACTGGACTCATGATGCTCACGGTAACTCTGGTGCGTGGGGCTGGAGCTGGCCGTACTGGATTCGTGATGCTCACTGGAACTCTGGTGCGTGGAGCAGGAACTGGTCGTACCGGACTCGTGATGCTCATTGGAACTCTGGTGCAGGGAGCAGGAACTGGCCGTACCGGACTCGTGATGCTCACTGGAACACTGGTGCGTGGAGCAGGAACTGGTCGTACTGGACTTGTGATGCTCACTGGAACTCTGCGCGTGGAGCAGGAACTGGTCGCACCGGACTCGTGATGCTCATTGGAACTCTGGTGCGGGAGCAGGAACTGGCCGCATCGACTCGTGATGCTCACTGGAACACTGGTGCGTGGAGCAGGAACTGGTCGTACTGGACTCGTGATGCTCACTGGAACTCTGGTGCGTGGAGCAGGAACTGGTCGTACTGGACCTCGTGATGCTCACTGGAACTCTGGTGCGTGGAGCAGGAACTGGCAGTACCGGACTCGTGATGCTCACTGGAACTCTGGTGCGTGGAGCAGGAATAACCCTGGCCTCACGGGTGAGTGGAGCTGGAATCTCTCGGACTGGGCTGTGGATTCGCACCGAGATTCCGCCCAGAGGACCACAGGATATCTAGGACCCAAAAGGCGCACTGGAGACCTTGGCGCGCAGAGCTGGCACCACTCTACCAGGTAGCACACTGACCTCGGCCCGACCAATGAGTGGCACTGGGATCTCTCGCACTGGGCTGTGGACACGCATCGGAGACACCGCACGCAGAACCGGGCAGGATATCCGGGTCCCAGGAGGCGCACTGGAGACTTAGCGGCGCGCAGAGATGGCACCACTCTTACTGGCTGAACCCTCAGTTTCGCCCGACTGATGAGTGGAGCGGGAATCTCTCGCACCGGCCTCTGAATCCCTATAGGGAAACCGTGCGCAACACTGCATAGCACGGTGTCCCTTGATCGTGACGCTCTCCCCAACGCTCTCTCCACAAAGCACGAGGAGTTGGCTCAGGAGTCCCTCCTGAACCGCCAACCTCCTCGTGGTGCCCCCAAAAAGTTTCTTGGGGCTGCCTTACGGACCTCCGTGCCAGGCGAGATCCGATGAGGTCCTCCCTGGTCCAGTACTCCCGGTCTCTCGCTGCTTGGTCTTTAGGTGGTGGGTTATTCTGTCACGATTCTCTTCCTTCGGGACAGACCAAGACGCAGCGATATAGCCAGAATACATGATTTATTGACGAGACGGAACAAAACAATAAACGAAGAAACAAGACGTGAGCCCTAACGCTAAATTCTAAACTATACACAAAGATCTAAACCTAACCACGACTGGCGAAACCTAACCTAACCACGAACGGAGAAACCTAACTAGACATGAATGGAGAAACCTAACTAGACACGAAAGACAAGAACCCGACTGAACAAGATGAACGTAACATAAACATAATCAATAACCCACGAAACAAAAGTGCAACTCCCAAATATATATATGGTTCCCAATTAGAGACAACGAGACTCAGCTGCCTCTAATTGGGAACCATTATCCCAACATAGAAATATACACCCTAGAACACACAAACCCTACACCAAAACGAAACCAAAACGCTACAGCCTGTAATCTCGGGCCTGGGCGTTACAGTACCCCCCCCCCAAAGGCGCGGACTCCGGACGCGCCCAAAAGTCTGTGGGGGGGTCTTCGGGTGGGTCCCTTTGTCCCAGGTGGGGGCTCCGGTGCGGGCCGTGCTGGTCTGATGTCACGCACCGGAGGCCCTGGACCCCTTTTTGGAACTCTGGTGCGTGGAGCAGAAGCTGGGCGTACTGGACTCATGATGCTCACGGTAACTCTGGTGCGTGGGGCTGGAGCTGGCCGTACTGGATTCGTGATGCTCACTGGAACTCTGGTGCGAGGGGCTGGAGCTGGCCGTACTGGACTCGTGATGCTCACTGGAACTCTGGTGCGTGGAGCAGGAACTGGTCGTACTGGACTCGTGATGCTCACTGGAACTCTGGTGCGTGGAGCAGGAACTGGCAGTACCGGACTCGTGATGCTCACTGGAACTCTGGTGCGTGGAGCAGGAACTGGTCGTACCGGACTCGTGATGCTCATTGGAACTCTGGTGCGGGGAGCAGGAACTGGCCGTACCGGACTCGTGATGCTCACTGGAACACTGGTGCGTGGAGCAGGAACTGGTCGTACTGGACTCGTGATGCTCACTGGAACTCTGGTGCGTGGAGCAGGAACTGGTCGTACTGGACTCGTGATGCTCACTGGAACTCTGGTGCGTGGAGCAGGAACTGGCAGTACCGGACTCGTGATGCTCACTGGAACACTGGTGCGTGGAGCAGGAACTGGTCGTACTGGACTCGTGATGCTCACTGGAACTCTGGTGCGTGGAGCAGGAACTGGCAGTACCGGACTCGTGATGCTCACTGGAACTCTGGTGCGTGGAGCAGGAACTGGTCGTGCGGACTCGTGATGCTCATTGGAACTCTGGTGCAGGGAGCAGGAACTGGTCCGTGCGGACTCGTGATGCTCACTGGAACACTGGTGCGTGGAGCAGGAACTGGTCGTACTGGACTCGTGATGCTCACTGGAACTCTGGTGCGTGGAGCAGGAACTGGTCGTACTGGACTCGTGATGCTCACTGGAACTCTGGTGCGTGGAGCAGGAACTGGCAGTACCGGACTCGTGATGCTCACTGGAACTCTGGTGCGTGGAGCAGGAATAACCCTGGCCTCACGGGTGAGTGGAGCTGGAATCTCTCGGACTGGGCTGTGGATTCGCACCGGAGATTCCGCCCGTAGGACCACAGGATATCTAGGACCCAAAAGGCGCACTGGAGACCTTGCGCGCAGAGCTGGCACCACTCTACCAGGTAGCACACTGACCTCGGCCCGACCAATGAGTGGCACTGGGATCTCTCGCACTGAGCTGTGGACACGTGCCGGAGACACCGCACGCAGAACCGAGGGCAGGATATCCGGGTCCCAGGAGGCGCACTGGAGACTTAGCGCGCAGAGATGGCACCACTCTTACTGGCTGAACCCTCAGTTTCGCCCGACTGATGAGTGGAGCGGGAATCTCTCGCACCGGCCTCTGAATCCCTATAGGGGAAACCGTGCGCAACACTGCATAGCACGGTGTCCCTCGTGCAACGCCTCCCCAACGCTCTCTCCATAAAGCACGAGGAGTTGGCTCAGGAGTCCCTCCTGAACCGGCCAACCTCCTCGTGTGCCCCCCCCAAAAAGTTTCTTGGGGCTGCCTTACGGACCCCCGTGCCAGGCGAGATCCGATGAGGTCCTCCCTGGTCCAGTACTCCCGGGTCTCTCGCTGCTTGGTCTTTAGGTGGTGGGTTATTCTGTCACGATTCTCTTCCTTCGGGACAGACCAAGACGCAGCGATATAGCCAGAATACATGATTTATTGACGAGACGGAACAAAACAATAAACGAAGAAACAAGACGTGAGCCCTAACGCTAAATTCTAAACTATACACAAAGATCTAAACCTAACCACGACTGGCGAAACCTAACCTAACCACGAACGGAGAAACCTAACTAGACATGAATGGAGAAACCTAACTAGACACGAAAGACAAGAACCCGACTGAACAAGATGAACGTAACATAAACATAATCAATAACCCACGAAACAAAAGTGCAACTCCCAAATATATATATGGTTCCCAATTAGAGACAACGAGACTCAGCTGCCTCTAATTGGGAACCATTATCCCAACATAGAAATATACACCTAGAACACACAAACCCTACACCAAAACGAAACCAAAACGCTACAGCCTGTAATCTCGGGCCTGGGCGTTACAGTACCCAAAGGCGCGGACTCGGCGCGCCAAAAGTCTGTGGGGGGTCTTGAGTGGGTCCCTTTGTCCCAGGTGGGGGCTCCGGTGCGGGCCGTGCTGGTCTGATGTCACGCACCGGAGGCCCTGGACCCTTCTTGGAACTCTGGTGCGTGGAGCAGAAGCTGGGCGTACTGGACTCATGATGCTCACGGTAACTCTGGTGCGTGGGGCTGGAGCTGGCCGTACTGGATTCGTGATGCTCACTGGAACTCTGGTGCGAGGGCTGGAGCTGGCCGTACTGGACTCGTGATGCTCACTGGAACTCTGGTGCGTGGAGCAGGAACTGGCAGTACCGGACTCGTGATGCTCACTGGAACTCTGGTGCGTGGAGCAGGAACTGGCAGTACCGGACTCGTGATGCTCACTGGAACTCTGGTGCGTGGAGCAGGAACTGGTCGTGCGGACTCGTGATGCTCATTGGAACTCTGGTGCAGGGAGCAGGAACTGGCCGTACCGGACTCGTGATGCTCACTGGAACACTGGTGCGTGGAGCAGGAACTGGTCGTACTGGACTCGTGATGCTCACTGGAACTCTGGTGCGTGGAGCAGGAACTGGTCGTACTGGACTTGTGATGCTCACTGGAACTCTGGTGCGTGGAGCAGGAACTGGCAGTACCGGACTCGTGATGCTCACTGGAACTCTGGTGCGTGGAGCAGGAACTGGTCGTACTGGACTCGTGATGCTCACTGGAACTCTGGTGCGTGGAGCAGGAACTGGCAGTACTGGACTCGTGATGCTCACTGGAACTCTGGTGCGCGGAGCGGGAACAGGCTGAACTGGGCTCGGGACGCGCACTCTGTCTTGAGGCGGGAACAGGCCGAACTGGGCTCGTGGCCGCACTCTGGTGCGAGGAGCGGGAACAGGCCGAACTGGGCTCTCTGCGCCGCGGGAGCTTGGTGCGAGGAGCCGAACAGGACGTGCTGGACTCTCTAGCGCCGCGGGGAGCTGGGTGCGCGGAGCCGAACAGGGCGTGCTGGACTCTCTAAGCGCCGCGGGGAGCTGGGTGCGGGGGCGGAACAGGGCGTGCTGGACTCTCTAAGCGCCGGGGAGCTGGGTGCGCGGAGCCGAACAGGACGTGCTGGACTCTCTAAGCGCACGCGGGAGCTTGGTGCGGAGCCAGGGACAGGGCGTGCTGGACTCTCTAAGCGCACGGGGGAGCTTGGTGCGCGGAGCCGAACAGGACGTGCTGGACTCTCTAAGCGCGCGAGGAGCTTGGTGCGGCGGAGCCGAACAGGGCGTGCTGGACTTTCTGGCGCACAGGGACCTTGGTGCGCGGAGCCGGAACAGGACGTGCTGGACTCTCTAAGCGCACGGGGAGCTTGGTGCGCGGAGCCGGGACAGGACGTGCTGGACTCTCTAAGCGCACAGGGACCTTGGTGCGCGGAGCCGGGACAGGACGTGCTGGACTCTCTAAGCGCACGGGGATTTTGGTGCGCGGAGCCGGAACATCACGTACTGGACTCTGAAGATGCACTAGGGACCTGGCACGTGGAACAGGGACTGGACATGTAGAAACCACTACACGGACTGGGATCTTGGAACACGGAACTGGAACAGGACGTGTTGGAACCTCAACACGGACTGGGATCTCGGAACATGGAACAGGGATCTTGGAGCGTGGAACAGGGATCTTGGAGCGTGGAACAGGGATCTCGGAGCGTGGAACAGGGATCTCGGAGCGTGGAACAGGGATCTCGGAGCGTGGAACAGGAATCTGGGAGCGTGGAACAGGAGTATGGGAGCATGGAACAGGGACTGGACGTGTAGAAACCTCCACCTGGACCGGGGACCTGATATGGCGAGCCGACACCATACCTCCAGCTAGCTCACTAACCCTGGCCTCACGGGTGAGTGGAGCTGGAATTTCTCGGACTGGGCTGTGGATTCGCACCGGAGATTCCGCCCGTAGGACCACAGGATATCTAGGACCCAAAAGGCGCACTGGAGACCTTGCGCGCAGAGCTGGCACCACTCTACCAGGTAGCACACTGACCTCGGCCCGACCAATGAGTGGCACTGGGATCTCTCGCACTGGGCTGTGGACACGTACCGGAGACACCGCACGCAGAACCGGGGCAGGATATCCGGGTCCCAGGAGGCGCACTGGAGACTTAGCGCGCAGAGATGGCACCACTCTTACTGGCTGAACCCTCAGTTTCGCCCGACTGATGAGTGGAGCGGGAATCTCTCGCACCGGCCTCTGAATCCCTATAGGGGAAACCGTGCGCAACACTGCATAGCACGGTGTCCCTTCGGTGCGACGCTCTCCCCAACGCTCTCTCCACAAAGCACGAGGAGTTGGCTCAGAGTCCCTCCTGAACCGCCAACCTCCTCGTGTGCCCCCCCAAAAAAGTTTCTTGGGGCTGCCTTACGGACCTCCGTGCCAGGCGAGATCCGATGAGGTCCTCCCTGGTCCAGTACTCCCAGGTCTCTCGCTGCTTGGTCTTTAGGTGGTGGGTTATTCTGTCACGATTCTCTTCCTTCGGGACAGACCAAGACGCAGCGATATAGCCAGAATACATGATTTATTGACGAGACGGAACAAAACAATAAACGAAGAAACAAGACGTGAGCCCTAACGCTAAATTCTAAACTATACACAAAGATCTAAACCTAACCACGACTGGCGAAACCTAACCTAACCACGACGGAGAAACCTAACTAGACATGAATGGAGAAACCTAACTAGACACGAAAGACAAGAACCCGACTGAACAAGATGAACGTAACATAAACATAATCAATAACCCACGAAACAAAAGTGCAACTCCCAAATATATATATGGTTCCCAATTAGAGACAACGAGACTCAGCTGCCTCTAATTGGGAACCATTATCCCAACATAGAAATATACACCTAGAACACACAAACCCTACACCAAAACGAAACCAAACGCTACAGCCTGTAATCTCGGCCTGGGCGTTACAGTACCCAAAGGCGCGGACTCGGACGCGCCAAAAGTCTGTGGGGGGTCTTGAGTGGGTCCCTTTGTCCCAGGTGGGGGCTCCGGTGCGGGCCGTGCTGGTCTGATGTCACGCACCGGAGGCCCTGGACCCCTTCTTGGAACTCTGGTGCGTGGAGCAGAAGCTGGGCGTACTGGACTCATGATGCTCACGGTAACTCTGGTGCGTGGGGCTGGAGCTGGCCGTACTGGATTCGTGATGCTCACTGGAACTCTGGTGCGTAGGGCTGGAGCTGGCCGTACTGGACTCGTGATGCTCACTGGAACTCTGGTGCGTGGAGCAGGAACTGGTCGTACTGGACTCGTGATGCTCACTGGAACTCTGGTGCGTGGAGCAGGAACTGGCAGTACCGGACTCGTGATGCTCACTGGAACTCTGGTGCGTGGAGCAGGAACTGGTCGCAGGACTCGTGATGCTCATTGGAACTCTGGTGCGGGAGCAGGAACTGGCCGTGCGGACTCGTGATGCTCACTGGAACACTGGTGCGTGGAGCAGGAACTGGTCGTACTGGACTCGTGATGCTCACTGGAACTCTGGTGCGTGGAGCAGGAACTGGTTGTACTGGACTCGTGATGCTCACTGGAACTCTGGTGCGTGGAGCAGGAACTGGCAGTACCGGACTCGTGATGCTCACTGGAACACTGGTGCGTGGAGCAGGAACTGGTCGTACTGGACTCGTGATGCTCACTGGAACTCTGGTGCGTGGAGCAGGAACTGGCAGTACCGGACTTGTGATGCTCACTGGAACTCTGGTGCGTGGAGCAGGAACTGGTCGTACCGGACTCGTGATGCTCATTGGAACTCTGGTGCAGGGAGCAGGAACTGGCCGTACCGGACTCGTGATGCTCACTGGAACACTGGTGCGTGGAGCAGGAACTGGTCGTACTGGACTCGTGATGCTCACTGGAACTCTGGTGCGTGGAGCAGGAACTGGTCGTACTGGACTCGTGATGCTCACTGGAACTCTGGTGCGTGGAGCAGGAACTGGCAGTACCGGACTCGTGATGCTCACTGGAACTCTGGTGCGTGGAGCAGGAACTGGTCGTACTGGACTCGTGATGCTCACTGGAACTCTGGTGCGTGGAGCAGGAACTGGCAGTACCGACTCGTGATGCTCACTGGAACTCTGGTGCGCGGAGCGAGACAGGCTGAACTGGGCTCGGGGCCCGCACTCTGGTGCGAGGAGCGGAACAGGCCGAACTGGGCTCGTGGCGCACACTCTGGTGCGGGGAGCGGAACAGGCGAACTGGGCTCTCTAAGCGCACGGGGAGCTTGGTGCGAGGAGCCGGAACAGGACGTGCTGGACTCTCTAAGCGCACGGGGAGCTTGGTGCGCGGAGCCGAACAGGATGTGCTGGACTCTCTAAGCGCCGCGGGGAGCTGGGTGCGCGGAGCCGAACAGGGCGTGCTGGACTCTCTAAGCGCACGGGAGCTTGGTGCGCGCGGGCCGGAACAGGGCGTGCTGGACTCTCTAGCGCCGCGGGGAGCTGGGTGCGGCGGGTCGAACAGGGCGTGCTGGACTCTCTAGCGCATCGGGAGCTTGGTGCGCGGGCCAGGGACAGGGCGTGCTGGACTCTCTAGCGCCGGGGAGCTTGGTGCGGCGGAGCCGGAACAGGACGTGCTGGACTCTCTAAGTGCACAGGGACCTTGGTGCGCGGAGCCGGAACAGGACGTGCTGGACTCTCTAAGCGCACGGGGAGCTTGGTGCGCGGAGCCGGAACAGGACGTGCTGGACTCTCTAAGCGCACAGGGACCTTGGTGCGTGGAGCCGGGACAGGACGTGCTGGACTCTCTAAGCGCACGGGGATTTTGGTGCGCGGAGCCGGAACATCACGTACTGGACTCTGAAGATGCACTAGGGACCTGGCACGTGGAACAGGGACTGGACATGTAGAAACCACTACACGGACTGGGATCTTGGAACACGGAACTGGAACAGGGCGTGTTGGAACCTCAACACGGACTGGGATCTCGGAACATGGAACAGGGATCTTGAGCGTGGAACAGGGATCTCGGAGCGTGGAACAGGGATCTCGGAGCGTGGAACAGGGATCTCGGAGCGTGGAACAGGGATCTCGGAGCGTGGAACAGGAATCTGGGAGCGTGGAACAGGAGTATGGGAGCATGGAACAGGGACTGGACGTGTAGAAACCTCCACCCGGACCGGGGACCTGATATGGAGAGCCGACACCATACCTCCAGCTAGCTCACTAACCCTGGCCTCACGGGTGAGTGGAGCTGGAATTTCTCGGACTGGGCTGTGGATTCGCACCGGAGATTCCGCCCGTAGGACCACAGGATATCTAGGACCCAAAAGGCGCACTGGAGACCTTGCGCGCAGAGCTGGCACCACTCTACCAGGTAGCACACTGACCTCGGCCCGACCAATGAGTGGCACTGGGATCTTCGCACTGGGCTGTGGACACGTGCCGGAGACACCGCACGCAGAACCGGGCAGGATATCCGGGTCCCAGGAGGCGCACTGGAGACTTAGCGCGCAGAGATGGCACCACTCTTACTGGCTGAACCCTCAGTTTCGCCCGACTGATGAGTGGAGCGGGAATCTCCCGCACCGGCCTCTGAATCCCTATAGGGGAAACCGTGCGCAACACTGCATAGCACGGTGTCCCTTCGGTGCGACGCTCTCCCCAATGCTCTCTCCACAAAGCACGAGGAGTTGGCTCAGGAGTCCCTCCTGAACCGGCCAACCTCCTCGTGTGCCCCCCCAAAAAAGTTTCTTGGGGCTGCCTTACGGACCTCCGTGCCAGGCGAGATCCGATGAGGTCCTCCCTGGTCCAGTACTCCCGGGTCTCTCGCTGCTTGGTCTTTAGGTGGTGGGTTATTCTGTCACGATTCTCTTCCTTGGGACAGACCAAGACGCAGCGATATAGCCAGAATACATGATTTATTGTGAGACGGAACAAAACAATAAACGAAGAAACAAGACGTGAGCCCTAACGCTAAATTCTAAACTATACACAAAGATCTAAACCTAACCACGACTGGCGAAACCTAACCTAACCACTAACGGAGAAACCTAACTAGACATGAATGGAGAAACCTAACTAGACACGAAAGACAAGAACCCGACTGAACAAGATGAACGTAACATAAACATAATCAATAACCCACGAAACAAAAGTGCAACTCCCAAATATATATATGGTTCCCAATTAGAGACAACGAGACTCAGCTGCCTCTAATTGGGAACCATTATCCCAACATAGAAATATACACCCTAGAACACACAAACCCTACACCAAAACGAAACCAAAACGCTACAGCCTATAATCTCGGGCCTGGGCGTTACAGTACCCAAAGGCGCGGACTCCGGACGCGCCCAAAAGTCTGTGGGGGTCTTGGTGGGTCCTTTGTCCCAGGTGGGGGCTCCGGTGCGGGCCGTGCTGGTCTGATGTCACGCACCGGAGGCCCTGGACCCCTTCTTGGAACTCTGGTGCGTGGAGCAGAAGCTGGGCGTACTGGACTCATGATGCTCACGGTAACTCTGGTGCGTGGGGCTGGAGCTGGCCGTACTGGATTCGTGATGCTCACTGGAACTCTGGTGCGTAGGGCTGGAGCTGGCCGTACTGGACTCGTGATGCTCACTGGAACTCTGGTGCGTGGAGCAGGAACTGGTCGTACTGGACTCGTGATGCTCACTGGAACTCTGGTGCGGGGAGCAGGAACTGGCCGTACCGGACTCGTGATAATCACTGGAACACTGGTGCGTGGAGCAGGAACTGGTCGTACTGGACTCGTGATGCTCACTGGAACTCTGGTGCGTGGAGCAGGAACTGGGCGTACCATACTCGTGATGCTCACTGGAACTCTGGTGCGTGGAGCAGGAATAACCCTGGCCTCACGGGTGAGTGGAGCTGGAATCTCTCGGACTGGGCTGTGGATTCGCACCGGAGATTCCGCCCGTAGGACCACAGGATATCTAGGACCCAAAAGGCGCACTGGAGACCTTGCGCGCAGAGCTGGCACCACTCTACCAGGTAGCACACTGACCTCGGCCCGACCAATGAGTGGCACTGGGATCTCTCGCACTGGGCTGTGGACACGTGCCGGAGACACCGCACGCAGAACCGGGCAGGATATCCGGGTCCCAGGAGGCGCACTGGAGACTTAGCGGCGCAGAGATGGCACCACTCTTACTGGCTGAACCCTCAGTTTCGCCAGACTGATGAGTGGAGCGGGAATCTCTCGCACCGCCTCTGAATCCCTATAGGAAACCGTGCGCAACACTGCATAGCACGGTGTCCCTTGGTGCGACGCTCTCCCCAACGCTCTCTCCACAAAGCACGAGGAGTTGGCTCAGGAGTCCCTCCTGAACCGCCAACCTCCTCGTGGTGCCCCCCCAAAAGTTTCTTGGGGCTGCCTTACGGACCTCTGTGCCAGGCGAGATCCGATGAGGTCCTCCTGGTCCAGTACTCCCGGGTCTCTCGCTGCTTGGTCTTTAGGTGGTGGGTTATTCTGTCACGATTCTCTTCCTTCGGGACAGACCAAGACGCAGCGATATAGCCAGAATACATGATTTATTGACGAGACGGAACAAAACAATAAACGAAGAAACAAGACGTGAGCCCTAACGCTAAATTCTAAACTATACACAAAGATCTAAACCTAACCACGACTGGCGAAACCTAACCTAACCACGAACGGAGAAACCTAACTAGACATGAATGGAGAAACCTAACTAGACACGAAAGACAAGAACCCGACTGAACAAGATGAACGTAACATAAACATAATCAATAACCCACGAAACAAAAGTGCAACTCCCAAATATATATATGGTTCCCAATTAGAGACAACGAGACTCAGCTGCCTCTAATTGGGAACCATTATCCCAACATAGAAATATACACCCTAGAACACACAAACCCTACACCAAAACGAAACCAAAACGCTACAGCCTGTAATCTCGGGCCTGGGCGTTACAGTACCCAAAGGCGCGGACTCGGACGCCAAAAGTCTGTGGGGGTCTTGGTGGGTCCCTTTGTCCCAGGTGGGGGCTCCGGTGCGGGCCGTGCTGGTCTGATGTCACGCACCGGAGGCCCTGGACCCCTTCTTGGAACTCTGGTGCGTGGAGCAGAAGCTGGGCGTACTGGACTCATGATGCTCACGGTAACTCTGGTGCGTGGGGCTGGAGCTGGCCGTACTGGATTCGTGATGCTCACTGGAACTCTGGTGCGTAGGGCTGGAGCTGGCCGTACTGGACTCGTGATGCTCACTGGAACTCTGGTGCGTGAAGCAGGAACTGGTCGTACTGGACTCGTGATGCTCACTGGAACTCTGGTGCGTGGAGCAGGAACTGGCAGTACCGGACTCGTGATGCTCACTGGAACTCTGGTGCGTGGAGCAGGAACTGGTCGTACCGGACTCGTGATGCTCATTGGAACTCTGGTGCGGGAGCAGGAACTGGCCGTGCGGACTCGTGATGCTCACTGGAACACTGGTGCGTGGAGCAGGAACTGGTCGTACTGGACTCGTGATGCTCACTGGAACTCTGGTGCGTGGAGCAGGAACTGGCAGTACCATACCGTGATGCTCACTGGAACTCTGGTGCGTGGAGCAGGAATAACCCTGGCCTCACGGGTGAGTGGAGCTGGAATCTCTCGGACTGGGCTGTGGATTCGCACCGGAGATTCCGCCCGTAGGACCACAGGATATCTAGGACCCAAAGGCGCACTGGAGACCTTGCGGCGC
This sequence comes from Brachymystax lenok tsinlingensis, assembly GCA_030435695.1. Classification (NCBI taxonomy): domain Eukaryota; kingdom Metazoa; phylum Chordata; class Actinopteri; order Salmoniformes; family Salmonidae; genus Brachymystax; species Brachymystax lenok. The sequence goes on from CM059798.1 coordinate 10,015,217, forward strand.
AGAGCTGGCACCACTCTACCAGGTAGCACACTGACCTCGGCCCGACCAATGAGTGGCACTGGGATCTCTCGCACTGGGCTGTGGACACGTGCCGGAGACACCGCACGCAGAACCGGGCAGGATATCCGGGTCCCAGGAGGCGCACTGGAGACTTAGCGGCGCAGAGATGGCACCACTCTTACTGGCTGAACCTCAGTTTCGCCAGACTGATGAGTGGAGCGGGAATCTCTCGCACCGGCCTCTGAATCCCTATAGGGGAAACCGTGCGCAACACTGCATAGCACGGTGTCCCTTCGGTGCGACGCTCTCCCCAACGCTCTCTCCACAAAGCACGAGGAGTTGGCTCAGGAGTCCCTCCTGAACCGGCCAACCTCCTCGTGTGCCCCCCCAAAAAAGTTTCTTGGGGCTGCCTTACGGACCTCCGTGCCAGGCGAGATCCGATGAGGTCCTCCCTGGTCCAGTACTCCCGGGTCTCTCGCTGCTTGGTCTTTAGGTGGTGGGTTATTCTGTCACGATTCTCTTCCTTCGGGACAGACCAAGACGCAGCGATATAGCCAGAATACATGATTTATTGACGAGACGGAACAAAACAATAAACGAAGAAACAAGACGTGAGCCCTAACGCTAAATTCTAAACTATACACAAAGATCTAAACCTAACCACGACTGGCGAAACCTAACCTAACCACGAACGGAGAAACCTAACTAGACATGAATGGAGAAACCTAACTAGACACGAAAGACAAGAACCCGACTGAACAAGATGAACGTAACATAAACATAATCAATAACCCACGAAACAAAAGTGCAACTCCCAAATATATATATGGTTCCCAATTAGAGACAACGAGACTCAGCTGCCTCTAATTGGGAACCATTATCCCAACATAGAAATATACACCCTAGAACACACAAACCCTACACCAAAACGAAACCAAAACGCTACAGCCTGTAATCTCGGGCCTGGGCGTTACAGTACCCCCCCCCAAAGGCGCGGACTCGGACGCCTTAAAAATCTGTGGGGGTCTTGAGTGGGTCCCTTTGTCCCAGGTGGGGGCTCCGGTGCGGGCGTGCTGGTCTGATGTCACGCACCGGAGGCCCTGGACCCCTTCTTGGAACTCTGGTGCGTGGAGCAGAAGCTGGGCGTACTGGACTCATGATGCTCACGGTAACTCTGGTGCGTGGGGCTGGAGCTGGCCGTACTGGATTCGTGATGCTCACTGGAACTCTGGTGCGTAGGGCTGGAGCTGGCCGTACTGGACTCGTGATGCTCACTGGAACTCTGGTGCGTGGAGCAGGAACTGGTCGTACTGGACTCGTGATGCTCACTGGAACTCGGTGCGTGGAGCAGGAACTGGCAGTACCGGACTCGTGATGCTCACTGGAACTCTGGTGCGTGGAGCAGGAACTGGTCGTACCGGACTCGTGATGCTCACTGGAACTCTGGTGCGTGGAGCAGGAACTGGCAGTACCATACTCGTGATGCTCACTGGAACTCTGGTGCGTGGAGCAGGAATAACCCTGGCCTCACGGGTGAGTGGAGCTGGAATCTCTCGGACTGGGCTGTGGATTCGCACCGGAGATTCCGCCCGTAGGACCACAGGATATCTAGGACCCAAAAGGCGCACTGGAGACCTTGCGCGCAGAGCTGGCACCACTCTACCAGGTAGCACACTGACCTCGGCCCGACCAATGAGTGGCACTGGGATCTCTCGCACTGGGCTGTGGACACGTACCGGAGACACCGCACGCAGAACCGGGGCAGGATATCCGGGTCCCAGGAGGCGCACTGGAGACTTAGCGGCGCAGAGATGGCACCACTCTTACTGGCTGAACCCTCAGTTTCGCCCGACTGATGAGTGGAGCGGGAATCTCTCGCACCGGCCTCTGAATCCCTATAGGGAAACTGTGCGCAACACTGCATAGCACGGTGTCCCTTCGGTGCGACGCTCTCCCCAACGCTCTCTCCACAAAGCACGAGGAGTTGGCTCAGGAGTCCCTCCTGAACCGGCCAACCTCCTCGTGTGCCCCCAAAAAGTTTCTTGGGGCTGCCTTACGGACCTCCGTGCCAGGCGAGATCCGATGAGGTCCTCCCTGGTCCAGTACTCCCGGGTCTCTCGCTGCTTGGTCTTTAGGTGGTGGGTTATTCTGTCACTATTCTCTTCCTTCGGGACAGACCAAGACGCAGCGATATAGCCAGAATACATGATTTATTGACGAGACGGAACAAAACAATAAACGAAGAAACAAGACGTGAGCCCTAATGCTAAATTCTAAACTATACACAAAGATCTAAACCTAACCACGACTGGCGAAACCTAACCTAACCACGAACGAAGAAACCTAACTAGACATGAATGGAGAAACCTAACTAGACACGAAAGACAAGAACCCGACTGAACAAGATGAACGTAACATAAACATAATCAATAACCCACGAAACAAAAGTTGCAACTCCCAAATATATATATGGTTCCCAATTAGAGACAACGAGACTCAGCTGCCTCTAATTGGGAACCATTATCCCAACATAGAAATATACACCTAGAACACACAAACCCTACACCAAAAGCGAAACCAAAGCGCTACAGCCTGTAATCTCGGGCCTGGGCGTTACAGTACCCAAAGGCGCGGACTCGGACGCGCCAAAAAGTCTGTGGGGGTCTCGGTGGGTCCCTTTGTCCCAGGTGGGGGCTCCGGTGCGGGCCGTGCTGGTCTGATGTCACGCACGGAGGCCCTGGACCCCTTCTTGGAACTCTGGTGCGTGGAGCAGAAGCTGGGCGTACTGGACTCATGATGCTCACGGTAACTCTGGTGCGTGGGGCTGGAGCTGGCCGTACTGGATTCGTGATGCTCACTGGAACTCTGGTGCGTAGGGCTGGAGCTGGCCGTACTGGACTCGTGATGCTCACTGGAACTCTGGTGCGTGGAGCAGGAACTGGTCGTACTGGACTCGTGATGCTCACTGGAACTCTGGTGCGTGGAGCAGGAACTGGCAGTACCGGACTCGTGATGCTCACTGGAACTCTGGTGCGTGGAGCAGGAACTGGTCGTACCGGACTCGTGATGCTCATTGGAACTCTGGTGCGGGGAGCAGGAACTGGCCGTACCGGACTCGTGATGCTCACTGGAACACTGGTGCGTGGAGCAGGAACTGGTCGTACTGATCTCGTGATGCTCACTGGAACTCTGGTGCCTGGAGCAGGAACTGGTCGTACTGGACTCGTGATGCTCACTGGAACTCTGGTGCGTGGAGCAGGAATAACCCTGGCCTCACGGGTGAGTGGAGCTGGAATCTCTCGGACTGGGCTGTGGATTCGCACCGGAGATTCCGCCCGTAGGACCACAGGATATCTAGGACCCAAAAGGCGCACTGGAGACCTTGCGCGCAGAGCTGGCACCACTCTACCAGGTAGCACACTGACCTCGGCCCGACCAATGAGTGGCACTGGGATCTCGCACTGGGCTGTGGACACGTGCGGAGACACCGCACGCAGAACCGGGCAGGATATCCGGGTCCCAGGAGGCGCACTGGAGACTTAGCGCGCAGAGATGGCACCACTCTTACTGGCTGAACCCTCAGTTTCGCCCGACTGATGAGTGGAGCGGGAATCTCGCACCGGCCTCTGAATCCCTATAGGAAACCGTGCGCAACACTGCATAGCACGGTGTCCCTTCGGTGCGACGCTCTCCCCAACGCGCTCTCTCCACAAAGCACGAGGAGTTGGCTCAGGAGTCCCTCCTGAACCGGCCAACCTCCTCGTGCCCCCAAAAAGTTTCTTGGGGCTGCCTTACGGACCTCCGTGCCAGGCGAGATCCGATGAGGTCCTCCTGGTCCAGTACTCCCGGGTCTCTCGCTGCTTGGTCTTTAGGTGGTGGGTTATTCTGTCACGATTCTCTTCCTTCGGGACAGACCAAGACGCAGCGATATAGCCAGAATACATGATTTATTGACGAGACGGAACAAAACAATAAGCGAAGAAACAAGGCGTGAGCCCTAACGCTAAATTCTAAACTATACACAAAGATCTAAACCTAACCGCGACTGGCGAAACCTAACCTAACCCACGAGCGGAGAAACCTAACTAGACATGAATGGAGAAACCTAACTAGACACGAAAGACAAGAACCCGACTGAACAAGATGAACGTAACATAAACATAATCAATAACCCACGAAACAAAAGTGCAACTCCCAAATATATATATGGTTCCCAATTAGAGACAACGAGACTCAGCTGCCTCTAATTGGGAACCATTATCCCAACATAGAAATATACACCCTAGAACACACAAACCCTACACCAAACGAAACCAAAACGCTACAGCCTGTAATCTCGGGCCTGGGCGTTACAGTACCCCCCCAAAGGCGCGGACTCCGGACGCGCCCAAAAGTCTGTGGGGGGGTCTTCGGGTGGGTCCCTTTGTCCCAGGTGGGGGCTCCGGTGCGGGCCGTGCTGGTCTGATGTCACGCACCGGAGGCCCTGGACCCCTTCTTGGAACTCTGGTGCGTGGAGCAGAAGCTGGGCGTACTGGACTCATGATGCTCACGGTAACTCTGGTGCGTGGGGCTGGAGCTGGCCGTGCTGGATTCGTGATGCTCACTGGAACTCTGGTGCGTAGGGCTGGAGCTGGCCGTACTGGACTCGTGATGCTCACTGGAACTCTGGTGCGTGGAGCAGGAACTGGTCGTACTGGACTCGTGATGCTCACTGGAACTCTGGTGCGTGGAGCAGGAACTGGCAGTACCGGACTCGTGATGCTCACTGGAACTCTGGTGCGTGGAGCAGGAACTGGTCGTGCGGACTCGTGATGCTCATTGGAACTCTGGTGCGGGAGCAGGAACTGGCGTGCGGACTCGTGATGCTCACTGGAACACTGGTGCGTGGAGCAGGAACTGGTCGTACTGGTCTCGTGATGCTCACTGGAACTCTGGTGCGTGGAGCAGGAACTGGTCGTACTGGACTCGTGATGCTCACTGGAACTCTGGTGCGTGGAGCAGGAACTGGCAGTACCGGACTCGTGATGCTCACTGGAACTCTGGTGCGTGGAGCAGGAATAACCCTGGCCTCACGGGTGAGTGGAGCTGGAATCTCTCGGACTGGGCTGTGGATTCGCACCGGAGATTCCGCCCGTAGGACCACAGGATATCTAGGCGCACTGGAGACCTTGCGCGCAGAGCTGGCACCACTCTACCAGGTAGCACACTGACCTCGGCCCGACCAATGAGTGGCACTGGGATCTCTCGCACTGGGCTGTGGACACGTACCGGAGACACCGCACGCAGAACCGGGGCAGGATATCCGGGTCCCAGGAGGCGCACTGGAGACTTAGCGCGCAGAGATGGCACCACTCTTACTGGCTGAACCCTCAGTTTCGCCCGACTGATGAGTGGAGCGGGAATCTCTCGCACCGGCCTCTGAATCCCTATAGGGGAAACTGTGCGCAACACTGCATAGCACGGTGTCCCTTCGGTGCGACGCTCTCCCCAACGCTCTCTCCACAAAGCACGAGGAGTTGGCTCAGGAGTCCCTCCTGAACCGGCCAACCTCCTCGTGTGCCCCCCCAAAAAAGTTTCTTGGGGCTGCCTTACGGACCTCCGTGCCAGGCGAGATCCGATGAGGTCCTCCCTGGTCCAGTACTCCCGGGTCTCTCGCTGCTTGGTCTTTAGGTGGTGGGTTATTCTGTCACGATTCTCTTCCTTCGGGACAGACCAAGACGCAGCGATATAGCCAGAATACATGATTTATTGTGAGACGGAACAAAACAATAAACGAAGAAACAAGACGTGAGCCCTAACGCTAAATTCTAAACTATACACAAAGATCTAAACCTAACCACGACTGGCGAAACCTAACCTAACCACGAACGGAGAAACCTAACTAGACATGAATGGAGAAACCTAACTAGACACGAAAGACAAGAACCCGACTGAACAAGATGAGCGTAACATAAACATAATCAATAACCCACGAAAAAAAGTGCAACTCCCAAATATATATATGGTTCCCAATTAGAGACAACGAGACTCAGCTGCCTCTAATTGGGAACCATTATCCCAACATAGAAATATACACCTAGAACACACAAACCCTACACCAAAACGAAACCAAACGCTACAGCCTGTAATCTCGGGCCTGGGCGTTACAGTACCCCTCTCAAAGGCGCCGGACTCGGACGCGCCAAAAAGTCTGTGGGGGTCTTGAGTGGGTCCCTTTGTCCCAGGTGGGGGCTCCGGTGCGGGCCGTGCTGGTCTGATGTCACGCACCGGAGGCCCTGGACCCTTCTTGGAACTCTGGTGCGTGGAGCAGAAGCTGGGCGTGCTGGACTCATGATGCTCACGGTAACTCTGGTGCGTGGGGCTGGAGCTGGCCGTACTGGATTCGTGATGCTCACTGGAACTCTGGTGCGTAGGGCTGGAGCTGGCCGTACTGGACTCGTGATGCTCACTGGAACTCTGGTGCGTGGAGCAGGAACTGGTCGTACTGGACTCGTGATGCTCACTGGAACTCTGGTGCGTGGAGCAGGAACTGGCAGTACCGGACTCGTGATGCTCACTGGAACTCTGGTGCGTGGAGCAGGAACTGGTCGTACCGGACTCGTGATGCTCATTGGAACTCTGGTGCGGGGAGCAGGAACTGGCCGTACCGGACTCGTGATGCTCACTGGAACACTGGTGCGTGGAGCAGGAACTGGTCGTACTGGACTCGTGATGCTCACTGGAACTCTGGTGCGTGGAGCAGGAACTGGTCGTACTGGACTCGTGATGCTCACTGGAACTCTGGTGCGTGGAGCAGGAACTGGCAGTACCGGACTCGTGATGCTCACTGGAACTCTGGTGCGTGGAGCAGGAATAACCCTGGCCTCACGGGTGAGTGGAGCTGGAATCTCTCGGACTGGGCTGTGGATTCGCACCGGAGATTCCGCCCGTAGGACCATAGGATATCTAGGACCCAAAAGGCGCACTGGAGACCTTGCGCGCAGAGCTGGCACCACTCTACCAGGTAGCACACTGACCTCGGCCCGACCAATGAGTGGCACTGGGATCTCTCGCACTGGGCTGTGGACACGTACCGGAGACACCGCACGCAGAACCGGGGCAGGATATCCGGGTCCCAGGAGGCGCACTGGAGACTTAGCGCGCAGAGATGGCACCACTCTTACTGGCTGAACCCTCAGTTTCGCCCGACTGATGAGTGGAGCGGGAATCTCTCGCACCGGCCTCTGAATCCCTATAGGGGAAACCGTGCGCAACACTGCATAGCACGGTGTCCCTTCGGTGCGACGCTCTCCCCAACGCTCTCTCCACAAAGCACGAGGAGTTGGCTCAGGAGTCCCTCCTGAACCGCCAACCTCCTCGTGTGCCCCCAAAAAGTTTCTTGGGGCTGCCTTACGGACCTCCGTGCCAGGCGAGATCCGATGAGGTCCTCCTGGTCCAGTACTCCCGGGTCTCTCGCTGCTTGGTCTTTAGGTGGTGGGTTATTCTGTCACGATTCTCTTCCTTCGGGACAGACCAAGAGCAGCGATATAGCCAGAATACATGATTTATTGTGAGACGGAACAAAACAATAGCGAAGAAACAAGGCGTGAGCCCTAACGCTAAATTCTAAACTATACACAAAGATCTAAACCTAACCACGACTGGCGAAACCTAACCTAACCACGAGCGGAGAAACCTAACTAGACATGAATGGAGAAACCTAACTAGACACGAAAGACAAGAACCCGACTGAACAAGATGAACGTAACATAAACATAATCAATAACCCACGAAACAAAAGTGCAACTCCCAAATATATATATGGTTCCCAATTAGAGACAACGAGACTCAGCTGCCTCTAATTGGGAACCATTATCCCAACATAGAAATATACACCTAGAACACACAAACCCTACACCAAAACGAAACCAAAACGCTACAGCCTGTAATCTCGGGCCTGGGTGTTACAGTACCCCCAAAGGCGCGGACTCGGACGCGCTAAAAGTCTGTGGGGGGTCTTCGGTGGGTCCCTTTGTCCCAGGTGGGGGCTCGGTGCGGGCCGTGCTGGTCTGATGTCACGCACCGGAGGCCCTGGACCCTTCTTGGAACTCTGGTGCGTGGAGCAGAAGCTGGGCGTACTGGACTCATGATGCTCACGGTAACTCTGGTGCGTGGGGCTGGAGCTGGCCGTACTGGATTCGTGATGCTCACTGGAACTCTGGTGCGTAGGGCTGGAGCTGGCCGTACTGGACTCGTGATGCTCACTGGAACTCTGGTGCGTGGAGCAGGAACTGGTCGTACTGGACTCGTGATGCTCACTGGAACTCTGGTGCGTGGAGCAGGAACTGGCAGTACCGGACTCGTGATGCTCACTGGAACTCTGGTGCGTGGAGCAGGAACTGGTCGTACCGGACTCGTGATGCTCATTGGAACTCTGGTGCGGGGAGCAGGAACTGGCCGTACCGGACTCGTGATGCTCACTGGAACACTGGTGCGTGGAGCAGGAACTGGTCGTACTGGACTCGTGATGCTCACTGGAACTCTGGTGCGTGGAGCAGGAACTGGTCGTACTGGACTCGTGATGCTCACTGGAACTCTGGTGCGTGGAGCAGGAACTGGCAGTACCGGACTCGTGATGCTCACTGGAACTCTGGTGCGTGGAGCAGGAATAACCCTGGCCTCACGGGTGAGTGGAGCTGGAATCTCTCGGACTGGGCTGTGGATTCGCACCGAGATTCCGCCCGTAGGACCACAGGATATCTAGGACCCAAAAGGCGCACTGGAGACCTTGCGCGCAGAGCTGGCACCACTCTACCAGGTAGCACACTGACCTCGGCCCGACCAATGAGTGGCACTGGGATCTCTCGCACTGGGCTGTGGACACGTACCGGAGACACCGCACGCAGAACCGGGGCAGGATATCCGGGTCCCAGGAGGCGCACTGGAGACTTAGCGCGCAGAGATGGCACCACTCTTACTGGCTGAACCCTCAGTTTCGCCCGACTGATGAGTGGAGCGGGAATCTCTCGCACCGGCCTCTGAATCCCTATAGGGAAACCGCGGCGCAACACTGCATAGCACGGTGTCCCTTCGGTGCGACGCTCTCCCCAACGCTCTCTCCACAAAGCACGAGGAGTTGGCTCAGGAGTCCCTCCTGAACCGGCCAACCTCCTCGTGTGCCCCCCCAAAAAAGTTTCTTGGGGCTGCCTTACGGACCTCCGTGCCAGGCGAGATCCGATGAGGTCCTCCCTGGTCCAGTACTCCCGGGTCTCTCGCTGCTTGGTCTTTAGGTGGTGGGTTATTCTGTCACGATTCTCTTCCTTCGGGACAGACCAAGACGCAGCGATATAGCCAGAATACATGATTTATTGACGAGACGGAACAAAACAATAAGCGAAGAAAAAGACGTGAGCCCTAACGCTAAATTCTAAACTATACACAAAGATCTAAACCTAACCACGACTGGCGAAACCTAACCTAACCACGAACGGAGAAACCTAACTAGACATGAATGGAGAAACCTAACTAGACACGAAAGACAAGAACCCGACTGAACAAGATGAACGTAACATAAACATAATCAATAACCCACGAAACAAAAGTGCAACTCCCAAATATATATATGGTTCCCAATTAGAGACAACGAGACTCAGCTGCCTCTAATTGGGAACCATTATCCCAACATAGAAATATACACCCTAGAACACACAAACCCTACACCAAAACGAAACCAAAACGCTACAGCCTGTAATCTCGGGCCTGGGTGTTACAGTACCCCCAAAGGCGCGGACTCCGGACGCGCCCAAAAGTCTGTGGGGGGGTCTTCGGGTGGGTCCCTTTGTCCCAGGTGGGGGCTCCGGTGCGGGCCGTGCTGGTCTGATGTCACGCACCGGAGGCCCTGGACCCCTTCTTGGAACTCTGGTGCGTGGAGCAGAAGCTGGGCGTACTGGACTCATGATGCTCACGGTAACTCTGGTGCGTGGGGCTGGAGCTGGCCGTACTGGATTCGTGATGCTCACTGGAACTCTGGTGCGTGGGGCTGGAGCTGGCGTACTGGACTCGTGATGCTCACTGGAACTCTGGTGCGTGGAGCAGGAACTGGTCGTACTGGACTCGTGATGCTCACTGGAACTCTGGTGCGTGGAGCAGGAACTGGCAGTACCGGACTCGTGATGCTCACTGGAACTCTGGTGCGTGGAGCAGGAACTGGTCGTGCCCGGACTCGTGATGCTCATTGGAACTCTGGTGCGGGGAGCAGGAACTGGCCGCATCGACTCGTGATGCTCACTGGAACACTGGTGCGTGGAGCAGGAACTGGTCGTACTGGACTCGTGATGCTCACTGGAACTCTGGTGCGTGGAGCAGGAACTGGTCGTACTGGACTCGTGATGCTCACTGGAACTCTGCGCGTGGAGCAGGAACTGGCAGTACCGGACTCGTGATGCTCACTGGAACTCTGGTGCGTGGAGCAGGAATAACCCTGGCCTCACGGGTGAGTGGAGCTGGAATCTCTCGGACTGGGCTGTGGATTCGCACCGGAGATTCCGCCCGTAGGGACCACAGGATATCTAGGACCCAAAAGGCGCACTGGAGACCTTGCGCGCAGAGCTGGCACCACTCTACCAGGTAGCACACTGACCTCGGCCCGACCAATGAGTGGCACTGGGATCTCTCGCACTGGGCTGTGGACACGTACCGGAGACACCGCACGCAGAACCGGGCAGGATATCCGGGTCCCAGGAGGCGCACTGGAGACTTAGCGCGCAGAGATGGCACCACTCTTACTGGCTGAACCCTCAGTTTCGCCCGACTGATGAGTGGAGCGGGAATCTCTCGCACCGGCCTCTGAATCCCTATAGGGGAAACCGTGCGCAACACTGCATAGCACGGTGTCCCTTCGGTGCGACGCTCTCCCCAACGCTCTCTCCACAAAGCACGAGGAGTTGGCTCAGGAGTCCCTCCTGAACCGGCCAACCTCCTCGTGTGCCCCCCCAAAAAAGTTTCTTGGGGCTGCCTTACGGACCTCCGTGCCAGGCGAGATCCGATGAGGTCCTCCCTGGTCCAGTACTCCCGGTCTCTCGCTGCTTGGTCTTTAGGTGGTGGGTTATTCTGTCACGATTCTCTTCCTTCGGGACAGACCAAGACGCAGCGATATAGCCAGAATACATGATTTATTGACGAGACGGAACAAAACAATAAACGAAGAAAAAGACGTGAGCCCTAACGCTAAATTCTAAACTATACACAAAGATCTAAACCTAACCACGACTGGCGAAACCTAACCTAACCACTAACGGAGAAACCTAACTAGACATGAATGGAGAAACCTAACTAGACACGAAAGACAAGAACCCGACTGAACAAGATGAACGTAACATAAACATAATCAATAACCCACGAAACAAAAGTGCAACTCCCAAATATATATATGGTTCCCAATTAGAGACAACGAGACTCAGCTGCCTCTAATTGGGAACCATTATCCCAACATAGAAATATACACCCTAGAACACACAAACCCTACACCAAAACGAAACCAAAACGCTACAGCCTGTAATCTCGGGCCTGGGCGTTACAGTACCCAAAGGCGCGGACTCGGACGCGCCAAAAGTCTGTGGGGGTCTTCGGTGGGTCCCTTTGTCCCAGGTGGGGGCTCCGGTGCGGGCCGTGCTGGTCTGATGTCACGCACCGGAGGCCCTGGACCCTTCTTGGAACTCTGGTGCGTGGAGCAGAAGCTGGGCGTACTGGACTCATGATGCTCACGGTAACTCTGGTGCGTGGGGCTGGAGCTGGCCGTACTGGATTCGTGATGCTCACTGGAACTCTGGTGCGTAGGGGCTGGAGCTGGCCGTACTGGACTCGTGATGCTCACTGGAACTCTGGTGCGTGGAGCAGGAACTGGTCGTACTGGACTCGTGATGCTCACTGGAACTCTGGTGCGTGGAGCAGGAACTGGCAGTACGGACTCGTGATGCTCACTGGAACTCTGGTGCGTGGAGCAGGAACTGGTCGTACCGGACTCGTGATGCTCATTGGAACTCTGGTGCGGGAGCAGGAACTGGCCGTACCGGACTCGTGATGCTCACTGGAACACTGGTGCGTGGAGCAGGAACTGGTCGTACTGGACTCGTGATGCTCACTGGAACTCTGGTGCGTGGAGCAGGAACTGGTCGTACTGGACTCGTGATGCTCACTGGAACTCTGGTGCGTGGAGCAGGAACTGGCAGTACCGGACTCGTGATGCTCACTGGAACTCTGGTGCGTGGAGCAGGAATAACCCTGGCCTCACGGGTGAGTGGAGCTGGAATCTCTCGGACTGGGCTGTGGATTCGCACCGGAGATTCCGCCCGTAGGACCACAGGATATCTAGGACCCAAAAGGCGCACTGGAGACCTTGCGCGCAGAGCTGGCACCACTCTACCAGGTAGCACACTGACCTCGGCCCGACCAATGAGTGGCACTGGGATCTCGCACTGGGCTGTGGACACGCATCGGAGACACCGCACGCAGAACCGGGCAGGATATCCGGGTCCCAGGAGGCGCACTGGAGACTTAGCGGCGCAGAGATGGCACCACTCTTACTGGCTGAACCCTCAGTTTCGCCCGACTGATGAGTGGAGCGGGAATCTCTCGCACCGGCCTCTGAATCCCTATAGGGGAAACCGTGCGCAACACTGCATAGCACGGTGTCCCTTCGGTGCGACGCTCTCCCCAACGCTCTCTCCACAAAGCACGAGGAGTTGGCTCAGGAGTCCCTCCTGAACCGGCCAACCTCCTCGTGTGCCCCCCCAAAAAAGTTTCTTGGGGCTGCCTTACGGACCTCCGTGCCAGGCGAGATCCGATGAGGTCCTCCCTGGTCCAGTACTCCCGGGTCTCTCGCTGCTTGGTCTTTAGGTGGTGGGTTATTCTGTCACGATTCTCTTCCTTCGGGACAGACCAAGCCGCAGCGATATAGCCAGAATACATGATTTATTGACGAGACGGAACAAAACAATAAACGAAGAAACAAGACGTGAGCCCTAACGCTAAATTCTAAACTATACACAAAGATCTAAACCTAACCACGACTGGCGAAACCTAACCTAACCACGAGCGGAGAAACCTAACTAGACATGAATGGAGAAACCTAACTAGACACGAAAGACAAGAACCCGACTGAACAAGATGAACGTAACATAAACATAATCAATAACCCACGAAACAAAAGTGCAACTCCCAAATATATATATGGTTCCCAATTAGAGACAACGAGACTCAGCTGCCTCTAATTGGGAACCATTATCCCAACATAGAAATATACACCCTAGAACACACAAACCCTACACCAAAACGAAACCAAAACGCTACAGCCTGTAATCTCGGGCCTGGGCGTTACAGTACCCCAAAGGCGCGGACTCCGGACGCGCCCAAAAGTCTGTGGGGGGGTCTTCGGGTGGGTCCCTTTGTCCCAGGTGGGGGCTCCGGTGCGGGCCGTGCTGGTCTGATGTCACGCACCGGAGGCCCTGGACCCCTTCTTGGAACTCTGGTGCGTGGAGCAGAAGCTGGGCGTACTGGACTCATGATGCTCACGGTAACTCTGGTGCGTGGGGGCTGGAGCTGGCCGTACTGGATTCGTGATGCTCACTGGAACTCTGGTGCGTAGGGCTGGAGCTGGCCGTACTGGACTCGTGATGCTCACTGGAACTCTGGTGCGTGGAGCAGGAACTGGTCGTACTGGACTCGTGATGCTCACTGGAACTCTGGTGCGTGGAGCAGGAACTGGCAGTACCGGACTCGTGATGCTCACTGGAACTCTGGTGCGTGGAGCAGGAACTGGTCGTACCGGACTCGTGATGCTCATTGGAACTCTGGTGCAGGGAGCAGGAACTGGCCGTACCGGACTCGTGATGCTCACTGGAACACTGGTGCGTGGAGCAGGAACTGGTCGTACTGGACTCGTGATGCTCACTGGAACTCTGGTGCGTGGAGCAGGAACTGGTCGTACTGGACTCGTGATGCTCACTGGAACTCTGGTGCGTGGAGCAGGAACTGGCAGTACCGGACTCGTGATGCTCACTGGAACTCTGGTGCGTGGAGCAGGAATAACCCTGGCCTCACGGGTGAGTGGAGCTGGAATCTCTCGGACTGGGCTGTGGATTCGCACCGGAGATTCCGCCCGTAGGACCACAGGATATCTAGGACCCAAAAGGCGCACTGGAGACCTTGCGCGCAGAGCTGGCACCACTCTACCAGGTAGCACACTGACCTCGGCCCGACCAATGAGTGGCACTGGGATCTCTCGCACTGGGCTGTGGACACGTACCGGAGACACCGCACGCAGAACCGGGCAGGATATCCGGGTCCCAGGAGGCGCACTGGAGACTTAGCGGCGCAGAGATGGCACCACTCTTACTGGCTGAACCCTCAGTTTCGCCCGACTGATGAGTGGAGCGGGAATCTCTCGCACCGCCTCTGAATCCCTATAGGGAAACCGTGCGAAAACACTGCATAGCACGGTGTCCCTTCGGTGCGACGCTCTCCCCAACGCTCTCCACAAAGCACGAGGAGTTGGCTCAGGAGTCCCTCCTGAACCGGCCAACCTCCTCGTGTGCCCCCCCAAAAAAGTTTCTTGGGGCTGCCTTACGGACCTCCGTGCCAGGCGAGATCCGATGAGGTCCTCCCTGGTCCAGTACTCCCGGGTCTCTCGCTGCTTAGTCTTTAGGTAGTGGGTTATTCTGTCACGATTCTCTTCCTTTGGGACAGACCAAGACGCAGCGATATAGCCAGAATACATGATTTATTGGCCTAGACGGAACAAAACAATAAACGAAGAAACAAGACGTGAGCCCTAACGCTAAATTCTAAACTATACACAAAGATCTAAACCTAACCACGACTGGCGAAACCTAACCTAACCACGAACGGAGAAACCTAACTAGACATGAATGGAGAAACCTAACTAGACACGAAAGACAAGAACCCGACTGAACAAGATGAACGTAACATAAACATAATCAATAACCCACGAAACAAAAGTGCAACTCCCAAATATATATATGGTTCCCAATTAGAGACAACGAGACTCAGCTGCCTCTAATTGGGAACCATTATCCCAACATAGAAATATACACCCTAGAACACACAAACCCTACACCAAAACGAAACCAAACGCTACAGCCTGTAATCTCGGCCTGGGCGTTACAGTACCCCCAAAGGCGCCGGACTCGGACGCGCCAAAAGTCTGTGGGGGGGTCTTCGGGTGGGTCCCTTTGTCCCAGGTGGGGGCTCCGGTGCGGGCCGTGCTGGTCTGATGTCACGCACCGGAGGCCCTGGACCCCTTCTTGGAACTCTGGTGCGTGGAGCAGAAGCTGGGCGTACTGGACTCATGATGCTCACGGTAACTCTGGTGCGTGGGGCTGGAGCTGGCCGTACTGGATTCGTGATGCTCACTGGAACTCTGGTGCGCGAGGGCTGGAGCTGGCCGTACTGGACTCGTGATGCTCACTGGAACTCTGGTGCGTGGAGCAGGAACTGGTCGTACTGGACTCGTGATGCTCACTGGAACTCTGGTGCGTGGAGCAGGAACTGGCAGTACCGGACTCGTGATGCTCACTGGAACTCTGGTGCGTGGAGCAGGAACTGGTCGTACCGGACTCGTGATGCTCATTGGAACTCTGCGCGGGAGCAGGAACTGGCCGTACCGGACTCGTGATGCTCACTGGAACACTGGTGCGTGGAGCAGGAACTGGTCGTACTGGACTCGTGATGCTCACTGGAACTCTGGTGCGTGGAGCAGGAACTGGTCGTACTGGACTCGTGATGCTCACTGGAACTCTGGTGCGTGGAGCAGGAACTGGCAGTACCGGACTCGTGATGCTCACTGGAACTCTGGTGCGTGGAGCAGGAATAACCCTGGCCTCACGGGTGAGTGGAGCTGGAATCTCTCGGACTGGGCTGTGGATTCGCACCGGAGATTCCGCCCGTAGGACCACAGGATATCTAGGACCCAAAAGGCGCACTGGAGAGGAACTGGCCGTACCGGACTCGTGATGCTCACTGGAACACTGGTGCGTGGAGCAGGAACTGGTCGTACTGGACTCGTGATGCTCACTGGAACTCTGGTGCGTGGAGCAGGAACTGGTCGTACTGGACTCGTGATGCTCACTGGAACTCTGGTGCGTGGAGCAGGAACTGGCAGTACCGGACTCGTGATGCTCACTGGAACTCTGGTGCGTGGAGCAGGAATAACCCTGGCCTCACGGGTGAGTGGAGCTGGAATCTCTCGGACTGGGCTGTGGATTCGCACCGGAGATTCCGCCCGTAGGACCACAGGATATCTAGGACCCAAAAGGCGCACTGGAGACCTTGCGCGCAGAGCTGGCACCACTCTACCAGGTAGCAAACTGACCTCGGCCCGACCAATGAGTGGCACTGGGATCTCTCGCACTGGGCTGTGGACACGTACCGGAGACACCGCACGCAGAACCGGGGCAGGATATCCGGGTCCCAGGAGGCGCACTGGAGACTTAGCGCGCAGAGATGGCACCACTCTTACTGGCTGAACCCTCAGTTTCGCCCGACTGATGAGTGGAGCGGGAATCTCTCGCACCGGCCTCTGAATCCCTATAGGGGAAACCGTGCGAAACACTGCATAGCACGGTGTCCCTTCGGTGCGACGCTCTCCCCAACGCTCTCTCCACAAAGCACGAGGAGTTGGCTCAGGAGTCCCTCCTGAACCGGCCAACCTCCTCGTGTGCCCCCCCAAAAAAGTTTCTTGGGGCTGCCTTACGGACCTCCGTGCCAGGCGAGATCCGATGAGGTCCTCCCTGGTCCAGTACTCCCGGGTCTCTCGCTGCTTAGTCTTTAGGTAGTGGGTTATTCTGTCACGATTCTCTTCCTTTGGGACAGACCAAGACGCAGTGATATAGCCAGAATACATGATTTATTGGCCTAGACGGAACAAAACAATAAACGAAGAAACAAGACGTGAGCCCTAACGCTAAATTCTAAACTATACACAAAGATCTAAACCTAACCACGACTGGCGAAACCTAACCTAACCACGAACGGAGAAACCTAACTAGACATGAATGGAGAAACCTAACTAGACACGAAAGACAAGAACCCGACTGAACAAGATGAACGTAACATAAACATAATCAATAACCCACGAAACAACCCTACACCCTACACCAAAACGAAACCAAAACGCTCCAGCCTGTAATCTCGGGCCTGGGCGTTACATTAACAAACAGATCACCGACCATTTCGAATCCCACCGTACATTCTACACTATGCAATCTGGTTTCCGAGCTGGTCATGGGTGCACCTCAGCCACGCTCAAGGTCCTAAACGATATCATAACCGCCATCGATAAAAGACAGTACTGTTCAGCCGTCTTTATCGACCTGGCCAGGTCTTTCGACTCTGTCAATCACCGCAGTCTTATCGGCAGCCTCAATAGCCTTGGCATCTCAAACGACTGCCTCGCCTGGCTCACCAACTACGTCTCAGATAGAGTTCAGTGTGTCAAATTGGAGGGCCTGTTGCCCGGACCTCTGGCAGTCTCTATGGGAGTGCCACAGCGTTCAATTCTCGGGCCGACTCTTTTCTCAGTATATATCAATGATGTTGTTCTTGCTGCTGGTGATTCTCTGATCCACCTCTACGCAGACGACACCATTCTGTATACATCTGGCCCTTCTTTGGACACTGTGCTAACAAACCTCCAAACGAGCTTCAATGCCATACAACACTCCTTCCGAGGCCTCCAAATGCTTTTAAATGCAAGTAAAACTACGTGCATGCTCTTCAACCGATTTCTGCCCGCACCCTCCCGCCCGACTAGCATCACTACTCTGAACGGTTCTGACTTAGAATATGTGGACAATTACAAATACCTAGGTGTCTGGTTAGACTGTAAACTCTCCTTCCAGACTCACATTAAGCATCTCCAATCCTAAATTAAATCTAGAATAGTTTTCCTATTTCGCAACAAAGCCTCCTTCACTCATGCTGCCAAACATACCCTCGTAAAACTGACCATCCTACCGATCCTTGACTTCGGCAATGTCATTTACAAAATAGCCTCCAACACTCTACTCAGCAAATTGGATGTAGTCTAGCACAGTGCCATCCGTTTTGTTACTAAATCCCCATATACTACCCACCACTGTGACCTGTACGCTCTCGTTGGCTGACCCTCACTACATATTTGTCGCCAAACCCACTGGCTCTAGGTCATCTATAAGTCTATGCTAGGTAAGGCCCCGCCTTATCTCAGCTCACTGGTCACCATAGCAAAACCCACCCGTAGCACGTGCTCCAGCAGGTATATTTCACTGGTCATCCCCAAAGCCAACACTTCCTTTGGCCGCCTTTCCTTCCAGTTCTCTGCTGCCAATGACTGGAACAAATTGCAAAAATCACTGAAGCTGGAGTTTTATATCTCCCTCTCTAACTTTAAGCATCAGCTGTCAGAGCAGTTTACCGATCACTGTACCTGTACATAGCCAATCTGTAAATAGCAAACCCAACTACCTCACCCCCATATTATTACTTACCCTCTTGCTCTTTTGCACCCCAGTATCTCCGACATGCACATCATCATCTGCACATCCATCACTCCAGTGTTAATGCTAAATTGTAATTATTTCGCCTCAATGGCCTATTTATTGCCTACCTCCCTACTCTTCTACATTTGCACACGCTGTACATCAATTTTTTCTATTGTGTTATTGACTGTATGTTTGTTTATGTATAACTCTGTGTTATACATAAAGGCAAAAGAACTCCTGCGGGGAAGGGGACTGTGTTTAAAAACAACATAGCATGGCAGCAACACATGACAACACAGCATGGTGGCAACACCACATGACAACAACATGGTAGCAACACAACATGGCAGCAGTACAACATGGTAGCAGCTCAAAGCATGGTACAAACATTATTGTGCACGGACAACAGCACCAAGGCAAGAAGGTAGAGACAACAATACATCACGCAAATCAGCCACAACTGTCAGTAAGAGTGTCCATGATTGAGTCTTTGAATGAAGGGATAGAGATAAAACTGACCAGTTTGAGTGGTTTTTGCAACTCGTTCCAGTCGCTAGCTGCAGCGAACTGAAAAAAGGAGCGACCCAGGGATGTGTGTGCTTTGGGGACCTTTAACAGAATGTGACTGGCAGAACAGGTGTTGTATGTGGAGGATAAGGGCTGCAGTAGGTATCTCAGATTGGGGGGAGTGAGGCCTAAGAGGGTTTTATAAATAAGCAGTGGGTCTTGTGACGGGTATACAGAGAGGACCAGCTTACAGAGGAGTATAGAGTGCAGTGATGTCTCCTATAAGGAGCATTGATGGCAAATCTGATGGCCGAATGGTAAAGAACATATAGCCGCTCGAGAGCACCCTTACCTGACGATCTATAAACTACGTCTCCATAATGTAGCATGGGTAGGATGGTCATCTGAATCAGGGTTAGTTTGGCAGCTGGTGAAAGAGGAGCGATTACGATAGAGGAAACCAAGTCTAGGTTCAACCTTAACCTGCAGCTTTGATATGTGCTGAGAAAAGGACAGTGTACCGTCTAGCCACACTCCCAAGTACTCGTAAGAGGCAACTACCTCAATTTCTAAACCCTCAGAGTCAATAAAAAGTCAATAAAAATAGTAGCACAGAATCAAGCTTAGAATCAAGGGCAACGGTAACAAAATTGAGGACCTTTAAGGTTGCAGTGACACATCCATAACCTGAGCGGAAACCAGACTGCATACCAGAGAGAATCCTTTAGACATCAAGAAAGACAGTCAGTTGATTATTGCCAAAATTTTCCAACACTTTTGATAAACAGGGCAAAATAGAAATTGGCCTATAACAGTTAGGATCATCTTGATCTCCCCCTGTAAATAAAGGACGAACCATGGCTGCAATGAAACCGAGAAAGGATCTAAACCTGACGCATATGTTATTTTGGTGTCAAGTTTAAGGAGCTCCTTTAACAACTCAGACTCAGTGACTGCCTGCAGGGAGAAACCTTGTAGCGGGGCAGGGGAAAAAGAGGGAGGAGCAGCGGGGCTATTCGCATTAGAAGGAATGGGAGATTTGAATGTGAATCACATGGCAACAAGATCATATTGTACAGCAATTTCATCAGGTAACATGAATACAAAGCCTGCGAGAAGTGGTTAGAATAGGATGGGAGGCCAAGAGTCTGTGTAACCAATGGAGAGTCAGAGTCCCGAGTGAGGGAACAAACATAGTCTGTCCCACGGTTGGGTAAACAAGCAAGTTCATAGTCAACAAAGCATGCAGGAGTCATGAGGCAAATAGCATAAAGCACTAGAAAAAAATATAACGACTTGGGGCTAGCCATTGTAAGTTCAAAGAGTCACTCGCTCCAACAAGATAACTTGAGAGAGTAGCTCTCTGTTTATTTTTTAAAATGTATTTTACCTTTATTTAACTAGGCAAGTCAGTTGAGAACATATTCTTATTTTCAATGAGGGCCTAGGAACAGTGGGTTAACTGCCTTGTTCAGGGGCAGAACGACAGATTTTTACCTTGTCAGTTTGGGGATTTCGATCTTGCAACCTTTCGATTACAAGTCCATGACTCTAACCACTAGGCTACCTGCCGGGTCTATGAGTCCAGTAGGTTATAAAAGTATGAGATAAAATAAATAAATAGTAGGCCTATATTGGCCATTCTGTGTGTAGATCTATTCTGATCTGTCTGGTTGTGAATCAGAGAACACCTATTCATTCACTCTGAGATCACAGTGAGGTATTTCATTGGTAGGGGGCGTGGTACTTTGTATTGGACAGCAATGCCAACTTACAGAAAGCTGAACTGACACATTTAAAGGCGTTTTATGTGGAATGTCAAAAGAGAAGTGTTTAAATGTATGTGCACATAAAAGTAAGTGACTTACAGTTAAACACACCACAAGGTTTAACATGTTTGGGGAAGCGTTTGGGTTCGATTGAGTTCGTAGGTGACCACAAGACTTCAGCCTATCAGAGTTAGTGCTGGTAATGCATTATGTGGATAGTCCCCTACAGATGGTTTATAGATGTTCAACTAACTATCCACTTACCCTAAAGTGATTCCATAACCCCTAAAACCAGCCCTAACCCAAGACCTAGCCTAACCTTAACCCTAACCCTTGCCTGGCTATAGCTACAGCTACAAAAGTAGACCGATCTTTTCAGAGACAGGCATTTTGTCTTATGATCAGGGCCTTCAGATAAGTCTGGGTGTCAGAGCTACTAGCCAATAACATCAGGCCATCACTGGCTCCAGCCTTGACGTTCCTGTCACCTCACACTGTGGTTGAGGCACTGTAAACTTTTATATTGTCAATTAGACCACAAAGAACAAACTGCAGGAAATGGGCATTAACTGACACTTATAGAGGACCACATCAGGCCTGTGGATCATCACTACATTCATGTAAGACCGCCAACCCCCTGAGTCTCACTCTCATCTGACAGACATAACGACCAGTATACGCATGATGGGGCTCTAGCTACAGAGGAGGGCAATGACAAAACTCTGTCTGGCCATCTCTAATGCAAACTTACTATTGAAACAAAAGGGAGGATCATGCCTATGTATTTAAGATTTAAATATATTTTTTCTGACAATACACTTTGTATCTACTGTATTTTCAGTATAGTACCTGAACTAGATTGAGATTGAGGTCTTCGATTAACATTTTATTGCTCTGGAAAATGTGCAGATTCCAGGATTCCAGCATCTTATTCAACAGCCTGTGACTGAGTAAGTCCAGGCAGTGGAGTGATACAGTATATTTTATTATTTTAAAAGGTGACTTTGATGGGAATCCTTATTCTTCTCTCCATCATAATAACTGTAGTTCTCCTCTGCTGTCTGACCATCTTCATCATCATCATTATCTACACCACCAGGAAATAGATACATATAAGACAAACGTCAGTTGATTATATGTAATATGGTACTTGCTTTTGCCATAACCCTGTGTATGCAGTTATTGTATGTAAGCATTAATAAATATCACTGTGCACATTGATACTGATTGAAGTTGTTACAGTATGTATTGAGCGCGTTGGTCAGAGGTGCCAGAGGTTATCATGAAGGATTTATTTTTAAAAAATCACGAAAAGTAGCAGAGAACCTAGACGTTGTAGTCTTGTTGAATGCTTAGGGTATGGAAAATTATTTTAGCTTGTTTATATTCACATACTTTTCTCATCTTACTGAGGGGCATTGGTCTGGTGTTTCTCGTCCAGATGAACAGATGAAGAGTGGTGTAGTGCTGGGTGCTCGCCTTAAGCAGAGAAAGAGAATGATGCATTAGGCCTACTGCAGTGGAAAGTTACAGTTGATCAGTGTCTCTGTCTCACATCACCCTCATTGTCAACTGTCCCTCAAACCACCCACACATTTACACTTAGTGGAGTTCCAAATCACAAACAAATAACAAAAATGAAACAAACCACACAGAAGGGGACACAGGAAGTGGTGAAGCCCAGAAAACATATTCTCTCTTTAGTACCGTTGCTTCAACTGAAAGTTCTCTGTATGATCTCAACAAACGCATGCACTCTCAGCCAACAAAAGGATCCACCACGCCCCTGGACTGCCTCAATTCCTGTGGGCGGCCGTACATCAAACAAACAGAAACAGGGGTTAAATGGGATATTTAGTGAGTCAATCAGTCACACCTGTGACACACAGTAAATATTTTGCAAATTTTTTAAAAAGAGATTCAAATATTAGATGCTTTACCAACCACACTCGGTTGGCAGGTGGACAGTAAATCTGGAAAAACATACTCAGAGAGACAGAGAGCGACAGAGAGAGAGAGACATAATAGCCATCTCATCTCTCAGTCTATGAGAGGCCCAGTGATGTTCACCTCAGCAGGTTTCACTCTACACTGAGCTACTTCTTCCTCTCACTCAAACCACAGGAAGTGATGTGTTCCTCACTTGCCCCTCCTCTGACTCAGACCCCAATGATATTCTCCTTAAAAGGTGCTTTTCGGAATAGGGGGCTGTGACCAGCGCAAAGCCAAGACAGGAAATACTGATTGACGATTAACATCATGACAAAGGCTATTTTGGTTTAACTCTTTATTTGTTTTCTTAAGTGATCAGTATAATGCAATTGTCTACTGCTGGGTACTTTGCCCCTCAGGGTCACCCAATAAAAAAATTAACAAATCACTAACACACCCAACAGAGATCTAGGCTAAGAGAGGCCAAAATAGGCAACTACTCCTCTGCAGCCATTAAACAGTTGTGTTTTTACCTCTAACTCCTCCTCTCTAAGAATACCCTGAACCACTGAGCTGTGTGGCCTAACTGAGTTGGAGAGGGCTACAATCTCCCTGAGGTACAATTCACAATTAGAAACTGGGTGGTTCGAGCCCAGAATGCTGATTGGCTGACAACCGTGGCATATCAGACTGTATACCAAGGGTATGACAAAACATTTATTTTTACTGCTCTAATTACACTGCTAACCAGTTTATATTAGCAAAAAGGCACCTCTGGGTTTTGTGGTATATGGCCAATTTACCACGGCTAAGGGCTGTATCAGGCACTCCGCGTTGCGTCGTGCATAACAATAGCCCTGAGCCGTGGTATATTGGCCGAATACCACACCCCTTCAGGCCTTATTGCTTAAACATACACTGTAGAGATTGATTGATTTACATTTCAATACATTTAATTTAACTACAAATATACAATATAGCAAGATTTCAACTTATATTCAAAGATATGGACAACCAATTTTCCTCCTCTTCCATCCTCCTCCACTTTGTCATCTTGTAGCAGCATACACTACATAGGGGTCCAGCTCCTTCTCTCTTCTCCTCTCCATCTTCCTCTTCTTGGAGGTGAAATTCAGGGCGGCATAGTTCAATGTATCTGGATCTTGTATCTGTAGATTCATAAATATCATCACATACAATTATAATTTACAGTGTTTCTGAATAGTATTTCTGAATTATATTTAAAAAATAATATGTCTGAACATACAGTATTTAACCATACAGTATTTACCTGATCATTTTGTGGTTGTTGTTGAGAGTCAGGTTCTGAATAGGATATGAAAGAGAGATGGGATGAGAGAAGAGATGAACAGATATTTTCATTGTAGTTCACAGGCCCCATATTATCATGAAATGGGCTTCTACCTGTGTTGTGTCTTTTTGTGTCTCGTCTGATCTTGAGGACCAGGATGAGGAAGACTATAGGTAGTGACGCAGTTACAAAACCCAGGATCACAACCAACGGAATGAAGTACATTCCTACAAAACAGATTTCAATCAGAATCAGAACCATTTAAAACATTACTCTGTTTACTACCAATGGAACATTCTCAGTCTGGGTTGCTTCAAGATGCTGTTGTACTTTAATTATATTCTGGTAGATAATATTAATTAATTTACGAAAGATTCTCACTTAACATAACAGAATAAACACACCTTTTTCACAGTTCTCTGCAAGGTCCTTTTCTGAATTGCTGTGACCTTTTGGACGAGAGTTAAATATTCCTGCTTCTATTTACACTGTAGTACGATAGTAGTATCTCCAACATTTTCTCAATAATATCTCTGATACATCAGATACGTTAGTGCATTTGGAGTCATGACAGACAATTTGTTGAAAAGATTACCTTGAACCATCAGGAAAGTCATGTTGGTGAAGATGATGTATTTATCGAACATTCCACAGAAAAAAAAACCAGAATCAGCTACATCCACCTCTGTGATTTTGAGGAAGATTATTCCATGGCTGATTAACATTTCCATATGGCTGGGCTGAAAACCATTGTGATGTTGGACAGTTGGCTCAGAGCTGTACATAGACGCGATGCATAGGGGCTCTGAGTCGTTGACTTGCTTGAACCAGCCAACGTGTCCTGGAGCGCCAGTGACGTCTGTGCACTGAAAAGTGACATTATATCCAGGTTGGGCTACCACTGAGGGAGGAGGAGAGGCAGACACAACAGGGGTCAGACCTGAAAGAGAGAAGACAAAGGTTTAGAAACAATTCCAAACATATAACTTTATGTTCACTCATGCACTACTATACCTAGACTTAGTCTTAACTATGAATCATAAAATCATAATGACTTAGATAACTTACACAAGCCATAGATGACAAGAGCTGATAAATATAAGCGTGCCATTCTGTGTTTAGATCTACACTGCCAGACCATGAAGGAAGGACTACATCTTTAGAAGAAAATCATTTGTGATTAGGGGCGGGACATGGTGTGAGAGCCATAGCTGCATTAAATGACCAAAGATACTTTTTTTCTTACAACCAACCACTAATTTTAAACTCTTACATTTGGTTTGAGAGAGCGAATGATAAGATATTAGTCGTAGGCTTTGGTTTAGCATCATAGAGGTTCCCAGAATTTACCATTTTAAGTTGGTTAAACATACTGTATATTGTCAATTGTAAAAGTAACGTTGCGGTAGCTCTGTTCTTGGTATATTTAATTTCAACGCGTTTACCCTAGAAATGAAATGACAGTTGCTAATGGTAAAGGACATATATAAGTTGTTTGTCATAAAATATATGGTGTCTCTAGTTCGATCAATCTCTTAGTAATTAGGGAAAAAAAATTGTTTATTTGATTCATGAAATATGCACCATCTCCAAAATAGTATTCTTAATACCAGAATATTTGATACGATCCAATATCAGCATGGGCAACATTCTTTAGGGTCAAATTAAAGCTAAAATCATCTACTTGCATCTCATAACGAGATGTATTTGAGAAATACTGCTGGAATTGCACTTTTTACGGTAGGTTGTTAAAATGGGTACAAGTGTTTCGGCCATATCCAGGATAACACTGAGTCTACTGTAGAGAAGCACTCCAGAGTCACAGATCCCCCTATAGGGTCACCGATTCTGTCCACACAGACTGTGATACAATGGGATGCATGCTACCATCTGGAACACACAGGACAGAGGACATAGTTGGAATAATATTAGCTCATGGTGTAAAGGGCTCATGGTTGGCTAATTGATGTTGATGTAAAATTAATAAGTGCACATCCTAATTTGCATAAGAGTTACAGTAAAGCCATGTCAATAAGTTGAGCCAAGGTAGAGGACAATGTCAGTTATCTTACAGTAAACAGCTACTAAAACACAAGAGAAATGGACTAAGCAGTTTAGATATGTGACCTGTTTCAGGAAACATCTCATATGTCGCGGGTCACTACTTCACAGGAGAGCCGTTTGAACTTTAACTAGCTATGACAATCAGTTTGTATTGCTATTACTCTATGGATTAGGATCATGGTTAATTGTTTAGCTAGTATTTCAAGAAAAGACTCTACCCCGCCAGATGATTACATGACCCATCAAGTTAGCCAGTTGTGTCTGACGGTGATTAAGGCTATCTATTGTATAATAATGCCAAAATATATGTATCTGAAATGTGTCTTTCAGCATCAGTAGAACACGCCTGACTCTCCTCCACCAGTCATACAAGGAGAATATTCTAATGCCTTTTATCAAAAAGAGAGCTGGCCCAAGCACAGATTACACCTGAAGCATGAGGACTTGCAGCGAGTGGTGAACTTCATCAACAACTACGCAGAGGATAATGCAATAGTATTACCAGGACGTCATCCAGGACACAAAAACATTGGTGGAAAGCTGCTGCCATCCCATGTGACAAAAGCAGCAGTGTGGCATCTCTATAAGGAATTGATGACAACACATGGTATATAAAGCATAAACAACATGTTTTGATTATTTACTTGACCTGTAACATGATTGGAACTACTTTTATTGAGCTCACATTATTTCTGTATTTTCCAGAGGTACGTGTGGTCGGTCTGTGTGTTATCATTTTAACTTCCAGTTTCCAAGATGATGTTTCTGCATGCAATGCTGCTGCTCTGCACATTTGTAGGTAAGTGAAACTTACCTGATAATGATGCATAAAAAAATTATATTACGTTTTACATAACATTTTATTTTCATTAACTTTTAATGTTATTTTGTTGTTTGCAGGTGCACTATCCTTCTGACCCTATGCAGCCAGGTCCCATCTACTTTGGGACCTGGCCCCGCAAATGTGGCTTGTTTGGTGTCTGCTGTGAAGGAATGCCACAACAAGTCAACTACTTGATTGATGAAGGCATGTCATCCAGCAAAGGCAGCAGCGCAGTCATCAACTACATGCACCATTTCTTCACCAACTACAGAGTTGCGGAAACACGTGTGGACCTGAATTGTGATAACTGCAGTGGCCAAAAAAAGAACAAGTTTGTGCTCTGGTATTGTGCCTGGCGGACCATTGCCAAGCTCCATCACAGTCTGGACCTTTACTTCCTGATCACAGGCCACACCAAGATTGCCCTCGACTGGTGCTTTGGCCTCATCGAGCAGCGCTTCAGAAAGACCAAAGTGAACACTGTCTGAGATTGCTGGTGTTGTGATGGACAGCATTGTGACAGGGGTCAACATCCCACAGCTGTTTGGAGTGGAGGATGGTACAGTGCTGGTGGAAAGCTATGGCTGGCAACAACACCTGACTCTGTACTTCAGGCTGCTGCCACAGATCAAGCAGTACCAGCACTTCAGGTGAATATCATTTTCATTGCATTGCATGAAGATATTCTTCTTATCTAAACTTGGGAGGTGAGTTGATGTTGTGCAAGGTTGTAATGGCCACAATTTTTTTTGTTATTTCCTGTTTCACAGCTTCAATGCTCTAAAGTCTGGTGTTGTTGACGCCAAAGGAGCGTTCGGACTCAGTCGGGACCAGGTTTCAGCAGCTGCGCAACGCTGACATTCTTCCTCCCATAGATGGTCTGCCTGTACAAGCACCACCTGGACTGGACACAGCTAGACAAACGTTTATCTTTGAGAAGAGCAGGGAGTTTTGCGACGAAGAGGCAATGGACATCACATGCCCTGCACCAAAGTCAAGGGCAGGACAGAAACAGGCTCTCCGAATATAGATTCCCTTGTTCATACATGGTTTGGATGGGCCAGTCATCAGCACTATCTGCAGTGCCTCTATTCAAACGACTCTCTCCTAACACACACACCATACGTTTTTCTGATATTGCTACTATGCAAGTAACCATTGGTCATCCCTACTGCATCTGATTTGTTAGACTCACAAATGCTTTGTTTGTAAATTATGCCTGGGTGTTGGAGTGTGCCCCTGGCTAAAATTGTGCCGTCTGGTTTGCTTAACTTCTTAGGGAGCGGCAGCAGAGGTGACAGTTTTGGAGAGTCTGGCGTGCCCAAAGTAAAATGCCTGCCACTCAGGCCCAGAAAATAGGATATGCACATAATTAGTACTACTGGATAGGAAACACTCTGAAGTTTCTAAAAGTGTTAAAATAATGTATGTGAGTATAACAGAACTGATATAGCAGGCGAAAACCAGAGGAAAATTCATCCGGATTTGCAGTTTTTTTTGTACTTGACCTTCTTCTCCAGGCTGCCTATTCATTTGTATTTTAACTAGGACTGAGACTGCAGTACCTATGGCTTCCACTAGATGTCAACAGTCTTTATACAGAGTCTGGAAGCTCTAGCACTAAGCAGAACAGATAGGAAGAGGAAGTAGTCAGGGGACCACTTTTGTCAACAACGTTTGACGGGCGTGAGATTGTGAGCGCGCCCCACTTTATTTTCCTTTCGTATTGTTCACGTTATCGTCCGGTTGAAATATTACAGTAAATATACATGAAAGGATACCTGAGGATACATAAAAAATGATGTTTGATTTGTTTGTAGAAAGTTTATATGTATATTTGAACGCGTTCTCTTCACGGTTCAATGGGCGACTCAACGATGGATTTTCTGATCATAACGCGCCAACCAAACTGAGATTTATGGATATAATAAATGACTTTTTCTAACAAAAGAACCATTGGATGTCTTCGTTGGACACTTGGGAAGCCCTCAGCAGAAGTTCTTCGAAAGGTAAGTGATATTTTTTAGCTCTTATATGGGTTTTGTGTGACCCGCGCTATCCTCAAACAATCAAATGTTGTGCTTTGGCCGTAAAAGCCTTTTTGAAATCTGCAACACTGTGATATTGCCAAGAAGCAGAGCTTTTGATGACTATGCAACACTTGTATATTGATGAATGTTTAATAATTCAACTTTTGGATTTTGTATTTGGCGCCTTACATTTCACCGGGTAGTGTCGGGAGCGGCTTTTAGTCAAGTAGTATTTTACTGGGTGACATTTACTTTTACTTGAGTCATTTTCTATTAACTTCTTGGGGATAATTAAGGAGCAGTTGGGCACTAGCGCCCCATCCTTGACAACATCCGGAGAAATGTAGAGCGCCAAATTTAAAATGCAAATGTAGTACTATAAAACATTCATAAAAATAAAATGTTGCACACTCATCAAAAGCTTAGACTCTTGGCAATCTCACAGCGTTGTCAGATTTCAAAAAGACTTTACTGCGAAAGCATAACATTTGATTGTATGAGGACAGCACCCCGTGTACTTCCCCCATTAGTATAATAATAAAACCAGCGCGGGTGTAACAAAACACATAAAAAGAGCTAAAATAAATCGCCTACCTTTGAAGATCTTCTGCTGATGGTAATCCGAAGTGGCCAAGCAAGACATCCAATGTTCCTTTTGTTCGAAAAAGTCCCTATTTAAATCCATAAATCTCCATTTGGTTGGCGCGTTCTGTTCAGAAAATCCACGTTCACTCGCCCAAAATAGAAGACACAGAGACCGGTAAAAATATGTCTATAAACTGTGTCTAAACAAATCAAACCACGTTTCTAATCGATCCTTAGCTACACTATTATGTTTATTAACAATTATATTTCACACGGATAATATCTTGAGCGATAGAATAGTAAAAATCTGCGCGTCACAGACAGAAATTGCTTCCTCACTCCTCTGATATAAACTTCCTGCATTCGTCTAGTTTTCAAGATGAACGCATCAATCCTTGTCTAGAGACGGTTGACATCTAGTGGAAGCCATAGGTACTGCAACCTGGGAGCTGGAATCCAGCAGATCCTAAAGCAACTCATTGGAAAATGAGAAAGCTCACAAAATGATATTTTCTTGGATGGATTTTGCTCGGGGTTTTGCCGGCCATATCAGTTCTGTTATACTCACAGACATTATTTTAACAGTTTTAGAAACTTCAGAGTGTTTTCTATCCAATACTACTAATTATGTGCATATCCTAGTTTCTGGGCCTGAGTACCAGGAATTTTACTTTGGGCATGCCAGACTCTCCAAAACTCTGAACACTGATGCCACTCCCTAACTAGTTTTAAGCTGTCTCTCCTCTCTTTATTACAGCGGGAGATCAAGATGATCCTAGCTGTTATTGGCCAATTTCTATTTTGCCTTGTTTATGAAAAGTGTTGGAAAAACTTTTAAGGCATCTTTACTTTTACTTAAGGATGACAATTTAGTACTTTTTCCACCACTGGATGTGGCTGGTGTTATAGCATTTCTTTCACATGACCCATCAATTTAGACAAGTGTGTCTGGGTAAGCGTCATCTAATATTAATAAAATATTTTTATCTGGACACTTTCTGTTTATCTGGAATTTTTCCTTATTGTAGGCTACTACTTTTACCACTTTTAGTCTTAACCTTTACTACACTACTCACTGTTTAGCACATTGCCTCACATGTGAATCCTTAAAGAGATGGGTGGGGCTGGCTTAAGAGGTTGTGAACAATGCTTAATGGGTGTAGACCAGGGAGAGCTCTCCAGTAGGTACCAAAATATTCAAATGCCATTTTCTCAAAAGTGAGTTTACAAGTTCATCAACTTTCAAAGCAGAATTACTTTCCCATTGTTCCTCAAATGCAGTGTATGATATACCATTTTGTAGCTCTGAGTCTCTACTTTTATCCAATGTAAAAAAACACAATTTAAAATGTTGCTACATAAGACCAATTTGAGCTGGTCGGTCATTTAACTTTTACAGTATGTCTCCTAAGCTGATGAGTACTGAAACATTTGAACAGACTATAAACCATATTTGCATTTGTAACAGCTGAAGGATTGAGAAACAATCATAGAATAGATCTATTTCTTGATGAGGTAGATGATGAAGATGATGGTCAGACAGCAGAGGAGAACTCCAGTTCTTATGATGGAGAGAAAGACAAGGATCCTCATATCCCCTTCAGTCGCAACCTGAATGTCACCACCTGAAAGAATTAAACATTTTATATTTCCAATTTTTGTATCATTTCATATAATCAGGGTTGGGTAGGTTACTTTCTAAGTGTAATTCATTACAGTTACTTGTTACCTGTCCCAAAAATTCTAATCAGTAATGTAACTTTTGGATTACCCAAACGCATTTGGTGTGTCATCATAGTGGTCTTTGACTTGTGGTCAGACTCAATCGGGTGAAAACAAATTTAATTTGTGCCTTTTTTCAATGCTGAATTGAATGTCATTGAGAAAACAGAAAGCTGTTATAATGTATTTTTCCCCAACCATCCTTTCTGAATTTACAAGTAATCCAATGATTAATCATCTAGCTATTCAGAAGTATCTGAAATCTGATTGCAATATTTTTGCTGGTAACGTAATGTACATGTAATCAGTAACTCCCCAGTTGCTCCCCAACCCGGTATATAATACAATATTAGCTAATACAGTGTAATAACAGAGAATCATGTTTGTATATTGTTAACAAACAAGCATATTATATTTACCATGTATGTCCAGCTTGGTCTCGTCTCCAAACAGTATCTCCCCACATGAGGCCACAGCACAGTAGTAAGTCCCAGCATCAGAGAGGCTGAGGTTCCTCTTGGGGAGGTTGTAGACACAGCTCTGTGTAGGAGACCCAGCCTCAGGGCTGTTCTCACACTGATCACTCCTGTCTCCATGGGTGTAAATAATTCCTGGATGGGATTCTCCTGAGCCATGTCTGAACCAATAGACACTGTGTCCTCCTGCACAGGTCTCAGTGGGTATTGTACAGTTCATAGTCACAGAGTCTCCTGGCTGGATTGACTCAGATACAGGCTGCTGGAGCACAGTCTTACTGTTGGACTCTGAACCTGAAAAGAGTGTTTATATATGTCAGCAAATCGGTGTTGAATATGCTGTAGTAAGACTATATCCAAAATGTAACTTTTATTTTTACTGCTCTTTGTCTATCAATTCAATTTTTTGGGAATGTCTGAAAATATCAAAATACATTTCTCAGTACTATACCTTTTACATCGAGAATGGTTCCTTTTCCAAATTCCACCACATTTGAGTGTGCGCTCCCACAGTAGTACGTGGCTGAATCCGAGATTTTCATGTCTGAGATGCTGAGGTGATTTACGCCGTTGCTGCTTTGCACTGAGAAGCGAGGGTTATCCTTAAACTCATGGTAAAATGTAGCACATTCGTCATACTTATAGATGGTTGAGATGAGATTAGGTTTTTCTCTGAAGGGTTGCTTGTACCAGGATAAATGCATGGCCATATCGCCTTGATAGAAGCATTGCAGAACCATTGTGTCTCCAACATTGGCTGACATGAGACCACTCTCCTGTTGTATGGCAGAGGGCTCAGTCCCAGCTAGCGCATGAACTATAAATAAAACAAAAGAAAACATCTTACAAAAATATATGAAACCTTAAAAGATTATACATAAAAAAAATGGTATTGCCTGCACCTTAGAGGCTGCTGCGTATGTACATAGACATGGAACACTGGTCACTTTTATAATGTTTACATACTGTTTCACCCAATTCATATGTGTATTCTAGTCAAGGCCTACGCTGATTGTTTACATACACCTTAGCATAATACATTTAAACTCGGTTTTTCACAATTCCCGACTCCTTTCACAATTCCCATTTTTTCACAATTCCCTGTCTTACGTCAGTTAGGATCACTACTTTATTTTAAGAATGTGAAATGTCAGAATAATGGTAGAGAGAAGGATTTATTTCAGCTTTTATTTCTTTCATCACATTCCCAGTGGGTCAGAAGTTTACATACACTTAGTGTATGGTAGCATTGCTTTTAAATTGTTTAACTGGGTCAAACGTTATGGGTAGCCTTCCACAAGCTTCCCACAATAAGTTGGGTGAATTATGGCCCATTCCTCCTGACAGAGCTGGTGTAACTGAGTCAGGTTTGTAGGCCTCCGTGCTCGCACACTCTTTTTCAGTTCTGCCCACACATTTTCAATAGGATTGAGGTCAGGGCTTTGTGA
This sequence comes from Brachymystax lenok tsinlingensis, assembly GCA_030435695.1. Classification (NCBI taxonomy): domain Eukaryota; kingdom Metazoa; phylum Chordata; class Actinopteri; order Salmoniformes; family Salmonidae; genus Brachymystax; species Brachymystax lenok. The sequence goes on from CM059798.1 coordinate 10,048,400, forward strand.
TGGCCACTCCAATACCTTGACTTTGTTGTCCTTAAGCCATTTTGCCACAACTTTGGAAGTATGCTTGGGGTCATTGTCCATTTGGAAGACCCATTTGCGGCCAAGCTTTAACTTCCTGACTGATGTCTTGAGATGTTGCTTCAATATATCCACATAATTTTCCTCCCTCATGATGCCATCTATTTTGTGAAGTGCACCAGTCCCTCCTTCAGCAAAGCACCCCCACAACATGATGCTGCCACCCCTGTGCTTCACGGTTGGGATGGTGTTCTTTGACTTGCAAGCCTCCCCCTTTTTCCTCCAAACATAACGATGGTCATTATGGCCAAACAGTTCTATTTTTGTTCCATCAGACCAGAGGACATTTTTCCAAAAAGTAAGATTTTTGTCCCCATGTGCAGTTGCAAACCGTAGTCTGGCTTTTTTATGGTGGTTTTGGAGCAGTGGCTTCTTCCTTGCTGAGTGGCCTTTCAGGTTATGTCGATATAGGACTCGTTTTACTGTGGATATAGATACTTTTGTACCTGTTTCCTCCAGCATCTTCACAAGGTCCTTTGCTGTTGTTCTGGGATTGATTTGCACTTTTCGCACCAAGTACGTTCATCTCTAGGAGACAGAACGCGTCTCCTTCCTGAGCGGTATGACGGCTGTGTGGTCCCATGGTGTTTATACTTGCGTACTATTGTTTGTACAGATGAACGTGGTACCTTCAGGCGTTTGGAAATTGCTGCCAAGGATGAACCAGACTTGTGGAGGTCTACAATTTATTTATGAGGTTTTGGCTAATTTCTTTTGATATTCCCATGATGTCAAGCAAAGAGGCACTGAGTTTGAAGGTAGGCCTTGAAGTACATCCACAAGTACACCTCAAAATGACTCAAATAATGTCAATTGGCCTATCAGAAGCTTCTAAAGCCATGACATCATTTTCTGGAATTTTCCAAGCCTTTTAAAGGCAAAGTCAACTTAATATATGTAAACTTCTGACCCACTGGAATTGTGATACAATGAATTATAACTGAAATAATCTGTCTGTAAACAATTGTTGGAAAAATTACTTGTGTCATGCACAAAGTAGCTGTCATAACCGACTTGCCAAAACTATAGTTTGTTAACAAGAAATCTGTGGAGTGGTTGAAAAACAAGTTTTATTGACTCCAACCTAAGTGTATTTTACATTTTCAAATAACTGAAAGTGAGAGATTCTAATCTGAATAAAGGGAAAAGGCCTTTTTTTGAACATTGGATGAGACATTCTTACTAGTCTGCTAGAGAACCAATTCAGAATGAGGTATAACTTTTGTATGACTGAAGCCTTTAGTAAGAGGTCTAATTCTATAATATTTAATCATTTCTGCCTTCTGAATTCCTATTCATTATATAAAAAACAAGTTGTTAGGTGTAGGCAAGGCCATAAGCAAATAGGTCAACTGGGATATAACTAAAGAGTTAATCAGGGTGATTTTTCCACAAATAGACAGGTATTTTCCTTTCCACGGTAGCAAAATTGTATCTATTTTTGCTAACTTTCTATAAAAATGTGTTGTAGTGAGATAATTTCTTTCTTTCAGGATATGAAAAATTACTATGTCCACGTCACCATCAGACGATTTTATTGGTAAACTACACGGCAATGTAAAAGTTTTCTTTTTTTGTGATCCAATATGTAATATTGTACATGTATCATAATTTGGATGTAATCCAGAGAGTTTAGAAAAATTATCTAGATCCTCTAGATCCTCCAAATTGTGGATTTAAAAGAAAACATGAATCATCAGCGTACAATGACACCTTTGTTTTTGTTGTGTATTGTTAGATATTACTGAACTGTTGGAAATAGGAACACAAGCACTTCGCTACACCCGCAATAATATCTGCTAAATATGTGTACGCGACAATTACATTTGATTTGATTTGCAAGATTAGGTTTCCTCAAAGTGTCTATGAATGTTAATTAAATACATTGTACCATTGTACTTCCCGATAAAGGGTATGCTGAAACATGTCAGAGTTTATTTTGTAAATGTTGTTCTATTGAACATACCATCATAATAAAGTAAATAAAACTTACCCATCACTCCAAGAAGAAGACATTTGTACAGTGGTGCAAACATCTTAATAGCTGTCATCCTCATCAAAACCTGTGTCTTGAGTGGAAAAGTCTACCCCTGTAGAACAACACTTCTCAAATGAGGCTATTTAGTTTCTGAGATGCATTGTATAGTCTGCGCTATATCATTCAGCATTTCAGCAGAATTTCCTAGTTTCCCCAGTGGTAGGCTAAGTGCCCCTGTGGTGGCTTCACCTAACCCAGATTACAAGAGACCGGACGGAGAGAGCTGAGCGTCCTGTTGGGCTGACACTATTGTGTTTATCTTCTATGATCAATGCCTTCAAATGTAACGCAACGAAGCTCAGAATGTCACTTTTATGGATGAAGAATGAAGTTAGCTAATGCCTGGCCTTCAGAATAGATACTGTTGTCGTAACAATGAAGTTAAGCTAATGTTGACTCCATTCGTCAGGTGAGTGATTCTGTAATGCGTCTGTGTAGCTGGTGTAGAGGAGTCAGGCGCAGGACAGCAGATATGAGTAATATTAGCAATTTTACTCAAATATATTCACAATACAAGACAAAATAATGCCAAGCCCAACATAACGGACCACAATACAATAAACAATCACTCACAAACAAACATGGGGGAACAGAGGGTTAAATAATGAACAAGTAATTGTGGGATTGAAACCAGGTGTGTAAAACAAGGCAAAACAAATGGAAAATGAAAAGTGGATCGGCGATGGCTAGAAAACCGGTGACGTCGACCGCGGAACGCCGCCTGAACAAGGAGAGGGACCGACTTCGGCGGAAGTCGTGACAGCTAAAGCCTGGCCTTCATTTTCAAAGGACAATCCCCATTAAGTTACACATTAGGTGGACACAAGCAAATGCTCCTACCAACCGCAAGAGTTCCTCAGTTTACTGATTTACATGGTGCAGTCAGAAGAGTGCCCCGTAATGGCCAATGTCCACCAATTCCAGCAAAAAGGTACCCATACCAGGGGGTCCTCCCGCCCAATACAATTATTCAACACAAACCATACTGGGTGTTATCACTGTGATCACTGTCATCCAGACCCTTAATTTAAACTTTATTACCTTAAAATGGACAAGATAGTGAGGTCTGCACAACGCATCATCGGGGGCAAACTACCTGCCCTCCAGGACATCTTCACCACCCGATGTCACAGGAAGGCCAAAAAGATCAACAACCACCTGAGCCACTGCCTGTTCACCTCGCTATCATCCAGAAGGTGAGGTCAGTACAGGTGCATCAAAGCTGGGACTGAGAGACTGAAAAACAGCTTCTATCTCAAGGCCATCAGACTGATAAACAGCCATCACTAACATTGAGTGGCTGCTGCCAACATACTGATTCAAATCTCTAGCCACTTGAATAATTAAAAATGGATGTAATAAATGTATCACTAGCCACTTTAAACAGTGCCACTTTATATAATGTTTACATACCCTACATTACTCATCTTATATGTATATACTGTACTCTATACCGTCTACTGCATCTTGCCTATGCCGTTCGGCCATCGCTAATCAATATATTTATGCGTCTGTGTAGCTGGTGTAGAGGAGTCAGGCGCAGGACAGCAGATATGAGTAATATTAGCAATTTTACTCAAATATATTCACAATACAAGACAAAATAATGCCAAGCCCAACATAACGGACCACAATACAATAAACAATCACTTTTATTGGATGACTACCTGTAGCTGGTGTAGAGGAGTCAGGCGCATATTTTTATTAATTCCTTTACACTTGTGTGTATAAGGTAGTTGTTGTGAAATTGTTAGATTACTTGTTAGATATTACTGCATGGTCGGAACTAGAAGTACAAGCATTTCGCTACACTCGCATTAACATCTGATAACCATGTGTATGTGACCAATACAATTTGGTTTGATTTGATTTGATATACACTATGTTTGAGCAATTTAAAATGGTACAATTCTGGGAATCTCTATGATGATAAACTACAGCCTACAACTAAAATATTGTATCCTTCGCCCTCTCAAACCAAATGCAAGAGTGAAAAATCAGTGGTTGGTGATTATCTGTGTTCATTGTACGCAGCTATGGCTCTCACACCATGTCCCGCCTCTAATCACAAATGACTTTCATCTAAAGATGGAGTCCTTCCTTCACAGTCTGGCAAGCGTAGCTCTAAACACAGAATGGCACACATATTTGTATCAGCTGTTGTCCTCTATGGCTTGTGTAAGTGATCTAAGTCATTATGATCATGTGATTTATTGTTGAGACTAGGTTTAGGTGTAGTAGTGCATAAGTGAACAGAAAGTTCTATGTTTGGAATTGTTTCTAAACCTTTGTCTTCTTTCTTTCAGGTCTGACCCCTGTTGTGTCTGTCTCTCCTCCTCCCTCAGTGGTGGACCATCCTGGGTATAATGTCACTTTGCAGTGCACCAATGTCACTGCAGCTCCAGGACACGATGGCTGGTTCACGCAAGTCAACGGCTCAGAGTCCCTATGCGTCTATGCTCAGAGTCCCTACGCGGCACAGAGTCCCTACGTGTCTATGTACAGCTCTTGCAGCTGTCCAAAGCTAGATATTTCCAAACATCTGCTGTAGCAAAGATTTTCTATATACTGACCAACAAAGCCCCTTTCTGTTATAGACAGAACCCTGTGACATGACAGACCTATCTGGACTCATCTCTCAGCCAATCATGACCAACCAGGAAGGATAATTTATTTCTCCCTGTCTAGCTCAGAGCTCATAATTGAACATCTTTATCATGTTAACAGATCCAACACAAGCTTTTAAATGCGGCACATGAAAGTTTACATGTTCAAGAAGGCATTTGTGCAAAAATAAAAAATATATATGTGACCCGACTTCACAGGAGAGTGTTTTTTGGCAGAAATGCCTTCTCGAACATGTGAGCTTTCGTGTGCCTTGTGGCGTACAGCAGACCAGCCACCACGGGGATACTCGTCGAGGCCGGGCTCTCAGGCCAGGACTAATTGGGGCTGATTGGGGAGTTGGTGAGTAATCAAGGGTTGATTGCTCACCAGCTGTACAAGCCCCATAAAGCTGCCAGAAGGGCAGCACACAGGGAGGACTGGGGGAAGTAAGGTAACTTCTGTGTAGTTGGAGACGGTGCCCGAGCTAAGACGAGGGAGTTGAGTTTGTGTGCCCGACAGGATACGGCTAGACCCGGAGCCCAGAAGACGGTATCCCGGAGAGGGTCTCATGGGGGAGACCTATCCTTTTCTTTTGATTTATTATTTAACTTCTTTGGGAGCAGCGCACCAGGTGACCGTTTTGGAGAGCCTGGCATGCCCAAAGTAAAATGCCTCCCATTCAGGCCCAGAAAATAGGATATAAACATATTTAGTACGATTCGATAGGAAACACTCTGAATTTTCTAAAAGTGTTAACATTTTGTCTGTGAGAATAACAGAACGGATATGGCAGGCAAAAACCAGAGGAATGTCTGTCCTGGAAAAAGTGGTTTTGACACATTGCCTCATTTAGAACCCCTCCCTTATGAAAATGCCCATATAAGGGCATATGAATGCAGTACTTATCGCTTCCTCTGGATGTCAACAGTCTCGAGAAAGTGTTCTGATTATTTTTAGATGCTTTTAGAGCATAGAAGAAGACTAATATGGAAGTGTCCACACAGATGTCAATACAAGTAAATGCGCGCTCCCGGGCTGGCGCGTTCTTTGTTTTTTTCCTTTCTTATCGCCCAGTTTATATTCCGGTTGAAATATTATACTATTTATACATAAAAGTGTTCCATTATAACGCGCGCCAACCAAACTGAGATTTATGGATATAATACATTACTTTTTCTAACAAAAGAACCATGGATTGTCTTCGTTGGACACTTGGGAAGCCCTCAGCAGAAGTTCTTAAAAAGGTAATCGATTTGTTTTTGCTGTGAAATGTGTTTTCTGTGAACCGTGAAGGCTTATGAATTCATGGTAATGGGAAAAATATGTTAGGTGCTACCCTCAAACAATCAAATGTGGTGATTTCGCCGTAAAGCCTTTTTGAAATCTGACAACGCTGTGATATTGCCAAGAAGCAGAGCTTTTGATGACTATGAAACACTTGTATATTGATGCATGTTTAATAATTCAACTTTTGGAATTATTAGCTAGCGCCCCACCGCTCCCTAAGAAGTTAATAAACACCCTTGAAACCGAGCTAATCATACTCTGTCCGTGTCTGATCTGTGTAAACGTCTTGACCAAAACCCCAGGTCTGCCACAGCCTTAATAACAAACTTGTGTGCCATTAGTAAATACGAATAAAATTGTTAAATTACCAGCCTTGTTGGTTAAGCCACAGAAAAAGAGCAACCTTCTCACTAGCCATGATAGGCTGAGATGGGCTGGACATGCCTCGAGAGGAGTTCGGATTGGTCTGCCATATAGATTTATTCTGTATATTTGAGCTGGTCAGTCTGTGTTGGTAATCCTATAGAATGCAGCTTTAAAAAAAAAATATTGTGTAGTGGAGCTGCATAAGTGTTGCTTTCCACTTTCTGGAGGATCAAGTTTTGAAATCGGTGGAATTAGAGAATGATAGCTAAAGAGTTGGAGAAAACACCTGTATCCAGATTACATCTTTAAACTACAGTGGCATGCCATTCGAGACAGGGAGACGCGTCCATCATGCATGATGTATACAGGTAAGATAGTCTAGCGTTAGCTAGCTACATTTTCAGATATTACACGTTTCTAATTTTGACAGTGGTTTCATTTCAAGTTAAAGTCTACTGTTAGCTAGCTATTTAACTTCAGCTGGCTGGCTCCCTAGCTGACATTATTATTTGTATCCCAGAGCCATTTGCCTTTCTAGTTAGAGCCTAATGTTAGCTAGCTAACATTGTGACTGGTTGGTTAGCTCCCAGCATATTCATTCAGGGTATTAACGACATGATTTGGCACTGTGTTCATTATTGTTTAACTAGCCAAAGTTAGCTGGCTGGCTTGTTAGCTTACATGACATAATGTGTGTGATCTTACACGTTGTTTACCTATGTGTGTGATCTTACATGTTGTTTACCTTAGCTAGGTTCATTATTTACCTAGCTAGCTACATGCCTTAAGCTAAAGGGTACAACACCCATTGAATATGGCCAGTGTCAGTAAACTTCTGCAAAAAAGCGTGATGAAATTGTTGACAGCAGAGCTGGTTAGGCTGTTTTCATGTTATCCACAGGTAAACAAATCAAGTGTCAAGTGTGCGCTCTGAACGCTCCGAGAGCGAAACGAGATGGGTGGGGCTAAAGCTTAAGAGGGTGTGAATGATGCTGAATGGGTGTAGACAAAGAAGAGCTCTTCACTAGATACCAAAACATTCAAAGGCCATTTTATCAAAAGTGAGTTTTCAAGTTGACCAACTTTCAAAGCAGAATGACTTTCCCATTGTTCTTCAAAAATGCAGTATATGATATACCATTTTGTAGCTCTGAGTCTCTACTTTTATCCAATGTAAAAAACACAATTTCAAATTTTGCTACATAAGACCGAATCCAGGTGGTGAGTCACAAATACATAAACAATGCATTCTGTCAATATTCAGACCCCTTGACTCTTTCCAAATGTTGTTACGTTAAAGCCTTATTCTAAAATTGATTAAATAAAACATTTTTCCTCATCAATCTACACACAATACCTGGAGTCCACCTGTGGTAAAATCTATTGATTTGGTCATGATTTGGATAGGCAAACACCTGTCTATATAAGGTCCCACAGTTAACGGTGCATGTCAGAGCAAAAACCAAAACATGTGGTCGAGGCACAAATCTGGGGAAGGGTACCAAAAATTGTCTGCAGCATTGAAGGTCCCCAAGAACATAGTGGCCTCCATCAATCTTAAATGGAAGAAGTTTGGAACCACCAAGACTTGAACTGCCCGGCCAAACTGAGCAATCTGGGAAGAAGGGCCTTGGTCAGGGAGGTGACCAATAACCCGATTGTCACTCTGACAGCGCTCCAAAGTTCCTTTGTGGAGATGGGAGAACCTTCCAGAAGGACAACCATCACTGCAGCATTTGTCGTGACTTGACTTTTAACATTAATCTGAAGACGGTTATTTATCTAATCAACCTACATTTTTTAAATTGTTACCCGATTAAAATAATCAGGCAACAATTAACTAATTAGGACCTGGGGCACCACGAGAGCGGTACCATCTCCATAATTATACTCTAAAAGGTCTTTACCTATCACATCTATAAACAGGCAACGTATTAATCATAACCTCGTATCATATCATCAGTCTGAACAGTCGTAACCTCCTTGCATTTGGAAAAACCTGAGCCTTACTTGTAATTCAGTATTAACAAATTGGTTTAATTATTTACTAGCTAACTAAATGGTAACACAGGATAAACATACACACTTAATACATTAAAAACAGTTCCCTAGCAGACTGACAACAATATGGCTGCTTGTTACAAAAGACATGGAGAGGGCGACAGAGACTGGTACGTTTTAGAAACTACTCTCACTTATAGTACTCCTATACAAACTGCCTCCCGCTTGGAGTAAGAAATTATGAATTAATTTACGTAAAAATGCCTTTGTTCTTCTCGGGAAGAGTAGTAGAATGGTCCCACTTAAATTCACTTTTCTAGATACTTTACTTAGGACAGCTAAACAGCATCATGCTGTGGGGATGTTTTTCAGCATCAGGGACTGGGAGACTAGTCAGGATCAAGTGAAAGATGAACGGAGCAAAGTACAGAGAGATCCTTGATGAAAACCTGCTCCAGAGCGCTCAGGACCTCAGACTGGGGTGAAGGTTCACCTTCCAACAGTACAACGACACTAAACACACAGCCAAGACAATGCAGGAGTGGCTTCGGAACAAGTCTGAATGTCCTTGACTAGCCCAGTCAGAGCCCGGACTTGAACCTGATCGAACATCTCTGGAGTGATCCTCCCCTTTCAACCTGACAGAGCTTGAGTGGATCTGTATATTTGTATATTTGTATATTTTCAAAAGCTCCTGAAATGTCAGCCAGTTTTGGTGGGATGGAGCTTTGGCCTGCCTGGTGACATCACCAGGCTGTAAATTAGTTAATAGACCAATAAAAAGAGAGTTCCTGACCTCTCTGCCAATAACAGCTAGTTTTCAGTTTTTCCCTCCCCACTAAGATCACTCCCAGACAGTCCTAGCAAAATTATTGCTTGAGAACGTGCTCTTCACCATTAAGCAATTTTCACCATTAAGCAATTCTTTTTTTGTAAACAATCAAAGGTACTAAATTGTTATCCATAAATGATTTTATATTGAGATAAAAATGGCTGCATTGGATCCTTAGGTGACAGAGGTTTTCATGAAGAGAAAGAGTTAACAAAACTATTAATATGATACTTTTTCCCCCTGAAAAGTGAGAGAGAATGTACATTGTACTCTCGATTACTGATTTATGGTATGGGAAATGCTTTTATCTTTTAGCTTGTTACTCTACACCATAATTGAGCATCTGGGGTCTGGTGTTTTCCCCCAGATAAACAGAGGTGTGAATAGATCTTGTGGTTTTGTGAGAACTGAATGCCAGTCTTCCTGTAGTGCAGGGTGCTCGTGTTCAGCAGAGAAAGAGAATGATGCACGTTATCATCAACCCCCTTCCTCAAATCAGATTCAACTACTAGATGCTTCACCAACTACACAATCTGTTGGCAGGTGGACAGGAAATCTGGAGAGAGAGAGAGAGAGAGAGAGAGAGAGAGAGAGAGAGAGAGAGAGAGAGAGAGAGAGAGAGAGAGAGAGAGAGAGAGAGAGAGAGAGAGAGAGAGAGAGAGAGAGAGAGAGAGAGAGAGAGAGAGAGAGAGAGAGAGAGAGAGAGAGAGAGAGACCCAAGGATGGCCTCACTGGCCCCTCCTCTACCTCTGACCTATATCATATTCTCCTTAAAAGGCGACTAGCTGCTTCTTAGAATAGGGGTCTGTGATCAGTGCAAAGTAAAAACAGGAAATACTAAAGGGACGAATAACATCATGAGAATGCACATTTCTATTTAACTTTGTCTTTATAAGTGACCATTATAATACAGTACAATCGTCAACTGCTGGGTACTTTGCCCTTTAAGGTCACCTTATTAGAAATGACCAAATCACTAATATACACAACAGAGATCTAAGAGGCAACTACTCCTCTGTGGCCATTAAACAGTTGTATTTTGACTTCTAACTCCTCCTCTCTAACCACACCCTGACTAGTGGAGTCTTTTGTTTAGACATCTAGCTAGCTAGCTAAACAATAAACTATAATTTCCCTGCATGAATCTACAGGTAGCTAAAGCTAACCAACTAGTTAGGTTCAATGTTAGTTAGCTAGCTAACATTAGGCTATAACTAGCAAAGCAAAATGGGTCTGAGATACGAATAATATTACTGCACAGATCATACACATAACGTTAGTTAGCCAGCCAGCCAGCTAACATTATCTAGCTAGCTAACAGTACGCTTTAACTTGCAATGAAAACGACTTTCTGACAAAATCAGAAACATATATTATCTGAAAATGTAGCTAGCTAGACTATCTTACCCGTACACATGGATGAACGCTTCTCCCTCTCTGTCACGGATGCCATGGTTGCCCTTAGTTTGAAGATGTAATCTGGAGCCTTCAGTGTAAATTGACTGAGTACACATTCTCATTTACAGCAACAAACTGGGGAATAGTTATAGGGAGAGTAGGGGGGATGAATGAGCCAATTGGAAGCTAGGAAGGATTCAGTGGCCATTATGGTATGAGGGGCCAGATTGGGAATTTAGCCAAGACACGAGGGTTAACACCCCTACTCTTACAATAAGTGCCATGAGATCTTCAGTGGCCACAGAGAGTCAGGTCAACCATTTAACATCTCACCCTACACAGGGAAATGTCCCCAATCAGTTCCCAATCACTGCCCTGGGGAATTAGAATATTTTATTTTAGACCAGAGGAAAGAGTGCCCCCTCCAACACCACTTCTGGCTGCATCTGGTCTCCCATCCAAAGACCGACCAGGAACAACTCTGCTTAGCTTCAGAGGCAAGCCAGCAGTGGGATGCAGGGTGGGCCTCTAATAGACTGACACTGGGGGATGACATGGCCCTTATGTCCTATCTCTCTCTCTCACCAGATTTCCAGTCTACCTGCCAACACATCAGTGTGGTTGGTGAAGCATTTGAGTGTAAACGTGTGGAGGATTTTAGGGCGATTGGTGGTAAGGGGATGTGAGACAGAGACACTGACCAACCGTCATTTTCCATTGCGGTTCCATGCATCTCTCTCTCTCTCTCTCTCTCTCTCTCTCTCTCTCTCTCTCTCTCTCTCTCTCTCTCTCTCTCTCTCTCTCTCTCTCTCTCTCTCTACTAAAGACAAAAAAACCTGCACCACAGGAAGACTGGCCTTCAGTACTCAGCTCTCACCACACCTCTCAGTGCATCAAAACCACATACGTTCTTTTCAGACCTCTCTTCATCTGTTCATCTAGATGATAAACACTAGACCAGACCCCTGCTGCACAATTAGATGTTCGAAATATAAATTAAAAAAATACCAACAAGATAAAAGTATTTCCCTTACTATAAAGCATTCAAAAAGACTTCAAAGTACAGATACCTTGTAACTTGACCCCCCAAAAAGTAGCATTTATTTATACATTTGCCAACTCTTTTTCTTCATGAAAAAACAACTTCAGAGTATTCACAGTGATATTTATTAATGCTTATACACAGTGCTTAAGTTGTGAATCGGGAGGTGCCGGGGCTCTGAAGTACTGGAATGGATAAAAAAAAGTACCCTTGTAGTAAAGCAGTGCATGCATATCATCACATTTGCGCTTTGGCATAGAACAAGTAGAGGAGCTTACAGAAGTTGCAAACATGGGAAGAATTTTGCCTTTTATAAACACATTTCATGCAATTCTACGTCATTTTATATCACTGGAGACCTTAGCAGAATATTTTTTGATACCACACAAATGATTGAAATGACAGGCTACTTTGACACTGACAAATTGAGATCAATAAAAATGAACTTGTCTTGAATCCATCAATAGCTTAGACCTAGGTGTGTGGAGACACATATTGTACAATATGAGGAGGAAATGATAGTCTTAGAAAATATTTCCACTTCCACTGACTCACCCAATAATGCACAGCTCACTGCTGGTGATAGCCAATACTCTCGTGCCAAAAGCCTATCTCTCTTGTTCGCTCAATAGGCCAATTTGGAAGTTGATCAAATATTTTGGTAGCCAACAGTCAGATTAGAGTCTGCTCTTTTAAGCAGGAGCCATTTGCTTTCCAACCTTTGTTTTCCTGTGATTGTATAAAAAATATTGCAAAAGGCTTGTTTTGGCTGTATGCTGTTAACTGACTGATTGGCAGCGTGATCCAAGGCTATATGCCATGTGATTGGGCTACATAAACACAATCCACAGCTAGGCCAATTTTTAAAAAAAAATCCTCTGTGGCTAAATTATCGGCCTACCCCTGGAGTACTATTCTGAATTATTTGATTTCTTTCTGAACAGCCAGCAGTAATTATGTAACATTGGAAAAAAAATGTCAGTGAATCAGAGTTGCTGCAGCTCCTCCAGCACCCTTGCCGCCGCTATGATTCTATAAGGATATAAATAATGAAGAGCAACGCTGGAGAGATGAGTTTCAGGCTCATGTCTATCAGAGCAGAAAGAGGGAGAGAGACCAGTGAATCTCATTCTAGTTCTGAGCGAGAGAGAAATACAGGCGCGATTCTCTCTCTCACCACAGCAACGGTCATGCGTTGGTCTCAAACATAAGCTATAATGCGCTAACCATAAACCCTGACTGAGATTCACTGGCTGACCTAACACTAATTCATTCTTTGAATAAATTCAAAGAATATCAGGCTCGAGCTGAAAATCTAGGTTTTCACATTACGTTTTTTTTAGAGGGCAGGAGAATTAATGAGGTGGCAACTCGAACAAACTTTGATCACTTTTATTAAAAAAAAAAGTTTTTCTCATGTAGAGGTACCAGATGCAGCCAAATAGGTTCTGAGCGAAACAGTCCACAACTGAGAGATGTTTAATTTGAGCTGGATCCTGCTGCTTATACACACTGCTTACACAATAGGTGCATACACATGCAGAGGCGTCAGTTCAGCTAAACTTGTGGCATGGCAAAGTGGGGTGGGGGATATTTTTGGGGGGTTGGAAGTTGACGCTCATTTACTTCATTTCTATACAATTTATAAACTCTAAAATGTTATTTGGAGAAAAAAAACAAATGACCCAAGACATTAATTATCACTGCAAGTGATCAATAATAATTGTTTACTGATCATGAAAAGCATGCAGATACTTGCTGTACTTACTTGATGATAGAACTAAATGTGCACAATTGTTTTGCATGGAATAATCAAATATTTGTAGGTCTGACTATGCTCTTCAAGAGGTGATGATATTACAACCAAATAATTAACATTTATATAGCAATCCCTTGAAAACGGCATGCAATTGTCATAGGTTTTAGTGGAGCTGTTGGCCTCCAATGATAAAGACAGTGAATAAGCTTGCGCTCACCGAGGATATGTCCTCCGCTAGTGCCAATAACATAAACTACTGTTCGCTCAATTGATAGAGACAGATTAGTCTTTGTCTTGTTCTCTTTTCAGCAATAGCCATTTTCTTTCTGAACTATGTATTTCTTATGATTGTATTTAAAAATAATGCGATAGGCCTAGGCCTATATAACAGCCTTTCACTGACTGACACAACTTAGTAATAAGCAATTTGGTAGGATGTTTGTCTTGCAACGTGCACTGCTCAAATTACACACTTAAAACAATCCACAGACCATTTTTTAAATAAGATGATTCTCTGTGACCAAATCATGCTCTCTGGTGTTGTATTTTGAATGATTTTATTTATTTCTGTGTATGCACAAGTAATTATATAGCTAATTATGCCAACATAAATTTGGAAGCAACCGGTGCACAAAACAGATGGCGGCAAGGCTTACATGGCCGAGTTCAAATGTGACATCAAATTCAAAGAAATGGCTGACCAGCAAATCAAACTGTCTGGCACTGTCTCTGCTTTCTTAAAGTGAGAGAAAGGCACACAGGCTTGCAGCTTCTCCCCTAGCAATGCTCTGCATGGTCCTAAAGCCAGCCAGTGCAATATGCTAAACATCCGTTGTATTTTAATCAGGATTAGAATGATTTTAGTCAACTTTTTTGTAGCCTACTTTTACATGTTTAACTGTCATACCCTGCCATACCCAACTGACGCCCTTGTACATAGGGATTTGGTGAAAGCAAGTCACTACATATACTTTATTTCCTGGTGGCGTAGATGATGATGAAGATGGTCAAGCAGCAGAGGAGAACTCCTGTTCTTATGATGGAGAGAAGGAACAGGATTCTCATCTGTGGATCAGCAACTGAAATAACAAGAATTCTCTGTCTAGGTTTCTATAAGATGCTGTTGTACTTTATTTATATTTTGTGGTGCTTTCATGGTATAGCATATTAATTAATTTACGAAAGATTCTCGCTTAAAATAGCAGAATAAACATACCTTCTTCACAGTGCTCTGTAAGGTCCTTTTCAGAATCTTTGTGACCTTTTGGACGATTAGTAGAGATAAATATTCCTGCTGTTCTTCACACTGTAGTACGATAGTATTACATGTCCAACATTTTCTCAGTAATATCTCTGATACATCAGATACATGTTAGTGCATTTGGAGTCATAGCAGACACGTTGTTGAAAAAATTACCTTGGACCTTCAGGACAGTCGCATTGGTGAAGATTATGTATTTATCAAACATTCCACAGCAGTACAGACCAGAATCAGCTACATCTACCTCTGTGATTTTGAGGAAGATTATTCTATGGCTGATTAACATTTCCATAAGGCTGGGTGGAAAGCCATTGTGATGGTGGACAGTTGAATCAGAGCTGTACATAAATGCGATGCATAGGGGCTCTGAGCCGTTGACTTGCTTGAACCAGCCAACGTGTCCTGGAGCTCCAGTGACATTGGTGCACTGCAAAGTGACATTATCTCCAGGATGGGCTACTACTGAGGGAGGAGGAGAGGCAGACACAACAAGGGTCAGACCTGAAAGAGAGAAGACAAAGGTTTAGAAACAATTCCAAACACATAACGTTCTTTTCACTTATGCACTACTATACCTAAACCTAGTCTTAACTATGAATCATAAACTTGTAATGACTTAGATAACTTACACAAGCCATAGATGACAAGAGCTGATAAACATATGCATGCCATTCTGTGTTTAGATCTACACTGCGAGACCATGAAGGAAGGATTACATCATGAGAAGCAAATAATTTGTAATTAGGGGCGGGACATGGTGTGAGAGCCATAGCTGCATGCAATGCCCAGAGATTATTTTTTTCTTCTCACCAACCACCAACCTCTTACATTTGGCTTGAGAGGGAGAATGATAAGATATTAGTTATAGACTTTGGTTTATCACCATAGAGGTTCCCAGAATTGAACATTGTAAGTAGGTTTAACATACTGTATATTGTCAATTTTAAAGTAATAGCATTTAAACAAAGGGTCTGGATTACAGTAAATATTTTTAAAAATCTGTTTTCACAGTGATGACACCCATTACAGTTGGGTCTAATCATTCTATTTGGCATTCGATCCACCCCTCTGTGGTGGATAACAATTGGCTGGAGTTGGTGGTTGTTAACCAATAGCTCCTCTGACTGCACCAAGTAGATCACTGAACTGAAGAGGTCATGCGATTGGCAGGAGCATGAGCATTTAGTCACACTATAGTATACCTTTAAGATATTTTAAGCTTGGCTGCATTACATTTGATCATAGAAGACACACACAGTAGTGTCAGCCCAACAGGACACTCAGGTCTGTCTATCTGGCCTCTAGTAATCTGGGTTGTAATTCTAGTTGAGAATGTAACACAGAGAATGCTTGTTATGATGAGGATATCAACCAAAACAAATGTTATGTAGTTCAGCAATTGGGTATATATATACGTTTCAAATTAAGGAATTGGTAAGATTTCTGACCGCTAGCGGGATCGTTTTCAGAGCAAACATAACGCGGCAAATTCAAAATACAAATTCGTAATATTTAACATCCTTCGATATACAAGTGTTGCATAGTGTTGCATAGCCATCAAAAGCTCTGCTTCTTGGCAATATCACTGCGTTGTCAGATTTTAAAAAGGCTTTACGGCGAAAGCACTACATTTGATTGTTTGAGGCTAGTACCTCACATATTTTCCACATTAGCATAAATTCATATCCAGCTCGGTTCTCAAAATGTCCATATCACAGCTAATATAAATCACTTACCTTTCAAATAACTTCTTCTGAGGTCTTCCCAAGTGTCCAAACAAGAGAATCCATGGTTCTTTTGTTAGAAAAAGTAATTCATTATATCCATAAATATCCGTTTTGTTGGCACGTTTTGTTCAGCTACTCCACCAAGCATTGTCAGTCTACTCGCCTGTTTTACAGTGAAGGGATCGCGTTCAAATTATACCTCTCATCTTTTCACAAACAAATCAAATATCATTAATAATGAATTAATAATGCATCCTTATGTATTCTTTTATGAATAATAGCGATCATATTTTACACGAACGGTAACTGAAACGTTAAAAGACGAAAAGAAAGCTGGGCGCGCTCACGTTCTCGTGAACGTGCACGTTTGTTTACATTTTTCACTTCCTGTAGTCTTTCTTCTTCTATAAGGATCTGCTCAGGGCTATTTCCTCCAGACACTTTCCAGAGACTGTTGACATCCAGTGGAAGCCATAGGTACTGCAACCTGTGTCCTATTCCCCGTAGATTTATATTACATGGGCTTCAAAGTGAGAGGAAGGAAACAGAAAAAGAAATGTCTCTGTTTTTTGCCTGCTATATCTGTTCTGGTATACCCACAGACTATATCTTAATGGTTTTAGAAACTTCAGAGTGTTTCCTATCCAATAGTACTAATTATGTGAATATCCTAGTTTCTGGCCATGAGTGGCAGGCATTTAACTTTGGGCACGTCAGACAGGCGAAAATTTGGAAAATGGGACCCTAGCTGGAAGAGGTTATATTAATAATACCTTTATTTATATTTGGTGCCCCGTGTGAGGAGAACATGATATTATCCATTTCTTTTGCATTTTATGAAGCCTTTAACTTGTTAGGGAGTGGCAGCTGAGGGGTCGGTTTTGGAGAGCCTGGCGTGCCCAAAGTAAAATGCCTCCCATTCAGGCCCAGAAAATAAGATATGCACATATTTAGTACCATTGGATAGGAAACACTCTGAATTTTCCAAAAGTGTTAACCATTTGTCTGTGAGTGAAACAGAACGCATATGGCAGGCGAAACCCCGAGGAATCCTTGAAAAAGTGGTTTTGACAGAGTGCCTCATTGGGAACCCCTCCCTCATAAAAATGACCATATAAGGGCATATGAATGCAGTACCCATCGCTTCCTTTAGATGTCAACAGTCTCGAGACAGTGTAAAATTTCATTTTGGATGCTTTAGACCAGAGAATAAGAGCAAACCAGAAAGTGTACTTTTTATGTAAACAGTACCCAGTGGCGCGTTCCCGAAAAGGCGCGCAGTGTCTTTTTTACCGTCGTTATCAATCAGTTTATATTCCGGTTGATTTATAATAGTAAATATACGTAAAAGTGTTCCTAAGGATTCATTTAAAACTATGTTTGATTGTTCTTGGACAAGTTTATAGGTATAAGATGAACGAGTTCACGCCACGTTTCAATGGACTAGTGGAGGCTGTCGTTTCTGATTATAACGCGCGCGAACCAAATGGAGGATTTATGGATAAAATACGTTACTTTTTCTAACA
This sequence comes from Brachymystax lenok tsinlingensis, assembly GCA_030435695.1. Classification (NCBI taxonomy): domain Eukaryota; kingdom Metazoa; phylum Chordata; class Actinopteri; order Salmoniformes; family Salmonidae; genus Brachymystax; species Brachymystax lenok. The sequence goes on from CM059798.1 coordinate 10,066,322, forward strand.
AAAGAACCATGGATTGTCTTCGTTGGACACTTAGGATGACCTCAGCAGAAGTTCTTCAACAGGTAATTGATTTGTTTTCGCTGTGAAATGTGTTATGTGTGTGCCATGATGGCTAATCGATTCATGGCTATTGGAAAAATATGTGAGGTGCTACCCTCAAACAATCAAATGTGCTGCTTTCGCCGTAAAGCCTTTTTGAAATCTGACGACGCTGTGATATTGCCAAGAAACAGAGCTTTTGATGAGTATGGAACATATTGGTGGATGGTGGATATATATATATATATATTGGTGGATGTTTAATAATTCAATTTTGAATTTGGCGCCTTACATTTCACCTGGTAGTGTCGGGTGCAGCCCGCTAGCGCCCCAGCAATCCCTGAGAGGTTAATTTACAGATCAGGTCTCTGATCGCTAAAATATAATAATGTATCTAATAATAAAAATAATAATCATCTAATCATTTTTATGGGGGAGATTATGTGTTTAAGTTTACCTGATCGACAAGTGCGGTTGGTAATCTATCAATTCAGATTAAAAAAGAAAGGGGAAAAAATGACATTATGTACAGTATACAACCCGTCTTATTAAAGAGATGGGTGGGGGCTAAGGCTTTAGAGGGTGTGAACGATGCTGAATGGGTGTAGACAAAGAAGAGCTCTCCAGTAGGTGTACTTAAACATTCAAGGGCCATTTTCTTAAAAATGAGGTTACAAGTTTATCAACTTTCAAGGAAAAATTACTTTCCCATTGTTCCTCAACTGTAGTGTATGCTTTACCATTTGGTAGCTCTGAGTCACTACTTTTCTCCAATGTAAAAAAACACAATTTCAAATGTTTCTGCATAGGACCAAATCAATCCGGTCGGTCACATATGACTCTGGCCATATAGCAAAACCTCCTTCATTTGCATTCCTATCTTTTCTGTATACAGTGAGGGAAAAAAGTATTTGATCCCCTGCTGATTTTGTACGTTTGCCCACTCACAAAGAAATGATCAGTCTATAATTTTAATGGTAGGTTTATTTGAACAGTGAGAGAGAGAATAACAACACAAAATCCAGAGAAACGCATGTGAAAAATGTTATAAATTGATTTGCATTTTAATGAGGGAAAAAAAGTTGGACCCCTCTGCAAAACATGACTTAGTACTTGGTGGCAAAACCCTTGTTGGCAATCACAGAGGTCAGACGTTTCTTGTAGTTCGCCACCGGGTTTGCACACATCTCAGGAGGGATTTTGTCCCACTCCTCTTTGCAGATCTTCTCCAAGTCATTAAGGTTTCGAGGCTGACGTTTGGCAACTCGAACCTTCAGCTCCCTCCACAGATTTTCTTTGGGATTAAGGTCTGGAGACTGGCTAGGCCACTTCTGGACCTTAATGTGCTTCTTCTTGAGCCACTCCTTTGTTGCCTTGACCATGTGTTTTGGGTCATTGTCATGCTGGAATACCCATCCACAACCCATGTTCAATGCCCTGGCAGAGGGAAGGAGGTTCTCACCCAAGATTTGACGGTACATGGCCCCGTCCATCGTCCCTTTGATGCAGTGAAGTTGTCCTGTCCCCAAAGTATAATGTTTCCACCTCCATGTTTGACAATGGGGATGGTGTTCTTGGGGTCATAGGCAGCATTCCTCCTCCTCCAAACACGGCGAGTTGAGTTGATGCCAAAGAGCTCCATTTTGGTCTCATCTGACCACAACACTTTCACCCAGTTGTCCTCTGAATCATTCAGATGTTCATTGGCAAACTTAAGATGGGCATGTATATGTGCTTTCTTGAGCAGGGGGACCTTGCGGGCGCTGCAGGATTTCAGTCCTTCACAGCGTAGTGTGTTACCAATTATTTTCTTGGTGACTATGGTCCCAGCTGCCTTGAGATCATTGACAAGATCCTCCCGTGTAGTTCTGGGCTGATTCCTCACCGTTCTCATGATCATTGCAACTCCCCGAGGTGTGATCTTGCATGGAGCCCCAGGCGGAGGGAGATTGACAGTTCTTTTGTGTTTCTCCCATTTGCGAATAATCGCACCAACTATTGTCACCTTCTCACCAAGCTGCTTGGTGATGGTCTTGTAGCCCATTCCAGCCATGTGTAGATCTACAATCTTGTCTCTGACATCCTTGGAGAGCTCTTTGGTCTTGGCCATGGTGGAGAGTTTGGAATCTGATTGATTGATTGCTTCTATGGACAGGTGTCTTTTATACAGGTAACAAGCTGAGATTAAGAGCACTCCCTTTAAGAGTGTGCTCCTAATCTCAGCTTGTTACCTGTGTAAAAGACACCTGGGAGCCAGAAATCTTTCTGATTGAGAGGGAGTCAAATACTTATTTCCCTCATTAAAATGCAAATCAATTTATAACATTATTCACATGAGTTTTTCTGGATTTTTCCGTTGTTATTCTGTCTCTCACTGTTCAAATAAACCTACCATTTAAATTATAGACTGATCATTTCTTTGTCAGTGGGCAAACGTACAAAATCAGCAGGGGATCAAATACTTTTTTCCCTCACTGTATATGATTGTCACTGTAACAAACGAGACTCCCGCGGTTCCCCCTGCTCACCACCAGAGGGAACCCTCTCCTGAATATTAAGCCCTGAACTACAACTCCCACATACCTGGTTCCAATCACCGTTGCACCTGTCTCCCATTAATAGACTATTTAGGCTCTCTCTCCCTTTCTCTCCTTGCGAAGTCTTGTTTCCCTGGTGATCATTTCTGAGCGTTTTTCCCGTGTCTGTCATTTTGTCATTTCGTGGTATTACTCTGGACTGTTTTTCCCTTTTTGATTCTTGCTGCCTGCCCTGGACTATATTCTTTACTGGACTGATTTTTGTAAGCTTGCTGCCTGCCCTGACCTCATGCCTGTACCTGGATTACGATTAGCCTTATCCCTGCTGTTGTGTTTGCTGGCGATTGACCCTGTTTGTACGACCAAGATTGTAATAAAGCTGCAAATGGATCCTCACTCTCAGGGTGCTTCATTACAGTCACACTATGTCCCGCCCTTATTTGAAGATTCAGTCCTTCCTTAATGGTCTGTCAATGCAGACCTACACAAAGAATGGCACGTATATATGTACCAGCTCTGGTCCTCTACGGCTTCTGTAAGTTACTGTATCTTCAGTTCAGATTTGAATAGATTTGGCCATTCAAATAGTTGTGTCTGTGTCTAGGTGTGTATGTAGTATATGTGTGCAAAAACATTATTGTGTGTGAGCAATTTTTTTATTTGTATTAAATCACACCAGATATACATTCCATAAGCATTACACAAAAGTTATATTTCTAAATCTGTTTTCTCTCCTTCAGGTTCGACCCCTGTCATGTTGGTCTCTCCGCTACCCTCAATGGTGGTCCATCCTGGGGATAATGTCACCCTACAGTGCACTAATGTCCTTAAAGGTCCAGGACACGTTGCTTGGTTCAAACAAGTCAACGTCTCAGAGCCTCTGTGCATCGCGTCGATGTACAGCTCTCAGCCGTATGTCAAGCATTTCAATGGTTTTCAGCCCAGCCATATGGAAATGTTCATCAACAATAGAATACTCTTCCTCAAAATCACAGATTTGAAGGTAGCTGATTCTGGTCTGTACTGCTGTGGAATGTACGATCAATACTTCATCTTCACCAACATGACTTTCCTGATGGTTCAAGGTAATCTTTTCAATTATTTCTCAGCTGTGACTACTGGATGCTATGAAACGTTGTGCTACAGGTATGCACATAAAAGAGTTGGAAACAAGTTAGCTTTCAATCAACTTACATGGAGTAGGAATATTAAACTCTCCTATTCATCCAAAAGGTTACAAGGATTCTGACAAAGAGCCAGAGCAATGTCCTGAAGGTATGCTTAGTCTGTTGTTTTATTGTGAAAATCATTTAAAACATAAATTTTAACCCATATCTTTAATATGAGCTAGTAATTGTTAGATTAATGGGGTATAGTCTAACTATTGGTCTTGTAGGACAGGACGATGATGGACCCATGTACCTCCTTCCCCTGGTTGTAATCCTGGGTGTTGTAACTGCTGTTCTACTGATAGTCATCCTCATCCTGGTCCTCAAGATCAGACCAGACACAAACAGACACAACACAGGTAGGAGCCCATTTCATTATAATATGCGACCCGTGAACTACACTTCGAATGTGAACGTTTTTCCCATGACATACTGTACACTGACGATCAGAAGAGACAGTGTGTTCACTAATCCATTAATCCGTTCTCTCGTCTCTCTTTTATATCATATTCAGGATCTGACACCCATGTAGTGTATGCTGCTACAAGATGACAAAGTGGAGGAGGATGGAAGAGGAGGAAAATGTGTTGTCTGTAACTTTGAATACATTGACCTGCCATATATTTGAATAAAAGTTTAAATCTTGATATATTGTATCTGTGTAGTTATATTAAATGGATTTAAATGTAAATCAATCAATCTCTGCAGTGTATGTTTGTTAGATGTATCTCAGGTCTACTGTAGCCCTCTCCAACTAAGTTAGGCCACACAGCTCCGTAGTACAGGAGGATGGAGAGGAGGAAAATTGGTTGGCCATATCTTTGAATACATTGATTTGCCATATCTTAGAATACAAGTTTAAATCTTGCTATATTGAATGTGTAGATAAATTAAATATTTTGAAATGTAAATCAGTAAATATCTCTGTAGTGTTTGTGAGTTTTACCTCAGGGCTACTGTAGCTCTCTCCAACTCAGTTAGGCCACACATCTCAGTGGTTCAGAGTGTGGTTAGAGAGGAGGAGGTAAAGGTCAAAACACAACTTTTTAATGACTGCAGAGAAGCAGTTGCATCTTTTTGAAGCAATAGCAGATATTCAACTTTTAGGCCAATATCACTCATTAGCATCTATGTAAAAGTGTTTGAGAAATATTAGTTAATCATTTTACAGTTATCTCTGTTGCCATGTTTCAGACCTGTTGGATGATCAGACTAATCCTTTCCTCTTCATAATTTTATCTTGCCTGACAACTGCAGTGATTCTGAGTGTGATTGTCAAAGTTATACTCTGTGTGAACGGGACCAAGCTTGACATTGACCGTAAGTCATTCTTCTGATATTTTCTGGCATTCTTTCACTGTGATTCAAACCTATGCCTCTGGTTGAGCAGCAAAATTCACTGCATTTCCTCTATCACTGTTGATGTACTGTCTGGGTGTAGCATTTCCTCTGTCACTGTTGATGTACTGCCTGGGTGTAGCATTTCCTCTATCACTGTTGATGTACTGCCTGAGTGTAGCATTTCTTCGATCACTGTTGATGTACTGCCTGAGTGTAGCATTTCCTCCATCACTGTTGATGTACTGCGTGGGTGTAGCATTTCCTCTTTTACTGTTGATGTGCTACTGCCTGGGTGTAGCGTTTGGTCTGTGTGTCGTCCTGAGCATTGTCCCTTCGTGCATCAAGATGGCCAGGAGAGAATGTGAACAGTGCAGAGGTAAGCAATTATCATTGTGCACAATATATGAAATGATGATGATGATGTTGATTCATGTGTTTGATTGAAAGGGACTTACCATCATCCAAGAGTTCTGTTGTGCTGCTGCTGAATCAAGAAATGTTTTCTTCAATGAAAATATGCATTTTCTTAGAGGTGTTATTTCACTATACAGCAATGTTTAAGTCTAATACCAAAAATGTGGTTTTGATTCGTGCTATTTCTCTCAAGGTTAAGATGTTGACACACTCCATTATGCCGCTCTAAACGTCGTCCACAAGAAGCTGAAGGCCGGGAGACAGAGGAGTGCCATGGAGACACGGTGTACTCTGACATGGACTGAAACTGTCATGACTTCGGTCTGATCTGCTGTGTTTTTGTCTTTTCTCTGTGTGTTGTTGTCTTTTGAGCACATGTGCTTTGTTTTGACAGCTCTGCTGCTATTGTGGTGTCTCTTCTCCCACTCGTTATCCTTAACTATCCTTGTTCACTTCACACCTGTTGTCAATTTATTCCTCATTATCTCCCCTATTTTAGATCCTTTTTGTGTTCAGTCTTTTGTCAGACCGTTGTTGTGTGTGAGGCCTTTCTCGTGACCTGGTTAGCCTTGCCCTGTCTTGCTCCTTCAAACCCTTCGTGTGCTTTTGCTTTTTGCCTTTTGTTCTACTGCTATTTTCTCCCTCTCGTCCTGCCAGGCCTGGTTTATTTTCGACTGTCTGCCCAGGCTTTCTTTCCTGTTGGGACTTGGATGTACTACCCCAGACCATCAGTGTGACTTGGACACTGCATCTGGTGATGCTGTTTTTGGTTTCTTTTTGAGAGGTGCTCTCCTGACCCAGTGGATATTTTTTGGACTTTCTCTTTTTTGGGGTTCCTGTTATATTTTATCTTGAACCTTTTGAGAGCAAAATAAAACCCTCTTTTACCTGCAACTGAATCCGTGACCCTCCCTGACAGAAACGTCAACTTTTCTTCTTTATAACTTGCATTGATTTTATGTATTCCACACTAGGCATATCAGTGACTTTTTATTGTACGTGCCTTAAAATAACTTGTGTTATGTTCAAAACATTAAAAACATGTCAGAAGTATTCTGTTATTTTCACAACATGTTTCCAAATTAATTGGTAGGTTTCTAGGGAGGAGCATACAGTAGACCGACAACGCAACAATCACCCTGGTACTGCCTACATGCATATTAGAGTAGTTTCACATTTTAACTTTATTTGTCCCAGAGGGCAATTGGTTTTGCAGCAGAGGAGCATAAAAACAACAACATGAGACATTAAAAACATAGGTGGAGGTGAGGACAGTCAGACAGGATGGATTCTGCCTTCCTCACCACTTGTCTGTTGCACAGATCAGAGTACTATCTATTGACTAAGACTTTTAGATGCCTCAAACTCTTTTTTTAGCTGTATCTTGTATCACACTACTCTGTGCTGTTCTGACTGCCCTAAATAGATTTTCCACTAACGTAAACTCATCTCTAACCTCCATCAATGACTGTCAGTCCTCATCACACTCTCTCTACACTCAGTTCAGTACAGCAGGAAGGCCTGGCTCACAGAAGGCATTCCAATTCATCCCAAAGGTGTTTGATGGGGTTGAGGTCAGGGCTCTGTGCAAGCAAGTCAAGTTCTTTCACACCAATCTCGACAAACCATTTCTGCATTGACCTTGGTTTGTGCACGGGGGAACTGCCATGCCTAAACAGGAAAAGGCCTTCCCCAAACTGTTACCACAAAGTTGGAAACACAGAATTGTCTAGAATGTCATTGTATGCTGTAGCGTTACGATTTCCCTTCACTGGAACTAAGGGGCCTGAACCATAAAAAACAGCCCCAGACCATTATTCCTCCTCCACCAACCTTTACAGTTGGCACTATGCATTCAGGAAATAGCGTTCTCCTGGCATCTGCCAAATCTAGATTCGTCCATCAGACTGCCAGATGGGGAAGTGTGATTCATCACTCCACAGAACACATTTTCACTGCTCCAGAGTCCAATGGTGGTGAGCTTTACACCACTCCAGCCGACGCTTGGCATTGCACATGGTGATCTTAGGCTTGCGTGCGGCTGCTCGGCCATGGAAACCCATTTCATGAAACTCCAGACGGACAATTCTTGTGCTAACATTGCTTCCAAAGGCAGTTTGGAACTCAATCGTGAGTGTTGCCTGTTCTATAAGCATGTGTGGCCTAGCACTTTGCGGCTGAGCCATTGTTCCTCTGAGACATTTCCACTTCACAGAAACAGCAGTTACAGTTGACCGGGGCAACTCTAGCAGGGCAGACATTTGATGAACTGTATCCTACGATGGTGCCACGTTGAAAGTCACTGAGCTCTTCATTAAGGCCATTCTACTGCAATGTTTGTCTATTGAGATTGTATGGATGTATGCTTGATTCTATACACCTGTCAGCAACGGATGTGGCTGAAATAATCAAATCCACAAATTTGAAGGGGTGTCCACATATTTTTGTATATACAGTGCATTTGGAAAGTATTCAGACCCCTTGACTTTTTACACATTTTGTTTTGTTAAAGCCTTATTCTACAGTTTATGTCTCAATCTACAAACAATACCCCATACTGACAAAGCAACAACAGTTGTAAAAAAAAATTATAGCAAATTTAAATTTCATTCAAGGACGTCTTTGCATAAGTAAGGCACACAATCTATTTCTTCAAGTCATCTTTCCACGGAAACGTTTTGTCCTCTTTCAGACGTGTCGATATCATGCCACTCATACCTTTCTCCATGCAGAGAACCAGTTTACAGGTACTTTCAGTCTGCCCTAAGCAAGATGGGGCCTATCGAGGTTTTCGTCAGGTCTGCTGGCCTTGTATACACAGGACCCTGCAACCTGCTCTCCTTGTCTCATTGTGGTTTTCGCCAGGATGTCTATTTGGTGTAAGACTGTTGTTCTTACAATCTTTACTTGTTGTTAATGTTGCCATTGACAGTTTGCAGCCATAAAGTTACTTGGATATGTGTATAGTTATCTGAAATCAATTCCAAACCCCAAGGAACTGCCTACAAACTCTAGTTGAACTAGTTAACTTCTTTGGGAGCAGCGCACGAAGTGACCGTTTTGGAGACCCTGGCGTGCCCAAAGTAAAATGCCTCCCATTCAGGCCCAGAAAATAGGAAACAATTTTGTCTGTGAGTAAAACAGAACGGATATGGCAGGCGAAACCCCGAGGAATTTCTGTCCTGGAAAAAGTGGTTTTGACAGAGTGCCTCATTGGGAACCCCTCCCTTATGAAAATGCCCATATAAGAGCATATGAATGCAGTACCTATTGCTTCCTCTGGATGTCAACAGTCTCGAGAAAGTGTTCAGATTCATTTTAGATGCTTTTAGAGCAGAGAAGAAGAGGAATCAGGAAGTGTCCCCATAGATGTCCTTTACAAGACAACGCGCGCTCCCGCCAGGCACGTTCTTTGTTTTTTTCCTTACTTATCGCCCAGTTTATATTCCGGTTGAAATATTATGCTATTTATACAGAAAAGTGTTCCTAAGGATACATTTAAAATGATGTATGATTGCTAGCGCCCCACCACTCCCCAAGATGTTAAGAAGTTGTATTTCAGTTGATTAAATTGTGCTTTTGAAATCTCTATGTATTTTGCTTCATTTAGCATTAAGAAATATCAATTTAAACAACTGAATAAAATAGACTTGTTTTGTACATAAAGTGTGTCTGTATGAATGTGTGCAGAAAGCTTCCGCAGACCCAACCTACTGATAAATGCTAATCCCACCCATGTATGCACCCACACAGCGTGATGTTTACAGGTCCCTGCACACGGTGGTTTGCTGTTAGCACAAAACAAAACTTTGGACAGGCCTGCTGGCCTTTTACACACCCTGTGTCTCTATGTGGTTTTCAGCAGGATGTCTTTGTGGTGTCACTCTGTTTTCTCTCATTCTTTCAATGTTGTTCACAACCATGACAATAAGCAAGATCTTACAAGATCATAGGTTTGACTAATTCAAACTACAAACTGTTTACAGAGTTTAAATTGTATCAATGTACACTGAAGAGGCCTACCCATGAGGTACACCCCTACTAAATGCTCAACTAGAAGACTACACTTGAGTTAGTACATGAATGACTGGGATAAGACTGACTTTCATTCTGTGGGTGTTTCCCCCCACATACCCTCACAGTAATGCTCCACCCCTGTTCACCCTACATATCAGGATATGTTCTATGTATAACAGTACTCCTATAGGTCATCAGGAGTACTGCCTGTAACTGTTACATGGGGTGGGGCTAAATCTGTCTAAGGCACACAACTGAGTTTGATGACAAGGGGATACAGGTACATGTATGTGTAATATATGCTTGAAAATGTACTGCAAGCTTACCAGATAACATTTTAACCCACTTTAATAAGGGACATTCATATATTATCTTTTCACTCTGCCTCCGTATTGGACATTTTTGATTCATTTGGTGCCCACACAGCAAACTATACAATGTTCCTAACAATTTTTTATTATCATCTAGACACCACCAAGTCTGTATGCTTCACCCACCATCTACAACATATCCTATACATTAAGCATTTGTTTACTTTGCATGGATTATATGAGCGATTCTCACTTACGAAGACCATTGTTGGTGTAAAAAAAAAATGACACGTCCAGTTTGACCAATCACCGATAACCCCATAGTTGAAGTGTTGTCTACATGGGTGGACATTTTCCACTCAAGACACAGGTTGTGAAGAGGACAACTTCAAAGATGATCGCACTGTGTCTGATACTGGCACTTCTTGTAGAGATGGGTAAGTCCAACTTTGATATTTCTCTGCTTAAGGGATGTACACTCAGGTACTTTATAGATGCAATTTATAGATTTATGGGGGGGGGTATATAAAGGACTTGTATAAGTAACGGATCACGTCTCTGTGTATATTTCAGCTGCTACACAATCCTCGGAAATCCCTCTTGTTACAGACAATGTTGGAGAAACAGTGACTTTACACTGCTTCTATAAAGGCAATCTGGCACTGTACTTTATGTGGTACAAGCAAACATTGGGTGACAATCAAATCTTATCAGTCTTTTACAAGTATAACAAGAATGCAACATTTTACCATGAATTTATGGGTAACACTCGCTTCTCAGTGCAAAGCGGTGAAGGAATGAATCACCTAAAGATCGCAGACATGCAACTCTCTGATTTGCATATTACTGTGGAAACTCTTATGCCAACCAGGTGGAGTTTGGAGAAGGAGCCATTCAACATCTGAATTTAGAAAGAAAGAAGCCGAGCCTGTTAGAACCCCCCCATAGCAGAGACGAAGGCAAAGGGCAGAAGATGACTGAGGCCATTTTGGCCCAGCTGGCGGCATGTGCCATACAACAGGGGCAAACACTGGCCACAATCCAACAGGACCTGGAGAGACCGGCCGATAGGAGAGCCACGCAGAGCGTGCACAGCCTGATCCCACGGATGAGCAAGGTGGACGACAACGAGGCCTACTTCCTTGCCTTCTAACGGAAGGCCAGGCGATAAGGGTGGCCTGAAGGAGACTGGGCTGGGCTGATCTCACCCCTGCTATCAGGGCCAGCACAGGTGGCATATTATGACCTGGGCAAAGTAGCTGAGCTGGACTACAACAAGTAGAGGTGAGAGGTGTTTGCTCGGTATAACCTGAACCCTTCCTAGTGAGCCCAGAGGTTACACGAATGGACCTACAGGGATGACGAATCATCCAGAGGACATGCAATCCAAGTATTCCGCCTAGTGAAAGGCTGTCTGGGGTTCGCCTGGTCCGTAGCGGAACTGCTGGAGACAATCGCGGTTGACAAGTGCTTGAGAGAGCTGCCACTTTCCCTACTAAGAACAATAAGCCAGAGCAACCCCCAGACAATGGATGCCCTATTCAGGGCTATTGAGACCTGTAGGGCTACAGAGTCCCTTGTCAAGCCCTTGGACACATTGCGTAACACTGCCCGAAAAACATATGAGCCCATGCCCCCCGAGTCCCCTATCCTGAGCCCTGGTCCCTCCCAGGCAAGGGACATTCCTCATCAAGCGCGGCACCCGCCCAGCGCGTTCCGGTGAGAATAGGCAGAACTGAAACATTTGTGTTCCTGGACTCTGGCAGCATGCTCTCCCTCAGTCAAAGGGATATACAGGCCGACTGGACAGTGCTTGAAGACGAAGTGAAGGTATCATGTATACACAGTGACGTCCAGGGGTACCCCCAGGCCAGAGTAAAGATGACCACACCTGTGAGAAAGGTCACTATGGTGAGGGGCCTGTCACCGAACTTGTCAGTTCCCGTCCTCCTCGTTTGTGACTGCCCACTCTTCCACCGGTTGTGGCCCAATGTGGAGAAGCATGAGAGGGGCCGACGAAAAGAGGAGCTCACAGCACCGCATGGGCCTGGCACATAACCTGGTTGCCCGCCATAAAATCTGGGGAAAGAAATTAAACCACACAGGGCGACTAGACGGTCTACTAGGGGAACAGGAGAAGCAGGATGAGGAGTACACACAACAACTATGCACAACAGCTGCAGCAGGTCTTCGTAGAGACGTCCAGTGATGACACGTGCCATGCGTCTCATTTAGTTCTGTCCCGCCTAGGATTTCGTCAGTGAATAGGTACGGCCTTTAACACTTTCTTGTCAGGTTCAGGGTCCAGAAACATGTCTGTACTCCAGCAGCCTGTCTCTGAATCAGTCCATCCAGGAGACTCTATGACTCTGAACTGTACAATACACACTGAGACCTGTGCAGGCGATCAGTGTCTATTGGTTCAGACATGGCTCAGGAGAATCCCATCCAGGAATCCTTTACTCCCATGGAGACAGGAATGATCAGTGTGAGAAGAGTCTACAACCTCCCCAAGAGGAACCTCAGCCTCTGATGCTGGGACTTACTACTGTGCTGTGGCCTCATGTGGGGAGATACTGTTTGGGAAAGGGACCAAGCTGAACATTCAAGGTCATTCCATTTAATCTGTAAATATCCCCAACAATACTGTATATTTGTGCAGCCTACCTCCAAATTATCTCATACATTTCACTCAACAAGCTATACAATATCACAATTTTCTTTTAATTCTATTGATTTACTGTTTGATTATCTTCCTAAGTGCTTATGAATACAATATGGATTTCCCTGATACCCGTTCCAGATTCTCCATTTGATCTGAGTCCTACTGTTCTGGCCTTGGTTGTCTCCAACAACGTTCTGGGGATAGTGACCCTTCTACTTGTCTGTGCAAGACTTTGAACAGAGATAGTTATTACTTTATTTTATGTTATACATAACACAAGTTATAAATTCCCAACGTACAGTAAACTTGACCCCCCAAAAATCGGGGTCAGGTTAACCTCTCTGGGAGTGGTGGTGCACTAGCGTCCCACTCCCGACACTACCAGGTGAAATGCAAGGCAAAATCCCAAAATTGAATTATTAAAAATGCACCAATATACAAGTGTTTCATACTCATCAAAAGCTCTGCTTCTTGGCAATATCACAGCGTTGTCGGATTTCAGAAATGCTTTATGGCGAAAGCACTACATGTGATTGTTTGAGGGTAGCACCTTCAATATTTTCCATATCCATGAAATCTTTAGCCAGCGCGGTCGATAGAAAATGCATTTCACAGGGAAAACCTGTGCCTTACCTTTTGTAGAACTTCTGCAGAGGGCTTCCTAAGTTTCCAACGAAGACATGCCATGGGTATTTGGTTAGAAAAAGTAATTTATTATATCCTTAAATCTCCGTTTGGTTGGCACCTTGTGTTCAGAAAATCCAATGTGATGAGAACGCGTTCAACTATACCTATAAACTTTCCCTCAACAAAACAAAAACCAATTAAAATGCTTCCTTAGCTTATCTTTTATTAATAAAAGTGATAATCTTTCACTTGGATGGTCACCTAAACGTTATATAAGTCAAATAAAGTGGACCGCTCAGCCAAACGTGCGCCCAAAAACGTGCAACTGAAAAATAGCTCCCCTGACTAAAACCTCTCCCAATTGAACACATTGTTTCCGATTTCCATTAAACTTTACCTATACACTGCTGACATCCAGTGGAAGCAATAGGTACTACATTCAGTGTCCTGGTATAAAGACTTTTCTAAAGGCACTGTCTCAAAGTGAGCCATAAGCCACAAGGAATGAGATTTCCGGATCATCAAATCAAATCAAATTTATTTATAAAGCCCCCCTTACATCAGCTGATGTCACAGAGTGCTGTACAGAAACCCAGCCTAAAACCCCAAACAGCAAGCAATGCAGGTGTAAAAGCACGGTGGCTAGGAAAAACTCCCTAGAAAGGCCAAAACCTAGGAAGAAACCTAGAGAGGAACCAGGCTGTGAGGGGTGGCCAGTCCTCTTCTGGCTGTGCCGGGTGCAGATTATAACAGAACATGGACAAGATTTTAAAATGTTCATAAAACAGGCAGAACAGTTGAAACTGGAGAAGCAGCACGGCCAGGTGGACTCGGGACATCAAGGAGTCATCAGGCCAGGTAGGCCTTGAGGAATGGTCCTAATGCTCAGGTCCTCCGAGAGAGAGAGAGAGAGAGAGAGAGAGAGAGAGAGAGAGAGAGAGAGAGAAGAAGAAAAAAGAAAGAAAGAGAGAGATAATTAGAGAGAGCATTCTTAAATTCGCACAGGACACCAGATAAGAGAAGAAATACTCCAGATATAACAGACGGATGGTTTCTGGGCCTGAGTGGCAGGTATTTTCCTTTTATTCACGCCAGACTCTCCAAAACCGACACCTCGGCTGCCGCTCCCTAAATAGTTAAGATCCTTTCTCGGTTTCATGGTTTATATCCTTCCTTAAGGTTGCAGCCCCTATCCTCGCCAAGCCTATTTCTGACCTTTTAAAACCTCTTGGGGATAATTAAGGACAACATCCGGAAAAATGTAGAGCACCAAATTTAAATAACAAATGTGATAATATAAAACATTCATGAAAATACAAGTGTTGCACACTCTTCAAAAGCTTAGAATCTTGGCAATCTCACAGCGTTGTCAGATTTCAAAAAGGCTTTACGGCGAAAGCATGACATTTGATTATCTGAGGACAGCCCCCCATGTACTTCCGCCATTAGCATAATAATAAAACCTGCACGGGTGTCACAGAAATCATAAAAAGATAAATCGCTTACCTTTGAAGATCTTCTGCTGATGGCAATCTGAAGTGTCCAAGCAAGACAATCAATGTACCTTTTGTTCGAAAAAGTCCCTCTTTATATCCATAAAGCGCGTTTTGTTCAGAAAATCCACCGTCCACTCGTCCATTATACAAGACATATAGAGCGTTCAAAATATAGCTATAAACGTTGTCCAAACAACGTTTCTAATCGATCCTTAGGTACACTATTATGTATATTAACTATAATACTTCACACGGATAATAACCTGGGCAATAGAAAAGTAAAAAACAGAGGCGCACGCCACAGACAGAAGCTACTTCCTCATTCCACTTGGATAAACTTCTTCTACTCCCCTATTTTTCAAGGTAACCCTTGAAACCTTGTCTAAAGACTGTTGACATCTAGTGGAAGCCATAGGTACTGCAACCTGGGAGCTGGATTTAAGCACTTCCTATAGCAACTCATTAGAAAAGGAGGCAGCTTACAGAATCACATTTTTCCAGATGGATTTTCCTCTGGTTTTTGCCTGCCATGTCAGTTCTGTTATACTCACAGACATTATTTTAATAGTTTTAGAAACTTCAGATTGTGTTCTATCCAATACTACTAATTATGTGCATATCCTAGTTTCTTGGCCTGAGTACCAGGCATTTTACTTTGGGCACGCCAGACTCTCCAAAACTCTGAACCCTGCTGCCGCTCCCTAACTAGTTTTAAGCTGTCTCTCCTCTCTTTATTTCAGCGGGAGATCAAGATGATCCTAGCTGTTATTGGCCAATTTCTATTTTGCCCTGTTTATGAAAAGTGTTGGAAAAACTTCAATAATCAAATGACTGGCTTTCTTGATGTCTATAGTGCTCTCTCTGGCACTCTCTACTCCTCTATAAACTGGTCATCTCTGTATACCCGTCGCAAGACCGACTGGTTGATGCTTATTTATAAAACCCTTTTAGGCATCACTCCCCCTATCTGAGATACCTACTGCAGCCCTTATCCTCCACACTTGTTCTGCCAGTCACATTCTGTTAAGAGCGGGTGAGGTGGCGCTGATGTGACTGGCTTCCTCTCTCACATCAAAACATACCTGCAGATGAGAGACGGATGGATAGAAAGAGAGCATGATTAAGCTTTGTTATTTTTATTCTAACACGGTCTGTCATCATAATCATCAGGAGGTGAAATGCAAAACTGACCTTGGATCATTAACTCTGGGACTATTACATCTCTATCTGTATTTCAATGTAAAGCATCTCTTAAATAATACTTCCTGTTGACCCGACCAAGTGACCTCTCACCTATGATCGTGCTGTGCCCTCTGTGTCAGCCAGTTCAGATGCGGGAGGGGTTCACCAACACAGCTGATATAACCTAGAGGATTTAAGGATAAGGGGGAGGAGGATGAAGTGAAGGAGAGAGGCTGTTATTGAGAAAATAAGGTAGTTAAAGAGACTGTGTTCAACAGGAATCTGTGTGTGTGTAGTCTCACCTGGTGTCCACACTCAGTGGCTACAGAGAACTTTATGCTGAAAAATAGACACGAGGACAAACAATAGAAGATGTCATTATTAGACTTTTACATTACCAGATCATTGTGAATTACTAAAGTATAATATCCCTTATAACAAATCATGATAACATTGGATAGATAGATAGATAGATAGATAGATAGATAGATAGATAGATAGATAGATAGATAGATAGATAGATAGATAGACAGATAGATAGATAGATAGATTAATGTGCATGTGTAGCATTTGACAATAGCAGGATCATATCAAGGATAGCGTCACAAATGAATACATACATACCACTTGAAGCTTGATGATGATTTGATCATTTGAATCAGCTGTGTAGAGCTAAGGCAAAACCGAAAATGTGCACCCCTTTGAGTCCCCAGGACCAGGACTGAGAACCACTGCTCTTCATTGGGACCTAATAATCTGCAGACAGGCTTTCACAGCTCTCTGTATCTGAGGACAGAAAACTAGTTATTGTGCTAGTAATACATCCTTTTTTTTTTTTATTTATGTATTTACTTACTTGAATAGGTTCTCCCAGCCATGTAACATAGGCTAACCCCATTCCGTACAAATGTGCGCAACCGCGACATTCAAACGAGGCTACAAAGAAAACTAATGGGACTGTAGCGACTGTGTTGACATCAGAATCTGGGGTGTGACCTACGTTTTTATTCAAGCATTGATTGGCATGGTAATGTCTCTATAGTATTGGAGAAAAGTTGAAAAGACGGACCCCTCCGACGCTGTACGTTACATCGTGACGTTTCATGGCGTAACGTACAGCATGCATGAAGCAACTAATTCTGTTTTACAGCTTCTCTCCACCAGGTGTAGCACTTATCTCACCGTTTAAAAAAAAAAAGCAGTTTCCCCACACGACATCTCTCCTTCTCACTATCACGCAATAGGTTTAGCTTCCCCACTGCCATTTTTTTTTAAAAGGCCCGACGGAGCTCATTGCCTTCTTGAATCATGCAGAGATGGGCATCATGAAGGTCTTGTCATTGATTTTGTTGGAAAGGGGAGAAATGGTGCTTTACATTGGTATTGATATTACAGCTGATCTTGAAGTATTATGTTTTTGGGGCGCAAAAATCAGGTCAATTGTACAGACCAGCGCAATGTACAAAAGTGAGTGAGTTTACGTTAGACTATTGAAAACAGGGCAGCAAAGTTTGTTTCTCACCAGAGCGGTTTAGAGCATATTACTATTTGCCTGTGAATAACCAGACCTTCATACAAACTTGCTATGCTGAATTCTTGACGCACAACCGAAGGTGCTGCCATTTCCTGCCAGCATGCCCACAAGCGAGCCAGTTAGGCGGAAAATAACTTGTGGAAGAGGGCGAGGAATGATGGGAGTAACAATCCAGGCTATTTTAACAAGTGGAAAGGGGAAAACGTATTATTATTATTAACCCTGCATTATAAATATATAAAAGCCCCTTAGATATTCTGTTTCGACAGCTGGAGGCCTTTTGTTTTTCACAAGCGTACTGTAGATGTGAACCCAAATAATTTATTGCAAGGCTCTGCATCTCAGTGCATTACTACAGTCCCTGGTTCGAAAACAGGCTATATCACATCCGACCGTGATTGGGAGTGCCTTAGGGCGGCGCACAACTGGCCCAGCAGCATCCGGGTTTGGCTGTGGTAAGCCTTCATTGTAAATAAGAATTTACCCGACCTGCCTAGTTAAATAAAGGTTACACTAAGAGCATAACATTTCTGAAACACCATTTTTTATTCTAGTCTAACCAATACCCAAACGGAGATGAAGTGAAAATAAAAATCTCATTGATTTATCAAGACTGGTCCCCATGCTTGTCTCAGAGCAGCGTGAAATGGTGCTAAAATAGTTGTAGGCTCCTAACTTCAATATGCTCTTCAAATAAATAAGACTTACACTACTTTTAACAGCACATTAATCAACACTAGTGAGACTCATGTCGCCAACGGTAGGCCTAAAGTATATCGAAAAATATTGCGAGACTCTCCGCCAATAATAACATAGAGGAGGATTCTAAATTAAAACCAAAAGCCACCTCATGGGTCTCCCATTGGCGGCCGGCACAGGTATCAAACCTGCATCAGCCAGTTAAGTTATTTAACATAGGTCTAGGCTCCGAAAAAATAGACTCCAATTATGCCCTCTTGTTGTTTGTAAAGTCAAATTAAAATGAAGATTATTGTTGAAATGAATTGCTCGACTGGTGTAGGTTTTCTCCATCTGTTGGTGTACAACACTTGCATAACAAGTTAGCTATATTTTCCCACAAGTGCTGATGCTCCAGATACTCAACTAGTCTAAAGAAGGCCAGTTTTATTGCTTCTTTAAATCAGCACAACCGTTTTCAGCTGTGCTAACATAATTGCAAAAGGGTTTTCTAATGATCAATTATCCTTTTAAAATGATTAGCTAGCACAACGTGCCATTGGAACACAGGAGTGATGGTTGCTGATAATGGGCCTCTGTATGCCTATGTAGATATTCCATAAAAAAATCTGGCGCTTCCAGATACAATAGTAATTTACAACATTAACAATGTCTACACTGTATTTCAGGACAACAGCACCAAGGCAAGAAGGTACAGACAACAGTACATCACGCAAATCAGCCACAACTGTCAGTAAGAGTGTCCATGAATGAGTCTTTGAAGGAAGAGATGGAAATAAAATTGACCAGTTTGAGTGTTTTTTGCAACTCGTTCCAGTCGCTAGCTGCAGCGAACTGAAAAGAGGAGCGACCCAGGGATGTGTGTGCTTTGGGGACCTTTAACGTTAGGGATAGGGTTAGGGAGAATAGGATTGGGCCCTGAGGTAGAGGGACCATTGAGCAACACATCACTTCCTGTGGTATGAGTGACAGGAAGGAGCAGCTCAGTGATGAGTGAGACCTGCTGAGGTGAACATCACTGGGCCTCTCATAGACTAACACTGGGGGATGACATGGCCCTTATGTCCTATCTCTCACCAGATTTCCAGTCTACCCGCCAACACATCAGTGAGGTTAGTAAAGCATTTGAGTGTACATGTGTGGGTGATTTTAGGGGGATTGGCGATAAGGGGATGTGAGACAGAGACACTGACCAACCGTCATTTTCCATTGCAGTAGACTTAACATGCATAATTCTCTCGCTCTCTGCTAAAGACAAAAATACCTGCACCACAGGAAGACTAGCCTTCAGTTCTCAGCTCTCACCACACCTCTCAGTGCATCAAAACCACACACGTTCTTTTCACACCTCTTCATCTGTTCATCTGGATCATAAACACTAGAGCAGACCCCTGCTGCTCAATTAGATGAGTATAAAAAAAGAAAATACCAACAAGATAAAAGTATTTCCCATACTAGAAAGCATTCAAAAAGACTACAAAGTACAGATACTTTTGTTGTCAAGTTACAAGGTATCATACATTTATACATTTGCCAATTATTTTCTTTCATGAAAAACAACTTCAGTCAGTATCAGTGTTCACAGTGATATTTTTTAATGCTTATACACAGTGCATAAGTTGTGAATCGGGAGGTGCCGGGGCTCTGAAGTACTGGAACGGATAAAATAAAAGTACCTTTGTAGTAAAGCAGTGCATGCATATCATCAAATTTGCGCAGTGGCATAGAGCAAGTAGAGGTGCTTATAGAAGTTGCAAACATGGGAAGAATTTTGCCTTTTATAAACTCATTTCATGTGATTCTGTAATTTTATATAACTGGAGACCTTAGCAGAATCTTTTTTAATACCGCACAAATTATTGAAATGACAGGCTACTTTGACACTGTCAACTGAGATCAATAAAAACGACCTCGTCTTGAATCCATGAATAGCTTAGACCTATGGGTGTGGAGACACATATTGTACAATATGAGGAGGAAATTATAGTCTTAGAAAAGCTTTCCACTTTCATTGACTCACCCAATGATCCACAGCTCACTGCTGGCGATAGCCAATACTCTCGTGCCAAAAGCCTCTCTTGTTCACTCAATAGGCCAATTTGTAAGTTGATCAAATATTTTGGTAGCCTACAGTCAGATTAGAGTCTGCTCTTTTAAGCAGGAGCCAATTGCTTTCCAACGTCTGTTTTCCTGTTATTGTATAAAAAAATATTGCGAAAGGCTTGTTCTGGCTGCATGCTGTTCACTGACGAATTTGCAGCGTGATCCCAGGCTATATGCCTTGTGATTGGGCTACATAAACACAATCCACAGCTAGGCCATTTTTTTTAAAGAAGTCCTCTGTGGCTAAATTATAGGCTTGCCCCTGGAGTAGTATTCTGAATTATTTGATTTCTTTCTGAACAGCCAGCAGTAATTATTTAACACTGGCAAATTTATTTCAGTGAATCAGAGTTGCTGCAGCTCTTTCAGCACGGCTATGATTCTATAATGAAATAAACGATGAAGTGCAATGCTGGAGACATGAGAGTTGTAGGCTCATGTCTCAGAGCAGAGAGAGGGAGAGAGACCATAGAAAGTGAATCTCATTCTAGTTCTGAGAGAGATACAGCCGTGCTTCTCTCTCACCACAGCAACGGTCATGCGTTGGTCTCAAACATAGGCTATAACGCGCAAACCATAAGCTCAGGCCGACCTAACACTAAGTCATTGTTAGAATATCAGGCGCGGGCTGAAAATCTACATTCTCACATATAAAAAAGATTTTAGAGGGCAGGAGAATTAATGAGGCGGCAACAACAAAATGTTTCTCATGTAGAGGTACCAGACACAGACAAATAGGTTCTGGAGTGAAATGGTCCACAACTGAGAGGTGTTTAATTTGAGCCGGATCCTGACGGAAAAGGCTCAAATTCAACATTGCTTATACAATAGGTGCATACATACGCAGTGGCGTCAGTTCAGCTAAAAATAGGGTATGACAAAGTGGGGTGGGTTTTTTTCTACACAATTTATAAACTCAAAAATACTATTTGGAGAACAGCAAAAACAAAAACAAATGACCCCAGGAATTAATTATCACTGCAAATGATCAAATGATCAATAATAAATTGATGTTTACTGATCATAAAAAGCATGCAGTTACTTGCTGTATAACTCTGATGATAGAACTAAATGTGCACAATTGTTTTGCATGGAATAATCAAATTTGTAGGTCTGACTTATGCTCTTCAAGAGGTGATATGACGGCATGCAGTTGTCATTGGTTTTAGTGGAGCTGTGGGCCTCCTTGCCACCCCACAGGCAAATCAAACGTTCTACACCTTATTGTGATGTTTTATTGAAAGCAACCTATACAATGTCAAACACTATAGTATATACTCAATCTCATCATAAATTGAGTAATTTACTTGTGGAACGGCACATACAGTGCAATGTGAAACAGATGCATAATACAAGCTATCAAGTCACAACAAGGCCAACATCCATAGTTTGGGGAAGATATATTTTCACCATAAAATTGCACTTTTATAATAAAGGATTTCATGCATCTAGAATCACATTTCTCAGTCACTCTCACAAAGCAGACAGTTCTGAACAATGCAAGCCTGAGCGCCTAGGCCTAATCAGAAAAGTTTCTTCTCCATTCAATGCACAGGAAAAATGTGGGCTTATAAAAAATATTTCATGCAATTCTACTACATTTTATATGACTGGAGACATTTTTTTTATACAAAACAAATAAGTAGCCTACTCTGCTGACACTGACAAATACTGTTCGCTCAATTGGTAGAGACAGATTAGTCTTTTAATGTGTTCTCTTTTCAGCAATAGCCATTTTCTTTCTGAAATATGTATTTCGTACAATTGTATTTTGAAATAATGCGATAGGCCTAGGCTTATTTAACAGCTTTTCACTGACTACCACGACTCAATAATAAGCAATTTGTTTTGTCATGTGCACTGTGCACTGCTCAAATTGCACGCTTAAAACAATCCACAGCCCATTTTTTAAATAAGAAATTATGCTTTCTGGTGTTGTATTTTGAATGATTTAATTTATTTCTGTGTAGGCACAGATAATTATATAGCTAATTAGTTAAATGCAACATCAAATTCAAAACAATCAGCGCACTTACTACACGACTGACCAGCAAATCAAACTGTCTGGCACTGTCTCTGCTTTCTTAAAGTGAGAGAAAGGGGCACAGGCTGGCAGATTCTTCCCTAGCAATGCTCCGATGCTCCGGATGGTCCTAAAGCCAGCCAGGAAATAAACATCTGTTGTAATTTAATCAGGATTAGAAAGATTTTAGTCTACTTTTTTGAAGCCTACACAGACAGCCCTGTACATAGGGATTTGGTGAAAGCAAGTAAATACATATACTCTACTGACATTGGCCTTAGCTTTATCTATTTCCTGGTGGTGTAGATGATGATGAAGATGGTCAGACAGCAGAGGAGAACACCAGTTCTTATGATGGAGAGAAGGACCAGGATTCTCATCTGTAGATCAGCAACTGAAATAACAAGTATTCTCTGGGTAGGTTACAATACGATGCTATTGCACTTTATTTATATCCTGTGGTACTTCCATGGTACAACATATTCATTAATTTACGAAAGAGTGTCACTTAAAATAGCAGAAAGAACATACCTTCTTCACAGTGCTCCCTAATGTCCTTTTCAGAATCTTTGTGACCTTTTGGATGATTAGGAGAGACAAATATTCCCGCTGTTATTCCCACCATTTTCTCAATAATATCTCTGATAGCTCATATACATGTTAGTGCATTTGGAGTCATAGCAGACAAGTTGTTGCAAAAAATTACCTTGGACCTTCAAGGCAGTCGCATTGGTGAAGATAATGTATTTATCAAACATTCCACAGAAGTAATGACCAGAATCAGCTACATCCACCTCTGTGATTTTGAGGAAGATTATTCCATGGCTGATTAACATTTCCATATGGCTGGGCTGAAAACCATTGTGATGTTGGACAGTTGGCTCAGAGCTGTACATAGACGCGATGCATAGGGGCTCTGAGCCGTTGACTTGCATGAACCAGCCAACGTGTCCTGGAGCTCCAGTGACATCGGTGCACTGAAAAGTGACATTATACCCAGGATGGACCACCACTGAGGGAGAAGGAGAGGCAGACACAACATTGGTCAGACCTGAAAGAGAGAAAACAAAGGTTTAGAAACAACTGCAAACATAACTTTTTGTTCACTCATGCATTACTATACCTAAACCTATTCTTAACTTTGAATCACAAACTTGTAATGACTTAGATAACTTACACAAGCCATAGATGACAAGAGCTGATAAATATAAGCGTGACATTCTGTGTTTAGATCTACACTGCCAGATCATGAAGGAAGGACTACATCTTTAGATGAATGTAATTTGTGATTAGGGGCGGGACATGGTGTGAGAGCCATAGCTGCAAACAATGACCAGAGATAATCTTTTTCATACCACTCCACTGATTATCCACCTAAACATTTGGTTTGAGAGAGAGAATGATAAGATTAGTTAGAGGTTCCTAGAATTGAACATTTTTAGATGGTAAAATCACATTTAAATAAAGGGTCTGGATTACAGTAAATATAAAAAATCTGTTTTCACAGCAAACAGTTGGGTCTAATCATTCTATTGGGCATTCACCCTGGTGTGGATAACAATTGGCTGGAGTTGGTGGTTGTTAAAGTTGGCTAGAGATTTAAGTCAGTATGTTGTCAGCAGCCACTCAATGTTAGTGATGGCTGTTTAACACAACACAGTAGTAAGTCCAGGCATCAAAGAGGCTGAGGTTCCTCTTTGGGAGGTTGTATGAACTGCTCTGTGTAGGAGACCCAGCATCAGGCATCTTCTCACACTGATCACTCTTGTATCCATGGGTGTAAATTATTCCTGGACGGGATTCTCTTGAGCCATGTCCGAACCAATAGACACTGTTGTCCTGCACAGGTATCAGTGTGTATTGTACAGTTCAGAGTCATAGAGTCTCTTGGCTGGACTGACTTAGACTTAAGGTGCTGAATGAGATGCTGGGTCCTGGAATCTGCACCTTTTGCAATAAAGCCAAGGCTCCATATGATTCCATATGAATTTCCTAATTTCCACATATAAAAGACAGTTATGTATTATTAAACTTCTGCGTTACTTACCATCATACTGCAAGAACGCACCTTTCCCAAAGGTCACAGTTTAATAATCCTGTGTAGCAAAGTAACACATCCCAATATCTGACTGCCTTGCATCTGAAATGGTCAATACAAAATGTACAGTTATGAACATATCTACTGTTGCCTGTAGGAGGGAATGAGGTATATAATTCTATGGGGAGTCAAGGACCAATAATAGAGATGCATTTGGAAAGTGTTCAGACCCCTTCCCTTTTCCACATTTTGTTACATTAAAGCCTTATTCTAAAATGGATTTAACCTCTACGGGATTGGTCCCACCCCAACGGGACGGTTGAGCTAACGTGCGCTAATGTGATTAGCATGACGGTTTAAGTAACAAGAATATTTCCCAGGACATAGACATATCTGATATGGGCAGAAAGTGTTAAAATTCTTAGGGATCGGTGGGACGCTAGCAGTCCACCTACGACAACATCCGGTGAAATGCAGAGTGCCAAGTATTTTTTTTTTTTTTATATTAAACATTCATGAAAATACAAGTGTTGTACACCATTCGAAAGCTTAGAATCTTGGTAATCGAACCGCGTTGTCGGATTTACAATAGGCTTTACGGCGAAAGTTGAAGATTTGATTATCTGAGGACAGTGCCCCCACAACATAAAGTTCGTTCAAACAAGTAAAACGATGTTTCTAATTAATCCTCAGATAGTCAAATATCTAAATAACCTCTACGGGCTAGGGGGCAGTGTTCGGAAGTTCAGAGTCTGGCGTGCCCAAAGTAAACTGCCTGTCACTCAGGCCCAGAAGCTAGAATATGCATATAATTCATATCATTTGAAAGGAAACACTCTGAAGTTTGTGGAAATGTGAATTTAATGTAGGAGAATATAACACAATAGATCTGGTTGAAGATAATACATGGAAAAAACATACATTTTTTGTTTTTTATTGTTGTTGCATCATCTTTCAAATAAACAAGAAAAGACAAACATTCAGATAGGATGCTGGGGATAATTTTGATGAAGAAAATAAGAGAGCGACAGTAGTTCTGTAAGGTTTCAGATTGATAACTTCAGGAATGAGTGAGCTACATGACATTTAGCATGAAGTCACCCAGGTGTACCACACTAGTTGCCCAAATTTACCCAAGTGGCCGAATTGGTACAGTGATACATTTTGAAGCAAATAACTATATACAAAATACAAAAATGCCCCCCAAAAAATAAATAAAAAAATATTTAAAAAAAATAAAACATTTAAAATAAAAAATAACACGATTAACTATTTAAACACTTTCAATGTACAATATTGTGAAGACCCTCAGTCCTCTACACAAAAGTGTGCTGCTGATGCCATGGCAAATAGCAGTCTCTTTCTGCTGTAAAGCGGAGAGTTACTGAACAAGTGGTGCAGGTGATGGGGCATTTCCTGTGACAAAGCGCACAACGATGGCTCCCTACTGTGCCCAGAGGGGACTGAAGGTGATGCAGTGGACTTGCTGTAGCTAGCAAGCTCCCGGATGAGCAGCTCTCTGAAGGCTAGCTGTTAGATGTGGGGCTGTCCACAGCTCTTAGCCATTTCCTTCTGGAGGATGAAGGCATTCACCACAGCAATGTCGATGAAATGATAGAACAATGTCTTGTACCATTTCATTGTCTTGTGGAGAACATTGTAGTAGCCTATCAGCGCGTCTGACAGGTCCACACCTCCCATGCTCTTGTTGTAGTCCTTTACAGCAGCTGGAATGGGGAATTTTTTAGTGGTCCATGCCCCATGAGCATCCTTCACACACCTGACGACGTGATCGTCACTGAAAGACTTGTGGAAAGTGGTGCACATGACCACCTCTCTGGTACCCATCCACTTTACAAAGTGCAGGCCATCTTCACGAATCCATCGCATGGAACCCCGATCAGCCCGCTTAGGCATGACGTTCACCTTTGTTTTTGGAAAGCCCACTGTTGGTCCGAATGGTTCCACAAGCCCATACATTCAGCTTCCTCAGGTCTGTGAACAGGGTAGGGCTTGTGTAGAAGTTGTCCACAAACAGCTTGTAGCCCTTCCCCAGCAGTTGAAAATCCAATAACTCCATAACGGAATCATAACTAAGTCCATTACCGGTAGAAAAACTGTTTTTCCCCTCATAAACAAAAGAATTGCAAGTGTAGACACACAGAATCAGCCAAAACAAACAGTTTGTAACCCCATTTTGTTGGTTTGTTACGCATGTATTGTTTGAGGCCAATTCTGGCCTTTTAGGCTACCATCCTCTCATCTATGGACAGGTTCTGGGCTGGCTGAAAATAGGTATTGCAGGCCTCAACCATGTTGTGGTAGAGAGGTTTGATTTTGCAGAGCCTATCAAACCTTGCTGTGCCTCTCTTCTTGTCATTGTCCTCATCAACTTCTGTGTCACTGATGTGAAGCGCCCGGGAATCAATAAAAGATCAATAACAGATGAGGTGAAGGTGAAAAGCAGCTGAAAAAGTTGAAGGGGGCTGTACTTAGAGGTCATGTCCAGTTGAGGTCCTGGTGGCCTTTTTGGTCTGAATGTTGGTGGAAGTGGCTCCACATCCTCCTCTAGCACAGTGTGCCAACGACCCTCTGCCTTTTTGTCAGCAGGTTTATCTCTTCCCCACCTCCGCTTCTTGGTCAGTGCCTTCACACCTCTAGATGGCCAGGTAGGTGTGGAGCCGGAGACAGCAAGGGTCTGGCTAGATGAACCAGCTTCAGTGGGGACACCTTGACATTGGGGGATCCCATTCAGAGTCACTGTGAAAGAAAAAAATTCTGTAACAATACTTTCACGTATGAGCCCTGTATCAACACGTAAAATAAACAGATATGTATTATATATAGAGGGAACACTTTGGTGAAGTGCTGTTCCATTCTTCTCCATTCCATGTTTATATAAAATAAATGTAAACACACACAGTATAGTACTTTACACATTTCATTACTGATGATATTTTTGTATATTGAAAATAAAATAAGAGCATCTAAAAAAAATCTCAAATGAATAATTTGATATTATTAATTTCAAACAACGGCATTAGCATGAGAAGAACTTCCCAGACCAAAATGACATCCTCTCAGTGAAAAACCATGTCTTCTGCCTGTGAGTCAAAACTATGATCGCTGACTGACTCATTTTCCTGAAGCAACTCTGTCTCACTTTCCCTATCAAGTTCCTCTATAATTTGCATTAAATCTGTATACCTAGACATTGTTTTCACTTTTCCTGATTTATTCGCCATAATTTAAATATATAAAATTGCTGAAAATGCTCTTGACCATGTACTGCTATGCGTAACGCGCCTGGCTTCTTCAAGTAAGATTTGCAATGGCGAATGAACCCCTTTTACGCCCGAGTTTACAACAAAGACTGATCAATCATTTAACCATTACATATTGCCGTTTACTTAAGCTCATTGGCTATCTTCCAAGCTAGATTTCAAGATGATCAGTGGTCATTGGGCCAAAATACAGTGAATCAACGAAACACCAGTCCTATCATTGGTGCGCAATGAGGTCATGGATTGTTGTCTTCAAATCGGTTTGTTTCGGTCAATACGTCCAGCGAAAAGAACCATCTTTGTGGTTGTGTTACTAACAACCAGGGGATTACAATGAAACCAACCATGACTGGATAAATGTATGTTTAGAGTGTGTAATTACATCGAATGTTTCATCGAAAGTTGAATGAGACGGAATTGACGACATAAGCGTTTTACAAATGTTTTGTTAGGCTATAAAAATAGATTTTACCAAACAAAACGAACATTCATTGTGTAGCAGGGACCCTTGGAATTGCCACCAGAGGAAGATCTTCAAAGGTAAGTTATTTATTTTATCTTTATTTCTGACTTTCATGACGCCTCTGCTTGGTTGGAATATGCTAGTAATACTTGTGTGCTGGGCGCTGTCCTCAGATAATCGCATGGTATGCTTTTGCCGTAAAGCCTTTTTTGAAATTTGACAAAGCAACTGGATTAACAAGAAGTTAAACTTTTAAACGATGTAAGACACCTGTACTTTCATTTAATATTACGAATTGTGTATTGTTTTAATTTTCGCGCTCTGCAATTTCACTGGATGTTGTCACGCTAGCGTCCCACCTAGCGCAAAGAGGATAAACGATAATATTTGAGGGAAAATATTATGTTCAATAGGAAATAAGAATAATGAGCGCGCACCCATTCACGCGCGCAAAACAGTAGTCCGTTTCAACAGCCACTTGAAAGAACTTCAATTTCTTGTTTGTTTTTCAAAAAACAAGCCTGAAACCATGTCTAAAAACTGTTGCCATCTAATGGAAGCCATAGCAACTGCAATCTGGGAGCTAATTCCCTCTGTAGTCAATAGCAAGTCAATGGAAAAACTGTGACATCAAAAAAAAACATTTTCCCGGATGAATTTCTCTGGTTTTCGCCTGCCACATCAGTTCTGTTATACTCAGACATTATTTTAACAGTTTTAGAAACTTCAGAGTGTTTTCTATCCATATCCTAGGCTTCTGGGCCTGAGTAACAGGCAGTTAACTTTGGGCACGTCAGACTCTCCGTACTTCCGAACACTGCCCCCTAGCCCGTAGAGGTTAATCTAACTGCACTGTCCAATTACAGTAGCTATTACCGTGCATACCATGCTATTGTTTGAGGAGAGTGCACAGTCATGAACTTGAAAATGTATTAACTAACAAATTAGGCACATTTGGGCAGTCTTGATAGAACATTTTGAACAGAAATGCAATTGTTCATTGGATCAGTCTAAAACTTTGCACATACACTGCTGAAATCTAGTGGTCAACATCTAAATTGAATCTAAGACTTAATAATACATTTAGGTCTTTCTCTTGCATTTATAATATGATGTAATAAAAAAAACACATGGTTTTCATTGTATTAGCTTTGACCAGATCTAACGTGTTATATTCTCCTACATGAATTTTAAAGTGTTTCCTTTCAAATGGTATCACGAATATGCATTTCCTTGCATCAGGTCCTGAGCTACAGGCAGTTAGATTTGGGAATGTAATTTTAGGTGGAAATTGGAAAAGAAATGTCCGATCCTTAACTTCTTACGGAGTGGTGGTGCGCTAGCGCCCCACTCCCGACACTACCCGGTGAAATGCAAGGTGCCAAATTCAAAATCCAAAAGTTTAATTATTAAACATTCATCAATATACAAGTGTTTCATAGTCATCAAAAGCTCTGCTTCTTGGCAATATCACAGCATTGTCAGATTTCAAAAAGGCTTTACGGCGAAAGCACCACATTTGATTGTTTGAGGATAGCACCCCACATATTTTTTCATTACCATAAATTCATAACCAGCTCGGGTCACACAAAACCCATATAAGAGCTAAAATAATCCCTTATTTACTTTTCGAATAACTTCTGCTGAGGGCTTCCCAAGTGTCCAATGAAAACATTCAATGGTTCTTTTGTTAGAAAAAGTCATTTATTATATCCATAAATCTCTGTTTGGTTGGCGCGTTATGTTCAGAGAATCCACCGTTGAGTCGCCCATTGAACCGTGAAGAGAACGCGTTCAAATTATACCTATCAACTTTGTCCAAACAAATCAAACATCAATTGTAATGTATCCTTAGGTATCCTTTTATGTATATTTACTGTAATATTTCAACCGGATTATAGTCTGAACGATAGGAAAGTAAAAAAACACAGAGCGCGCGAGACCGTGGACGCGCATGTCATTCTATTGAGTTCCGTGGTCCATATCTAAGTTCTTCTATTGGCTTCTAATTCAACCTAACGTCATCAAACCCTGTCTAAAGACTGTTGACATCCAGTGGACGCCATAGGTACAGCAGTCTGAGTCCTAGATAACGTTGAATAACATAGGTAGCCAGGAGAAAATTGTCAACAAAAGGGTTTTCGCCTGCTATATCAGTTCTGTTATAGTCACAGACATTATTTTAACGGTTTTAGAAACTTCTGAGTGCATATCCTAGTTTCTGGGCCTGAGTGGAAGGTATTTTACTTTGGGCACGCCAGACTCTCCAAAACCGACACCTCGGCTGCCGCTCCCTAAATAGTTAACCAGCTCTGCTAGGGTGAGTAAAATGGTCTGTTCTCTAATTTGTGTCTGGAAGTAGCTAGTATACGTTAGTCAGTTAGCTTGGGTGCCTGGCTGTTATTGTTAGGACAGAACGCTCGGATCAACCCTACTCCTCGGCCAGTCCGTCCAGTGTGCGTTCTGCCCACTCCGAGAGCGAAACACTCTGAATTTATAAACGGACAATCTGATTACGCTCTGAGTTTACGAACGCCCAGAGCACACTCTGGCACTCCAGATTAAATTTATGAACACACCCGTAGTATAAACCAGTTTTAAGTCTAAGTCTTTGGTTGTTTAGTACATGGCCTCACATGTGAATCCGTAAAGAGATGGGTGGGGCTAAGGCTTTAGAGGGTGTGAACAATGCCTAATGGGTGTGGATAAAGAAGTGTTCTCCAGTAGGTGCACTAAAACAATTAATGGCGGGGTTTCTCAAAAGTTTATCTACTTTCAAAAAAGAACTACTTTCTATTGTTTCTCAACTGTAGTGTATGATATACAATTTTCTAGCTCTGAGTCTATACTTTTATCTAACGTAAAAAAACACCATATGTGACTCTGGCCATACATAGCAAGACCTCCTTCTTTTGCATTCCTATCTTTCCTGTATATGCTATAACCAAGTATAGCTGCTACTGCATCGTCAAAGGGATTATCTAACTGTCTTTCAGAGATTGCCAGAAAATGAATGTTTTCTGATGTTAGTAAGTTGTCATTTTCATGAATTTCATTACTAGCCAGATAATCATAATTTTGTGCAACAACAAAAAAAGTTAGACAGGTCCATTGGAAAAAGATTTTTTAGCCCATCTGACAATTTCTCGAAATGCCAGATGGCCGGTCCGCCCCTGGCTCCTGCCAACCGTATGAGTTCCTAAGTTAAGTGATCTACTTGGTGCAGTCAGAAGAGTGCCCCCTATTGTTAACCACCACCAATTCCAGCCAATACTTACCCACTCCAGGGGGTCTCCTGACCAATGCAATTATTACATCCAATCATGCTGGGCATCTTCATTGAGAAAACAGATTCATACTTGGAATATATACTTTCATACAGACTTTTTTTTACTTTAAAATGAACAAAATATGTTTAACCAGCTGGTCTACTGAAATACATGTGATACATTTTGATTATTTACAATTTTATATTGTGGGAATCCCTATGATCATGATATAAATCAGTCTACAATTAAAATATTGTATCGTTCTCTCTCTCAAACCAAATACAAAAGTGGAAAGCCAGTGGCTTGTTAATAATCTGTTGTATGCAGCTATATGGTTGTCACACTATGTCCTGCCCATTATCAGAAATGACGTTACTCTCTCTTATTTGAAGATTCAGTCCTTCCTTAATAGTCTGGCAGTGTAGAGGTACTCACAGAATGGCACATATATATATACCAACTCTGGTCCTCTGTGGCTTCTGTAAGTTACTTTATCTTCTGTGACTATGTCTAGGTGTGTATGTAGTGTGTGTGCAAAAATGATTTTGTGTGTGAACAATAGCTATTTACTAAATCACACCAGATGTACTTTCCATAAGAATTACACAGAAAGTTATGTTTTTAAATCTGTTTTCTCTCCTTCAGGTTTGACCCCTGTCATGTTGGTCTCTCCGCCAGTCTCAGTGGTGGTCCATCCTGGGGATAATGTCACCCTACAGTGCACTAATGTCCTTAAAGGTCCAGGACACGTTGCTTGGTTCAAACAAGTCAACGTCTCAGAGCCTCTGTGCATCGCGTCAATGTACAGCTCTCAGTCGTATGTCAAGAATCACAATGGTTTTCAGCCCAGCCATATGGAAATGTTCATCAACAATAGAACAATCTTCCTCAAAATCACAGAGGTGGATGTAGCTGATTCTGGTCTGTACTGCTGTGGAATGTACGATCAATACTTAATCTTCACCAACATGACTTTCCTGATGGTTCAAGGTAATCTTTTAAATTATTTCTCAGCTGTGACTACTGGATGCTATGAAATGTTGTGCTATAGGTATGCACATAAAAGAGCTGGAAACAAGTTAGCTTTCAATCAACTTTTATGGAGTAGGAATATTAAACTCTCCTATTCATCCAAAAGGTTACAAGGATTCTGACAAAGAGCCAGAGCAATGTCCTGAAGGTATGCTTAGTCTGTTGTTTTATTGTGAAATTATTTTAAATATCAATTTCAACCCATATCTTTGATATGAGCTAGTAATTGTTAGATTAATGGGGTATAGTCTAACTATTGGTCTTGTAGGACAGGACGATGATGGAACCATGTCCCTCCTTCCCCTGGTTGTGATGCTGGGTGTTGTGACTGCTCTTCTGCTGATAGTCATCCTCATTCTGGTCCTCAAGATCAGACCAGACACAAACAGACACAACACAGGTAGGAGCCCATTTCATGGTAATATGCGACCTGTGAACTACACTTCAAATGTGAACGTTTTTCCCATGACATACTGCACACTGACGATCAGAAGAGACAGTGTGTTCATTAGAATGGAATGATCCATTAATCTGTTCTCTCGTCTCTCTTTTATATCAAATTCAGGATCTGACACCCATGTAGTGTATGCTGCTACAAGATGACAAAGTGGAGGAGGATGGAAGAGGAGGAAAATGTGTTGTCTGTAACTTTGAATACATTGACCTGCCATATATTTGAATAAAAGTTTAAATCTTGATATATTGTATCTGTGTAGTTATATTAAATTGATATAAATGGATTTAAAAGTAAATCAATCAATCTCTGCAGTGTATGTTTGTTAGATGTACCTAAGGTCTACTGTAGCCCTCTCCAACTAAGTTAGGCTGCACAGCTCCGTAGTACAGGAGGATGGAGAGGATGAAAATTGGTTGGCCATATCTTTGAATACAATGATTTGCCATATCTTAGAATACAAGTTTAAATCTTCCTATATTGAATGTGTAGATAAAAAAAAAAAAGTGAAATGTAAATCAGTAAATATCTCTGTAGTGTTTGTGAGTTTTACCTCAGGGCTACTGTAGCTCTCTCCATCTCAGTGGTTCAGAGTGTGGTTAGAGAGGAGGAGGTAGAAGTCAAAACACAACTTTTTAATGACTGCAGAGAAGCAGTTGCATCTTTTGGTCTCTCTGAGCTTAGATCTCTGTTGTGTGTGTTTGTAATTTGGTATTTTTTTTATAAGTTGACCCAGAGGGCCAAAGTACCCAGCAGTATTTGTCACTTCTAAAGACAAAGAGGGAAAGGGAAGGGGGGTACCTAGTCAGTTGTACAACTGAATGCCTTCAGCTGAAATGTGTCTTCCGCATTTAACCCAACCCCTCTGAATCAGAGAGGTGCGGGGGGCTGCCTTAATCGACATCCACGTCTTCAGCGCCCGGGGAACAGTGGGTTAACTGCCTTGTTCAGGGGCAAAACTACAGATTTTTTACTTGTCAGCTCGCAGATTCGACCTTGCAACATTCGGGTTACAAGTCCAACCCTCTAACCACTAGGCTACCTGCCGCCAAAAGTGAAAAATGTTCATTTGTAAATCTATCTTTTTGAAGCAATAGCAGATATTTAACTTTTAGGCCAATATCACTCATTAGCATCTATGTAAAAGTGTTTGTGCATTTTACAGTATCTCTGTTTCCATGTTTCAGACCTATTGGATGATCAGACTAATCCTTTCCTCTTCATCATTTTATCTTGCCTGACAACTGCAGTGATTCTGAGTGTAATTGTCAAAGTTATCAGACCAGCAGTGCAGACCAGTATCAGCTAGATCCAACTCTGTGATTTTGAGGAAGATTATTCTATTGTTGATGAACATTTCCATATGGCTGGGCTGAAAACCATTGAAGTGCTTGACATATAGTTGAGAGCTGTACATCGACGCGATGCACAGAGGCTCTGAGATGTTGACTTGTTTGAACCAAGCAACGTGTCCTGGTCCATTAACCACTAGGCTACCTACCGCCAAAGTGGTCTCTCTCTCTCTCTCTCTCTCTCTCTCTCTCTCTCTCTCTCTCTCTCTCTCTCTCTCTCTCTCTCTCTCTCTCTCTCTCTCTCTCTCTCTCTCTCTCTCTCTCTCTCTCTCTCTTTGCTGAAGACAAACTAGGAAGACTGGCATTCAGCTCTCAGCTCTCTCTACACCTCTCAGTATATCAAAACCACACGCTCTTTTCACACCTCTCTTCATCTGTTCATCTGGAAGATAAACTCCAGACCTCCCCAGTTAAATGTGCTATGTACACTCTTTAAAACAAAAAGTCCTATCTAGGGTTATTCAGCTGTCCCCATAAGAGAAACCTTTGGAGAACCCTTTTTGGTTCCAGGTAGATCCCCTTTGGGTTCAGCTTTGAACACCTGTATTTGTATAGTGCATACGGAAATAATTCAGACCTCTTCCCTTTTTCCACATTTTGCTACGTTACAGCCTTATTCTCAAAATTGATTAAATTGTTTTTTCCCCTCATCAATCTACACAATACCCCATAATGACAAAGCAAAAACAGGTTTTTCAAAATGTTTGCAAATGTAAACAACAGAAATATCTAATTTACATAAGTATTCAGACCCTTTGCTATTGAGCTCAGGTGCATCCTGTTTCCATTGACCATCCTTGATGTTTCTACAACTTGATTGGACATTCAGAGATTGTCCCAAAGCCACTCCTGTGTTGTCTTGGCTGTGTGCTTAGGGTCGTTTTCCTGTTGGAAGGACTAATCCTTTCCTGCCTTTGCAGCAGCTAATGGGGATCAATGATAAATACAAATACACCCATGGAGACAGGAGTGATCAGTGTGAGAAGAGCTCTGATGCTGGGTCTCCTACACAGAGCTGTGTCTACCACCTCCCCAAGAGGAACCTCAGCCTCTCTGATGCTGGAACTTACTACTGTGCTGTGGCCTCATGTGGTGAGATACTGTTTGGAGACAAGACCAAACTGGATGTTGAAGGTAAGCTGTACACACCAAACATATACCACTCACTTGCTCTCAAATTATGACAATTTTTCATTTGTAAATCTATCTTTTTGAAGCAATAGCAGATATTCAACTTTTAGGCCAATATCACTCATTAGCATCTATGTAAAATTGTTTGAGAAATATTACTTAATCATTTTACAGTATCTCTGTTTCCATGTTTCAGACCTGTTGGATGATCAGACTAATCCTTTCCTCTTCATCATTTTATCTTGCCTGACAACTGCAGTGATTCTGAGTGTGATTGTCAAAGTTATACTCTGTGTGAACGGGACCAAGCTTGACATTGACCATAAGTCATAGTTCTGATATTTTCTGGCATTCTTTCACTGTGACTCAAACCTATGCCTCTGGTTGAGCAAAATTCCCTGCATTTCCTCTATCACTGTTGATGTACTGCCTGAGTGTGGCATTTCCTCTATCACTGTTGGTGTACTGCCTGGGTGTAGCATTTCCTCGATCACTGTTGGTGTACTGCCTGAGTGTAGCATTTCCTCGATCACTGTTGGTGTACTGCCTGGGTGTAGCATTTCCTCGATCACTGTTGGTGTACTGCCTGGGTGTAGCATTTCCTCGATCACTGTTGGTTTACTGCCTGGGTGTAGCATTTCCTCTGTCACTGTTGGTTTACTGCCTGGGTGTAGCATTTCTTCGATCACTGTTGGTGTACTGCCTGAGTGTAGCATTTCCTCTGTCACTGTTGATGTACTACTGCCTGGGTGTAGCATTTCCTCTATCACTGTTGATGTACTACTGCCTGGGTGTAGCATTTCCTCCATCACTGTTGATGTACTACCTGGGTGTAGCATTTCCTCCATCACTGTTGGTGTACTGCCTGGGTGTAGCATTTCCTCTGTCACTGTTGATGTACTGCCTGGGTGTAGCATTTCCTCTGTCATTATGCCGCTCTAAACGTCGCCCACAAGAAGCTGAAGGCCGGGAGACAGAAGAGTGCCATGGAGACACGGTGTACTCTGACATGGACTGAAACGTCAACTTTTCCTCTTTATTAACTTGCATTGATTTGATGTATTCCACACTAGGCCTATCAGTGACTTGTTTATTGTACATGCCTTAAAATAACTTGTGTTATGTTCAAAACATTCAAAACATGTCAGAAGTATTCTGTTATTTTCACGTTTCCAATTTCATTGGTAGGTTTCAAGGGAGGAGCATACAGTAGACCGACAACTCAACAATCATCCTGATTACTGCCTACATGCATATTAGAGTAGTTTCACATTTCAACTTGCAGCAGAGGAGCATAAAAACAACAACATGAGACATTAAAAACATAGGTGGAGTTGAGGACAGTCAGACAGGATGGATTCTGCCTTCCTCACCACTTGTCTGTTGCACAGATCAGAGTACATTCTATTGACTAAGACTTTTAGATGCCTCAAACTCTTTTTTAGCTGTATCCTGTATCACACCTCTCTGTGCTGTTCTGACTGCCCTAAATAGATTTTCCACTAACGTAAACTCATCTCTAACCTCCATCAATGACTGTCAGTCCTCATCACACTCTCTCTACACTCAGTTCAGTACAGCAGTAAAGCCTGGCTCACAGTAGGCATTCCAATTCATCCCAAAGGTGTTTGATGGGGTTGAGGTCAGGGCTCTGTGCAGGCCAGTCAAGTTCTTCCACACCAATCTTGGAAAACCATTTCTGCATGGACCTTGGATTGTGCACGGGGGCATTGCCATGCCTAAACAGGAAAAGGCCTTCCCCAAACTGTTACCACAAAGTTGAAAACATAGAATTGTCTAGAATGTCATTGTATGCTGTAGCGTTATGATTTCCCTTCACTGGAACTAAGGGTCTTGAACCATAAAAAACAGCCCCAGACCGTTATTCCTCCTCCACCAACCTTTACAGTTGGCACTATGCATTCGGGAAGGTAGCGTTCTCCTGGCATCTGCCAAATCTAGATTCGTCCATCAGACTGCCAGATGGGGAAGTTTGATTCATCACTCCACAGAACACATTTTCACTGCTCCAGAGTCCAATGGTGGCGAGCTTTACACCACTCCAGCCGACGCTTGGCATTGCACATGGGGATCTTAGGCCTGTGTGCGGCTGCTCGGCCATGGAAACCCATTTCATGAAACTCGTGACGAACAGTTCTTGTGCTAACATTGCTTCCAAAGGCAGTTTGGAACTCGATAGTGAGTGTTGCCTGTTCTGTAAGCATGTGTGGCCTAGCACTTTGCGGCTGAGCCATTGTTCCTCCTAGACATTTCCATTTTACAGAAACAGCAGTTACAGTTGACCGGGGCAACTCTAGCAGGGCAGACATTTGATGAACTGACTTGTTGGAAAGGTGGCATCCTATGATGGTGCCATGTTGAAAGTCACTGAGCTCTTCATTAAGGCCATTCTACTGCCAATGTTTGTCTATTGAGATTGTATAGCTGTATGCTTGATTCTATACACCTGTCAGCAACGGATGTGGCTGAAATAATCAAATCCACAAATTTGAAGGGGTGTCCACATATTTTTGTATATACAGTGCATTTGGAAAGTATTCAGACCCCTTGACTTTTTACACATTTTGTTTTGTTAAAGCCTTATTCTACAGTGGATGTCTCAATCTACAAACAATACCCCATACTGACAAAGCAACAACAGTTGTAAAAAAATTCTAGCAAATTTAAATTTAATTCAAGGAAGTCTTTGCATAAGTAAGGCACACAATCTATTTCTTCAAGTCATCTCTCCACGGAAACGTTTTGTCCTCTTTCAGACGTGTCGATATCATGCCACTCATACCTTTCTCCATGCAGAGAACCAGTTTACAGGTACTTGCAGTCTGCCCTAAGCAAGATGGGGCCTATCGAGGTTTTCGTCAGGTCTGCTGGCCTTGTATACACAGGACCCTGCAACCTGCTCTCCTTGTCTCATTGTGGTTTTCGCCAGGATGTCTATTTGGTGTAAGACTGTTGTTCTTATAATCTTTACTTGTTGTTAATGTTGCCATTGACAGTTTGCAGCCATAAAGTTACTTGGATATGTGTATAGTTATCTGAAATCAGTTCCAAACCCCAAGGAACTGCTAACGAACTCTAGTTGAACCCTCTGAGTTAACCGTCTCATGTGTGATACAGCACCATCTATTCTATATTGTAGAGTCCAGGGGGAGGGACCCGTTTGTGATGATGTCATGGGAGAATTTTCACTACTTTCTCAATCAGACAGTTTTTGTGAAGCGCAAAGACTACTGCAGGGTCTTCTGTAAGAAGACCAAAAGAGGAGAAACCTACTTATGATAGATTGCCTCCTATGAGAACAATATTAACCAGAGAGAGAAACAGACTCAATAACATGTCATGTAGTGGTTGGCTGAAGCTTTCAATAAGACACGCACTCTCGGGTGTTACACTTCAGTTAGTGGATGTTTCTGTGAATCATAGGGAATCAGACTAACATACAATTTACTTGCTTTATCTTGTGTCGTCTGATGTACTGTAACTGTTAAATTACTTGGTCAAAAGAGTGTTTGTTAAATTAATGGGCAATTGATTAATTTTTATCAGTGCAATGGAGACAAGATAGCTTAAATCAAGTGCACCTAAAAAAGTGACTGTTAGAACACAAATGGTAAACAAATAGAAATTAAAATATTCACACAGGTCTGTCCAGTGTGAATGTGAGAAATACAAACCACACTTTCTTGCAAGACCATTCAGGAGTCAGGGTACAATACAAGACCAATAGACATCTGAACAAAAATGACGCGTCCAGTTCAACCAAACACCAATAACCCCATTGTTGAAGTGTTGTACACATGGGTAGACTTTTTCCAATCAAGATGATACCTTCAAAGATGGTCACATTGTCTATGATATTTCTTGTCCTTAAACAAATGGGTAAGTCACATTTTTATATTTTTCTGCTTGTGTGATGTGTACTATGAAAAAATACATTGGGGGGAAAGTATTACAGTCGATGTCAGGCAATCCATATTGAGTGATCGCATTTTTAAGTATGTGATGGCTAATATACAGTTGAAGTCGGAAGTTTACATAGACTTAGGTTGGAGTCATTAAAACTCGTTTTCAACCACTCCACAAATTTCTTTTTAACAAACTATAGTTTTGCAAGTCGGTTAGGACATCTACTTTGTGCATGACACAAGTAATTTTTCCAACAATTGTTTACAGACAGATTATTTCAGTTATAATTCACTGTATCACAATTCCAGTGGGTCAGAAGTTTACATACACTAAGTTGACTGTGCCTTTAAACAGCTTGGAAAATTACAGAAAATGATGTCATGACTTTAGACGCTTCTGATAGGCTACTTGACATTATTTGAGTCAATTGGATGTGTACCTGTGGATGTCTTTCAAGGCCTGCCTTCAAACTCAGTGCCTCTTTGCTTGATATCATGGGAAAATCAAAAGAAATCAGCCAAGACCTCATAAAAAAATTGTAGACCTCCACAAGTCTGATTCATCCTTGGGAGCAATTTCCAAACGCCTGAAGGTAGCACGTTCATATGTACACACAATAGTACGCAAGTATAAACACCATGGGACCACGCAGCCATCATACCGCTCAGGAAGGAGATGCATTCTGTCTCCTGGAGATGAACATACTCGTGCGCAATGTGCAAATCAATCCCAGAACAACAGCAAAGGACCTTGTGAAGATGCTGGAGGAAACGGGTACAAAAGTATCTATATCCACAGTAAAACGAGTTCTATATGGGCATAACCTGAAAGGCTGCTCAGCAAGGAAGAAGCCACTTCTCCAAAACCGCCATAAAAAAGCCGGACTACGGTTTGCAACTGCAAATGTCCTCTGGTCTGATGAAACAAAAATAGAACTGTTTGGCCATAATGACCATTGTTATGTTTGGAGGAATCAAGGGGGAGGCTTGCAAGCCGAGAACACTATCGCAACCGTGAAGCGCGGGGGTGGCAGCATCATGTTGTGGGGGAGCTTTGCTGCAGGAGGGACTGGTGCACTTCACAAAATAGATTGTGTTACGTTCCCCAGTTTCTGTGTTGTGGGTTTGTATGTGTTTGTATGTGTGTATTTCAGGAAATGGCTTCCTGAAGTCCAAAGCAGCTGAATGGTCGGCCCCAGCAGATTGGAGCTCTGATCCCGCCCTCTCGTTAGGGGATACAACTGTAATATTTCAACCGGACGATAACATGAACAATAGGAAAGGAAAATAAAGTGGGGCGCGCTTACAATCTCGCGCCCCGTCAAACGTTGTTGACAAGTGGTCCTTTCACTACTTCCTCTTCCTATCTGTTCTGCTTAGTGCTAGACCTTCCAGACTCTGTAAAAAGACTGTTGACATCTAGTGGAAGCCATAGGTACTGCAGTCTCAGACCTAGTTAAAATTGAAATGAATAGGCAGAGTGGAGAAGGTCATGTACAAAAAATCCGGATGATTTTCCTCTGGTTTTCGCCTGCTATAACAGTTCTGTTATACTCACATACATTATTTTAACACTTTTAGAAACTTCTGAGTGTTTCCTATCCAATAGTACTAATTATGTGCGTATCCTATTTTTTGGGCCTGAGGTGCAGGCATTTTACTTTGGGCAAGCCAGACTCTCCAAAACCGACACCTCTGCTGCCACTCCCTAAGAAGAACATTTTTTACAGTATGACAGTGGCGCTACATTCTACCATGAATTTAAAGGTAACCCTCGCTTCTCAGTGGAAAGTGACAAATGAAAAATTCACCTAAGGATCTCAGACATGGAACTCTCTGATTCAGTCTTATGTGGGAGCTCTTATGGAAACACGGTGGAGTTTGGAGAAGGAACCATTCGCATTGTGAAAGATACAGAGACAATTCTTATTTTCAGATAGTTAAAAATCTTATATTATACACAAATGGGGGTAAAAGAATAGCTAAAGGAAACTAAATAATTTTGACAATGAAATGTACATAAAAGGTTGATGTCCGCACCCCTGCTGAAGTATAATTAGCATAATAAAAATACCTATAAATATCTTTCAATTTAAGAGATTTTTTGCATTGGATGAGTCTCAATCCACTGCATCCACCTATGTTGGTCTTCAACATCTGTGGTGAAAGGTGACAGAGCTAGAATGGTGTTTGTCAGACCATGAGCCATTCAGAAAATATTTCTTCTCACAAAATCAGCTGTATCCTTCGATCGGTTTGGCCTACAAACTGTTATGGCCTAACCCTATATGGAACGATGAGACTCTCACGAACATGATGGTGTTGATAGTTTTGCTCTACGGCCCCCACAAGCGCCTTCGGACTCGTCTACAGTCGGTACAGCCGATCTGCCAACTTCTGTAACGTCCGAACAGTTTTGGCTACACACTAATATGACCCCTCTGTAGAAAGGTGAGACTCTCACAAAAACGTGTATGTCGGTCATTTTGCTCTAGACTTGTCTGAATGTCCCCCGATACTAGTTGAAAAAAATATATGGAGACTGTTTACTGCCAAGAATAAGGGGTTAAATAAATGTTAAATTTTTTTGCTGCGCAGCGGTCCAAGGCTCTCCAACACAGTGCTTGCTGCATACCTGCAGATCCTGGTTCGAACCCAGGCTGTGTTGCAGCCAGCAGCGACCGGAAGACCCATGAGGCGGCGCACAATTGTCCGGGATAGGGGAGGGTTTGGCCAGCCGGGTTGTCCTTGTCCCCTCTTGCACTAGCGACTCCTGTGGCGAGCTGGGTGCAATGCACGCAATGCATAATTTACACCCATGGAGACAGGAGTGAACAGTGTGAGAACAGCCCAGAGGCTGGGTCCCCTACACAGAGCTGTGTTTACAACCTCCCCAAGAGAAACCTCAGCCTCTCTGATGCAGGGACTTACTACTGTGCTGTGGCCTCATGTGGGGAGATACTGTTTGGGAAAGGGACCAAACTGGATGTTGAGAGTGGTCACTCTGATGATCCACAGATGAGAATCCTAGTCCTTCTCTCCATCATAAGAACTGGAGTTCTCCTCTCCTCTGACCATCATCATCGTCACCACCAGGAAATAGATACATCTAAAACAAATGTCAATCGACTTAGGTTTTGCAGTAAATGTTGGAAATATCATCACAAACGATTGAAAATGAGTATTTATTGTGATTGCTGTGTCGTTTCATAATGCATTTTCTTAATTAATGGCCTGTGACCTTGTTTAAGAAGTTGTATTTCAGTTGATTAAATTGTGCTTTTGAAATCCCTATGTTTATTGCTTCTTTTAGCATTAAGAAATATCAATTTAAACAACTGAATAAAATAGACTTGTTCCTTCTCTTGTGTTTTGTACATAAAGTGTGTCTGTATGAATGTGTGCAGAGAGCTTCTGCAGACCCAACCTACTGATAAATGCTAATCCCACCCATGTATGCACCCACACAGCGAGATGTTTACAGGTCCCTGCACACTGTGGTTTGCTGTTAGCATAAAACAAGACAGTCTACGCTTTGGACAGGCCTGCTGGCCTTTTACACACCCTGTGTCTCTATGTGGTTTTCAGCAGGATGTCTATGTGGTGTCACTCTGTTTTTTCTCATTCTTTCAATGTTGACAATAAGAAACACAGTCCACATATATACTGTATGCCATGCTGCCTGTATCTTGTCGCTTACAAGATCATAGGTTTAACTAATTCACACTACAATCATTTGTTTACAGAGTTTAACTTCTTTGGGAGCAGCGCACGAGGTGGCGGTTTTGGAGAATAGGTTATGCACATATTTAGTGCCATTGGATAGGAAACACTCTGAAGTTTCTAAAAGTGTTAACATTTTGTCTGTGAGTATAACAGAACGGATATGGCAGGCAAAACCCGAGGAATTTCTGTCCTGGAAAAAGTGGTTTTGACACATTGCCTCATTTGGAACACCTCCCTTATGAAAATGCCCATATAAGGGCATATGAATGCAGTACCTATTGCTTCCTCTGGATGTCAACAGTCTCGAGAAAGTGTTTTGATTCTTCTTAGCTGCTTTTAGATTGTAGAAGAAGACGAATAAGGAAGTGGCCACACAGATGTCAATAGAAGAAAATGCGCGTTCCCGGCTGGCGCGCTCTGTGTTTTTTACCTTTCTTATCACCCAGTTTATATTCCGGTTGAAATACTATACAACATATACATAAAAGTGTTCCTAAGGATACATTTACAATTATGTTTGATTGTTCTTGGACAAGTTTATAGGTATAAGTTGAACGAGTTCTCTTCACGTTTCAATGGAGGAGTCGACGCTGTATTTTCTCATTAGAACGCGCCAACCAAACTGAGATTTATGGATATAATACATTACTTTTTCTAACAAAAGAACCATGGATTGTGTTCGATGGACACTTGGGAAGCCCTCAGCAGAAGTTCTTCAAAAGGTAATTGATTTGTCTTCGCTGTGAAATGTGTTATGTGTGAACCGTGAAGACTTATGAATTTATGGTAAT
Source organism: Brachymystax lenok tsinlingensis (assembly GCA_030435695.1). NCBI lineage: Eukaryota > Metazoa > Chordata > Actinopteri > Salmoniformes > Salmonidae > Brachymystax > Brachymystax lenok. The sequence continues at coordinate 10,109,945 of CM059798.1, forward strand.
GGGAAAAATATGTGGGGTGCTATGACAACGAGACCTACTTCCTTGCCTTCTAACGGAAGGCCAGGCCATAAGGGTGGCCTGAAGGGGGCTGGGTTGATCTCACCCCTGCTATCAGAACCAGCACAGGCGGCGTATTATGACCTGGGCAAAGTAGCTGAGCTGGACTACAACAAGTAGAGGTGAGAGGTGTTTGCGCGGTATAACCTGAACCCTTGCTAGTGAGCCCAGAGGTTCCACGAATGGACCTACAGGGATGACGAATCATCCAGAGGACATGCGTTCCAGTTAGTCCGCCTAGTGAAAAGTTGGCTGGGGTTCGCCTGGTCCGTAGCGGAACTGCTGGAGACAATCGCGGTTGACAAGTGCTTGAGAGAGCTGCCACTTTCCCTACTAAGAACAATAAGCCAAAGCAACCCCCAGACAATGGATGCCCTATTCAGGGCTATTGAGACCTGTAGGGCTACAGAGTCCCTTGTAGAGGCTGGTAGGCATGGGATGCCGGCACAAGAAGCCCTACTACGAGTGGAGAGGAAGAGGGAGAGAAGCTGCCACCAGAGAGGGAGAGAATGAGACATAAACCTATTCCCCGCACGGTCCGGTGTTTTAAATGTCAAGCCCTTGGACACATTGCGCAACACTGCCCGAAAACAGATGAGCCCATGCCCCCCGAGTCCCCTAACCTGAGCCCTGGCCCCTCCCAGGCAAGGGACATTCCTCATCAAGCGCGGCACCTGCCCAGCGCAATCCGGTGAGAATAGGCAGAACTGAAACATTTGTGTTCCTGGACTCTGGCTGCATGGTCTCCCTCAGTCAAAGGGATATACAGGACGACTGGACAGTGCTTGAAGACGAAGTGAAGGTATCATGCATACACAGTGACGTCCAGGGGCACCCCCAGGCCCGAGTAAAGATGACCACACCTGTGGGAAAGGTCACTATGGTGAGGGGCCAGTCACCGAACTTGTCAGTTCCCATCCTCCTCGTTCGTGACTGCCCACTCTTCCACCGGTTGTGGCCCAATGTGGAGAAGCATGAGAGGGGCCGACGAAAAGAGGAGCTCACAGCACCGCATGGGCCTGGTACATAACCTGGTTGCCCGCCATACACTCTGGGGAAAGAAAGTAAACCACACGGGGCGACTAGACGGTCTACTAGGGGAACAGGAGAAGCAGGATGAGGAGTACACACAACAGCTGCGGCAGGTCTTCGTAGAGACGTCCAGTGATGAGATGTGCCATGGAATCGAGAGCCAAGGCGAAGAGGGATCCAGCCAGGCAGGCGAGGATAGGAGCAAAGAGAACAGCTTCAACAGATCTTCGCAGAGTCCACACCAGAGGAGTCCTGGACGATGTTTGGCACAGAGACCAACGACGGCAACATAGATCTACCCCCACCACGTCCGACAGCTACAGCAGTTTCCCTTTCCTAAGACCTCATGGGTCAGTTTGGAACGGCCCAACAGTGAGATCCGGAGGTGCTAAGGCTTTATGGCCAAGGTGGCAAATATTGATGGGAAGAGGCTACAGGATGAGGGTGAGTTGTTTCCCATATTTTTCCATTTGTCACGGCTTATTATATTGGGTATGTAGGAGAAGGGAGGGGAAGTTCGAACTATTGATAGTACTGAGGTGATATCAACACAGTGCTGCACTTGGCCAACTTGGCCGTCTTGGGCGGACATTTAGGACCGTAGAAAAAAGTGGAGAGGGTACTCACCCAGTTCTACAGGCCGGAGGTGACCAGAGACCAGAGGCGCTAGGGAATCTGATTTACTACCTCCTGGGGAGAAGTTTCCGCCTGGTCACAGACCACGCCCCCCTCAAGTGGATGGCGGGACAGAGGGACAACAATAACCGGATAAATTCGAGGTGGTTCACAAGCCTGGAAAACTACACGGTAATGCGGATGCGCTTTCTCGCCGAGACCTGGTAGGTCCGGCTGGCCAGATCAAGTGGTCCGACTGCGCCCTCTCCTGGAGGTGGGCCGCAGTACAGCCACTACTGATGAGCTCACCTAAAGCCAATTGACTGATTGTTTTTTGTGATCTCTTAAAGACCTGACTGAAGGGGCAGAGACCGAGTGAATGTGAGCTGGAGACTATGGCGAATTCCAGGACAGTAGGATTCCCGGTTATAGGGTTGGCTCAAGCTTTTGGAGTGGCGTTTGGTACAACTGTTATTTTTATTTATTTTTTGGTTTTGTTTGGATAGCCATTACCCTGGCCTTTGTTTGTTCAGTCCCGGGGGAGAGTTGAAAGAAGAACTCCCAATACAGTTTCCTCTTTTATTTTTTTTTAAGTCACGTCTCTGCGTCTCATTTCGTTCTGTCCCACCTAGGATTTCGTCAGTGAATAGGTACGGCCTTTCACACTTTCTCGTCAGGTTCAGGGTCCAGAAACATGTCTGTACTCCAGCAGCCTGTGTCTGAATCAGTCCATCCAGGAGACTCTATGACTCTGAACTGTACAATACACACTGAGACCTGTGCAGGCGATCAGTGTCTATTGGTTCAGACATGGCTCAGGAGAATCCCATCCAGGAATCCTTTACTCCCATGGAGACAGGAATGATCAGTGTGAGAAGAGTCTACAACCTCCCCAAGAGGAACCTCAGCCTCTGATAATGGGACTTACTACTGTGCTGTGGCCTCATGTGGGGAGATACTGTTTGGGAACGGGACCAAACATTCAAGGTCAATTCATTTTAATCTGTAAATATCCCCAACAATACTGTATATTCGTGCAGCCTACCTCCAAATGATCTCATACATTTGACTCAACAAAGCTATACAATATCACAATTTTCTTTTAATTATATTGTTTTACTGTTTGATTATCTTCCTAAGTGCTTATGAATACAATATGGATTTCCCTGATACCCGTTCCAGAGCATGACTCTCCATTTGAGTCCTACTGATCTAGCCTTGGTTGTCTCCAACAACGTTCTGGGGATAGTGACCCTTCTACTTGTTTGGGTTATGTGCAAGACTTTGAACAGAGATAGGTATTACTTTATTTTATTTTATACATAACACAAGTTATAAATGCCCAACATACAGTAAACTTGACCCCCCAAAAATCTGGGTCAGGTTAATTAGGGATAAACGGCGCGCTAGCGGGCCGCTCCCAACACTACCCAGTGAAATGTAAGGCGCCAAATTCAAAATCCCAAAGTTGAATTATTAAACATTCATCAATATACAACTGTTGTATAGTCATCAAAAGCTCTGATTCTTGGCAATGTCACAGCGTTGTCAGATTTCAAAAAGGCTTTACGGCGAAAGCACAACATTTGATTGTTTGAGGATAGCACCCCACATATTTATTCATTAGCATACATTCATAACCAGGGCGGGTCACACAAAACCCATATATGAGCTAAAATAAATCACTTACCTTTCGAAGAACTTCTGCTGAGGGCTTCCCAAGTGTCCAATGAAGACATCCAATGGTTCTTTTGTTAGAAAAAGTCATTTATTATATCCATAAATCTCTGTTTGGTTGGCGCGTTATGTTCAGAAAATCCACCGACGAGTCGCCCATTGAACTGTGAAGAAAACGGGTTCAAAATATATCAACTTTGTCCAAACAAATCAAACATAATTGTTTATGTATCCTTACATATCCTTTTATGTATATTTACTATAATATTTAAACCGGATTATAGCCTGAACGATAGGAAAAGAAAAAACCACAGAGCGTGCGAGACCGCGCATGTCATTCTATTGAGTTCCGTGGTCCACGTCTAAGATCTTCTTCTATTCGCTTCTAATTCAACCTAATGTCATCAAACCCTGTCTAAAGACTGGTGACATCCAGTGGAAGCCATAGGTACTGCAGTCTGTATCCTAGATAATGTTGAATACAATAGGAAGCCAGGAGAAATAGGTCAAAAAAAATTATATGCAAATCAGGATGATTTTCCTCTGTTTTTTTGCCTGCTATATCAGTTCTGTTATACTCACAGACATTATTTTAATAGTACTAATTATGTGCATATCCTAGTTTCTGGGCCTGAGTGGCAGGTATTTTACTTTGGGCACGCCAGACTCTCCAAAACCGACACCTCGGCTGCCGCTCCCTAAATCGTTAACCAGCTCTGCTAGGGTGAGTAAAATGGTCTGTTCTCTAATTTGTGTCTGGAAGTAGCTAGTATACGTTAGTCAGTTAGCTTGGGTGCCTGACTGTTATTGTTAGGACAGAACGCTCGGATCAACCCTACTCCTCGGCCAGTGCGTCCAGTGTGCGTTCTGCCCACTCCGAGAGCGAAACACTCTGAATTTATAAACGGACAATCTGATTACGCTCTGAGTTTACGAACGCCCAGAATACACTCTGGCACTCCAGATTAAATTTACGAACACACCCGTAGTATAAACCAGTTTTAAGTCTAAGTCTTTGGTTGTTTAGTACATGGCCTCACATGTGAATCCGTAAAGAGATGGGTGGGGCTAAGGCTTTAGAGGGTGTGAACAATGCCTAATGGGTGTGGATAAAGAAGTGTTCTCCAGTAGGTGCACTAAAACAATTAATGGCGGGGTTTCTCAAAAGTTTATCTACTTTCAAAAAAGAACTACTTTCTATTGTTTCGCAACTGTAGTGTATGATATACAATTTTCTAGCTCTGAGTCTATACTTTTATCTAACGTAAAAAAACACCATATGTGACTCTGGCCATACATAGCAAGACCTCCTTCTTTTGTATTCCTATCTTTCCTGTATATGCTATAACCAAGTATAGCTGCTACTGCATCGTCAAAGGGATTATCTAACTGTCTTTCAGAGATTGCCAGAAAATGAATGTTTTCTGATGTTAGTAAGTTGTCATTTTCATGAATTTCATTACTAGCCAGATAATCATAATTTTGTGCAACAACAAAAAAAGTTAGACAGGACCATTGGAAAAATATTTTTTTATCTGACAATTTCTCGAAATGCCTGATGGCCGGTCCGCCCCTGGCTCCTGCCAACCGTATGAGTTCCTAAGTTAAGTGATCTACTTGGTGCAGTCAGAAGAGTGCCCCCTATTGTTAACCACCACCATTTCCAGCCAATACTTACCCACTCCAGGGGGTCTCCCGACCAATGCAATTATTACATCCAATCATGCTGGGCATCTTCATTGAGAAAACAGATTCATACTTGGAATATATACTTTCCTACAGACTTGTTTTTACTTTAAAATGAACAAAATATGTTTAACCAGCTGGTCTACTGAAATACATGTGATACATTTTGATTATTTACAATTTTATATTGTGGGAATCCCTATGATCATGATATAAATCAGTCTACAATTAAAATATCGTATCGTTCTCTCTCTCAAACCAAACACAAAAGTGGAAAGCCAGTGGCTTGTTAATAATCTGTTGTATGCAGCTATATGGTTGTCACACTATGTCCTGCCCATTATCAGAAATGACGTTACTCTCTCTTATTTGAAGATTCAGTCCTTCCTTAATAGTCTGGCAGTGTAGAGGTACTCAAAGAATGGCACATATATATATACCAACTCTGGTCCTCTGTGGCTTCTGTAAGTTACTTTATCTTCTGTGACTATGTCTAGGTGTGTATGTAGTGTGTGTGCAAAAATGATTTTGTGTGTGAACAATAGCTATTTATTAAATCACACCAGATGTACTTTCCATAAGAATTACACAGAAAGTTATGTTTTTAAATCTGTTTTCTCTCCTTCAGGTTTGACCCCTGTCATGTTGGTCTCTCCGCCAGTCTCAGTGGTGGTCCATCCTGGGGATAATGTCACCCTACAGTGCACTAATGTCCTTAAAGGTCCAGGACACGTTGCTTGGTTCAAACAAGTCAACGTCTCAGAGCCTCTGTGCATCGCGTCGATGTACAGCTCTCAGTCGTATGTCAAGAATCACAATGGTTTTCAGCCCAGCCATATGGAAATGTTCATCAACAATAGAACAATCTTCCTCAAAATCACAGAGGTGGATGTAGCTGATTCTGGTCTGTACTGCTGTGGAATGTACGATCAATACTTCATCTTCACCAACATGACTTTCCTGATGGTTCAAGGTAATCTTTTAAATTATTTCTCAGCTGTGACTACTGGATGCTATGAAATGTTGTGCTATAGGTATGCACATAAAAGAGCTGGAAACAAGTTAGCTTTCAATCAACTTTTATGGAGTAGGAATATTAAACTCTCCTATTCATCCAAAAGGTTACAAGGATTCTGACAAAGAGCCAGAGCAATGTCCTGAAGGTATGCTTAGTCTGTTGTTTTATTGTGAAATTATTTTAAACATCAATTTCAACCCATATCTTTGATATGAGCTAGTAATTGTTAGATTAATGGGGTATAGTCTAACTATTGGTCTTGTAGGACAGGACGATGATGGAACCATGTCCCTCCTTCCCTGGTTGTGATGCTGGGTGTTGTGACTGCTCTTCTGCTGATAGTCATCCTCATTCTGGTCCTCAAGATCAGACCAGACACAAACAGACACAACACAGGTAGGAGCCCATTTCATGGTAATATGCGACCTGTGAACTACACTTCAAATGTGAACGTTTTTCCCATGACATACTGCACACTGACGATCAGAAGAGACAGTGTGTTCACTAGAATGGAATGAGCCATTAATCCGTTCTCTCGTCTCTATTTTATATTATATTCAGGACCTGATTCTCAAAGACAACCACAAAATGATCAGGTAAATACTGTATCGGTAAATACTATATATTCATTGACATTATTTCATAAACAGTTCAGAAACTGAAAATTACAACAGAAGTCTTTGTCATGGTGTTTGCAAATCTACAGAACCAAGATCCAGATGCATTGAATTATGCCGCCCTGAATTTCACCTCCAAGAAGAGGAAGATGGAGAGGAGAAGAGAGAAGGAGATGGACCCCCATGTAGTGTATGCTGCTACAAGATGACAAAGTGGAGGAGGATGGAAGAGGAGGACAAATATTTGTCTCTAACTTTGAATAAATTGATTTGCCAAATATTTGAATAAAAGTTTAAATCTTGCTATATTGTATCTGTGTAGTTAAATTAAATGGATTGAAATGGATTTAAATGTAAATCAATCAATCTCTGCAGTGTATGTTTGTTAGATGTACCTCAGGTCTACTGTAGCCCTCTCCAACTAAGTTAGGCCACAAATCTCTGTAGTACAGGAGGATGGAAGAGGAGGAAAATTGGTTGGCCATATCTTTGAATATAAGTTTAAATCTTGCTATATTGAATGTGTAGATAAATTAAATGTTTTGAAATGTAAATCAGAAAATATCTCTGGAGTGTTTATGAGTTGTACCTCAGGGTGACTGTAGCCCTCTCCAACTCAGGCCACACAGCTAAGTGGTACAGGGTCTGGTTAGAGAAGAGGAGGTAGAAGTCAAAACACAACTGTTTAATGGCTGCAGGGGAGTAGTTGCATCTTTTGGCCTCTCTGAGATAGATGTTGATCGACTTTTTGCAGTATATGTTGGCAATATCATCTATTGAAAATGAATATTTATTGAGCTGTTTAATATAGCATTTTAGAATTAATAAATCCATCCATTTAAACAACTGACTGACTAAAATAGACTTGTTTCTTCTCTTGTGTTCTGTACAGTATATCTGTATGAATGTGTACAGAGGGCTTCTGCAGACACAACCTACTGATAAATACTAAACCCGCCCATGCATACACCCACACAGCGAGATGTTCACAAGTACCTACCTGCACACTGTGGTCTGCTGTGAGCACAAAACAAGGCCGTCTCTACGCTTTGGACAGGCCTACATACCTTGTGTTTCGATGTGGTTTGCAGCAGGATGTCTATGTGGTGTCATTTCTGTTTTCTCTCATTCTTTCATTGTTGTTCACAACCACGACAATAAGCAACACAGTCCACGTATATACTGTATGCCATGTAGCCTTACAATATCATAGGTTTAATTAATTCAAACTACAATCATTTGTTCACAGAGTTTAAAGAAGAACTTGTATTAATGTATACTAGGCTACAGTGAAGAGGCCTACCCACCGAGGTACACCCTTACCAAACGCTCAACTAGTAGCCTACACTTGAGTTAGTACATGAATGACAGGGATAAGACTGACTTTCACTCTGTTGGTGTTCCCCCCATATACCCTCACAGTAATGCTTCACCCCTGTTCACCCTACATACACTACATTACCAAAAGTATGTGGACACCTGCTCTTTGAAAATCTCATTACAATATCATGGGCCTTAATATGGAGTAGGTCCCCCCTTTGCTTTGTAACAGCCTCCACTCTTCTGGGAAGATTTTCCACTAGATGTTGGAACGTTGCTGCGAGGAATTGCCTTCATTCAGCCATAAGACCTTTAGTGAGGTCGGGCACTGATGTTAGGTGATTAGGCCTGGCTCACAGTCGTTGTTTCAGTTCATCCCAAAAGTGTTCGATGGGGTTGAGGTCAGGGCTCTGTGCAGGCCAGTCAAGTTCTTCCACAATGATCTCGACAAATCATTTCAGTATGGACCTCGCTTTGTGCACGGGGGAATGTGTCATAGTGAAACAGGAAAGTGCCTTCCCCAAACTGTTACCACAAAGTTGGAAGCACAGAATCATCTAGAATGTCATTGAATGCTATAGCATTATGATTTTCCTTCATTGGAACTAAGGGGTCTAGCCCAAACCATGAAAAACAGCCCCAGCCCATTATTCTTCCTCCACCAAACTTTACAGTTTTCACTATGCATTCGGGCAGGTAGCGTTCTCCTGGCATCCGCCAAACCCAGATTTGTCCGTTGGACTGCCAGATGGTGAAGCGTGATTCATCACTCCAGAGAACGCGTTTCCACTGCTCCAGAGTCCAATGTCGGTGAACTTTACACCACTCCAGCATTGCGCATGGTGAACTTAGGCTTGTGTGTGGCTGCTCGGCCATGGAAACCCATTTCATGAAGCTCCCGAGGAACAGTTCCTGTGCGATTATTGCTTCCAGAGGGAGTTTGGAACTCGGTAGAGAGCATTGCAACTGAGGACAAATGATTCAGCACTCGACGGTCCCGTTCTGTGAACTTGTGTGTCTCTTCAGTAAGGTCATTCTACTGACAATGTTTGTTGATGGAGATTGCCTGGCTGTGTGCTCAATTTTATACAGCTGTCAGCAATGGGTGTGGCAGAAATAGTAGAATCCACTAATTTGAAGGGGTGTCCACATACTTGTTTAAATATAGTGTATGTATCTGTGCACAATGAAGGACTGCAATTCATGTATCGTTCAATAGGGTGCAGCAGTGTACTATTATGGAAGTCCCCATGACTGCCTTAACAGTAGAGTTGGCAGCAACTTGTATAAGTTAATTTGGTGAACAATCATTGAACTCACTTTCTAGAGTCTAGTAGAAATAGTGGTCCAACAAATTATACAATAGACAATATTATTCTCAAGTCGCGTCATCTGGATTTTTCTAACCTTAAACCTAATTCTCCTGACCTGCCACATTAATACCCCCAGAACCTGCCATGTTAATTATCTTAACCTGCTGCGTAAGTTCTCCTAACCTGCTACAAAAAGTCTGCAGACCAGTCCTGAGAACAGCCTTGGTTTCCACTAATGCGATACAGCCTCACACTGGCTTGCCTGCGCTTTCTCTTCACTAATAATGCCAGTGCGTTCAGTCTTCAGTGTTTTGCACATAGAATATCCTAGCCTATTCATCGAAGATAGGCCCTGCTTTACTGAAGATGCTAGACATTGCAAACCAAGAAATTGCGATATACAGCATTCTATTGCGAGATACAGCTTTTGATTTTCCCATAGATAGCAGATTCAGGTGCCTGACTGTCTGACTGCCTTCCCTCTCTCTCCGTCTCTCGCTAGTTCGCTATGAAAGATGCCAGTGTTTATGTTCTCAAGCCTAGTTCACATTACCCATAATAACTCTGTTACATTGCGCCGTTTGTCATGCATTTAAATGGGAACGTCCACAATGGAGTGGAATCGCAACGCACCCTTGCAGTTGACGGCTCCGTTGCGAGACGGACACGGCATACTTAGACATTTTCCAAACTTAGCGTCGTCTTCAGTCCTGGCAGAGTTCATCGAAGAACAGGAAGTTACCAAACCACAGAAGAAGATGAAAATATGTGGGTTTTGGTGATGGCTTTATGTAAACATTTACCCATTCCTATAAGTGAGTTATTTTTTCAATACTAATTAAAAAAATACACATTGGCCGTTAAGCCAATTATGTTATATGACTGTTGCCTCCTGTTTAAGTTTTTTGTGATGGTAATAATGTTTGGTTTTGATGATAATTATTAGGTACTAATAATTCCTAGCTACTACTGGTGTCTTTAATCTAGCCTAGCTTTTAGCTAGCTAGCTAGCTGCTCTGCAGTGCAAGCTAGCTAGAGGAAAAAATTACTAAACAAAACATGTTTTATTATCACCTGAAACAATATATTTTTCCTGTTCTGAATGAAAAAGTCATATTTTGCAATCTCCCCAAATAAATGATATCTCTGACGAGGGACTTGCGTTAGAAACACTACACTTGTCCGTTCCGTATAGTGGGGCAAGACTCCGTAAAGATTACATAAGGTGTAATGAAATACATCACAATGTGTACGGGCATCAGAGGTACAGTAACTAATCAGTTTCCTCCGTTCCAAAAATGCTGAATCTTAGGAGTCGATTCCTAGCGGAAGTCGGGAGTAGAGGAATCAATTATTTTGGCGTAGACTCTCCACCACTACGTCAAAGTTGTTAACAGTTGGAAAAATTGCAGAGAAAGGCAAGCAACAGCAGCAAAGTCCTGTACGACAATAATTTGAGAAGTTAAATGAGAAGGAAATGCTAACTTTGCGAGGTGGAATTGAGGTACAGTAATAGTAGTACAGGTGCAATGCTTAGCCATCTGAAAGGGACGCACCGTGAAACCCAAAGCATGACTGGCAGCAGTAGTGCTGCATTGGGAATTTACATGAAATTTGGGGAATTTTTCTTATTGTTTTAATGGAAAACCAATAAAAAAATGCAGTTTAAATGTTAAGAATTGTTTTACACATTTATAACATCTTATAAATCAATTTCAGCTTCATAGAATAGCCAGGATCAGACAGGTCAAACTGTCCTCCTCATAGGATCATTACTACTTATGTCAAATAAATAATCATGAGCCACAATCACTCAAAATGAAACAGGTAGTAGAGCGATATGATGAAGACAGTGACGTGTTTGTGTGTGTAGTTTTTTAATGGAGTTCCAGGAAGTCTTTGCATAAGTAAGGCACACAACCTATTTCTTCTTCTATTTCCTCTCTCCTCTGAATTGTTTTGTCCTCTTTCAGACGTCTCCATATCAAGCCACTCACACCCACTTACACACAGACAACCAGTTCACAGGTACACTGCGGTCTGCTCTAAGCAAGATGAGGCCATATCTACCCTGCTACCTGCACTCTGTGTCTCCTTGTGGTTTTCAGAAGGATGTCTATTTGATGTAAGTTTGTTGTTCTTACAATTTTTACTTGTTGCCACTGACAATTTGCAGCCATAAACCTACACTGATATGTGTATAGTTATCTGAAATCAGTTCCAAACCACAAGGAACTGCTAATGAACTCTGTTTGAACCTTCTGAGTTAACAATCTCAGTCCAGAGGGAGGGACAAGTTAGTGATGATGTCATGGGAGAATTTTCAGTACATTCGCAATCAGACATTACTGCAGGGTCCTCTGGAAGAAGACCAACAGAGGAGGAACCTCCTATTGATAGATTGCCTGCTATGAGAACAACATTCAACAGAGAGTGATTGGCTGAGGTTTCCAATCAGTGCAGTGGATGTTTCTGTGAATGATAGGGAATGAGACTGACATAAAATTAATTTGTTTCATCCTGTCATCTGATTAAATTACTTGGTCAAAAGAGTATATGTTATCTTTAGGGGCACTTCAAATGCACCTAAAAAAGTGACTGTGAGAACACAAATGGTAAACAAATAGAAAATACTATTTTCACAAAGGTCTGACCTTTGAATTGGAGAAATACAAACCACAATTTCTTGCAAGACCATTCAGGAGTCAGGGTACAATACAAAACCAAAGGTTGTCTGAATGAGGCGGCAACAAAAATGACGCGTCCAGTTCAGCCAATCACCAATAACCCCATTGTTAAAGTGTTGTACACATAGTTAGACTGTTTCCGCTCAAGGTGATGCCTTCAAAGATGATCACACTGTGTGTGATATTTCTCCTCCTTAAACAAATGGGTAAGTCAAATTGTTTTAATTTAATTCTCTGCTTGTGTGATGTGTACCATACATTTTTTTATTGGGTACTAATATTACAGTCGATTTCAAGCAATCCACCTAGAAAGATTGCATTTTTAAGTATGTGCTGGCTAATATATGTGAGTAGCTAAGCAATTTTTGTTGTTGTTGTGTGTGTTATAGATCATGTTCCAGCTGTAGCACAATCCTCAGCCATTCGTCTCATGTCACCCAATGTTGGAGACACAGTGACTTTGCACTGTTTCTATGAAGGTGACATGGCAGTAACATTCTCCTGGTACAAGCAACCCTTTGGAAATATTCCTCGGGGTCATGTCAACATTTTTTTAAGTATGACAGTGGCGCTACATTCTACCATGAATTTAAAGGTAACCTTCGCTTCTCAGTGGAAAGTGACAAAGGAAAAAATCACCTAAGGATCTCAGACATGGAACTCTCTGATTCAGCCTTATACTACTGTGGGAGCTCTTATGGAGACAAGGTGGAGTTTGGAGAAGGAACCATTCTCATTGTAAAAGGTACAGAGACAATTCTTATTTTCAGATAGTTAAAAATCGTAGATTATACACAGAGCGGCAGGTAGCCTAGTGGTTAGAGCGTTGGACTTGTAACCGGAGGGTTGCAAGTTCGAATCCCCGAGCTGACAAGGTAAAAATCTGTCGTTCTGCCCCTGAACAAGGCAGTTAACCCACTGTTCCCGGCGCCAAGACGTGGATGTCGATTAAGGCAGCCCCCCGCACCTCTCTGATTCAGAAAGGTTGGGTTAAATGCGGAAGACACATTTCGGTTGAAGGCATTCGGTTGTACAACTGACTAATAATGGTGACTTTGACTTTGACTTTGAGTGTAGAATAATAGCTAAAGGAAATTGAATTATTGTTACAATCAAATGTACATATAGGGTTGATGTCCTCGCCTCCGCGGAAATCAAACTAGCATATTTTATCTCTCAGACATCGGACAGACACTTCAGAACAAACTTCCTTAAGATTTTTTTGGGGGGACTGTCTGTTGTTCCATTTAGTGAATAGGTTATTCAATGTGTTTGTATGTGCTAATATCAGTAAAGCCAAGTACAATTTTCTATCAAATAATTGTTTAATATTTTTGTGGGATACTTCAAGGGGTCTTAAAATTAAAAATCAAATAGCAACATGATCTATGGTATAACTTTCTTAAAACAATTCCATATAGCTTAGTAGAATCCCCCACCCCCTCCCCCGGCTTAGACAGGGCTTAGACACTTTAGTAAAAATAAAGAAAGGGGTTGTGAAAAAAAAGGACTCTTATGGTTAAGTATTATCATAATGAGATCCTATCATTATTAAACAAATGTTAGGTAGGGATGTTTTGGATATTCAAAAGATTTACTGACATCGGCATTGTGCCAAGAAGCAGTGCGGCTTGGTGGGATCGTGTTTTCGGAGGACGCACGGCTCTCGACCTTCGCCTCTCCCGAGTCCGAACGGGAGTTGCAGCAATGAAACAATACTGTAACTACCAATTGGATATCACGGAATTGGGGAGAAAAAGGTGTAAATTAAAAAAAAAAACATTTTCTTAGTGGAAAGTGACAAATTAAAAAATCACCTAAGAATCTCAGGCATGGAACTCTCTGATTCAGCCTTATACTACTGTGGGAAGAGCTCTTATGGAAACAAGGTGGATTTTGGAGGAACCATTCTCATTGTAAAAGGTACAAAGAGAATTCTTATTTGTAGACAGTTAAAAATCTTAGATTCTACACAGAGTGTAGAATAATTGTCACGATCTCCGTGAGGGACATACCAAGGCACAGCGAGGTATCCAGTATACATGCTTTATTTGCTACACGTAACTGGGACAAAACAACAAAACGAACAAAAACAAAAATCATAACATAGACAGAACCACACCGCTATGCTCAAACAAACAATAACCCACCAACCCCTAGTGAAAACTACAAACAATATATATGGTTCCCAATTAGAGGTAACGACACTCAGCTGCTTCTAATTGGGAACCATTACCCCAACATAGAAATAGATAACCTAGAACAGAAAAAACCCTACACCAAAACAAAACTAAACACGCCGGGCCTGTCTTCTCAGGCCTGGACGTGACAATAATAGCTAAAGGAAATTGAATTATTGTAACAATCAAATGTACATAAAAGGTTGATGTCCTCGCCCCCGCGGAAATCTAATTAGCATAATATTTTTTTCAAACATACAGTTTATGCTAGAGATATCTGTTTTTTGCATTGGATGAGTCTCAATCCACTGCAACTGCCTATCTTGCTCTTTCACATCTGTGGTGAAAGGTGACAGAGCTAGAGCGGTGTTTGTCAGACCATGAGACATTCCAAAAATCCGTCTTCTCACAAAATCGTCTGTAGCGTTCGATCGCTTTGGCCTACAAACTGTTATGGCCTACCCCCTCTATGGAACGATGGGACAACACTGTGACTACCAATTGGTTGTCATGGAATTGGGGAGAAAAGGGGGTCAATATTTTTTAAATAATAACAACAATAAAAAAGATGTACTTATTTTCAGGTTCAGAGTACAACAGTAAGACAGTTGTACAGCAGTCTGTGTCTAAATCAGTCCAGCTAGGAGACTCTGTGACTCTGAACTGTACAACACACACTGAGACCTGTGCTGGAGAACACAGTGTCTATTGGTTCAGACATGGCTCAGGAGAATCCCGTCCAGGAATAATTTACTCCCATGGAGACCGGAGTGATCAGTGTGAGAAGAGCTCTGAGGCTGGGTCTCCTACACAGAGCTGTGTCTACAACCTCCCCAAGAGGAACCTCAGCCTCTCTGATGCTGGGACTTACTACTGTGCTGTGGCCTCATGTGGGGAGATACTGTTTGGGAACGGGACCAAGCTGGACATTGACCGTAAGTGATACTTCTGACATTGTGTTTTGTTATAATCCAGATTGCAGGCAAGGTGTCATTCAGTTACTTTTGTTTTTCTCTTTCAGTCAGAAATTTTTGTTTATCTATATCATTCAGATATCGTTATTTTTCTATATCATTCAGATATATTTTGTTTTCTATATCATTCAGATATTGTTGTTTTCAATATCCTTCAGATATCTTTGTATATGAGCGAAGAAAGACTCAGATCAGGCCGAGTCTTGTTGGTGTCTAAAACATTGTCATAGCTTTATCCCTCAGTGTCTCAGTGTCTCTATCCCTATTTGATATTTCACAGACAGTTGTAAGGAGGACCATCTTCTGTTCATGTATTGCCTTGGCGTAGCATTGGGTCTGTGTGTCATCCTCATCATTGTCCTTACTTGCGTTTTGTACAAGATGAGCAAGTGCATAGGTAAGCACTATTATTGTGCAAGATACAGTATGCTTATCAATTGTTGGTACAGCTACATTATTTGACATGTTTTGGTCAAAATTGGTCATAAAGTGTCTTCATTGTAGGACGATGATGATAATGATTATATTGATTATTGTGTTTGATAAAAAGGAACGCACCTTCAGCCAAATGCTCCTGCAGTCCCCAGTCATGATAACCAGGTAACCTGACCTAACACTTGTTTAGCTGTTCCTGAATCAGTGTATTTTTCCTTCAATCAAAATATGAAAATATTAATTTTATTAGAAGTTTTCTTTCACAATACCACAATGTTTAGTATAATACCAAATATTGGATTTACATTTTTGCTATTGCTCTCAGTGTCAAGGTGTTGACACACTCCATTACGCCGCTCTGAACGTCGCCCACAAGAAGCTGAAGGCCGGGAGACAGAGGAGCGCCATAGAGAGTGACACTGTGTACTCTGGGGTGAGACGCCAAAACATGGACTGAAACGTGAACTTCTCCTCTTTAATAACTTGCATTGATTTTGTGTGTTCTACACTGTATGTATAATTATGGGTTTTTCAGTCTGTTACAATGACTTGTAATCTGCCAAACTCATTTTTACATTGAAACTGTTGTGCATTTTAGATCAAATAAAACATTCAACTGCTTTCATGAAGAGGAATTGTTTGATTAGCATTCATATTTAAAGTCGTTACATTTCTACACTTTCACCTGCAGATTAAGTGTGCAACAACCATATCAAGCCTATGCTCAATGTAAAACAAGGTTGGTTGCATAATAATTGTAAATATGTATCTATTGCTGGTGTTTTAGGCTCTAAAACTGTCTTCTTTTAGCTGTATCCTGTGTGATCCTCTGTGGTGTTCTGACGGCCTCTTAATACTGTAGATTTTTCACTCACGTAAACTCAGATCTAACCCCCAGCAATGACCGTCAATCCTAACCACACTCTCTCTTTACACACCTCTGTGCATCCATACAACAAATATCCATTTCACTAAGAACACAATTCTGCCTCTCCATGACAGTGGCGTTCAGACTTGTTTTTCATGAGCATGGCCTTATTTCTATTACAGCATATTGGGTGACTGTCATTTACCCAGTTCAATGTAACAGCGATTGGTTTAGACAATTACATGATACTCAAATTTTCCATATACCCATCATGAGGTTGCTACAACTTAGCCTATGAACAAAAGTTTACAACGTAGGTGCACACAGGTCGAGAGACACATTTGCGGTGATAGACAGTGACACATGGACAGACAGTGACATTCAATACGCCTTGCACACTCTTGCCTTTATCTAGCTGAACAAGGGGAAAATCATTAGTCCAACAGTTGCAAATGAGAGTTTCTATTGGACAAATTCAAGTATGTTAATCCCCTTTTTGTTCCGTTTGCTACCATTTAAGAAACAGTTTTCAACAGAATCGCTTGTGGACTTCAATGCACAACACATCAGCTGTATGTGACCAGGGGAAAAAAACTTTCCAAGCCAAACTGCTACACACAGCCTACATCGTTGTCACCATATTAGCTAAAGTAACGCCATAGTCAGCATTTCTAATAGAACTAACGCGTTAGTAAACTCGCTGCAATCATGCAGTAACGTTACAGTGTGCAGTCCGTAAGCAGTTACACCGACGGGCCCCCGTGACAATAAATTAGTAAAACCAAAAGCTTACCTTGACTTGGAAAATTGGAAGAGTTCCAGTGTTGTGTTGGATAGTCATAGCCAGCTAGCTAACATAGCATCCCTCTGCTTGAGCAGGGTGTATCAGTAGGCTTAACTAGCTAGCTGCATTTGCTAGCTAAGTAAATGAACTGAAAAGTGAAAAAATAAAGAATTTTCCTTCATTTTGGAAGAAGTTAATTTGTATTAGATTCATTCACTGATCCTTTGTTTGGGTGCATAACATGTCAGTTCATGCTGCACGAGCTCTGATAGGTTGGAGGACATCCTCCGGAAGTTATTGTAATTACTGTGTAAGTCTACGGATGGGGTGAGAACCATGAGCCTCCTAGGTTTTGTATTGAAGTCAATGTACCCAGAGGAGTATTCTTCGCGGAATATACTTTGAACAGAATTGATAGGGTTGAGAGACTGACTTCAAATAGGAAAATGTTCACGTAGTAACTGAGCAGTTTTCACAAACTATTGACAAAATGTGAATATGTTTAAGTGCACCTTGCAGAACTGCAATCCATTTATAACAGGGAGCAGCAGTGAACATGGAAGTCCCCATAACTGCCTTAACAATAGAGTTGTCAGCAACTTGTAGAAGTGTTCAAAATGTTCACTAATTTGATGAAGTATCATTAACAGCGTGCTTTTCTATGATAGTTCATGTGTCTAGCCAAAATAGCAGTCAAACAAATGCCAAAAATGCCAATTACTACTAACCTCAACATTGTTATAATAACGTGTAGCTTAGTAACAAGGAGCAATCACTCAAAATGAAACAGATAGTAGAGTGATTTGTATGATGAAGACAATGACTCATGTGTTTGAGTGTGTAGTTTTGTATTGAGTTCCAGGGAGTCTTTGCATAAGTAAGGCACAACCTAGTTTTTCAAGTCACATCTCCTCTGGAATGTCTTGACCTTCTTTTAGACATGTTGATAGCATGACACTCACATCCACCCACACACATCTAACAAGTTCACAGGTACTTGCGGTCTGCTCTAAGTACGAGGCTATATCTATTCTTTGGTCAGGCCTGCTGGCCTTGTACACACAGGACCCTCCTACCTGCTATCTATGTCTCTGTGGTTTTCAGCAGGATGTCTATCTGGTGTAAGTCTGTTGTTTTCACATGTGTTACTGTTGTTCATGTTGCTACGGACTGCTTGCAGCCACAGCAAACCAGTTCTTTATGAAGTTACTCGCATATATATAGTTGCAAAGAACTGGTGATGAACTCTATTTTAACTCTCCAAGTTAAGCATCTCATGTCATGTGTAATACAGAACCATCTATTCTATATTTATCTGCTCAGGGTGAGGGGCCATTTTAAGATGATGTCATGGGAGAACTAGTACATTCTCAATCAGACAAGTGTTCTAGGACTACTGCAGGGTTCTCTGTAAGGAGACCAATAGAGGAGGATACTCCTTCTGATAGATTGCCTCCTATGAGAACCACATTAACCAGACAGTGAAACAGAGTGGATAAAGTGTGTCATGTGTATTAGTTACATTAGGTTCAAAACAAATGTCATTGGTTGCATACATACATTTATCAAAAATAAATAAATAAATGTATTAGTTGTCACGTGCCGAATACAACAGTGAAATGTGAAATGCTTACTTATGAGCCCCTAACCAACAGTGCAGTTTCAAAAAAATCTGGATAATAATAAGAGATAAAAGTAACAAGTAATTAAAGAGCAGCAGTAAAAAATAACAATATATACAGGGGGGTGCCAGTACAGAGTCAATATGAGGGGGCACCGGTTAGGTGAGGTAGTGTGTACATGTAGTGTAGGTAGAGTTATTAAAGTGACTATGCATAGATGACAACAGAGAGTGCCAGTGGTGTGGAGGGGGCATGCAAATAGTCTGGGTAGCCATTTGACTAGAGGTTCAGGAGTCTTATGGCTTGGGGATAGAAGATGTTTAGAAGCCTCTTGGACCTAGACTTGGTGCTCCGGTACCACTTTGACCATTTAGCAGGTGTTATTGCGGGTGTAGAGAAATGTTTGTCTTCCTAGCTGCAACAGTGCAGTAATATTTAACAACACACAACAATATACACAAATCTAAAAAGTAAAAGAATGGAATTAAGAAATATAGAAATATAGGGACGATTAATGTCGGAAAGCGGAGTATGTATATATGATGGGATGTATAGACAATATGGACAGTATATGGATAGAATATGTAGTATACCGGAAGAATAGTATATCTACAGCAATAGTTCATTAGGATAGGCCTTGACTAGAATACAGTATACGGTGCATTCAGAAAGTGTTCAGACCCCTTGACTTTTTCCACATTTTATTATAATATTGATTAAATTGTTGTTTTTTCCTCATCAATCTCCACACAATACCCCATATTGACACAGCAAAAACAGGTTTGTGGAATGTATAAAAAACTGAAATCACATTTACACAAGTACTCAGATCCTTTAAAAACTTCTTCAGGCTAGGGTCTATTTTTCTGAATTTCCGCCTGACTAACGTGCCCAAAGTAAACTACCTGTTACTCAGGCTCGGAAGCCAGGATATGAATATATTTGGTATCATTGGATTGAAAACACTTTGAAATGTGTAGACATTTTTAAGTAATGTATGAGACTATAACACAATTGATATGGTAGGAGAAAATCCCATGCTCTTCCATTAGAGCGTATATAGACAATGTTAAATCCAGCTCCCAGATTGCCATTCCTATGGCTTCTACTAGATGTCAACAGTCTTTGTTCAAGGTTTCAGGCTTGTTTCTTCCCAAACGTGGAAGAATTCTGAGTTTTGATACAGGAACCCAGAGTTGGAAATCAGTCTGTGTGCGCTAAATGAAGAGTAGACGGTGCCTGCTAATTTTGCTTTTCTATTGAACATACTTCTTTCCGTATGAAATATTATAGTTTAATTACATTTTTGGGTACCTGAGGATTAAATATAAATGTTTTTTTAATTGTTTTAACTAGGTTTAGCAGTAGCTTTTTGGATTCCTTTCTCTGCATGTCGAACGAGTGGATTACTCAAATCGATGGCGGCAACTAAACTGACTTTTTGGGATATAAAGAAGGATTTTATCTAACAAAACGAACATGCATGTTGTAGCTTGGCCCCTTTTGGATTGCAAATCAGAGGAAGTAAGTAAGTGAATATTTAATCGCTATTTGTGATTTTATGAAGCCTGTGCTGGTTGAAAAATATTTTGATGTCGGGCGCCGTCCTCAAACAATCGCATGGCAGGCTTTCGCTGTAAAGCCTATTGTAAATCGGACAATGCAGTTAGATTAACAAGAATTTAAGCTTTTAACTGATATAAGATACTATATCTTCATAAATGTTTAATATCCATAATTTTTATAATTATTTATTTGAATTGCGCGCCCTCCAATTTCATTGGAGGTTGTCGACAGGTGTCCCGCTACTTTGTTGAAGCACTTTTGGCAGCGATTACAGCCTCGAGTCTTCTTGGGTATGATTCTACATGCTTGGCACACCTGTATTTGGGGAGTTTCTCCAATTCTTCTCTGCAGATCCACTCAAGCTCTGTCAGGTTGGATGGGGAGTGTCGCTGCACAGCTATTTTCAGGTCTCTCCAGAGATGATCAATCGGGTTCAAGTCTGGGCTCTGGCTGGGCCACTCATGGACATTCAGAGACTTGTCCCGAAGCCACTCCTGCATTGTCTTGGCTGTGTGTTTAGGGTTGTTGTCCTGTTGGAAGGTGAACCCCAGTTTGACATCCTGAGCGCTCTGGAGCAGGTTTTCATCAAAGATCTCTCTGTGCTTTGCTCAGTTCATCTTTCCCTCAATCCTGACTAGTCTCTCAAAAAAGAAATATACCCACAGCATGATGCTGACACCACCATGCTTGACTGTAGGGATGGTGCCTGGTTTCAGATGTGACACTTGCATTCAGGCCAAATAGTTCAATCTTGGTTTCATCAGACCAGAGAATCTTGTTTCTCAAAGTCTGAGAGTACTTTAGGGACCTTTTGGCAAACTCCAATGTGCCTTTACTGAGGTGTGGCTTCCGTCTGGCCACTCCACAATAAAGGCCTGATTGTTGGAGTGCTGCAGAGATGGTTATCCTTCTGGAAGGTTCTCCCATCTCCACAGAGGAACTCTGGAGCTCTGTCAGAGTGACCACAGGATTCTTGGTCACCACCCTGACCAAGGACCTTCTCCACGAAGGTCAGTTGGGACAGGCGGCCAGCTCCAGGAAGAGTCTTGGTGGTTCCAAAATTCTTCCATTTAAGGATGATGGAGGCCACTGTGTTCTTGGGGACCTTCAATTCTGCAGAAATGTTTTTGGTAACCTTCCACTGGTCTGTGCCTTGACACAATCCTGTCTCTGAGCTCAACGGACAATTATTTGGATCTCATGGCTTGGTTTTTGCTCTGACATGCACTGTCAACTTTGGGACCTTATATAGACAGGTGTGTGCCTTTCCAAATCCAATCAAGTCGTAGAAACATCTCAAGGATGATCAATGGAAACAGGATGAACCTGAGCTCAGTTTCAAGTCTCATAGAAAAGGGTCTGAATATGGTATTTCTTTTTTGTTTTCTTTTTTTTTGCAAAAATGTCTAAAAACCGGTTTTCGCTATGTCATTATGGGGTATTGTGTGTAGATTGACATTTTTTTCCATTGAGTCCATTTTAGAATAAGGCTGTAACGTAACAAAATGTGGAAAAAGTCAAGGGGTCTGAATACTTTCAGAATGCACTGTACATATGAAGTGGGTAAAACAGTATGTGAACATAATTTAAAATGGCCAGTGTTCCATTAATAAAGTGACCAGTGTTCCATGACTAGGTACATACTGTAGGGCAGCAGACTCTAAGGTGCAGAGACCTGGTAGAGTAACCTGGTGGTAGCCGTCTAGTGACAGTGACTAAAGTTCATCAAATCAAATCAAATTTTATTTGTCACATACACATGGTTAGCAGATGTTAATGCGAGTGTAGCGAAATGCTTGTGCTTCTAGTTCCGACCATGCAGTAGTATCTAACAAGTAATCTAACAAATTCACAACAACTACCTTATACACACAAGAGTAAAGGAATGAATACGAGTATGTACATATAAATATATGGATGAGCGATGGCTGACCGGCATAGGCAAGATGCAGTAGATGGTATGGAGTACAGTATATACACATATATATGAGATGAGTAATGTAGGATATGTAAACATTATATAAATGGCATTGTTTAAAGTGGCTAGTGATACATTATTTCATCCAATTATAATTATTAAAGAGATTTGGGTCGATGGCCGAACGGCATAGGCAAGATACAGTAGATGGTTTAGAGTACAGTGTATACATTTGATATGAGTATGTCGGATACGTAAACATTATATACAACATTGGCAGGGTACTGGTCGGGGGCCGGCTAGTGGTGACTATTTAACAGTCTAATGCCCTTAATATGGAAGCTGTTTTTCAGTCTCTTGGTCCCAGATGTGATGCACCTGTACTGACCCTGCCTTCTGGGTGGTAGTGGGGTGAACAGGCTGTGGCTCAGGTGGCTGAGGTCCTTGATGATCTTCTTGGTCTTCCTGTGACACCGGGTGCTGTAGATGTCCTGGAGGACAGGCAGTGTGTCCCCAGTGATGCGTTGGGCAGACCGCTTCACCCTCTGGAGAGCCCTGAGGTTGCAGAAGGTGCAGTTGCCATACCAGGTGGTGATACAGCCCGACAGGATGCTCTCAATGGTGCATCTGTAAAAGTTTGTGAGGGTCTTATTGGCCAAGCCAAATTTCTTCAGGCTCCTGAAGTTGAAGATGCTCTGTTGTGTTTTCTTCACCACTGTCTGTGTGGGTGGACCATTTCAGATTGTCAGTGATGTGTACGCAGAGGAACTTGAAACTTTTCACCTTCTCCACTGCGGCCATGTGGATGGGGGCTTGTTCCTTCTGTTGTCTCCTGAAGTCCACGATCAGCTCTTTCCTTTTGTTGGCGTTGAGGGAGAGGGTTATTTTCATGACCACGCTAGGGCCCTCACCTCCTTCCTTTAGGCTTTCTCATTGTTGTTGGTAATCAGTCCTACCACTATTGTGTTGTCTGCAAACTTGATGATTCAGTTGAAGATGTGAGCGGCTGAGTATGCACCCTTGTGGGGCCCTTTGTTGGATCAGTGTAGTGGAGGTGTTGTTGCCTTAACCACCTGGGGGGTGGCCCATCAGGAAGCCCAGGACCCATTTGCACAGGGAGGGGTTCAGACCCAGGGCCTTGAGCTTAATGATGAGCTTGGAGGGCACTATGGTGTTGATAGCTGAGCTGTAGTCAATGAACAGAATTCTTACATAGGTAAACCTATTGTCCAGATGGTATAGGGCGTTGTGCAGTGCATCATCAATTGCGTCATCCATGGACCTGGGGGATCTAGGGTGTCGGGTAAGGTGATACAGTATGATCCATCAAGGTTCACACATAACACATTTCACAGCGAAAACAAATCAATTACCTTTTGAAGAACTTCCGCTGAATGCTTCCCAAGTGTCCAACGAAGACAATCCATGGTTCTTTTGTTAGAAAAAGTAATGTATTATATCCATAAATCTCAGTTTGGTTGGCGCGTTATAATGAGAAAATACAGCCTCCACTCGTCCATTGAAACGTGAAGAGAACTCGTTCAACTTATACCTATAAACTTGTCCAAGAACAATCAAACATAATTGTAAATGTATCCTTAGGAACACTTTTATGTATATATAGTATAATATTTCAACCGGAATATAAACTGGGTGATAAGAAAGGAAAAACACAGCGCGCCAGCCGTGAACGCGCGTTTTCTTCTATTGACATCTGTGTGGCCACTTCCTTATTCGTCTTCTTCTACAATCTAAAAGCAGCTAAATAGAATCAAAACACTTTCTCGAGTCTGTTGACATCCAGAGGAAGCAATAGGTACTGCATTCATATGCCCTTATATGGGCATTTTCATAAGGGAGGGGTTCCAAATGAGGCAATGTGTCAAAACCCCTTTTTCCAGGACAGAAATTCCTCGGGTTTTCGCCTGCCATATCCGTTCTGTTATACTCACAGACAAAACTTCAGAGTGTTTCCTATCCAATGGTACTAAATATGTGCATATCCTATTTTCTGGGCCTGAATGGGAGGCATTTTACTTTGGGCACGCCAGGCTCTCCAAAACCGTCACCTCGTGCGCTGCTCCCACAGAAGTTAACCGCTAGACAAGACATGTTCTATGTAAAACAGCCCTCCTATGAGTCATCTAGAGTACTGTAACTGTTGAATGACCTGTTCAAAATAAAAATAGTTTTCTTTCAAATACTTTAGGTACACTTGGTTTTGATTGTCTTCTGCAATGGAGGCAAGATACATCAAGTGTAACTAAAGTAAGTTTGAGAAAAAAAAATTTGCCTACTATTTTGACCCAGGGCTGTCCAGAGAGGTGAGAAAACAAACAGCCTACTATTTTGATCCAGGGTTCTCCAGAGAGGTGAGAAAACCACAAACCACCAAACAAGCAAAATCTTCAAGACAATTATTTGCATTCTACAGCATCCTGTGTCTCAGTGAGTCCAGCCAGTAGACTGTGCGCCTCTGTAGGGTGCAATAGACCACAAGATCAAGGTCGTCTGAATGAGGTGTCAAGAAAGAAGATTGGGTCTAGTTCAACCAATCACCCAATAGCCCTTTGTTGAAGTGTTGTACACATGGGTAGACTTTCTCCACTCAAGATGGTATATTCGAAGATCATGTCGCTGTTTATGATATTTCTAAGTCTCATATGAATGGGTAAGTTATATAACTTATATATTTCTATACTTATGGGATGTGCAGCCCAAAAAAGGCATCGGTATTTCAAGATTATTCGCAGTTTGAGGCTATCAACACTCAATTTGTTGTATTTTGAGGTGTACAATGGCTAATAATGGATAATATTTTGAATACAGTAGGTCATGTTTTTTTGTGATTATTCTAGATCATGTTCTAGCTGCGACTCCATCCTCAGACATTCGTCTCATATTAGCCAACGTTAGAGACACAGTGGCTTTTCACTGCATTACAATTTCCCAAATAAATAAGCAGCTTTATCAAGCTAATATCTGATTGCCTAATGTGACTATCACTTGCTTTTGGCTACTTGGTTCAGGCAGACTGTTGGACAGAGACTCCTTCTCATGGCATCATCACTTTTCATTGTCCAAGATAGTTTTTACTACAACAGCTTTACCAAGGAATTCACTGGGACTAAATGTCTGAGTGTGAAGAGAGGAGTTGACATCTTCAACCTGACCATCTCTAAGACACAGTTAGGGGACTCAGCTACATGCTGCTATTGAAGTGGGCGAAGTCAAATTTGTGGGCGAAGTCAAATTTGGAGAAGGAGCTGTTTTGACTGTCAAAGGTAAACTAACATAGATCTTTATTTTAGATTTTCATTTGCATCCATGACATTCTAAATATACATTAGAAAAGGTTGATGAATAAATGTAGCAGGACAATACAATTTACACAGCATGATCTTACTCTGTACATCTTTTCAGATTTAGAGTCCAACAGCATGTCTGGTAACGGGACCAAGCTGGATGTTGAGTGTGGTCACTCTGATGATTCACAGATGAGAATCCTGGTCCTTCTCTCCATCATAAGAACTGGAATTCTCCTCTGCTGTCTGACCATCTTCATCATCATCATCTACACCACCAGGAAAGGGATCAATCTAAGGCAAATGTCAATAGACTTGGGTTTCGCAGTAACTGTTGAAATTATCATCATCATGTATTGCAAATTATGATTAATTGAGATTGCTGAGTTAAAATAGTATTTTTGTTTTATTAATGGCATGTTAGCTTATTTACAAGGTTGTATGTTAATTGAATGAACTGCTTTTCTATATATATATGCATACAGTGCATTTGGAAAGTTTTCAGGCCCCTTGACGTTTTCCACATTTTGTTACGTTACAGACTTATTCTGAAATGTATTAAATTGTTTTATTTTCTCAATCTACAAACAATACCCCATAACAACAAAGTGAAACGTTTTTTATAAATGTATGCAAATGTATAAAAATGTAGTATTCAGACCCTTTGCTATGAGTCTCTCCTCAACTGGCAGCTTCATTAAAGAGTACCTGCAAAACACCAGTCTCAATGTCAACAGTGAAGAGGCCGACTCCATGATGCTGGCCTTCTAAGCAGAGTTGCAAAGAAAAAGCCATATCTCAGACTGACCAATAAAAATAAAATATTAAGATGAGCAAAAGAAGACTGGCAAGTTTTCTCTTCACTGTTACTATTTAATGAAGCTGCCAGTTGAGGACTTGTGAGGCATCTGTTTCTCAAACTAGACACTCTAATGTACTTGTCCTCTTGTTTAGTTGTGCACCGGGGCCTCCCACTCCTCTTTCTATTCTGGTTAGAGCCAGTTTGCACTGTTCTGTGTGTCTATTGTTACATGCATCTCTGTGCAATGTACATTCTGTAAAGATCAATTAAATGCCCAACAAATCAGCATTGTTAATTAACTACATGAGGTTAAAAAGAGATGGATTGTCATAAAAAATTATAGCTGGCCTTCCTCTATTTCTGTGAGGACAGACACCGGGGACAAGAATCAAGTACAGGGAGTGAACATTTAATGAATAACGGACATGAAACAGGACAGGAACAGAATACGGACAGCGTCTGGACAGTGGAAATGGAAACGACAACAATGCTGATACAGGGCACACACAGGGAAGCAGACAGAAATAGGGAAGGCAATAAACGAATTCAAGGAGTCCAGGTGAGTCCAATGATGCCCTGCTGCGCGTGATGGTGACCAGTGATGAAGCGCAGGTGCGCGTAACGATGGTGACAGGTGAATGTAATGAATGCAGTCTGGCGCCCTCGAGTGCCAGAGAGGGAGAGTGGGAGCAGCCGTGACAATTTCAATATCTTTGAAGGGTGGACAGATGTCCCAACGTTTCAGGGCAATCAGATAAATTTGTCAACATTAAATAAACAGAGTATGTTTTTAGTTTTTTTTACAAGAAACTGCCATTTAAGCTTTCTTGGAAGTAATAGGTCACTGTACTAGATGTCGCCTTAGGATCTTTGTGATCTTTATTCATTTTTCCATGGAACTTCTGCCTGTCACTGTTCCACTGACTGTCAGGTCATAGAAGTGGGTGTACAGTCTGAACAGTCATGCATTTTGTAGAGTGTTTACATTTCATGTAACGGACATACACAAAATAGTCCAAATTGGTGAAGTGATATAAAAAAAATAACTTGTAAAAATAATCTATAAAAAACAGAAAAGTGTTGCATGCATATGTACTGACCTGCTATGAAGCACCTAAATAAGATCTGGTGCAACCAATTACCTTCAGAAGTTACATAATTTAAGTTAAATAAAGTCCACCTGTGTGCAATCTAAGTGTCACATGATCTGTCACATGATCTCAGTATACCTGTACCTGTTCTGAAAGGCCCCAGAGTCTGCAACACCACTAAGCAAGGGGCACCACCAAGCAAGCAGCACCATGAAGACCAAGGAGCTCTCCAAACAGGTCAGGGACAAGGTTGTGGAGTAGTACAGATCAGGATTGGGTTATGAAAAAATATCAGAAACGTTGAACATCCCACGGAGCATTTCGCTACACTCGCATTAACATCTGCTAACCATGTGTATGTGACAAATACAATTTGATTTGGAGCACCATTAAATCCATTATTAAAAAAATTGAAAGAATATGGCACCACAACAAACCTGCCAAGAGAGGGTCGCCCACCAAAACTCACGGACCAGGCGAAGAGGGCATTAATCAGAGAGGCAGAAAAGAGACCAAAGATAATCCTGAAGGAGATTCAAAGCTCCACAGTGGAGATTGGAGTATTCTTTCGATAGGACCACTTTAAGCCGTACACTCCACAGAGCTGAGCATTGCGGGAAAAGTGGCCAGAAAAAAGCCAGTGCTTCAAGAAAAAAAGAAGCAACCACGTTTGGTGTTCAAAAAAAGGCATGTGGGAGACTCCCCAAACATTTGGAAGAAGGTACTCTGGTCAGAGTGATGCCCAAAAAACAGAGTTTTTGTCTGGCACAATCCCAACACCTCTCATCACCCCGAGAACACCATCCACACAGTGAAGCATGGTGGTGGCAGCATAATGCTGTGGGGATGTCTTTCATCGGCAGAGACTGTGAAACTGGTCAGAATTGATGGAATGATGGATGTCGCTAATTACAGGGAAATTCTTGAGGGAAACCTGTTTCAGTCATCCAGAGATTTGAGACTGGGATGGAGGTTCACCTTCCATCAGGACAATGACCTTAAGCATACTGCTAAAGCAACACTCGAGTGATTTAAGGGGAAACATTTATATGTCTTGGAATGGCCTAGTCAAAGCCCAGACCTCAATCCAATTGTGGTAAAGATTGCTGTACACCAGCGGAACCCATCCAACTTGAAGGAGCTGGAACAGTTTTGCCTTGAAGAATGGGCAAAAATCCCAGTGGCTAGATGTGCCGAGCTTATAGAGACATACCACAAGAGACTTGCAGCTGTAATTGCTGTAAAAGGTGGCTATACAAAGTATTGACTTTGGGGGGGGGTGAATAGTTACGCATGCTCAAGTTTTTCGTTTTTTTTGTCTTATTTCCTGTTTATTTCACAATAAAAAAGATTTTCCATCTTCAAAGTGGTAGGCATGTTGTGTAAATTGGTTGAATACTTTCACAAGCCACTATAGAAGGCCAGTTGTATTACTTATTTAATAAGCGCAAAATGTGTTTTCTAATGATAAAGGTTTTCTAATGATAAATTAGCCTTTTAAAATTATACACTTGGATTAGCTAACACAATGTGCCATTGTAACACAGGAGTAATGGTTGCTGATAATAGGCCTCTGTTCGCCTATGTAGATATTCCATTTAAAAAAATCTGCCGTTTCCAGCTACAATAGTCATTTACAACATTAACAATGTCTACACTGTATTTCTGATCAATTTGATGTTATTTTAATGGACAAATAAATGTGCTTTTATTTCAAAAACAAGGAGATTTCTAAGTGACCCCAAACTTTTGAACGGTACTGTATATTAACAAAATAAAGTATTTTGTAATATTTTCATCTGTCAGCATTAACAAGATTCCATCAGCAAACAGCATATGATTCAAGAAAATCTTCCCACAATTGTATGTCCCAAGGTCCTCTTGACTTGTGGCAGAAATGTTGAGGTGAAATGTGTTTTTGCCAGCCAACACAGAGAATCACCCATCATCAAATTCGTTGTAGAATTGCTCATCACTCTGGTACTTTGAAGATTTAGTAATGTATTGAAGCACCATGCCAGTGGTGAGTTTGTACCATATCATGTAGTTGATAGTCACATCGCCTCCTTCTGGAAAGAAGCAGGCTGAACAATTATTTGTGTTTTAGAAAAACCTGAATTAAAATAATAAATGTACCATGATGAAAGCACATGCACCAAATATAGTAAGAACCTGTAATGTATGTTTAACAGTTGTAAGATTAGTAAATTGAGCTAGACGTTACTTACAAGCTTTCCAGATGAAAAGAAAGATGAAGAATTTGTTCATCTGGCTTGTTCCTTCAAGTGATGATATTGACCTGTGTGAAATGCAGTCTTTCTACAGAAGAGAAAGGAAACTTGTGTTTGCTTTCATTGGTTGGTCTCCGGTACCGTCTCATCTGGATGTTCAAATTTGATTGGCTCACGACTGCAACAAACACTGTACATTCATGTTGTTGTACAGCTTTAACATGTGTTGCACAAATAATTCACATTTCAAGTTTTTTTTAACTGAATGCGACTGTGTATTGGTCCTTTATTAGACATAAATACAGCTCATACTGTCTACAATACTATGTACTACAGCCATCCACCTGAGGGCTTGTCCACCTGAACGTATAAGACATAACCACAAGCATCAATGGATCACTTTGCTTCATCTGTTGTTACTGCCATTGTGGTCCATGGGAGTCATATAGTACTTGTGACCTTGTTTGCCACATGTTATGACACTGTCATCCTGTAGGGCTTCTAACACAAAGAAACATCTACAGAAAACATAATTGTCTTTGCTTAACCAGCAATATCTCATATACAAAGTACTCTCCAATGTATGGATGGATAAAAGCCCTCCCATGATATCAATAGGAGGAGGCTCTTTCTTCTTGTCCCAGATGATGATGCTTTACATCACACTTAAAACTGTCATGTGTGTTAGGCAAAGTACTTCAGAAGTCTAGGTCAAATGACCCAATAGAAAATTCATTGTGGTTTTTCACAGATTTCAGCTGAATATATATAGATAACAAGCTGCCTCATAAAAACAGTGGTCTAGTGTTGCTAAAATGGGGAACTTGAAGAGCAAGTATAGAGTATGTGATACAACTGACTGACACCACTGAGACATCCTGCTGAAAACCACATAGAGAGAGACAGAAAGACAGAGAGACAGAGAGTGAAAGAAAGAAAGAGAAAGAGAGAGAGAGGCAAAGCGGGAGAGAGAGACGGAGAGAGAATGTCAGAGAGAAAGAAAGAGAAAAAGAGAGAGCGAAGGAGAGAGAAAGTCAGCGAAAGAAAGAGAAAGATAGAGAGAGAAAGAGATGGTCCTGTGCAGAAGTCCAGTAGGCCTCACCAAAGTGTAGCTAGTTACAACCTTGTGTTTTGTTCATAGCATACCAAAGCCTACCTTTAAATAGGTTGCTGTGTATGTGAGGGGGTGTGTCACATGCAATAAGTAGGCAGAAAAAAAATAACACTACAACAGAACGAGGCCTAACTATAGCCTGTCCTCCTTCTGTGGTAGTGGCTGTTGTGCAACTTTCACTATGAGTAGTTCTGTTGCAAGAGGTCGAAATAATTTACCATAACATGATGCAGTACTGCAAGACTTCACAAAATTAAGTAAACTTTGACCTACACATTTGTGTTGAGAGGTCCTTGTTGCACTAAGGGTCTGTTTCACACCAAGGGGTGTGAACAATACAGGGCCCTAAGGGACAAACTAGAGAGCAGTGTGGCTAGTTAGTTAGTTTCCATCAGTGGAAAGTTACTGCAACACCTCCACCTTCACCACAAATGTCACGATGTTCAGAAGGGACAGACCAAGGCGCAGCGAGGCATCCAGTATACATCTTTATTTCAATGAAACGAAACAGGGAAAAATAACAAAAACGAACGAAGATCGCAACAATGAACATAACATGAAACACAATGACGCTATGAACAAAACAATAACCCACAAACCCCTAGTAACAAAAACGAACGAAGATCGCAACAATGAACATAACATGAAACACAATGACGCTATGAACAAACCAATAACCCACAAACCCCTAGTGAAAACAACAAACATATATATGGTTCCCAATTAGAGGACAATACAGTGCCACCGACACGGCCTGCTACCAAAACCTGCGGGCTCTCCTTCACCGCAGCCAATGTGAGAAAAACATTTAAATGTGTTAACCCTCGCAAGGCTGCCGGCCCAGATGGCATCCCTGGCCGTGTCCTCAGAGCATGCGCAGACCAGCTGGCTGGTGTGTTTACGGACATATTCAATCAGTCCCAGGCTGCTGTTCCCACATGCTTCAAGAGGGCCACCATTGTTCCTGTTCCCAAGAAAGCTAAGGTAACTGAGCTAAATGACTATCGCCCTGTAGCACTCACTTCCGTCATCATCAAGTGCTTTGAGAGATTAGTCAAGGATCATATCACCTCCATCCTGCCAGACACCCTGGACCCACTCCAATTTGCTTACCATCCCAATAGGTCCACAGACGACGCAATCGCAATCACACTGCATACTGCCCTAACCCACCTGGACAAGAGGAATACTTATGTAAGAATGCTGTGCATCGACTACAGCTCAGCATTTAACACCATAGTTCCCTCCAAGCTCGTCATTAAGCTCGAGACCCTGGGTCTCGACCCAGCCCTGTGCAACTGGGTCCTGGACTTCCTGACGGGCCGGCCCCAGGTGGTGAGGGTAGGAAACAACATCTCCACCCCGCTGATCCTCAACACCGGGGGCCCCACAAGGGTGCGTTCTCAGCCCTCTCCTGTACTCCCTGTTTACCCATGAATGTGTGGCCAAGCACGCATCCAACTCAATCATCAAGTTTGCTGACGACACTACAGTGGTAGGCTTGATTACCAACAACGACGAGACGGCCTACAGGGAGGAGGTGAGGGCCCTCGGAGTGTGGTGTCAGGAAAATAACCTCTCACTCAATGTCAACAAAACAAAGGAGATGATCGTGGACTTCAGGAAACAGGAGAGGGAGCACCCCCCTATCCACATCGAGGGGACAGTAGTGGAGAAGGTGGAAAGTTTTAAGGTCCTCGGCGTACACATCACGGACAAACTGAATTGGTCCACCCACACAGACAGCGTGGTGAAGAAGGCGCAACAGCGCCTCTTCAACCTCAGGAGGCTGAAGAAATTTGGCTTGCCACCAAAATCACTCACTAACTTCTACAGATGCACAATCGAGAGCCTCCTGTCGGGCTGTATCACCGCCTGGTACGGCAACTGCTCCGCCCACAACCGTAAGGCTCTCCAGAGGGTAGTGAGGACTGCACAACGCATCACCGGGGGGGTAAACTACCTGACCTTCAGGACACCTACACCACCCGATGTCACAGGAAGGCCAAAAAGATCATCAAGGACAACAACCACCCGAGCCACTGCCTGTTCACCCCGCTATCATCCAGAGGTCAGTACAGGTGCATCAAAGCTGGGACCGAGAGACTGAAAAACAGCTTCTACCTCAAAGCCATCAGACTGTTAAACAGCCATCACTAACATTGAGTGGCTGCTGCCAACATAATGACTTAAATCTCTAGCCACTTTAAACATAGGAATTGGATGTAACAATGTATCACTAGCCACTTTAAACAATTTTGTATATAATGTTAACTTATACGACATACTTATATCAAATGTATACACTGTACTCTAAACCATCTACTGAATCTTGCCTAAGCCGTTCGGCCATCGACCCAAATCTCTAGCCACTTTAATAATTATAATTGGATGAAATAATGTATCACTAGCCACTTTAAACAATGCCATTTATATAATGTTACATATCCTACATTACTCATCTCATATATATGTGTATATACTGTACTCCATACCATCTACTGCATCTTGCCTATGCCGGTCAGCCATCGCTCATCCATATATTTATATGTACATACTCGTATTCATTCCTTTACTCTTGTGTGTATAAGGTAGTTGTTGTGAATTTGTTAGATTACTTGTTAGATACTACTGCATGGTCGGAACTAGAAGCACAAGCATTTCGCTACACTCGCATTAACATCTGCTAACCATGTGTATGTGACAAATAAAATTTGATTTGATTAGATTTTTTTATTTGATTTGACACTCAGCTGCCTCTAATTGGGAACCATTACCCCAACATAGAAATAGATCACCTAGAACAAAAAAAACCTACACCAAAACTAAACTAAACACTCCAGCCTATAAATATCAGGCCTGAACGTGACAGTACCACCCCCCAAAGGCGCGGACTCCGACCGCGCCAAAAGTCCATTGGGGGGGTCTTCGGTTGGGCCTCCTTGTCCCAGGAGGTGGTTCCGGTGCCGGCGGTGCTGGCTCGGGGTCCCACACCGGAGGCCCTGGGCTATTTGCCGGAACAGTTTGTTTTGGACTGGGGACCTTCTCTGGAGGTTCCGGACTGGGGACCTTCTCTGGAGGCTCCGGACTGGGGACCGTCTCTGGAGGCTCCGGACTGGGGACCTTCTCTGGAGGCTCCAGACTGGGAACTTTCTCTGGAGGTTCCGGACTGGGAACCTTCTCTGGAGGTTCCGGACTGTCGATGCGCACTGGGACTCTGGTGCGGGGAGCAGGAACGGGCCATACTGGGCTCATGACGCGCACTGGGACTCTGGTGCGGGGAGCAGGAACGGGCCGTACTGGGCTCATGACGTGCACTGGGACTCTGGTGCGGGGAGCAGGAACGGGCCATGCTGGGCTCATGACGCGCACTGGGACTCTGGTGCGGGGAGCAGGAACGGGCCGTGCTGGGTTCACGGCGCGCACAGGGATCCTGGAACGTGGAACAGGGACAGGACGTGCTGGGTCCACGACGGGCACAGGGATCCTGGAGCGTGGAACAGGGACAGGACGTGCTGGGTCCACGACGGGCACAGGGATCCTGGAGCTTGGAACAGGGACAGGACGTGCTGGGTCCACGACGGGCACAGGGATCCTGGAGCGTGGTGCAGGGACATGACGTGCTGGGTCCACGACGGGCACAGGGATCCTGGAGCGTGGAACAGGGACAGGACGTGCTGGACTCTCTGAGCGCACAGGGGGCCTGGTGCGCGGAGCCGGAACAGGACGTGCTGGACTCTCTAAATGCACAAGGGGCATGGTGCGGGGAGCAGGAACGGGCCGTGCTGGGTTCACGGCGCGCACAGGGATCCTGGAACGTGGAACAGGGACAGGACGTGCTGGGTCCACGACGGGCACAGGGATCCTGGAGCGTGGAGCAGGGACAGGACGTGCTGGGTCCACGACGGGCACAGGGATCCTGGAGCGTGGAGCAGGGACAGGACGTGCTGAGTCCACGACGGGCACAGGGATCCTGGAGCGTGGAACAGGGACAGGACGTGCTGGACTCTCTGAGCGCACAGGGGGCCTGGTGCGTGGAGCCGGAACAGGACGTGCTGAAATCTCTAAACGCACAGGGGGCATGGTGCGCGGAGCCGGAACAGGACGTGCTGGACTCTCTGAGCGCACAGGGGGCCTGGTGCGTGGAGCCGGAACAGGACGTGCTGAACTCTCTAAACGCACAGGGGGCATGGTGCGCGGAGCCGGAACAGGACGTGCTGGACTCTCTAAGCGCACAGGGGGCCTGGTGTGCGGAGCCGGAACAGGACGTGCTGGACTCTCTAAGCGCACAGGGGGCCTGGTGCGCGGAGCCGAACAGGACGTGCTGGACTCTCTAAGCGCACAGGGGCCTGGTGCGCGGAGCGGGCTGGGACGTGCTGGACTCTCTAAGCGCACAGGGGGCCTGGTGCGCGGAGCCGGAACAGGACGTGCTGGACTCTCTAAGCGCACAGGAGGCCTGGTGCACGAAGCAGGGACTGGACGTACTGGGCTATCTAAGCGTACAGGGGACCTGGTGCGTGGAGCCGGTACTTCTCTCCCCGGCTGTTCACTCACCCTTGCCTCACGGATGATGGGAGCTGGAATGTCACGCACTGGGCTGTGGATGCGAACCGGAGACCCCACACGCAGAACCGGTGCAGGATATCTCGGTCCCAGAAGGTGTACTGGAGACCTAGCGCGCAGAGCCGGCATCCTCCCGGCTGCACACTCACCCTCTCCTGACAGAGGAGTGGAGCTGGAATCTCGCGCACCGGCCTATGAATGCGCACTGGAGACACCGTGCTCAAAACTGCATAGCACGGCGTCTTTCCAGTGCGATGCTCCCTCCAACGCTCCCTCCAAAGAGCACGAGGAGTTGGCTCAGGAGTCCATCCTGAACCGGCCGAACTCCCTGTGTGCCCCCCAATTTTTTTGGGGGGGGGCTGCCTCTCGGGTTTCCGCGCCAGGCGAGTCCCAACATATCTCTCCCTCTCCGGGTTCCACGCTCCATATATATCCTCACACCTGCGCCGCTCCGCCGCCGCTGCTTCCAGCTCCTCTCTTGGACGGCGATACTCTCCAGGCTGAGTCCAGGGTCCCCCTCTAAACAATTCCTCCTCCCAGGTCCAGTACTCCCGGTTCTCTCGCTGCTTGGTCATTTTTTGGTGGGTTATTCTGTCACGATCTTCAGAAGGGACAGACCAAGGCGCAGCGAGGCATCCAGTATACATATTTATTTAAATGAAACGTAACTGGGAAAAATAACAAAATCGAATGAAGATCGCAACAATGAACATAACATGAAACACAATGACGCTATGAACAAAACAACAACCCACAAACCCCTAGTGAAAACTACAAACATATATATGGTTCCCAATTAGAGGTAGCGATACTCAGCTGCCTCTAATTGGGAACCATTACCCCAACATAGAAATAGATCACCTAGAACAAAAAAAACCTACACCAAAACGAAACTAAACACGCCAGCCTATAAATATCAGGCCTGAACGTGACAACAAAGCTTTGTAAACAGACCATAATGTCTGAGACTGTTAAGAACATCCGTCTGTACAACGCGCCATATCGTCATAGTATGCAATGTGTTCAACTTATTCAAATTCAAACAGTTGGAAACACTTTAATTTTCTATACACAAGCAACTGGTTTATGTTGCTAAAATGGGCACAAAAAAATGAGCATGGTACTTAACCCTAATTGCTCCAGGGGTGCTGTACAATGGTGACCTTGGCTGTGAACCCACTCCCTGCGGGTGTCTCAGGGGGAGTTGGGGCTAGCAATGAAAATAACATTTCCATTACACACTTGTGTATCAAGACAAATATAAGCACCACCCCTAATTATTTGTATTATTTATTTTATTTTATTTGCTTATCAGAGAAGCAATGCATTCAATTATTACTACTTTGAATAACAAAAAAGCAAGGAGCACTGTTTTCATCACATTTGACTGCTTATGCATTCATAGATAGAGTATTGGTTCATTCATCCAGTTCTACTGTCTAATTCCAGCGTCTCCATGTGACCTCTCTGTCCTCTAGACCTGTTCTTCTTGTTGCTCAGATTCAGAGCTACGTAATGGAGATTGTCTCCATCTTGGTCCTGTGAAGCACGTAATAGCATTGTTGACACTCAGTTATTATAAACGTATAATTTTTTTACCCACAATAGTGAAGTTGGTTAAAGACAGGCTTCACAATAGACTTCTGACAATATAAAATGAATTCTGCTTACCCCTGCATCTGACCGGGTAACTGCAGGACTTCTGGTCTGAGAGACGAGTCCTGAAAAGAATGACACAAAAGATTAGGATACTTCTACTTCTTCCACTACTGAAACAAAAACAAATGGTGACATCAATGAATAGCATGGGATAGTAACTTACCTCTGCACTGCACACATGTTGTCTTGTTCATCTTGTACATGATGCAAACCAGGAGAAGGATCA
This sequence comes from Brachymystax lenok tsinlingensis, assembly GCA_030435695.1. Lineage (NCBI taxonomy): Eukaryota > Metazoa > Chordata > Actinopteri > Salmoniformes > Salmonidae > Brachymystax > Brachymystax lenok. The sequence goes on from CM059798.1 coordinate 10,147,305, forward strand.
AGGTGAACGCGACACCCAATGCTACACCCAGGCAGGACACCAAGAGAAGAGGGTCTGCTCTATGGTCTGTTGAATTTCAAACAGTAATAGAAGAAACCAGAATAGCAAGTTAATGTATGTTCTACACAGTAGACTATACAGTAGATATAAAACAAAAATATTAGCTGTATTACCTACCCTCAATATCCAGCTTGGTCCCGTTCCCAAACAGTATCTCCCCACATGAGGCCACAGCACAGTAGTATGTCCCAGCATCAGAGAAGCTGAGGTTCCTCTTGGGGAGGTTGTAGACACAGCTCTGTGTAGGAGACCCAGCATCAGGGCTCTTCTCACACTGATCACTCCTGTCTCCATGGGTGTAAATGATTCCTGGACGGGATTCTCCTGAGCCATGTCTGAACCAATAGACACTGTGTTATCCTACACAGGTCTCAGTGCGTATTGTACAGTTCAGAGTCACAGAGTCTCCTGGCTGGACTGACTCAGACACAGGCTGCTGGAGCACAATCTTATTGTTGGACTCTGAGTCTGAAGAGAGTGAGTAACTAGTAAGTAAGTAAGACTAAGATGTGTTGGTGACATACATGAAAAGCCTTGTATTCATAACTAGCATTAGACGTAGCAGTTATACGAACATACCAATATACAGGGCCACACATTTTGAAATTGAAGAAGCAAATATTTAGTCACCTTTGACAATTAAAAGTTCCCTCTCCAAATGTGAGCTCATAGATGGCTGTAGTTGAACAATAGTATGTAGCTGAGTCCCCTGGCTCTGTGTTGGATATGATCAAGTTACAGCTGTAGTCTCCTCTCCTCACACCCAAACGTTTGGCCAACATAAAGAGATGACGCCATGTAGAGGGGTTTCTGTCCAAAACTCTGCTTGAACCAATTAAATCTGATCACTGACTCATGTGGACAAAAGCAAGTGAGAGTCACAGTGCCTCCCAGCTCAGTAACCATCACAGGGGTTGGTTGGATTATGATTGGTTTGGTAAAAGTACAAACTGTCAAAGCAAACAAACAAAATGGATCAAAGACAAATACATGGATAAACCATTTCTAGCCATTACAGACAGAACATCCACTTCACTTATCATATTCAAACTACATACTAGACATGATTAAAAAACGAACTCAATTAAAATATCTTACACTTACCCAAGTTGATGTAAAACAAAAATACTTCTCTATTCATCATTGTAACATTAGTCCATTCTACACTGTATAGTGTGTGGGTCTGACAGTGGGGCACTTTATATGCACCTTATATACTGTATGATGGCACAGACAGAACATCCACTTAAGTGACAGCACTTTACGTGTACCCATCATACAGTAGGAGAGAACACTGAAAGGAGAGATTTAGTTGGCTGACTACAATCGTAGAAATGTGTCCTCTGGCTTACCATAGTTTGAGCTTACCATAGTTTGAGCTTCCCGGTAATTACTTTTTAAGAAGACATTATAAAGCAATTCAGTTACCTGATCAAGGCAATCAAATATTTGCTTCATACTTCATCTTTTTTGAGAGAAATTAAACATTTGGTGAAATTACTTATATTTTGATGTTTGGACAGGATACAGTGAATGATCGCTGGTGCTGCTAATACTACCAACCGCAACCCAACTCAGCCCAAAGGTTAAAGTAATCCATAATGTAAATTTACCCACCATTGCATAAAAGCTGCATTCCTGTCTCTTGGTTTTCATCATAAGGCTCCAACAATAAATACTAATATTAGTTGTAAGCGCAATAGCATTGAATAATATATGTTGGCTTAATTTCAAACCTTTGTTTGTTACCAAAACCTTCTTCTTTTTAATGAAGGAAGAGTTGACAAAACTATTGAGACACTCAATCTTTATCTACACTTTGTCCTCTTGTTATATGCTTTAGGGTTGTTAAATGTTTTCAACACGAGACCCAAATGAGAAATTGACTGTCCTCCCGTGACCCAAATCATTCGCCAACGACCCAAAGTAAGCAGAAATAGTGCGTGATTATAGATGTATTCTCATAACTCAGGACCCATAGTTCAAGAAACCCTGCACATTTTAGGGTTTGGAAGATTATTTTAGCTTGTTGTATGTATTCTTGACATACTTTGCACATCTAACTTAATGGCAGGGGTCTGGTGTTTAACGCCCAGATGAACAGATGAAGAGAGAGAGGTGTGAAAAGACCCCCATGCCCTCAAATCACCTTGTTATTTACTCTTCCACACAGAGAGAGAGAGAGAGAGAGAGAGAGAGAGAGAGAGAGAGAGAGAGAGAGAGAGAGAGAGAGAGAGAGAGAGAGAGAGAGAGAGAGAGAGAGAGGGAGAGAGAGGGAGCGAAAGAGAGAGCATAAGGGACAATTCATCCCCCAGTGTTAGTCTATGAGAAAGCACAGTGATGTTCACCTCAGCAGGTCTTACTCTACGCTGAGCTGCTCCTTCCTGTCACTTACACCACAGGAATTGATGCGTACCCTCACTGGCCCCTCCTCTACTTCAGACCTCAATCATATTCTCCTTATAAGGTGCTTCTCGGAATAGGGGGCTGTGAACAGTGCAAAGTCAAGACAGGAAATACTAATGGATGAAAAACATAATGACAAAGGCTATTTTGGCTAAACTCTTTATTTGTCTTTAGAAGTGATCAATACAATGCAATTGTCTACTGCTGGGTACTTTGCCCCTCATGGTCACCCTATAAAAAAAATACCAAATCACTAACACACAACAGAGATCTAAGTTAACGTTGAGACAAATGTTTGTGCATATTTTTTTGTCATAAAGTTAATTTACGAAAATCGCTATTTAGCAAGTTAGCTGACTAGCTAACATTAGCCAGCTAGCTTGCTAGTGTTATGACATGATAATTCATTTGTAATTCATGCTGTTTAATGTTTTAGGGATCCGAACCAGAAACCGTGGATAGAAGGAAGCATACACCAAAACTGAAAGCGCAAACCATCGCATTTAACCAAGGCAAGAGGTCTGGAGCATTGAATAATACAAACAGTTGAGTTATTCACTCCGCAAAGCAATCAAGCAGGCTAAACATCTGTATAGGGACAAAGTTGAGTCCCAGTTCAACGGCTCAGACATTTTAATAGTCACAGTGGGTACAACATCTCCTATGCACTTCCTGATAAACTCATTCACCGTATCGGTACATTTGTCCAGCAGAGGTGTCACAAAACTCAAATATAGCACAAAATAAATTCTTCCTCTGATGGAATATCAAAGCGTCCAGGTTACACAATAAAAGGTTATTTTGTTCGATAAAGTTCCTCTCTATATACATAAAGCTCCGTTTGGTTGGCGCGTTTTGTTCATTAATCCACCTGCCCAAAGGCTTTCATCCATGCAGACAAACGATATCCCAAAAGTACCCGTAAAGTTCGTCAAAAAAAGTTAAACAGCATTTGTAATCAATACTCAGATACCCTAAAATGAATATACACTATAATATTTCAGACGGAATATAACCTGCTGAATAGAAGAGAAAAAGAACTGAGCGCGCATTCCCTGTTACACGCAAAATCCAAAACAAGACACCTGACGTGAACTCAGGAACAAGTGGTATTACTCCATAGATTTTCATGATTCAAGCTTCCAACCTTTTTCTAAAGACTGTTGACATCTAGTGAATGCCATAGGAACTGCCATCTGGGAGCTAAAATACCCTGCTTTGAATAGCATGCCAATTGAAAACAGTGTGACATGACTGATTCAGACATCCCGGATGGATTTTGCTCTGGTTTTTGCCTGCCATATCAGTTCTGTTATACTCACAGACATTATTTGAACAGTTTCTGGGCCTGAGTAACAGGCAGTTTACTTTGGACACATTTTTCATCCGAACTTCAAAATACTGCCCCTAGCCCTATGAAGTTAAATGTCAGTGCTTGTGTGAATGTGTCTTTTGTCTTATGCAGCTGTATGACCCAATGGGTGAATAAACTTGGTTTAAGCTTTGCTAATCGTGCGTGAACTTTTCTAAGGTTCATTTAGAACCTAGCAATAGATACGAGAAGGAATTATACATACAACGAGCTGTTTGTATGTGAATGCTATGAAAGTGAACTGTGTTTGCGTGTAATCAGGGGTGTATTCATTGCACAAATAGAAACTCTCGTTTGCAACTGTTGGACTAATCATTACACCCTTGATCAGCTAGATGCAGGCAATAGTGTGCAAGGCGGTATTGAATGTGTCACTGTCTGGCACTCAAAATTACTAAAACTACTAAACCTATCAATGCTACATTGAGCTGGGTGAATGGAATATGAATGACAGTCATCTACTATGCTGTAATATAAATAAGGCCATGTTCGTTAAAAAAATTATCATCCTCCCTCATCTTAAACGGCACCGACCGCCATTGGTGTATACTAGTCGTTCTGTCTTTTAGAAGTTAATCAAGTCATGAATAATCAGTTGATGATCAACATTCGTATATGTTTCAGATTGTTTCACTATATCTACACTTATATGTACATTAATGAACAATATTTTCAAGTGAAATGAAATAGAACAGTAATAATTACTGCACGATGTCCACCATGTACAACAATGCCTATGTGTGATCGGTCACTTCAACACAGTGTATTGCAGCATCAGAGATTGATTCAAACATGTGAAAAGAGTCCTCTATAAGTATGAGCTAATGACCATTTCCTGCAGTTAGTTTTTTAACTGACATTAAAAAGGTGACAAATGCATCAACAACAGTGTGACTTAACAGGAACTACAAGGCTGGAGCCAGATTTGACCTGCTATTATTGGTTAGTAAATAATTTCCCAAACTAGGGGTCGCCTGATTTTAAAATGGGGTCGCCAGAGAAACTCTGAAATAAAACAAAAACATTTTTGGTTCATAGTACCTTCGGTAGCCGCTAGATGCGGTTGTATTAAATAGAGTGGTTTCAGTTTTCTGAAAAAATGTGGCTCTATCTTTGGAATGGTTAAAGCTACAAAATATTATTACCTCATTACTGAAGGTTAATACTCTCAGGAACACATATGCATATTCTGTTTCTCTCTACAATTCCCAGAAGCCAGAACAGACTGGACAAGATCAGGCACTAAATTAGACTAAATCAATGATGATGTTCTTTTCTACACAGAATATCATACAAATGTATTGCCTGGTCACTTCAAACCATACTTCCTTCAGATTGAAAAACTGTCAAAAGTACTGTTAGACTGATTTGTAATAGACTTTCATAGCTCCAATTATAAAAGTGAACATTGGCCTTTGATTACATAACTTATTTTACATGGTGGGGTCGCAATTATTTTTTTATCAAAATGGGGTCGAGGCAAAAAAATTTGGAAAGCCCTGGGTTAGTAGCTCTGACACCAGACATATCTACATGCTATGATCATGAGCTAAAAACAAGTATTGGTAGCTACAGCCTAATATGCCAACAGGGGTATGGGCGAGTTAGGTTGTTGAAGCTAATGGGTGTATGGAAAGCAAATCAGCTAATTGGGAAGATTTTTTGGCACTCAAGACTGTTTTGCTGAATGGGCTGAATGACAAGTAAAGACGGCGACCAGTGCACCGGTGTTGTATCGACGTGCCTGTCGACCTGAGGTGCTTCTTACTGGGCAGCTATATCACGGTTGTGTCGCCGGCAGTAGCTAACGTGGACATGTTTTACCATCCCATTATTTTATTTCAAGTAGAATAGCAGCATACACAATAACAAATATTGATAACCATTTGATGCCACCTTGATACATACAGTCTACTACTCAATGGGGAGGGCATGAACAGGAACAACACCGGGACACGTTTGCCAAGTGCTAATGCCCGGTAACTGCGTGGAAAGTAGCTACCTAGTAGCCAATATCAGGGTGACAGTCACAGTAAGCACACACATACAACACATGAAGCAACAGTACACACATCACCAGTACTTTTAATAAAAAATAAACAATTGTCAGTTTTATATCTGAACATTTACAATTATTTGTGTAAAACTAACAGTGAAATACGACTCAGAGTCATGTTCTGGCTTCAAAGCAGACGTACAAACTCTTGCGGTATGGTAGCTCAATGTATGGTTGTTATGTGGTAAGAAAGGTAAGAAACAAACCACACCGCTCAGTCAAAACAGTCTAACCTGTAGCAGACAGCTTTCAACACACCAACTCCTTTCCACACGCCTACTACTTTCCTTTCGACATACCCTCTCAGCCATACCCACTTCTCCTGTCACCATATTGGACTGCAGCTACCCACTTCTTGCAAAAAAGTCTGTCTCTGAAAAGACCTGTCTACCTTTGTAGCTGTATCTACAGTCAGGCTGTATCTACAGTCAGGCTGTATCTACAGTCAGGGGAACACGCCCCGCTCAGGGAGAGAGATACAGCTGCATGTGAGCTCTCACATTGTTTACAAAAGGATAGATTTGGAGTTTTTTAAACTTGGATTTTTCGGCAGGTACGGTTGAAGTCGGAAGTTTACTTACACCTTAGCCAAATACATTGAAATTCAGTTTTTCACAATTCCTGACATTTTATCCTAGTAAAAATGCCCTGTCTTATACCAGTTAGGATCACCACTTTATTTTAAGAATGTGAAATGTCAGAATAATAGTAGAGAGAATTATTTATTTCAGCTTTTATTTCTTTCATCTCATTCCCAGTGGGTCATTCCCAGTGGGTCAATTAGTATTTTGTAGCATTGCCTTTAAATTGTTTAATTTGGGTAAAATGTTTCGGTTAGCCTTCCATAAGCTTCCCACAATAAGTTGGGTGTATTTTGGCCCATTCCTCCTGGCAGAGCTGGTGTAACTGAGTCAGGTTTGTAGGCCTCCTTGCTTGCACACACTTTTTCAGTTCAACCCACACATTGCCTATAGGATTGAGGTCAGGACTTTGTGATGGCCACTCCAATACCTTGACTTTGTTGTCCTTAAGCCATTTTGCCACAACGTTGGAAGTATGCTTGGGGTCATTGTCCATTTGGAAGACTCATTTGCAACCAAGCTTTAACTTCCTGAATGATGTCTTGAGATGTTGCTTCAATATATCCACATAATTTTCCTACCCCATCTATTTTGTGAAGTGCACCAGTCCCTTCTGCAGCAAAGAACCCTAACAACATGATGCTGCCACCCCATCACGGTTGGGATGGTGTTCTTCGGCTTGCAAGCCTCCCCCTTTTTCCTCCAAACGATTATGTCCAAACAGTTCTATTTTTGTTTCATCAGACCAGAGGACATTTCTCCAAAAAGTACGATCTTTGTCCCCATGTGCAGTTGCAAACCGTAGTCTGGCTTTTTTATGGCGGTTTTGGAGCAGTGGCTTCTTCCTTGCTGAGCGGAGTTTCAGGTTATGTCGATATAGAACTTGTTTTACTGTGGATATAGATACTTTTGTACCTCTTTCTTCCAGCATCTTCACAAGGTCCTTTGCTGTTGTTCAGATTGATTTGCACTTTTCGCACCAAAGTACGCTCATGGGACAGCACGCGCCTCCTTCCTGAGCGGTATGACGGCTGTGTGGTCCCGTGGTGTTTATACTTGCGTACTATTGTTTGTACAGATGAACGTGGTACCTTCAGACGTTTGGGAATTGCTCCCAATGATGAACCAGACTTGTGGAGGTCTACAATATTCTTTCTGAGGTCTTGGATGATTTCTTTTGATTTTCCCATGATGTCAAGCAAAGAAGCATTGAGTTTGAAGGTAGGCCTTGAATACATCCACAGGTACACCTCCAATTGACTCAAATTATGTCAAGTAGCCTATCAGAAGCTTCTAAAGCCATGACATGATTTTCTGGAATTTTCCAAGCTGTTTAAAGGCACAGTCAACTTAGTGTATGTAAACTTCTGACCCACTGGAATTGTGATACAGTGAATTATAAGTGAAATAATCTGTCTGTAAAAAAAAAAGTACTTGTGTCATGCACAAAGTAGATGTCCTAACTGACTTGCCAAAACTATAGTTCGTTAACAATAAATTTGTGGAGTGGTTGAAAAACAAGTTTTAATGACTCCAACTTAAGCGTATGTAAACTTCCGACTACAATTGTACATATGCAGGATGCTACCATCCACAGCATGGCCTTTACTCCAGATCAAATCTACAACCAAAATTAACCGGAGAGATTACTGCTTCCAAGGTTTTATTTTTCCAAGCTATACGGAGGGTGCTCTAGCAAACAAACAGCAAAGACCTGAGGACACCATTCCAACCTGGAACTGAGTGAGTAGTGTTTGGTATGATGCTGTTTTGAAAGCCAAGAAGAAAAAGTAAAATAAAAAATATATAAAAAATGAAGTACATTTAAATGATATATTTTACTTCATGGGGACTGAATGCTGAGTTAACGCTCCCAGGCTTGCAAGGACAGACCAGATACAAATTCAATTAGCACTAAGGTGTGAAGTAAAAGGTGTCAAGGCCTTTGGGCTCCAACAAGTGGCCCAACAAGTGGCAGGAGTCTTTGAAGCGTCCTCTGAAGCCCCCTCCTGCTGTTCAAAGACCATTCACTGGCATTTTCTACAAGAAATCTGCCTCCAGAAATAAAAGCTTCGCCCAAGTGGGTGTGACACCTACTCCCGTTGCCTGCTGCTCTACTGCTTGAATTCCACCTGGCGATCTGTTCACGATCTGTCTTCCTTGGCCTGTCTCCCCGTCTGGTACAGGTACCTCCACCACACTCACCCATCTCTCCCGAGTTTCCGCTCGCCTCCAGCACACATGCACTGTTGGGACTCTGAACTTACAATGGCTAGCCCCAAGTCGTTATATATATTAAAACAATTCTTGTGCATTTTGCTATTTTTCTGTTTGCCTTCATACTTTGTTGACTACAAACTTTCTTTACCCAACCGTGAGATGTTTGTTCCCACACTCGGGACTCTGACTCTCTAATGGTTACACAGACTTTTGGCCTCCCATATTTTAACCACCTCTCGCCGGTTTTGTATTCATGTTACCTGATGAAATTGCTGTACAATATGATCTTGTTGCCATCTGATGCACATTCAGATGTCATAAACCAGCACTGCAGAGCTCTCCTTCTACTATGCGGTGCCTTGGTTTTATTACTGTTGATGATATCTGGAAATGTGCATGTACACCCTGGCCCATCTAATGTTGCTATCCCCAATTCAGACTTGTGCTCTTATATCCAGATGTGTTGGTCATTACTGAAACGTGGTTAAGGAAGAGTGTTTTGAATACTGATGTTAACCTTTCTGGTTATAACCTTTTTCGGCAAGACAGATCTTCTAAAGTTGGGGTAGTGGCAATCTTTACCAAGGATCACCTTCAGTGCTCAGTTGTCTCCACCAAGTCTGTCCCCAAACAATTTGATTTGCTGGTTCTAAGCATTAAACTTTCAAATAGCTCTTTGTTGACTGTTGCTGGGTGCTATCGTCCTCCATCAGCACCGGCCTGTACCCTACCTGCCCTAAGCTCTCTCCTGGCCCCTTACACTAAGTCTGAATTTGTCCTGCTAGGTGACCTAAAATGGGACATGCTTAAACCACCTGACCAAGTCGTAAAGCAATGGGACTCCCTAAATCTTTCTCAGATTACCAATCTGACAAGGTATGACTCTAAACACCCAGAAAAGGCTACTCTCCTCGATGTTATCCTCACAAATAATCCTGATAAGTATCAGTCTGGTGTTTTCTGTAATGATCTTAGTGATCACTGTTTTACAGCCTGTGTTTGTAATGGCTGCTCAGTAAAACAACCTGTCCTGATTTGTCATAGACGCTTGCTAAAAAACTTTAATGAGCAAGCCTTCCTTCATGAACTGGCCTCTGTAAAATGGTATAGAATAAGCTTGATCCCCTCTGTTGAAGACGCTTGGACCTTCTTTTTTAATATTTTCAGTGGTATTGTTAACAAACACGCCCCCATAAAGAAAATGAGAATCAAAACAGGTTCAGCCCCTGGTTCGACCGTGATCTGGCGGAGTTACTCCACCTCAAGAATAGCAATTGGCGAAAGACTCGGCACACGCATACTCAGGCTGACAGGCTATCGTTCAGGCAAATGAGAAAAAAGTGCACTCAGGCTATCCGGAATGCCAAAGTTAGTTACTTTAATGAGCAGTTCTCTTTTTGTGCATCTAACCCCAAGATGTTCTGGAAAACGGTTAAACTTGACCCCAAAAAACATCTGGGTCAGATGGTTTAGACCCTTTCTTCTTTCAGGTTGCTGCCCCTATCATCGCCAAGCCTGTCTCTCCTTTCTGGGGAGGTTCCCATTGCTTGGAAGGCAGCCACAAATCATCCTTTATTTAAGGTTGCAGTGACACATCCATAACCTGAGCAAAAACCAGATTGCATACCCGAGGAAATACTACAGACATCAAGAAACCAGTCAGTTGATTATTGACAAGTTTTTCCAACACTTTTGATAAACAGGGCAAAATAGATAAAGGCCTATAACAGTTAGGATCAACTTGATCTCCCCCTTTTAAAGGTCCTCAATGATGTCAACATTGCCCTTGATTCTAAGAAATATTGTGCTGCTATTTTTATTGACTTGGCCAAAGCTTTTGATATGGTAGACCATTCCAATTTTGTGGGCCGTGTAAGGAGTATTGGTGTCTCTGATGGGTCTGGTTTGCTAACTACCTCTCAAAGAGTGCAGTGTAAAAAGTCAGAAAATCTGCTGTCTCAGCCACTACCTGTCACCAAGTGAGTGACAGGCAGAGCTTGAGGTAGTCACGTCATACAAGTACTTGGGAGTTGGCTAGACGGTGCACTGTCCTTCTCTCAGCACTAAAGCTGCAGGATAAAGTTAAATCTAGACTTGGTTTCCTCTATCGTAATTGCTCCTCTTTCACACCACGTGCCAAACTAACCCCGATTCAGATGACCATCCTACTCATGCTAGATTACAGAGACATAATTTATAGATCGGCAGGTAAGGGTTCTCTCGAGCGTCTAGATGTTCTTTAACATTCGGCCATCAGATTAGCCACCAATTCTCCGTATAGGACACATTACTGCGCTCTATACTCCTCTGTAAACTGGTCATCTCTGTATACCCGTCGCAAGACCCACTGGTTGAGGCTTATTTATAAAACCCTCTTAGACATCACTCCCCCCTATCTGAGATATCTACTGCAGCCCTCTTCCTCCATAAACAACAACCGTTCTGCCAGCCACATTCTATTAAAAGTCCCCAAAGCACACATCCCTGGGTCGCTCCTCTTTTCAGTTCGCTGCACCTAGCGATGGAATGAGCTGCAAAAAGCACTCAAACTGGACAGTTCTCAATCTCTTTATTCAAAGACTCAATAATGGACACTCTTACTGACAGTTGTGGCTTCTTTGTGTCTCTACTTTCTTGCCCTTTGTGCTGTTGTCTGTGCCCAATAATGTTTGTACCATGTTTTGTGCTGCTACCATGTTGTGTTGTCATGTGTTGCTGCCTTGCTATGTTGTTGTCTTAGGTCTCTCTTTATGTAGTGTTGTCTCTCTTGTTGTGATGTGTGTTTGTCCTATATTTATACTGTATTTATTTTTTATTTTTGATCCCAGCCCCCGTAGGAGGCCTTTTGCCTTTTTGGTAGGCCGTCATTGTAAATAAGAATTTGTTCTTAACTGACTTGCCTAGTTAAATAAATAAAATACTAGGGTTATTGTTGGGTAGGGGTTGAGTTAGGCTAGGCTAGGGTTACAGCTAGGACTAGGGTTAGGGCTGAGGTTAGGGCTAGAGTTTGGCTAGGGTTGGGGTTAAGGTTGGTGGACAGTTAGTTTGAACATTGTTGCGTTCTCTCCTCCAAGAGGCGTACGTAACACCCCGCTACAATTCATCTCCCCGTGGAGTGAAAAAAGTATTTGATCGTAGGTGCGGGGAAGGACAACAGAGGCAAGAGAATACCGTTTTATTATTCCTAACGCGGTATTGTGGGGAAAAGGGGCTGGACGGAACCAAAGCAAAGAAAGTAAACGTTAAGGAATCCCCTCTCCTACCTTACCTGCCTTCTAACCTAACCTTTAGCACCACCTGGCGCGCTAACCAAAATACAGGGGGTGGTCCGCCCAGGTCTTTCCTAGTGTGCATAGACAGATGAAATGCTACGGGTTATGTATGCCCGCAAGACTCTTGCCTAAACACTCCGAAAGTGCATTCCCGTTCCCCCCCGGGAACAAATTAAACACAGAATAATTTACCAATACTCTAAGTGTGAAATTTTAATAACCACAAAAACGAAGTCCTATTGTCATACACATACCTCTGAAGGAGCGGCTACAAAATAATATAAAAAAACTTTCACTGACCACCACAACAACCAACAGGACATAAAAATAATCTCTCCTCTCTGACATTGGAACACTGGCTTTTATCAAGCTGGAGAAGAAGTTGGTAATTGAAGAAACAGCTGTATCCCCTGACGAGAGGGAGGGGTCAGAGCTCCAATCAGTGATGGGGCCGACCAATCAGCTGCTTTAGGAATCCAGGAAGCCATTTCCTGAAATAGACACACATACAAATTCACAACAACACAGAAACTGGGGAACGTAACAACATGTATAATCCATCGGTAGGGTGAAGCCTTGTGGTCCACTATGAACCCCACCAAACCCAAACAACTATACCAGTGGTATGATATTTTGTGTAGAAAATAATGGATGATGTCCCCCCCATCTATATTTAGTGCTTGGTCCTGTCCACTCTGTTCTAATATGTCCTGAGTGATTGTGGACATTGTAGAGGGAAAGGGAAGACACATACGTGTTTGTAAGAGTCTTATCTTTCAGGGATGGGGTCATTATATTTTTTTACTTAAACCGTTCAAATAACAGAGACACATTTGCAGGAACAAAACAAAAACCACTCTGTTTACAACTGCAACTCGCAGCTACCGTAGGTTACTGACATAACCCTGGTTCCATGAACCAAGAGCGATTTTGTACATTTTATTTAAGATTTTTTCTCGTGACCCAATTTTTAAATCAAGGGACAGACACTACATGGGGTCGCAACCTTCAGTTTGGGAAACGCTGACCTATATGAACCCAACCGAACCCAAACACCAAACTCTATTTTGATTCAATACAAATATGCTACATTTCTGTTTTTACACTCCACATAAAACATCTGTGTCAATTCTGCTTTCTGTAAATAGACATTGTGGTTCAATACCAACTACCACGCCCCCTACCAATGAAATCCCCTTTGATCTCAATGTGATCTCAGTGTGAATGAAGAAGTGTTCTCTGATTCACAACCAGACATAGCAGAATAGATTTACACACAGAATGGCGAGAACCTTCCTACAAGCTCTACTGCTCTATGGATTGAGTAAGTAAGCTACTGTTCAATATATCATGGAGACAGAGTATGATTGACTGCATTCGTCAAGTATAACCAGAATGTTCAGTGGAGCACTTCTTCCTGATTTGTGATACACAAATGTGATATCAACAATTATAGTAATTAATGTAGGACTTTGTTCTCTGTGTTTCAGGTTTGGTCTCTGTTTTGGTTTCTCAGTGTCAGACTATGGTGGTCCGTACTGGGGATACCATCACCTTGCAGTGCTCCAATGTTACAACGGCTGTGGGACACACAGCATGGTTCAAGCAAGTCAACGGATCAGAGCCTGTGTGTATCTCGTCCATGTATGGCTTTAATTCAACACCTGATCTCCACAATGGTTTTCAAAGGAGCCATTTGGTAATGTTCAGCAACAACACCACTATCTTTCTCAAAATCACTAAAGTGTAAATAGCCGACTGTGGCCTGTATTTCTGTGGATTGTATCCACGTAGCCACATGCTCTTCGTCAACGCAACATATCTAAAAATTCAAGGTACGTTTTCAACTATTTATCTGGCTTTTGATACATTTGAAAATGTTCATCAACCTAATTAGGAGTTATCATGAAATAAAGGCAAACCGTTGATGGACATATTTTTTATCATTATAATAAATTGAAAAAATACTTATCTATTCTTACTAATCGCAATGCTATAGGGCACAATGGAGGTGAGGAAATACCAGAGTCATCTAAAGAGCATCATGTTGATGAAAAAATATCTACATGACAAAATGTTCAGGTCTGTCATTAAAGTATCACCAAGTGATTTAATAAAATGTAATCTAATAGGACATTGTATTGGAACTATCAGTCTAGTAGGAGAGGATGATGATGGAACCATGTACCTCCTTCCCCTGGTTGTGATCCTGGGTGTTGTGACTGCTGTTCTACTGATAGTCATCCTCATCCTGGTCCTTAAGATCAGACGAGACACAAAAACACAGAACACAGGTAGGAGCTCATTTCATGATAATATGGGACCTTTGAACTATACCTTTAATGTGAATGTTTTTCCCATGACATACTGTACACTGACGATCAGAGGAGACAGTGTGTTCACTTGAATGGAATGATCCATTGATCCGTCTCTCGTCTTTCTTTGATATTCAGGACCTGATCCTCAAAGAAGACAACACAATGATCAGGTAAATACTGCATGATTAAATACTGAAATACCGTATAAGCAATTCAGAAACTGAGAAAATTACAACTATTTCATGATGTTTGCAAATCTACAGAACCAAGATCCAGATGCATTGAATTATGTTGCCTTGAATTTCACCTCCAAGAAGAGGAAGATGGAGAGGAGAAGAGAGAAGGAGCTGGACCCCCATGTAGTGTATGCTGCTACAAGATGACAAAGTGGAGCAGGATGGAAGAGGAGGAAAATTAGCTGTCCATATCTTTGAATACATTGATTTACCATATGTTTGAATACAAGATTATATCTTGCTATATTGTATCTGTGTTTTAATGTAAATCAATTAATCTCTGCAGTGTATGTTTGTGAGTTTTACCTCAGGGTTACTATAGCTCTCTCCAACTCAGTTAGGCCACACAGCTCAGTTGTTCAGGGTGTGGTTAGAGAGGAGGAGGTAGAAGTAACACAATTGTTTAATGGCCACAGAGGAGCAGTTGCCTCTTTTGGCCTCTCTTAACTTAGATCTCTGTTGTGTGTGTTAGTGATTTGGTTCTTTTTTATAGGGTGACCCTGAGGGGGAAAAGAACCCAGCGTTAGACAATCGTATTATACTGATCACTTCTAAAGACAAATAAAGAGTTAAACCAAAAATGCCTTTGTCATGATGTTATTCACCCATTAGTATTTCCTTTCTTTGTTTTGTACTGATCAAATCAAAATGTATTAGTCACACGCGCCGAATACAACAGGTGTAGACCTTACATTTAAGTGCTTACTTAATGCAGTTTTTAAAAATACGGATAAGAATAAGAAATAAAAGTTCCAAGTAATTAAAGAGCAGCTGTAAAATTACAATAGCGAGACTATATACAGGGGGTAACGGTACAGAGTCAATGTGCGCGGGGGGCACCGGTTAGTTGAAGTAATATGTACGTGTAGGTGGAGTTATTAAAGTGACTATGCATAGATGATAACAACAGAGAATAGCAGCGGTGTAAAAGAGTGGGGGTGGGCAATGCAAATAGTCTGGGTGGCCATTTGATTAGGTGTTCAGGAGTCTTATGGCTTGGGGGTAGAAGCTGTTTAGAAGCCTCTTGGACCTAGACTTGGCGCTCCGGTACTGCTTTCAGTGCGGTAGCAGAGAGGACAGTCTATGACTAGGGTGGCTGGAGTCTTTGACAATTTTTTGAAGACAATCACAGCCCCCTATTCTGAGAAGCAGCTTATAAGGAGAATATGATTGCGGTCTGAGGTAGAGGAGGGGCCAGTAAGGGTACACATCACTTCCTGTGGTGTGAGTGACAGGAAGGAGCAGCTCAGTGTAGAGTGAGACCTGCTGAGGTGAACATCCCTGGGTCTCTCATAGACAAATCAAATCAAATGTTATTTGTCACATACACATGGTTAGCAGATGTTAATGCGAGTGTAGCGAAATGCTTGTGCTTCTAGTTCCGACCATGCAGTAGTATCTAACAAGTAATCTAACAAATTCACAACAACTACCTTATACACACAAGAGTAAAGGAATGAATACGAGTATGTACATATAAATATATGGATGAGCGATGGCTGACCGGCGTAGGCAAGATGCAGTAGATGGTATGGAGTACAGTATATACATATGAGATGAGTAATGTAGGATATGTAAACATTATATAAATGGCATTGTTTAAATTGATTAACTTCGGTCAAAGTTTTGGGTTGCCTTCCACAAGCTTCCCACAATAAGTTGGGTAAATATTGGCCCGTTCCTCCTGACAGAGCTGGTGTAACGGAGTCAGGTTTGTAAGCCTCCTTGCTCATACACGCTTTGTCAGTTCTGCACACACATTTTCTATAGGATTAAGGTCAGGGCTTTGTGATGGCCACCTTGACTTTGTTGTCCTTAAGCCATTTTGCCACAACGTTGGAAGTATGCTTGGGGTCATTGTCCATTTGGAAGACCCATTTGCGACCAAGCTTTGACTTCCTGACTGATGTCTTGAGATGTTGCTTCAATATATCCACATAATTTTCCTACCTCATGATGCCATCTATTGTGTGAAGTGCACCAGTCCTTCCTGCAGCAAAGCACCCCCACAACATGATGCTGCCACCCCCGTGCCTTACGGTTGGGATGGTGTTCTCCCCTTTTTCCTCCAAACATAACGATGGTCATTATGGCCAAACAGTTCTATTTTTGTTTCATTAGACCAGAGGACATTTCTCCAAAAGTACCATCTTTGTCCCCATGTATAGTTGCAAACCGTAGTCTGGCTTTTTTATGGCGTTTTTTGAGCAGTGGCTTTTTCCTTGCTGAGCGGCCTTACAGGTTATGTCAATATAGAACTCGTTTTACTGTGGATATAGATCCTTTTGTACCTGTTTCCTCCAGCATCTTCACAAGGTCCTTTGCTGTTGTTCTGGGAATGATTTGCACTTTCCGCACCAAAGTACGTTCATCTCTAGGAGATAGAACGCGTCTCCTTCCTGAGCGGTATGACGGCTGTGTGGTCCCATGGTGTTTATACTTGTGTACTATTGTTTGTACAGATGAACGTGGTACCTTCAAGGATTTGGAAATTTCTCCCAAGGATGAACCAGACTTGTGGAGGTCTACAATTTTTTTATGAGGTCTTGGCTGATTTCTTTTGATTTTCATATAATGTCAAGCAAAGAGGGACTAACTTTGAAGGTAGGCCTTGAAATACATCCAAAGGTACACGTCCAATTGACTCAAATTATGTCAATTATCCTATCAGAAGCTTTTGAAGCCATAACATCATTTTTCTGGTATTTTCCAAGCTGTTAAAAGGCACAGTCAACTTAGTGTATGTAAACTTCTGACCCACTGGAATTGTGATACAGTGAATTATAAGTGAAATAATCTGTCTGTAAACAATTGTTGGAAAAATAACTTGTGTCATGCACAAAGTAGATGTCCTAACCGACTTGCCAAAACTAAAGTTTGTTCACAAGACATTTGTGGAGTGGTTGTAAAATGAGTTTTAATGACTCCAACCTAAGTGTATGTACAGTGAGGGAAAAAAGTATTTGATCCCCTGCTGATTTTGTACGTTTGCCCACTGACAAAGAAATGATAAGTCTATAATTTTAATGGTAGGTTTATTTGAACAGTGAGACAGAATAACAACAAAAAAATCCAGAAAAACACATGTGAAAAAATGTTATAAACGGAATTGCATTTTAATGAGGGAAATAAGTATTTGACCCCTCTGCAAAACATGATTTAGTACTTGGTGGCAAAACCCTTGTTGGCAATTACAGAAGTCAAATGTTTCTTGTAGTTGGCCACCAGGTAGCACACATCTCAGGAGGGATTTTGTCCCACTCCTCTTTGCAGATCTTCTCCAAGTCATTAACTTGTTAGGGAGTGGCAGCTGAGGGGTCGGTTTTGGAGAGCCTGGCGTGCCCATCCTAAGTGTCCAACGAAAACAATCCATGGTTCTTTTGTTAGAAAAAGTAATGTATTTTATCCATAAATCTCCATTTGGTTCGCGCGTTATAATCAGAAACGACAGCCTCCACTCCTCCATTGAAACGTGACGCAAACTCGTTCATCTTATACCTATAAACTTGTCCAAGAACAATCAAACATAGTTTTAAATGTATCCTTAGGAACACTTTTACGTATATTTACTATTATAAATCAACCGGAATATAAACTGATCGATAAAGACGGTAAAAAAGACACAGCGTGCCTTGTCGGGAGCGCGCACTGGGTACTGTTTACATAAAAAGGTCACTTCCTGGTTTGCTCTTATTCTCTGGTCTAAAGCATCCAAATTTAAAATTTACACTGTCTCGAGACTGTTGACATCTAAAGGAAGCGATGGATACTGCATTCATATGCCCTTATATGGTCATTTTCATGAGGGAGGGGTTCCAAATGAGCAATGTGTCAAATTCACTTTTTCCAGGACAGAAATTCCTCGGGGTTTCGCCTGCCATATGCGTTCTGTTTCACTCACAGACAAATGGTTAACAGTTTTGGAAAATTCAGAGTGTTTCCTATCCAATGGTACTAAATATGTGCATATCCTATTTTTTGGGCCTGAATGGGAGGCATTTTACTTTGGGCACGCCAGGCTCTCCAAAACCGACCCCTCAGCTGCCACTCCCTAACAAGTTAATGTGCTTCTTCTTGAGCCACTCCTTTGTTGCCTTGGCCGTGTGTTTTGGGTAATTGTCATGCTGGAATACCCATCCACGACCCATTTTCAATGCCCTGGCTGAGGGAAGGAGGTTCTCACCCAAGATTTGACGGTACATGGCCCCGTCCATCGTCCCTTTGATGCGGTGAAGTTGTCCTGTCCCCTTAGCAGAAAAACACCCCCAAAGCATAACGTTTCCACCTCCATGTTTGACGGTGGGGATGGTGTTCTTGGGGTCATAGACAGCATTCCTCCTCCTCCAAGCACGGCGAGTTGAGTTGATGCCAAAGAGCTCCATTTTGGTCTCATCTGACCACAACACTTTCACACAGATGTCCTCTGAATCATTCAGATGTTCATTGGTTCATTGGTTCAGATGTTCAACTTCAGACGGGCATGTATATGTATTTTCTTGAGCAGGGGGACCTTGCGGGCGCTACAGGATTTCAGTCCTTCACGGCGTAGTGTGTTACCAATTGTTTTCTTGGTGACTATGGTCCAAGCTGCCTTGAGATCATTGACAAGATCCTCCCGTGTAGTTCTGGGCTGATTCCTCACCGTTCTCATGGTCATTGCAACTCCACGAGGTGAGATCTTGCATGGAGCCCCAGGCCAAGGGAGATTGACAGTTCTTTTGTGTTTCTTCCATTTGCGAATAATCGCACCAACTGTTGTCACCTTCTCACCAAGCTGCTTGGCGATGGTCTTGTAGCCCATTCCAGCCTTGTGTAGGTTTACAATCTTGTCCCTGACATCCTTGGAGAGCTCTTTGGTCTTGGCCATGGTGGAGAGTTTGGAATCTGATTGATTGATTGCTTCTGTGGACAGGTGTCTTTTATACAGGTAACAAACTGAGATTAGGAGCACTCCCTTTAAGAGTGTGCTCCTAATCTCAGATCGTTACCTGTATAAAAGACACCTGGGAGCCAGAAATCTTTCTGATTGAGAGGGGGGGTCAAATACTTATTTCCCTCATTAAAATGCAATTCCATTTATAACATTTTTCACATGCGTTTTTCTGGATTTTTTTGTTGTTATTCTGTCTCTCACTGTTTAAATAAACCTACCATTAAAATTATAGACTGATAATTTCTTTGTCAGTGGGCAAAAGTACAAAATCAGTAGGGGATCAAATACTTTTTTTCCCTCACTGTAAACTCCTGACTTCAACTGTAGATGTGCAAAGTATGTCAAGAATACAAACCACAAGCTAAAAGCGTTTCCCAAACCCTTATGTCACGACCTCCGCCGAAGTCGGTCCCTCTACAGGTTCGGGCAACGTTTGGC
This sequence comes from Brachymystax lenok tsinlingensis, assembly GCA_030435695.1. Taxonomy (NCBI): domain Eukaryota; kingdom Metazoa; phylum Chordata; class Actinopteri; order Salmoniformes; family Salmonidae; genus Brachymystax; species Brachymystax lenok. The sequence continues at coordinate 10,167,197 of CM059798.1, forward strand.
GGTTGACATTACCGGTCTTCTAGCCATCGCCGATCCACTTTTCATGTTCCATTTGTATTCTCTTGTTTTACACACCCGATTTCAATTCCCCAATTATATGTTCATAATTTAACCCTCTGTTTTCCCCATGTTTTTGTGGATGATTGTTTTGTGTTTTTCGGTCCGTATTGGGGGCTTGGTTATTCTTGTTGTAATGAGTACGTTTTTTAGTAATATTACTTGTGGTACTCATCTCTGCTGTCCTGTGCCTGACTCCTCTGCACCAGCTACACCCAGACCATTCACACCTTAACTGTGCAGGGTTTCTTAAACTATGGGTCATGAGTTATGTGAAAACATCTATAATCACAGGCTATTTCTTCACATTTCTGGTCGTTGGAGGACGATTTTGGTCACGGGAGAAGAGACAATTTCTGAATTGGGTCTCGAGTTTAAAACGTTTAAAAACCATACAGTAAAGAATTCAGGAAGAGGACAAAGTGCAGATAAAGACTTAATGTCATCTCAATAGTTTTGTCAACTCTTCCTTCATGAAAAAAGAGAAAGTATTGGTACCAAACAAAGGTTTGAAATTAGGCCAACAAAAACATATATTATTCAATGCTATTGCGGTTACAACTAATATTAGTTTTTATTGGTGCAGCTTTTATGCGGTGGTGGGTAAATTTACATTATGGGTTACTTTAACCATTGGGCTAGGCTGGGTTTGGGTCGGTAGTATTAGCAGCACTAAAGATCATTCACTGTACAATTTCCGAACATCAAAAGAAAAATAATTAAATGTTTATTTTCTCTCAAAAAGAAGCAGCCCTATCAAGCAAGTATTTGATTGCCTCGATCCAGTAACTCTGACCTGCTTTATAATGTCTTCTTACAAAGTAATTCCCGGGAAGCTCAAACTATGGTAAGCCAGAGGACACATTTCTAAGATTGTAGTCAGCCAACTCAATCTCTCCTTTCAGTGTTCCCTCCTACTACATGAAAGGTACATGTAAAGTGCCATCATATATAAGGTGCATATACAGTCTCCCACTGTCAGACCCACACACTATACAGTGCAGAAGGGACTAATGTTACAATGATGAATAGAGAAGTATTTATATTTTACATCAACTTGGGTAAGAGTAAGACATTTTAATTGAGTTCTTTTTTTTAATTGTTTCTAGTATGTACTGTAAATGTGTAATGTACGCATGAAAATGTATTGCATACTTACCAGATAATATTATACTTTTAACCCAATTAAATTAAGGATATTCATATGATCTCTTTACACAATGCCTCATTGTTGGACATCTTTGATTCAGCTGGTGGCCACATAGCCAACTATACAATGTTTCCCCCCCAAACATTTTTTCATCTAGACACCACAAAGTGTGTATGCTTCATACACCTTCTACAAAACAGCCTATACAGTAAGCATTGGTTCACTTTGCATGGCTTCTATGAGTGATTTTTAGTTACGAAGACCATGGTGGGCTTAATAAGGTGTTAACAAAAATGACACGCCCAGTTCGACCAATCACCAATGACACCATAGTTGAAGTGTTGTCTACATGGGTGGACTTTTTCCACTCAAGACACAGGTTGTGAAGAGGACAACTTCAAAGATGATCGCACTGTGTCTGATACTGGCACTTCTTGTCTGCTTAAGGGATGTAGACTCAGGTACTTTATTTATGCATTTCATAGATTTTTGGGGGTATATAAAGGATTTGTGTAAGTAATGGATCATGTCTCAGTGTGTATTCTAGCTGCTGCACAATCCTTGGAAATGCATCTTGTTACAGCCAATGTAGGAGAGACAGTGACTTCGCACTGCTTCTATAAAGGCAACCTGGCACTGTACTTTATTTGGTTCAAGCAAACATTGGGTGACAATCTTCAAATCTTATCAGTCTTTTACAAGTATAACAAGAATGCAACATTTTACCATGAATTTAAGGGTAACCCTCGCTTCTCAGTGCAAAGCGGTGAAGGAATTAATCAGGATGCTCTTTGTAAATAATGTTCTGCAACTATAATCTTGAGGGCTTTCAACTTTACGTTTTGGATACAATGGCTTAATTATGCTGTATTTGCATAATCAGATATGACTGTGTATGATTTCAACAATGATAAATTGGGACACAACATAGGGAACAGATTTACTGACTTATAAACCTTCTTGTCAGGTTCAGGGTCCAGAAACATGTCTGTACTCCAGCAGCATGTGTCTGAATCAGTCCAGCCAGGAGACTCTGTGACTCTGAACTGTACAATACAAACTAAGACCTGTGCAGGAAACACAGTGTTTGTCTCAGGAGAATCCCATCCAGGAATCATTTACACCCATGGAAACATGAATGATCAATGTAAGAAGATACCTGATGCTGGGTCTCCTACACAGAGCTGTGTCTAGTAACTACTTGGGGGTAGTAGCTGTTAAGAAGCCTTTTGGTCCTAGACTTGGTGCTTCGGTATCACTTGCCATGCGGTAGAATAGAGAACAGTCTATGACTAGGGTGGCTGGAGTCTTTGACAATTTTTAGGGCCTTCCTCTGACACTGCCTGGTATAGAGGTCCTGGATGGTAGGAAGCTTAGCCCCAGTGATGTACTGGGCCGTATGCACTACCCTCTGTAGCACCTTACAGTCGGAGGACGAGCAGCTTCCATACCAGGCAGTGATACCAGGCAGTGATGCAACCAGTCAGGATGCTCTCGATGGTGCAGCTGTAGACATTTTTGAGGATCTGAGGACCCATGCCAAAACGTAGGTGTTGTCGTGCCCTGTTCACGACTGTCTTGGTGTGTTTGGACCATGATAGTTAGTTGTTGAGGTGGACACCAAAAAACTTGAAGCTCTCAACCTGCTCCACTACAGTTCCGTCAATGAGAATGGGGGCGTGCTTGGCGCTTCTTTTCCTGCAGTCCACGATCATCTCCTTTGTCTTTATTCCATGGAGGGAGAGTTTGTTGTCCTGGCACCACTCTTCCAAGTCTCTGACCTCCTCCCTATAGGGTGTCTCATCGTTGTCGGTGATCAGGACTACCACGGATGTGTCTTTGGAAAACGTAATAATGGTGTTGGAGTCGTGCTTGGCCATTCAGTTATTGGTTAACAGGAAGTACAAGGAGGGGACTAAGCACACACCCCTGAGGGCCCCCCATGTTGATGATCAGCGTGGCAGATGTGTTGTTGCCTACCCTTACCACCTGGGGGAAGCCAGTCAGGACATCCAGGATCCAGTTGCAGAGAGAGGTGTTTAGTCCCAGGGTCCTCAGCTTAATGATGAGGTTTGATGGCACTTTGGTTTTGAAAGCTAACCCAACATTCTCACGTAGGTATTCCTTTTGTCCAGGTTAGAAAGGGAAGTGTTGACTGCAATAGAGATTGCATCATCTGTGGATCTATTGGGGCGGTATGCAAATTGGAGTGGGTCAAGGGTTTCTGGAATGATGGTGTTGATGTGAGCCATGACCAGCCTTGCAAAGCACTTCATGGCGACAGATGTGAGTGCTACGGGTTGGTAGTAATTTAGGCAGATTACCTTGGTGTTCTAGGGCACAGGGACTATGGTGTTTGCTTGAAACATGTTGGTATTACAGGGACCGGTTGAAAATGTCTTTAAAGAAAGATCTATAAAGAATAAGGGATGTAAAACTTGAATGATTATAACTACATTTGTACTAAATCTATACTCTGTGACTCTGTGCAATGTGAAGAAGACTGTCGTACCGGAATAAGGCGTAAACAAAAATGATGGGTCCAGTTCGACAAATCACCGGTAACTCCATTGTTGAAGTGTTGTCTACAGAGGTGGACTTTTTCCACTCAAGACATGATGTGAGGAGGATGACAACTTCAAAGAGGATCACACTGTGTCTGATATTTCCACTTCTTGTAGAGATGGGTAAGTCCAACTTTTATATTTCTCTGCTTATGAGATGCCCGCCCTTGATTTGGATGTCAGTCCAGCCAGGAGATTCTGTGACTCTGAACTGTACAGTACACACAGACCTGTGTAGGAGAACACAGTGTCTATTGTTTCAGACATGGCTCAGGAGAATCCCGTCCAGAAATCCTTTACTCCCATGGATACAGGAATGATCAGTGTGAGAAGAGCTCTGAGGCTGGGTCTCCTACACAGAGCTGTGTCTTCAACCTCCCCAAGAGGAACCTCAGCCTCTCTGATGCTGGGACTTACTACTGTGCTGTGGCCTCATGTGGGGAGATACTGTTTGGGAACGGGACCAAGCTGAACATTCAAGGTTAATCCCATTTAATCTGTAAATATCCCCAACAATACTGTATATTTGCGCAAGCGGCCTACCTCCAAATGATCTCATTCATTTGTGTCAACAAGCTATACAATATCACCATTTGCTTTTGATTCAATATATTACTGTTGGATGATCTTCCTAAGCCCTCATGAATACAATATGAATTCTCTGATACCCTTTCCACAGTGCCAGAGCATGATTCTCCATTTGATCTGAGTCCTACTGTTCTGGCCTTGGTCATGTCCAACATCGTTCTGGGGATAGTGACCCGTCTACTTGTCTGGCCGCTGTGCAAGACTCGGAACAGAGATGACTTTATATCTCCTGTATCCAATGTATGTGATTACAACTGATGTGTCGAACGTTACATGCATCTCAATGCAATGTACATTCTGTAAATATCCGTTAAATGCCTAATATATCAGCATTGTTAATTAACTACATGAGGTTAAAAAGAGACGGATTGTCATAAAAAAGAATAAGGGTTGCCAGAGAAACTCTAAAATAAAACAAAAACATTTCCGCTTGGTTCATTGTACCGGGGTTATGTCAGTAACCTCTAGTAGCCGCTAGATGCGGTTGTAATAAATAGAGCGGTTTCAGTTTTCTTCCTACAAATGTGGCTCTATCTTTGGAATGATTTAAACTACAAATATTAGGACCCCATCACTGAAGGATAATACTCTCAGGAACACATATGCATATTCTGTTTCTCTCTACAATTCCCAGATGCCAGAACAGACTGGACAAGACAAGGCCCTAACTCAGACTAAATCAATGATGATGTTATTTTCTACACAGAATATCATACAACATTATTGCCTGATGATCATCTCAACTTCCCATTGCCTTTCTGATGCATTTCAGTCACTTCAAACCATACTTCCTTCACTTTGAAAAAAATAATAGTCTGTCATAGCTCCAATTATAAAAAATAAGCATTGGCCTTTGACTACATACATTTTTTACATGGTTGGGTGGCAAAGAAAGATTTATATCAAAATGGAGTTACGGGCAAAAAGGTTTGTGAACCAGTGGGTTAGTAGCACTGACACCCAGACAGAGCTGCATGATATGATCATGAGCTAAAAACAAGTATAGGTTGCTGCAGCCCTATCTGGTGACCGGAGTATGGGCGAGTGGGTGTTTTTTGAAACAATTGGGTGTATGGAAACGAATCAGCTAATTGTGCAGATTTTTGCCAATCAAGACCGTTTCGCATGGTTAATTCTGCTGAATGACGACAAGCCAGCGACCAGTGGACAGTTATATCATGGTCATGTCGCCTACGGTAGCTAACGTGGCCATGTTTTACCATCCCATTATTTTATTTCAAGTTGGATAGCAGCTTACACAATAACTAATATTAAAAACCATCCAGACGTGACGTTAATTCACACAGTACAAACAGTATACTACTCAACGGGGAGGGTATGAACGGCAACAACACCAGGACACAGTGCTCTTTGCTCCCGTTTGTCAAACACTAATGTCCGTCAAAGTCGTGGGAAGTAGCTACCTACTGTAGTAGCCAATATCAGGGTGACAGTCACAGTAAGCACACACGTACAACACATGAAGCAACAGTACACACATCACCAGTACTTTTAATACAAATAAACAATTGTCTGTTTTATAACTGAAAATGTACAATTATTTGTGTAACACTAACACAGAAATACGACTCAGACTCATGCTCTGGCATCAAAACAGACGTCCAAACTCTCGCGGTATGGTAGCTCAATGTATCGTAGTTGCCTGGTCAGAAACAGAGGAAAAAAAAACATACCACTCAAGCAAAAACAGACTAACCTATAGCAGACAGTTTTCAACACACCAACTCCTTTCCACACACCCACTACTTTCCTTCCGACACCCACTCAGCCATTCATCTGTTGCCATATTGGACTGTAGCTACCCCCTTCTCGCAAAAACACCTTTGTAGCTGTATCTACAGTACAGTCAGTTTAGGGTTAGGGTAAGGGTAGGGTTACGCCTAGGACTAGGGTTAGGGCTGAGGTTAGGGCAAGGATTAGAGTTAGGCTAGTGCTGGAGTTAAGGGTTAAGGCTTAGGGTTAAGGCTAGAAGATAGTTATTTTGAACAAGTATAATCCATCTGTAGGAGACTATACAAATAAAGCCTTGCCAGGACAAACCCTGATATGGATATTGTGGTCCTCTATGAACCCCACCAAATCCAAACACTTATATGAATGCCACCTAACCCAAACACCTACATCAGTTGTTCACAAACCTTTTTGGCCTGGGACCCCATTTTGATATCTGGTCAATCTGTTCTACTGAGTCCTGAGTGCTTGTGGTCATTGTAGAGGGAAACAAAAGACACATACAGTGGGGCAAAAAAGTATTTAGTCAGCCACCAATTGTGCAAGTTCTCCAACTTAAAAAGATGAGAGAGGCCTGTAATTTTCATCATAGGTACACTTCAACTATGACAGACGAAATGAGAAAAAGAAATCCAGAAAATCACATTGTAGGATTTTTAATTTATTTATTTGCAAATTATGGTGGAAAATAAGTATTTGGTCAATAACAAAAGTTTATCTCAATACTTTGTTATATACCCTTTGTTGGCAATGACAGAGGTCAAACGTTTTCTGTAAGTCTTCACAAGGTTTTCACACACTGTTGCTGGTATTTTGGCCCATTCCTCCATGCAGATCTCCTCTAGAGCAGTGATGTTTTGGGGCTGTCGCTGGGCAACACGGACTTTCAACTCCCTCCAAAGATTTTCTATGGGGTTGAGATCTGGAGACTGGCTAGGCCACTCCAGGACCTTGAAATGCTTCTTACGAAGCCACTCCTTCGTTGCCAGGCGGTGTGTTTGGGATCATTGTCATGCTGAAAGACCCAGCCACGTTTCATCTTCAATGCCCTTGCTGATGGAAGGACGTTTTCACTCAAAATCTCACGATACATTGCCCCATTCATTCTTTCCTTTACACGGATCAGTCGTCCTGGTCCCTTTGCAGAAAAACAGCCCCAAAGCATGATGTTTCCACCCCATGCTTCACAGTAGGTATGGTGTTCTTTGGATGCAACTCAGCAATCTTTGTCCTCCAAACACGACGAGTTGAGTTTTTACCAAAAAGTTATATTTTGGTTTCATCTGACCATATGACATTCTCCCAATCCTCATCTGGATCATCCAAATGCTCTCTAGCAAACTTCAGACGGGCCTGAACATGTACTGGCTTAAGCAGGGGGACACGTCTGGCACTGCAGGATTTGAGTCCTGGCGGCGTAATGTGTTACTGATGGTAGGCTTTGTTACTTTGGTCCCAGCTCTCTGCAGGTAATTCACTAGGTCCCCGTGTGGTTCTGGGATTTTTGCTCACCGTTCTTGTGATCATTTTGACCCCACGGGTGAGATCTTGCGTGGAGCCCCAGATCGAGGAAGATTATCAGTGGTCTTGTATGTCTTCCATTTCCTAATAATTGCTCCCACAGTTGATTTCTTCAAACCAAGCTGCTTACCTATTGCAGATTCAGTCTTCCCAACCTGGTGCAGGTCTACAATTTTGTTTCTGGTGTCCTTTGACAGCTCTTTGGTCTTGGCCATAGTGGAGTTTGGAGTGTGACTGTTTGAGGTTGTGGACAGGTGTCTTTTATACTGATAACAAGTTCAAACAGGTGCCATTAATACAGGTAACAAGTGGAGGACAGAGGAGCCTCTTAAAGAAGAAGTTACAGGTCTGTGAGAGCCAGAAATCTTGCTTCTTTGTATGTGACCAAATACTTATTTTCCACCATAATTTGCAAATAAATTCATTAAAAATCCTACAATGTGATTTTCTGGATTTTATTTCCTCATTTTGTCTGTCATAGTTGAAGTGTACCTATGATGAAAATTACAGGCCTCTCTCATCTTTTTAAGTGAGAGAACTTGCACAATTGGTGGCTGACTAAATACTTTTTTGCCCCACTGTAAGTGTTCCTAAGAGTCTTATCTTTCAGGGATGGGGTCAGAATATTTTTAAACTTAAACCTTTCAAAAGATAGATACACGTTTGAAGGAAGAAAACAGAAACCGCTCTGTTTATTAGAACCGCAACTAGGACTTACTGCACTTACTGACGTAACCCCGGTTCTATGAACCAAGAGCAATTTTGTACATTTTATTAACACGTTTTTCTCGTGACCCTATTTTTAAATCAGGGGACAGACACTACATGGTGTCGAAAACCTCCCGTTTCGGACTTACATGTACATGTGATATCACCGATTATATTCATTAATGTTGGACTTTGTTCTTTGTGTTTCAGGTTTGGTCTCTGTTTTGGTTTTTCAGTGTCAGCCTATGGTGGTCCGTACTGGGGATACCATTACCTTGCAGTGCTCCAATGTTACAACGGCTGTGGGACACACATCATGGTTCAAGCAAGTCAATGGATCAGAGCCTGTGTGTATCTCGTCTATGTATGGCTTTAATTCAACACCTGATCTCCATAATGGTTTTCAAAGGAATCATTCTGAAATGTTCAGCAACAACACCACTATCTTTCTCCAAATCACTAAATTGGAAATAGCTGACTATGACCTGTATTTCTGTGGACTGTATCCACATAGCCACATGTTCTTTGTCAACAGAACAGTATATCTGGCTTTTGATATATTTGAAAATGTTATACATCTAATCACGAGTTATCATTAAACAAAGGCAAATTATTGATTAACATATTTTTTACCGTCATAATTTTGAGAAAATATACTTCTTTATTCTTACTAATCTCGATGTTACAGGGCACAGCGGAGGTGAGGAAATACTATAGTCATCTAAAGAAAGTGAGTTTCTCAATGTTTGTCAAGTAGAAAAAAAATATATAATTAAGGAACAAAAACGCAAAATGTTCAGGTCTGTGATTAAAGGACCACCAAGTGATTTAATTAAATGTAATCTAATAGGACATTGAAATTCAACTATCAATCTGGTAGGAGAGGATGATGATGGAACCATGTACCTCCTTCCCCTGGTTGTGATCCTGGGTGTTGTGACTGCTGTTCTACTGATAGTCATCCTCATCCTGGTCCTCAAGATCAGACCAGACACAAACATACACAACACAGGTAGGATTCCACTTCATGATAACATAGGATCTGTGAACAACACTTCAAGTAGGGATCTTTTTCCCATGACATCGATCAGAAGAGTCAGTGGGTTCACTAGAATGGAATGATCCATTAATCTGTTCTCTTGTCTCTGTTTTATATCATATTCAGGACCTGCTTCTCAAAGACAGCAACACAATGATCAGGTAAATACTGTATGATTAAATACTGAAATATAAGCAATTCAGAAATCTTGAAAATAACATATGTTGGTTATGTCATCGTGTTTCAATTATGCCACCCTGAATTTCACCTCCAAGAAGAGGAAGATGGAGAGGAGAAGAGAGAAGGAGCTGAACCCCCATGTAGTGTACGCTGCTACAAGATGACAAAGTGGAGGAAGATGGAAGTTTGGTTGGCCATATCTTTGAAAACGTTGATTTGCCATGTCTTTGAATACAAGTTTAAATCTTGCTATATTGAATGTGTAGTTAAATTAAATGTATTGAAATGTAAATCAGTAAATATCTCTTTAGTGTTTGTTAGTTGTACCTCAGTGCTACTGCAGCCCTCTCCAACTCAGTTAGGCCACACAGCTCAGTGGTACAGGGTGTGATTAGAGAGGAGAAGGCAGAAGTAAAAACTGGCTGCAGAGGAGCAGTTGCATCTTTTGGCCTCTCAACTTAGATTGTTGTGTGTGTCAGTGATTTCGTTATATTTTTATAGGGGGACCCTGAGGGTCAAAGTACCCAGCAGTAGACAATTGCATTATACTGATCAATAAAGACAAATAAAGAGTTAAACCAAAATGCCTTTGTCATGATGTTATTCCCCCCTTAGTATTTATTGTCTTGGCTTTGCACTAATCACAGCCCCCTATTCCGAGAAACACCTTATAAGGAGAATATGATTGGGGTGTGAGGTAGAGGAGGGGCCAGTGAGGGTACGCATCACTTCCTGTGGTGTGAGTGACAGTAAGGAGCAGCTCAGTGTAGAGTGAGACCTGCTGAGGTTAAGATCACTGGGTCTCTCATAGACTAATACTGGGGGATGAAATGTCCCTTATGCTCTCTCTCTCTCTCTCAGTATGTCTCGCCAGATTTCCAGTTCACCTGCCAACAGAAAGAACGGGCAAAATAGTTGTGTGTAAGAGTAAATGCCTGGGTGATTTGAGAGCGTGGGACTCTTTACACACCTCTCTTCATCTGATCGGTAAACACCAGACCCTTGCCGCTCAGCTAGATGTGCAAATGTCAAGAATACTAGCAACAAGCTAAAGCATTTTCCAAACCCTAAAATGTGCAGGGTTTCTTAAACTATGGGTTCTGATTTATGAGAATACATCTATAATCACACACTATTTCTTCTTACTTTGGGTCATTGGAAGTTGATTTGGGTCACGGTAGGACAGTCAATTTCTCATTTGGGTCTCGAGTTGACAACATGTAAGAACCCGAAAGCATTCAGGAAGGCGGACATAGTGCAGAAAAAGACTTAGTGTCATCTCAAAAGTTTTGTCAACTCTTCCTTCATGAAAAAAAAGGAAATGAAGACAACAAAAACATACACTACCAGTCAAAAGTTTGGACACACCTACTCATTCAAGGGTTTTTCTTTATTTTTACTATTTTCTATATTGTAGAATAATAGTGAAGACATCAAAACTATAAAATAACACATATGGAATCATGTAGTAACCAAAAAAGTGTTTAACAATCCATAATATATTTTATATTTGAGATTCCTCAAAGTAGCCACCCTTTGCATAGATGACAGCTTTGCACACTCTTGGCATTCTCTCAACCAGATTCATGAGGTAGTCACCTGGAATGCATTTCAATTAACAAGTGTGCACTTTTAAAAGTTAATTTGTGGAATTTATTTCCTTCTTAATGCATTTGAGCCAATCAGTTGTGTTGTGACAAGGTATGGTTGGTTTACAGAAGATAGCCCTATTTGGTAAAAGACCAAGTCAATATTATGGAAAGAACAGCTCAAATAAGAAAATAGAAATGACAGTCCATCATTACTTTAAGACATTTATGTAACTTTCTATGTTTTTTCAAGTGCAGTTGCAAAAACCATCAAGCGCTACGATGAAACTGGTTCTTATGAGGACCACCACAGAAAAAGAAGACCCAGAGTTACGTCTGCTGCAGAGGATTAGTTCATTAGAGTTACCAGCCTCAGAAATCGGCAATTAACTGCACCTCAGATTGCAGCCCAAAGAAATGCTTCACAGAGCTCAAGTAACAGACACGTCTCAACATCAACTGTTCAGAGGAGACTGCATGAATCAGGCCTTCATGGTCGAATTACTGCAAAGACACCAATGAGAAGAAGAGACTTGATGAGCCAAGAAACACGAGCAATGGACATTAGTCTTGTGGAAATCTGTCTTTTGGTCATGAAGAGTCCAAATTTGAAATTTTGGGTTCCAATCGCTGTGTCTTTGTGAGACACAGAATAGGTCAATGGAGGATCTCCAAATGTGTGGTTCATGCCGTGAAGCACGGAGGAGGAGGTGTGATGGTGTAGGGGTGCTTTGCAGGTGACAATGCCAGTAATTTATTTATAATTCAAGGCACACTTAACCAGCATGGCTATGACAGCATTCTGTAGCAATACACCATCCCATCTGGTTTGCGCTTAGTGGGACTATCATTTGTTTTTCATCAAGACAATGACCCAACACACCTCCAGGCTGTGTAAGGGCTATTTGACCAAGAAGGAGAGTGATGAAGTGCTGCATCAGATGACCTGGCCTCCACAATCACCCATCCTCAACCCAATTGAGATGGTTTGGGATGAGTTGGACTGCAGAGTGAAGGAAAAGCTGCCAACAAGTGCTCAGCATATGTCGGAACTCAAGACTATTGGAAAAGCATTCCAGCTGAAGCTGGTTGAGAGAATGTCAAGAGTGTGCAAAGCTGTCATCAAGGCAAATGTTGGCTACTTTGAAGAATCTAAAATCTAAAATATAATTTGATTTGTTTAATACTTTTTTTGATTAATACATGATTCCATATGTGTTATTTCAAAGGGTTGATGTCTTCACTATTATTCTACAATGTAGAATGTTTTTGGTTTTTTTAATAAAAAAATAAAAATAACCTTGAATGAGTAGGTGTGTCCAAACTTTTGACTGGTACTGTATATTATTCAATGCTATTGCGGTTACAACTAATATTAGTTTTTAATGTTGGAGGATGAAAACCAATAGCCAGAAATGCAGCTTCTATGCAGTGGTGGGTAAATTTACACTATGGATCACTTTAACCCTTGGGCTGGGATGGGTTGGGGTCGGTAGTATTAGCAGCACTAGAGATCTTTCACTGTTTCTTGTCCAAACATCAAAATAGAAAATATTTCAGTAAATGTTACATTTTTCTCCAAAAAGAAACAGCTGTATCAAACAAATATTTGATTGCCTTGATCCAGTAACTCTTAATCGCATTATAATGTCTTCTTAAAAAGTCATTCCCATGAAGCTCAAACTATGGTAAGCCAGAGGACACACTTCTAAGATTGTAGTCAGCCAATAAAATCTCTAGTTTCAGTGTTCCCTCCTACTGTATGATGGGTACACGTAAAGTGCCATCATATATAGGGTGCATATACAGTCTCCCACTGTCAGACCCACACACTATACAGTGCAGAAGGGACTAATGTTACAATGATGAATAGAGAACTATTTATATTTTACATGAACTTGGGTAAGAGTAAGACATTTTAATTTATTTCCTTTTTTAATCATGTGTAGTATGTAGTTTGAATATGATACTCGAAGTGGATGTTGTCTGTAATGGCTAGAAATGGTTTTGTCTTTGATCCATTTTGTTTGTTTGCTTTGACAGTTTGTGCTTTTACCAAACCAAACGTAATCCAACCAACCCCTGTGATGGTTACTGAGCTGGGAGGCACTGTGACTCTCACTTGCTTTTGTCCTAATGTGTCGGTGACCAGATTTAATTGGTTCAAGCAGAGTTTTGGACAGGAACCCCTCCACATGACGTCATCTCTTTATGTTGGCCAAGACAGTTATTATTCCAACAACTTCATCAAGGACTTTACTGAAACCAAACGTTTGGGTGTGAGGAGAGGAGACTACAGCTGTAACTTGACCATATCAAAGACAGAGCCAGGGGACTCAGCTACGTACTATTGTTCCACTACAGCCATCTATGAGCAAACATTTGGAGAGGGAATTGTTTTAATTGTCAAAAGTAACTAAATATCTGCTTCTTCAATTTCAAAATGTGTGGCCCTGTATGTTGGTATGTTAGTACAGCTGCTTCATCAAATGCTAGTAATGAATATATGGCTTTTTATGTTTTTCACCCACTTAGTCTTACTTTAGTTACTCACTCTCTTCAGACTCAGAGTCCAACAATAAGATTGTGCTCCAGCAGCCTGTGTCTGAGTCAGTCCAGCCAGGAGACTCTGTGACTCTGAACTGTACAATACGCACTGAGACCTGTGTAGGAGGACACAGTGTCTATTGGTTCAGACATGGCTCAGGAGGATCCCGTCCAGGAATCATTTACACCCATGGAGACAGGAGTGATCAGTGTGAGAAGAGCCCTGATGCTGGGTCTCCTACACAGAGCTGTGTCTACAACCTCCCCAAGAGGAACCTCAGCCTCTCTGATGCTGGGACTTACTACTGTGCTCTGGCCTCATGTGGGAAGATACTGTTTGGGAACGGGACCAAGCTGGACATTAAGGGTATATGATACAGATTACATTTTTGTTTATATCTACTGTATAGTCTACTGTGTAGAGCATACATTTACTTGCAATTCTGGTTTCTTCTATTGCTGTTTGAAATTCAACAGACCATAGAGCAGACCCTCTTCTCTTGGTGTCCTGCCTGGGTGTAGCATTGGGTGTCGCGTTCACCTTGATCATTGTCCTGGTTTGCATCATGTACAATATGAACAAGACAGCATGTGTGCAGTGCAGAGGTAAGTTACTATCCCTTGCTATTCATTGATATCACCATTTGTTGTTGTTTCAGTAGTGAAAAAAGTAGAAGTATCCTAATCTTTTGTGTCATTCTTTTCAGGACTCGTCTCTCAGGCCAGAGGTCCTGCAGTTACCCGGTCAGATGCAGGGGTATGCAGAAATCCTTTTATATTGTTTAAAGTTTATTTCGAAGCCTGTCTTTAACCAACTTCACTATTGTGGGTAAAATAAAACTAAATTTAAAATAATTTTATGTCAACAGTGCTATTTTGTGCTTCACAGGACCAAGATGGAGACAATCTCCATTACATAGCTCTGAATATGAGCAACAAGAACAGTTCTAGAGGACAGAGAGGCCACATGAAGACAGTGGTGTACACTGGAATTAGACAGTAGAACTGGATGAATGAACCAATTATCCTTTTACACTAGATAACTCTTCATTAACTAGTTCTATGAATGCATATGCTGTCAAATGTGATGAAAACAGTGGTCATAGCTTTTTTGTTATACAATGGTGAAATAATTGAATGCATTGCTATTTTTTTTATTGGAATAATGATAATAGTAATTATGGGCGTCCTTATATTTGTCTTGGTACACAAGTGTGTAATGGAACTGTTTTTTTTTTGCTAATCCCAACTCCCCCTGAGACACCCGCAGGGAGTGGGTTCACAGCCAGGGTCACCATTGTACAGCACCCTTGGAGCCATTATGGTCAAGTGCCTTGCTCATGGGCACAGCAACAGATTGTTATTATTTGTATTTATTTGTCGTGGCCATTTTAGCAACAGTAAACCAATTGCTTGTGTAAAGAATAATAAAGTTTTTTCCAACTGTTTGAATTTGAATAAGTTGAACTCATTGCATACTATGATGATATGGCGTTTTGTACAGACGGATGCTCTTAACAGACATTATGGTCTGTTTACAAAGCTTTGTGGTGAAGGTGGTGGTGTTGCAGTAACTTTCCACTGATGGAAACTAACCTCTTATAGACATTTAACACAGGAAGACTGACCTGTAGCCACACTGCTCTCCACTTTGTCCCTTAGAGCCCCTTACTTTTCACACTTATTAGTGGGTGTGAAACAGACTCTTAGTGCAGCAAAGGCCTCTCAACACAAATGTGTAAGTCAAAGTTTACTTAATTATGTGAAGTCTAGCAGTACCACATGTTATGGTAAATGATTTCGGCCTCTTGCAACAGAACTACTCATAGTGAAAGTTGCACAACAGCCAGCACCACAGGAGGACAGGCCATAGTCAGGCGTCATATTTTTATTTTTTAAAGACATAACATAACAAACCATATAATTTTACACTCCGTACATCTCTATTCTCTGTCTACAGAACATCTCTGCGACCACATATACAAATATACAATATGATTTAAAGTAATAGCACTTTAGCTGAATATGTGTCAGGCTCCATCACATCATTAGAAATGGAGGAACACCAAGACACATCTATTTCTTATCACAGAAGAGGTGCCTTTTTATTGAACCTTTATTTAATTATGTTTAGTCTAATTGAAATGTAAAAAAATATATAATTCAAGAGAGACCTTGTGCTTGCACACCGCAAGAATATCTCTGACTTTACATACAGTTGAAGTCGGAAATTTACATACACTTAAGTTGGAGTCATTAAAACTTGTTTTTCAACCACTCCACAAATTTCTTGTTTAACAAACTATCATTTTGGCAAGTCGATTATGACATCTACTTTGTGAATGACACAAGTAATTTTTCCAACAATTGTTTACAGACAGATTATTTCACTTATAATTCACTGTATCACAATTCCAGTAGGTCAGAAGTTTGCATACACTAAGTTGACTGTGCCTTTAACTTGTTTGAGCTAGGGGGCAGTATTTTGAAGTTTGGATGAAAAACGTGCCCAAGTTCAGACAGTCTGACGTGCCCAAAGTAAACTGCCTGTTACTCAGGCCCAGAAGCTAGGATATGCATATAATTAGTAGCTTTGGATAGAAAACACTGTTTCTAAAACTGTTAAAATAATGTCTTTGAGCATAACAGAACTGATATGGCAGGCGTAAACACGAGCAAAATCCATCCAGGAAGTGGGCCTATTGGTTATATAGGGGAATAGCTCCCAGATTGCAGTTCCTATGGCTTCCACTAGATGTCAACATTCTTTAGAAAAAGGTTTCAAGCTTTTATCTTGAAAAAACAAGGAATTAGAGAAGTTCTTCCTGAGGTCACATCAAGTGTCCTATTGTGGATTTAGCGCGTAACAGTCAGCGTAATCTCAGCTCTTTTTCTCTTCTATTCATCAGGCTATTTGTCTGCATGGATGAACGCCTTTGGGCAGGTGGATTACTGAACAAAACGCACTAACCAAACAGAGCTTTATGGATATAAAGAGGGACTTTATTGAACAAAATGACCTTTTATTGTGTAACCGGGACACTTGGGTATGCCATCAGATGAAGATCTTCAAAGGTAAGCGATTTAATTCATGGCTATTTTTGAGTTTTGTGACACCTCTGCTGGTTATGTTATTATGCTAATTGAATATGTGGTTAAACACCTTGGAAAATTCCAGAAAATGATGTCATGGCTTTAGAAGCTTCTGATAGGCTAATTGACATAATTTGAATCAATTGGAGGTGTACCTGCGGATGTATTTCAAGGCCTACCTTCAAACTCGGGGCCTCTTTGCTAAAGTCTAAGGAAATCAGCCAAGACCTCAAAAAAATATATGTAGACCTCCACAAGTCTGGTTCATCCTTGGGAGCAATTTCAAAACGCCTGAAGGTACCACGTTCATCTGTACAAACAATAGTACGCAAGTATAAACACCATGGGGTGTAGGTACATTTCCGACTTCCACTGTATATCTATGAGGTACAGTTGAAGTCGGAAGTTTACATACACTTAGGTTGGAGTCATTAAAACTCGTTTTTCAACTACTCAACAAATTTCTTTTAAACAAACTATAGTTTTGGCAAGTCAGTTAGGACATCTACTTTGTGCATGGCACAAGTAAGTTTTCCAACAATTGTTTACAGACAGATTATTAATTTTCAAACGCCTGAAAGTACCGCGTTCATCTGTACAAACAATAGTACCCAAGTATAAACACCATGGGAACACGCAGCCGTCATACCGCTCAGAAAGGAGACGCATTCTCCTTGAGAAGAACGAACTTTGGTGCGAAAAGTACAAATCAATCCCAGAACATCAGCAAAGGACCTTGTAAAGATGCTGGTGGAAACAGGTACAAAAGTATCTATATCCACAGTAAAACGAGTCGTATATCGGAATAACCTGTAAGGCCGCTCAGCAAGGAAGAAGCCGCTGCTCCAAAACAGCCATAAAAAAACCAGACTACTGTTTGCAACTGCACATGGGGACAAAGATCGTACTTTTGGGGGAAATGTCCTCTGGTCTGATGAAACAAAAATAGCACTGTTTGGCCATAATTATCATCGTTATGTTTGGAGGAAAAAGGGGGAGGCTTGCAAGCCGAAGAACACCATCCCGACCATGAAGCACGGGGGTGGCAGCATCATGTTGTGGGGGAAGGAAAAATATGTGGATACATTGAAGCAACATCTCAAGACATCTGTCAGGGAGTTAAAGCTTGGTCGCAAATGGGTCTTCCAAATGGACAATGACCCCAAGGATACCTCCAAAGTTGTGGCAAAATGGCTTAAGGACAACAAAGTCAAGGTATTGGAGTGGCCACCACAAAGCCCTGACCTCAATCCTATAGAAAAGTTGTGGGCAGAACTGAAAAAGTGTGTGCGAGCAAGGAGGCCTATAAACCTGACTCAGTTACACTAGCTCTGTCAGGAAGAATGGGCCAAAATTCACCCAACTTATTGTGGGAAGCTTGTGGAAGGCTACTCAAATCGTTTGACCTAAGTTAAACAATTTAAAGGCAATGCTACCAAATACTAATTGAGTGTTGTAAACTTCTGATCCACTGGGAATGTGATGAAAGAAGTAAAAGCTGAAATAAATCATTCTCTCTAATATTATTCTGACATTTCACATTCTTAAAATAAAGTGGTGATCCTAACTGACCTCAGCCAGGGGATTTTTACTAGTATTAAATGTCAGGAATTGTGAACAACTGAGCTTAAATGTATTTGGCTAAGGTGTGTGTAAACTTCCGACTTCAACTGTATATATATATATATATATATATATATATATATATATATATATATATATATATATATATATGTATATGTATATGTATATGTATATGTGTGTATATATACACTGCTCAAAAAAATAAAGGAACACTTAAACAACACAATGTAACTCCAAGTCAATCACACTTCTGTGAAATCAAACTGTCCACTTAGGAAGCAACACTGATTGACAATAAATTTCACATGCTGTTGTGCAAATGGAATAGACAACAGGTGGAAATTATAGGCAATTAGCAAGACACCCCCAATAAAGGAGTGGTTCTGAAGGTGGTGACCACAGACCACTTCTCAGTTCCTATGCTTCCTGGCTGATGTTTTGGTCACTTTTGAATGCTGGCGGTGCTTTCACTCTAGTGGTAGCATGAGACGGAGTCTACAACCCACACAAGTGGCTCAGGTAGTGCAGCTCATCCAGGATGGCACATGAATGCGAGCTGTGGCAAGAAGGTTTGCTCTGTCTGTCAGCGTAGTGTCCAGAGCATGGAGGCGCTACAAGGAGACAGGCCAGTACATCAGGAGACGTGTAGGAGGCCGTAGGAGGGCAACAACCCAGCAGCAGGACCACTACCTCCGCCTTTGTGCAAGGAGGAGCACTGCCAGAGCCCTGCAAAATGACCTCCAGCAGGCCACAAATGTGCATGTGTCTGCTCAAACGGTCAGAAACAGACTCCATGAGGGTGGTATGAGGGCCCAACGTCCACAGGTGGGGGTTGTGCTTACAGCCCAACACCGTGCAGACGTCTGGCATTTGCCAGAGAACACCAAGATTGGCAAATTCGCCACTGGCGCCCTGTGCTCTTCACAGATGAAAGCAGGTTCACAATGAGCAAATCGTTTGAGCAAATCGTGACAGAGTCTGGAGACGCCGTGGAGAACGTTCTGCTGCCTGTAACATCCTCCAGCATGACCGGTTTGGCGGTGGGTCAGTCACGGTGTGGGGTGGCATTTCTTTGGGGGGCCGCACAGCCCTCCATGTGCTCGCCAGAGGTAGCCTGACTGCCATTAGGTACCGAGATGAGATCCTCAGACCCCTTGTGAGACCATATGCTGGTGCGGTTGGCCCTGGGTTCCTCCTAATGCAAGACAATGCTAGACCTCATGTGGCTGGAGTGTGTCAGCAGTTCCTGCAAGGGGAAGGCATTGATGCTAAGGACTGGCCCGCCCGTTCCCCAGACCTGAATCCAATTGAGCACATCTGGGACATCATGTCTCGCTCCATCCACCAACGCCACGTTGCACCACAGACTGTCCAGGAGTTGGCAGATGCTTTAGTCCAGGTCTGGGAGGAGGTCCCTCAGGAGACCATCCGCCACCTCATCAGGAGCATGCCCAGTCGTTGTAGGGAGGTCATTCAGGCACGTGGAGGCCACACACACTACTGAGCCTCATTTTGACTTGTTTTAAGGACATTACATCAAAGTTGGATCAGGCTGTAGTGTGGTTTTCCACTTTAATTTTGAGTGTGACTCCAAATCCAGACCTCCATGGGTTGATAAATTTGATTTCCATTGATAATTTTTGTGTGATTGTGTTGTCAGCACATTCAACTATGTAAAGAAAAAAGTATTTAATAAGATTATTTCATTCATTCAGATCTATGATGTGTTATTTTAGTGTTCCCTTAATTTTTTAGAGCAGTGTATATATATATATGTATGTATTTGATTTACAGTAAATGCTCTCTTTGTAAGAAGTGCAGTCTGTTCGCACACCTACCAGGAAGGGTGTTATTTGATGAATCTCTCACCAATCATTGAAAATAGGTGACTTTCTGCCTTTCTCTGTAACTGTCAGGCAAGAAGCTTACTGATCACTGTACTGCACCAGTCCATTTCAAATCAAATCAAATTTATTTATAAAGCCCTTCTTACATCAGCTGATGCCACAGAGTGCTGCACAGAAACCCAGTCTAAAACCCCAAACAGCAAGCAATGCAGGTGTAAAAGCACGGTGGTTAGGAAAAACTTCCTAGAAAGGCCAGAACCTAGGAAGAAACCTAGAAAGGAACCAGGCTGTGAGGGGTGGCCAGTCCTCTTCTGGCTGTGCCGGGTGCGGGGCACTGTGCCGGGTGCTGGCCTTGTCCGTGTAGACCAATTTGGGTTTCCAATCTCTCCAGAAAAATGTGGTGATCGATGGTATCAAAAGCAGCACTAAGGTCTAGGAGCACGAGGACAGTTGCAGAGCCTCGGTCTGACGCCATTAAAAGGTAATTTACCACCTTCACAAGTGCAGTCTCAGTGCTATGATGGGGTCAAAACCAGACTGAAGCGTTTCGTATACATTGTTGTCTTCAGGAAGGCAGTGAGTTGCTGCGCAACAGCTTTTTCAAAACAATTTGAGAGGAATGGAAGATTCGATATAGGCCGATCGTTTTTTATATATTCTGGGTCATGGTTTGGCTTTTTCAAGAGAGGCTTTATTACTGCCACTTTTAGTGAGTTTGGTACACATCCGGTGGATAGAGAGCCGTTTATTATGTTCAACATAGGAGGGCCAAGCACAGGAAGCAGCTCTTTCAGTAGTTTAGTTGGAATAGGGTCCAATATGCAGCTTGAAGGTTTAGAGGCCATGATTATTTTCATCAATGTGTCAAGAGATATGGTACTAAAAAACCTGAGTGTCTCCCTTGATTCTATGTCCTGGAAAAGTTGTGCAGACTCAGGACAACTGGGCTTTGGAGGAATACGCCGATTTAAAGAGGAGTCTGTAATTTGCTTTCTAATGATCATGATCTTTTCCTCAAAAAAGTTCATGAATTTATCACTGCTGAAGTGAAAGCCATCCTCTCTTGGAGAATGCTGCTTTTCAGTTAGCTTTGCGACAGTAACAAAAATACATTTTGAATTGTTCTTATTTTCCTCAATTAACTTGAGAAGACTTCCAGTTTGGTGTAACGCAATTTCCGTTCCATTTTTCTGGAAGCTTGCATCAGAGCTTGGGTATTTTCTGTAAACCAGGGAGCTAGTTTCTTATGGCAAATGTTTATTGTTTTTAGGGGTGCGACTGCATCTAGGGTATTGCGCAAGGTTACATTGAGTTCCTCAGTTAGGTGGTTAACTGATTTTTGTACTCTGACGTCCTTGGGTAGGCGGAGGGATTCTGGAAGGGCATCTAGGAATCTTTGGGTTGTCCGAGAATTTATAGCACGACTTTCGATGATCCTTGGTTGAGGTCTGAGCAGATTATTTGTTGCGATTGCAAACGTAATAAAATGGTGGTCGATAGTCCAGGATTATGAGGAAAAACATTAAGATCCACAACATTTATTCCACAGGACAAAACTAGGTCCAGAGTATGACTGTGGCAGTGAGTAGGTCCGGAGACATGTTGGACAAAACCAATTGAGTCGATGATGGCTCCGAAAGCCTTTTGGAGAGGGTCTGTGGACTTTTCCATGTGAATATTAAAGTCACCAATAATTTGAATATTATCTGCCATGACTACATGGTCCGATAGGAATTCAGGGAACTCAGTGAGGAACATTGTATATGGCCCAGGAGGCCTGTAAAGCAGTAGCTATAAAAAGTGATTGAGTAGGCTGCATAGATTTCATGACTAGAAGCTTTTTTTATTTTATTTTTTATTTGCTATCGTAAATGTTAGCAACACCTCCGCCTTTGCGGGATGCGCGGGGGATATGGTCACTAGTGTAACCAGGAGGTGAGCCCTCATTTAACACAGTAAATTCATCAGGCTTAAGCCATGTTTCAGTCAGGCCAATCACATCTAGATTATGATCAGTGATTAGTTCATTGACTATAACCGCCTTGGATGTGAGGGATCTAACATTAAGTAGCCCTATTTTGAGATGTGAGGCATCACAATCTCTTTCAATAATGGCAGGAATGGATGGAGGTCTTTATTCTAGTGAGATTGCTAAGGCGATCACCGCCATGTTTAGTTTTGCCCAACCTAGGTCGAGGCACAGACACGGTCTCAATGGGGAAAGCTGAGCTGACTACACTGACTGTGCTAGTGGCAGACTCCACTAAGCTGGCAGGCTGGCTAACAGCCTGCTGCCTGGCCTGCAACCTATCTCATTGTGGAGCTAGGGGAGTTAGAGCCCTGTCTATGTTCGTAGATAAGATGAGAGCACCCCTCCAGCTAGGATGGAGTCCGTCACTCCTCAACAGGCCAGGCTTGGTCCTGTTTGTGGGTGAGTCCCAGAAAGAGGGCCAGTTATCTACAAATTCTATATTTTGGGTGGGGCAGAAAACAGTTTTCAACCAGCGATTGAGTTGTGAGACTCTGCTGTAGAGCAATAGGTCACCAGAAACTGATTTCCGGATAGATCTTTCTCGGGTTTTCACCTGCAAAATGAGTTCTGTTATACTCACAGCCATTATGTTAACACTTTGAGAAACCTCAGAGTGTTTCCTATCCAATAGTACTAATTATGTGCATATCCCATTTTCTGAGCCTGAGTGGCAGGCATTTTGCTTTGGGCACGCCAGACTCTCCAAAACCGTCATCTCACCTGCCGCTCCCTAAGAAGTTAATGGGGAGAACCGGTTTGAAGTTTCTGTCGGCTGAGTGAGCGACACCGGTTGAGCATTCTTACAGCATTTCCTTCCAGAAGCCATGAAAAAATTGTCTGCGGGGACTGTGCGAGGGGATTTATGCTACTATCTGTACTTACTGGTGGCACAGACGCTGTTTTCTCATTTTCTACACATAAATTTCCCTTGCCTAATGATTGCGTCTGAAGCTGGGCTTGCAGCACATCTATCCTCGCCACAAAGGCGATCGTTCTCCTGTATATTATGAGTACAGCGACTGCAATTAGAAGGCATAATGTTCATGTTACTACTTAGCTTCGGTTGGTGGCGGTCCTGACAAAACATTTGATTCCGGGTAGGTGAGAGTAACCACTAAGAATGGACAGCAAGATGACACCATTATTCATCTGTATGGTGATTCTGCATCTCACTTGTAAGTACTATATGTGCATATCTAGACTGCCTAGTCCATTTCTCAAGTGTTTCAGTAGCTATTTACGGTAATATTTTTATTTTACCTTTATTTAACTAGGCAAATCAGTTAAGAACAAATTCTTATTTTCAATGAGCCTAGGAACAGTGGGTTAACTGCCTTGTTCAGGGGCAGAACGTCAGATTTTTACCTTATCAGCTCTGGGATTCAATCTTGCAACCTTTCAGTTACTAGTCCAACACTAACCAATAGGCTACCTGCCGGCTACCTGACGATAACTGACATTGTCTTCTATCTTGGCTAAACTTACTGACATGGCTTTACTGTAACTCTTATGCAAACTGTGAATTTATACATTTTACTTCTACATCAATTAGCCAAACTTGAGCCCTCTGAATGATTTACACCATGTGCAAATACAGGGGCGAACTGGGACCAAAAATCATAGTATTTTAGTGTTTTGATACTTTGTACAAGTTGGTAAGCATTAAAAACTTTGTGGATGGGGCCTCCAGAGTGGCACAGCGGTCTAAAACACTGCATCGCAATGCAAACTGTGTTGCTACAGATGCTGGTTCAATACCTGTGCCAGCCGCGACTGGGAGAACTATGAGGCGATGCACAATTGGCCCAGCGTTGTCCGGGTTATGGGAGGGTTTGGCCAGCTGAGATGTCCTTATCCCATGGCGCTGTAGTGACTCCTGTGGCGGGCCAGGCGCATGCACGCTGACACGGTCACCAGGTGCAAGGTGTTTCCTCCGACACATTGGTGCGGTTGGATTCTGGGTTAAGTGTGCATTGTGTCAAGAAGCTTGGTGGAGTTGTTTTTCGGAGGTCGCATGGCTCTCGACCTTCGCCTCTCCTGAGGCCGTACGGGAGTTGCAGCGATGGGACAAGACAATTTGATATCACGAAAAGGGTGTAATAAATACATACAATTATTTTAAAAAATTGTGGATTGGTATAATTTGTATGTACAAAATGTATAATAGTAATATAAAAAAGTATTAAATTGGGTAATTCTGTATACATTTATTTAAAATTGCATTGCGGCGTTTCTGGGGGGATTCTGGTAAGATGCCGGCAAAGTCGGCTGAATTCTGGTAGACGGAAACAGCCCGATGTACATGGGCCGATTCTGGGCAGTCATTCTTTTTGATTCCGGGCCGAATCCGACACCCAACTCCGAGCCAGTTCAATCAGTTCCGGTCCCCCGGAAGAGGGCCGCTTCTGGGCCGATTCCTCATTGCTAGCTGGGTAGTGGATAGTTAGTTTGAACATGTATAATCCATCTGTAGGGGACAATGCAAATAAAGCCTTAAGAGCACTAACCCTGATAGGGTGAAGTCTTATGGTCACCTATTAACCCCACCAAACCAAACACCTACTGTATATGAACCCAAACACTTATCTCCATTTTAATTCAACATAACTATGCTAAACTTCTGTTTTTACACTCCATATAAAACGTCTCTGTCAATTCTGCTCTCTGTAAATAGACATTGTGGTCCAATACCAACTACCACGCCCACTACCAATGAAATCACTTTTGATCTCAATGTGATCTCAGTGTGAATGAAGAGGTGTTCTCTGATTCACAACCAGACAGAGCAGAATAGATCTACACACAGAATGTCAAGAACCTTCCTACCAGCTCTACTGCTTTATGGATTGAGTAAGTAAGCTACTGTTAAATTTAACATACTGTAGAGACAGAGTAAGATTTTTCCTGATTTCTAACGTGATTTCAACTAATATAATAATTCACTTTGTTCTCTCTGTTTCAGGTTTGGTCTCTGTTTTGGTTTCTCAGTTTCGGACTATGGTGGTCCGTACTGGGGATACCATCACCTTGCAGTGCTCCAATGTTACAACGGCTGTGGGACACACAGCATGGTTCAAGCAAGTCAACGGATCAGAACCTGTGTGTATCTCGTCCATGTATGGCTTTAATTCAACACCTGATCTCCACAATGGTTTCCAAAGGAGCCATTTGGTAATGTTCAGCAACAACACCACTGTCTTTCTCAAAATCACAAATGTGGAAATAGCCGACTGTGGCCTGTATTTCTGTGGATTGTTTCCGCAGAGCCACATGCTCTTTGTCAACGCAACAGTTCTAAAAATTCAAGGTACGTTTTTAATTATTTATCTGCCGTTTGATACATTTGAGTAACAACCTAATCAGGAGTTGTCATAAAACAAAGGCAAACCTTTGCTGGCCAATTTTTGTATAAACATTTTGAGAAAAAAAGTATTATTTATTTTGACTAATCTCAATGTTATAGGGCACAACGGAGGTGAGTCATCGAAAAAAAGTGAGTTTGTTTCTTTCTCATGTACAGCACCTTCAGAAACTATTCATACCCCTTGACTTAATCCACATTTTGTTGTGTTACAGCCTGTTTTCTAAATTGATAACATATTTTTTTTATCTCACCTATCTACACACAATACCCTATAATGACAATGTGAAAATGTCTATCAACCGAATCAGGGGTTATCATGAAACAAGGCAAACCATTGCTGGACATATTTTTCATCATTATAATTTTTTGCATACAATATGTATTTTTTCTTACTAATCTCGATGTTATAGGACACAATGGAGGTAAGGAAATTCCAGAGTTGTCTAAAGAGTTTCTCTGTCTTTCTCATGTACAGTGCATTCAGAAAGTATTCACACCCCTAGACTTTTTGTTGTGTTACAGCCTGAATTCAAAACGGATTGACACAAAATACCCATAATGACAAAGTGAAAACATGTTCTTAGACATGTTAGCAAATTTATTGAAAATTAAATGCAGAAATATATTTTATTTAACTAGGCAAGTCAGTTAAGAACAAATTCTTATTTTCAATGATGGCCTAGGAAGAGTGGGTTAATTGCCTTGTTCAGGGGCAGAATGACAGATTTTTACCTTGTCAGCTCCGGGATTCCTTTTGGTTACTAGTTCAACGCCCTAACCACCCAGCTACCTGCCACCCCTGTAAAATATAATTTACATTAGTATTCACACCCCTGAGTCAATACATGTTAGAATTAACTTTGGCTGTGATTACAGCTGTGAGTCTTTCTGGGTAAGTCTCTAAGAGCTAGGCACATCTGGAATGTACAATATTTGACCATTATTTATTTTTTTATTCTTCAAGCTCTGTTAATTTGCTAGAAAATCTAGGAAAAGACTTGAAGATGTCTGTCGAGCAATGACAAACATATTGCTAGACAATCATTTTCAAGTAATGTAATGGATTTTCAAGACACTTTAAGTCAAAACTGTAACTAGGCCACTCAGGAAAATTCAATGTCGTCTGGGTAAGCAACTCCAGTGTATATTTGGCCTTGTGTTTTAAGTTATTGTCATGCTGAAAGGTGAATTTGACTCACATTGTCTGTTGGAAGGTAGACTGAACCAGGTTTTCTTCAAGGATTTTTCCTGTGCTTAGCGCTATTTTTATATTTTTATCTTTTAAAAAACTCCCTAG
Source organism: Brachymystax lenok tsinlingensis (assembly GCA_030435695.1). Classification (NCBI taxonomy): domain Eukaryota; kingdom Metazoa; phylum Chordata; class Actinopteri; order Salmoniformes; family Salmonidae; genus Brachymystax; species Brachymystax lenok. The sequence continues at coordinate 10,194,109 of CM059798.1, forward strand.
TCGTTGCAGATGACAAGCATACCCATAACATGATGCAGCCACCACCATGCTTGAAAATATGAAGAGTGATACTCAGTGATGTGTTGGGTTGGATTTGCCCCAAACATAGTGCTTTCTACTCAGGACATTTTTAGAAGTTTTACTTTAGTGCTTTATTGTAAACAAGAATATTTCAAAAAACTTGTTCAGCCTTTCTTTCCCTCTGTCATTTAGGTTAGTATTGTGGAGTAACTACAATGTTTTTGATCCATCCTCAGTTTTCTCCTATCACAGCCATTAAACTCTGTAACTCATTGTGAAATCCCTGAGTGGTTTCCTTCCTCACCGGCAACTGAGTTAGGAAGGACGACTGTATCTTTGTAGTGACTGGGTGTATTGATACACCATCCAAAGTGTAATTAATAACTTTACCATGCTCAAAGGGATTTTCAATGTCTTCTTTTTGTAACCCATCTATGAATAGGTGCCCTTCTTTGTGAGGTATTGGAAAACCTCCATGGTCTTTGTGGTTAAATCTGTGTTTGAAATTCACTTCTCTGCTGAGGGGCCTTACCGATAACTGTATGTGTGGGGTAGAGAAATGAGGTAGCCATTCAGAAATCAATATAAACACTAATATTGCACACAGAGTGAGTCCATGCAACTTATTATGTGACTTGTTATTAATCACATTAATCTGAATTTATTTAGGCTTGCTCTAACAAAGTGCTTGAATACTTATTGACCCAAAACATTTTAGCTTTACATTTTTTATTAATTTGTAAACAAAATTTCTAAAACATATTTTCACTTTGACTTTCTGAAGGCACTGCCGATGCAAAACGTTTTTTTTTTTTTTAAGAAACAAAAACGGAAAATGTTTAGGTCCGTCATTAAAGGACCAGCAAGTGATTTAATAAAATGTCATCTAATAGGACATTGTAATGGAACTATCAGTCTAGCAGGAGAGGATGATGATGGAACCATGTACCTCCTTCCCCTGGTTGTGATCCTGGGTGTTGTGACTGCTGTTCTACTGATAGTCATCCTCATCCTGGTCCTCAAGATCAGACGAGACACAAAAACACACAGCACAGGTACAATGGAGGACCATTAACATTTTCTAAAAGGTGTATATCTCAGATTATATCAATTGAACGCAAACCACACACACATACATGCTTAGGGTATTTCTCTCTGACCAAATTTCTTTACAGTAACACACAACGTAAAATGTATTCTTTGAATAACTGTTTGTGTACTGACACAAATTACTCTTTCCTTATTCAGGAATCGAGGCTCAACTGCAGCCACAAAATTGCCAGGTAATAGAAACTGCTATATTTTCTTGATTTTCGTACATGACATCCAGATAACTGTACTTGATTAGAATTGTTTGTTTAATTGAGATTTGTTTGATACCTCTAACCTGATTATTTGTTTTCTACAGGATCCGGATCAGAACCCGGACTCTCTGAACTACGCAGCACTGAGTTTCCGTCAGAAGAGGTCCAGAAATAAGAAGACGGCTAAAGGTCAAACGATGGAGATGGAGTCGAATGTTGTTTATGCTGCCACAAGATAATGTCAAATGTTTTAATGTTGATATCAGTGTACTGCAGCACTGATAAAGATCTGATGTAATATATTTAATAGTAGTAGTCAAAAATCCCCTTGTGACAGCCATCATGATTGAGTGCTGAGGTAGAGGAGGAGGGGCCAGTGAGGAACGTATCACTTCCTGTGGTGTGAGTGACAGGAAGGAGCAGCTCAGTGTTGAGTGAGACCTTCTGAGGTGAACATCTCTGGGCCTATCATAGTCTTGACAGAAAGATAGTGTAATATTATTATTATTTAATTTTTTATTGATTACCAATTTTTTACTACTTTTTGATATTAAAGATGACATAGCCCTGGGTGTATATCTCTAATTCTGTGTAAATACGATTTAGGATGCAAACCGCAACAAAATGGGGGCACTAGTTTGTATAATATATTTGTATGTGTATGATAATGGTGACACTGATAGGCCTTGTTATTTTCCACTGAGGTAAAGTCCTCTCATCCTCTCTCTCTGCTGAAGACGAACAACCTGCACCACAGGAAGACTGGCCTGGAGCTCTCTCTCTGTTTGTCTCTCTCTCTCTCTGTGTTTCTCTCTCTCTCTCTGTCTCTGCATTTAACCACACACTCTCTTCTCAGCAATCGGGCCTGACATTAATTTCCATCCATACTGCCAGGTCAGGAAGAAAATACCTGACCAAAACCAAACTACTCCAGGCTCTAGACTAGAGAGTTGTGCACAATGTGTGAAGTGTACAATGACAAATACTATTAAACTTCAAACCATTATCTGCTGTTGTTATCATAATTGTATGGTTGAATTTATTTGAATGCATGATGTACAATGATATGGTTGAACATCTGGGTTTTGGGACACATGTACACCGCCACATGTTCACCGGAAATAAAGGTGAAAAAAATAAAAAATGTATCTGCTGATTAGTAAAATAACCATGCATTTAGTGGGCTATGTTCATAAAAGTCCATAAAATGTTAGTTTTTTTCAACTTCAACTTGCACACTTTTGTGCACTTGTAGGCATACTTCAATCATAGTGCATAAATGATGTGTTTGCATACATAGGGAACGCATCCATAAACAATAGGCCTACTGCACTAATGTTGAGTGTGCCGAGGCAGGTGTCAATGCTCTCAGCCTGGTCTCATACACTAGACGTAACATAGTAACTGTAAATCAGGGAAGTTCTAATTAGTATGATATGTTACGTTTGGTATGGTTACGTAAGACAGAAGGTTACTTAACTTAGGGAGCGGCAGCTGAGGTGGCGGTTTTGGAGAGTCTGGCATGCCCAAAGTAAAATGCCTCCCACTCAGGCCCAGAAACTAGGATATGTACTATTGGATAGGAAACACTATGACGTTTCTAAGAGTGTTAAAATATTGTCTGTGAGTATAACAGAACTGATATAGCAGGCGAAAACCCGAGGAATTTCTGTCCTGGAAAAAGTGTTTTTGACACATTGCCTCATTTTGAACCCCTCCCTATTGAAAACAGCTATATATGGGAGTAAGATTGCAGTATCTATTGCTTCCACTGGATGTCAACAGTCTCTAGACAGTGTTTGGTGATGTTAGGTGGCTCTGGATGGTAATATAAGAAGAATTTCGAACTAGTCACCAGATGTAAACAGAAGAGGATGCGCGTTCACGGGCTCACGCTGTGTTTTTTTCCTTTCCTATCGTCCAGTTTATAATCCGGTTGAAATATTATAGTAAATATATATAAAAGTGTTCCTAAGGATACATTATCAATGATGTTTGATTGTTCTTGGACAAGTGTATAGGTATAGGTTGAACGAGTTCTCTTCACGGTTCAATGGGCGAGTGGACGCTGTATTTTATGAACATAACGCGCCAACCAGACAGAGATTTTTGGATATAATAAATGACTTTTTCTAACAAAAGAACCATTGGATGTCTTCGTTGGACACTTGGGAAGCCCTCGGCAGAAGTTCTTCAAAAGGTAAGGGATTTGTTTTCACTGTGAAATGGGTTTTGTGTGAACCGCGATGGTTTATGAATTATGCTAATGGTTAAATATTGTAGGTGCTATCCTCAAACAATCAAATGTTGTGCTTTCGCCGTAAAGCCTTTTTGAAATCTGACAACGTTGTGATATTGCGAAGAATCAGAGCTTTTGATGACTATGCAACACTTGTATATTGATGAATTAGCTGGCTGGCTCGCTAACTAATGCTGCATGTATGATCTTATTATTCGTATCTCAGAGCCATTGCTTGGCTAGTTATAGCCTACCACTCCCTAAGTAGTTAAGGCAAAAACAAAAGTAGGGTGGTTGGTCGGGAGGGATGATTAGGCATTTAATGTGAACCTCTAGCAACCCAAAGGTTGCGTGTTCCAATCTCATCACGGACAACTTTAGCATTTTAGCTAATTAACAACTTTGCAACTACTTACTACTTTTTAGCTACTTAGCAACTAGTTAGCTTGTTAGCTAACCATTCCTCTAAACTTAAACCTTTACCCTAACTCCTAACCCTAACATTAACCCTAACCTTTACCCTAACCTTTACCCCTAACTCCTATCCTAGCTAACGTTAGCCACCTAGCTATGGATGATGGACATCCACAAACTATTACATACCATATGAAATGTAACATATCATGCTAATTGGAGTGTCCCAGATTTACATTTACTATGCTACGTCTACCTCTGAGTCCAGGTTGAGGACCTCTGCAAACTCTCATCTGATGCATGAGAGTTTGCTACATAAGACTCACATCCTCGACCTGTGGTCAGTGTCACCTTTCTGGTGTGAACAGGGATGGAAAAAAACACGTACATCTCATACAAAGGTCTTTGTGGTGAGAAGTTTCCACTGAACAACAAAACATAAATGTTTTTTTCTTTGGTACTTTTGATTTCACACGTCATCTGTTCTTTGATATATTTGTTATTTTTTGTTATCAAGGCAGTTTGATGTGCATACAAATAGTCATGTTGCTAATTGTGTTGCTAAGGTCTTGGACACGCCTTGTTGTGTTTTTAGTCAACATACACTCGATTTCACTATTTCTGCTGGACAGAGGGATTCTGAGGAGGTTGATAACAAACCCTCAGGTCCAACAGTTTCAGCCCAAAGTTTTTATATTGTTACTTTTCAGTGAGGCAGGAGAGTGGGCCGTGCACACATCAAGGCTTAGTTTACTTTTCGCTGACAAAACTGTTATCTTTCTACAGCATCAACCAAATAACAAGTGTGCTTCTGAAATGGCACCCTATTGGCCCTGGTCAAAACAAGTGCCTTTGGTCAGAGGTACAGTACAGTATGTGCACTATATAGGGAATATATAGTGCACACCTTCACCAAACCCTCTTTCTGAACCACACTCATACCACATGTTCATATGCAGACCACAACCTGTTGTTGTCACTATACTCATCAGACAACGGAATAAATTACATTATATAACATGCAATGCCTGACATCTATCAGAATGCTTTAAATAACTTGAGAAAGTACTGAGAGGATATATACAAATTATATTGATACAATCTCTTTCTGTGAGCCCTATGGAGATGTAGTAGGTATGAGGAAGTACAGAGTCAGGGTCTACAGTATTATTGGTAATTTTCAGAGCCTCAGAATGAGACAATATGTAAATGTAAAAGCACTCTTCATGTAGTGGCTTCCTAACATTAGCTGGCTAAAAGGACACTTTAACTTGAAATTAAACTTTGTTATTAAGTTCACGTGTTCGAAAAAGCACATTTTGATCAACAAAAAAATGTACGTTCAAATGGCTCTCCTGTGAAGTAGTGACATATGTCTAGTTTCCTGAAAGGGTCACATATATTAACCTCTTAGCGCGCCGATCCCTTTAGCGGGATCGTTTTCAGAGCAAACATAACGCGCCAAATTCAAAATACATATTCGTAATACATATTCGTAATATTTAACTTCGATATACAAGTGTTGCATAGTGTTGCATAGCCATCAAAAGCTCTGCTTCTTGGCAATATCACTGCGTTGTCAGATTTTAAAAAGGCTTTACGGCGAAAGCACTACATTTGATTGTTTGAGGCTAGTACCTCACATATTTTCCACATTAGCATAAATTCATATCCAGCTCGGTTCTCAAAATATCCATATCACAGCTAATATAAATCGCTTACCTTTCAAATAACTTCTTCTGAGGTCTTCCCAAGTGTCCAAACAAGATAATCCATGGTTCTTTTGTTAGAAAAAGTAAATAATTATATCCATAAATATCCGTTGTTTTTGGCACGTTACGTTCAGCTACTCCACCAAGCATTGTCAGTCTACTCGCCGCTTTACAGTGAAGGGATCGCGTTCAAATTATACCTCTCATCTTTTCACAAACAAATCAAATATCATTAATAATGCATCCTTATGTATTCTTTTATGAATAATAGCGATCATATTTTACAAGAACGGTAAGTGAAACGTTAAAAGACGAAAAGAAAGTTGGTCGCTGCTACGCTGCTCACGCTCGTGAACGTGCACGCCTGTTTACCTTTTTCCCTACCCGTAGTAATTCTCTCTCTAAGGATCTGGTCAGAGCTTTTTCCTCCATACCCTTTCCAGAGACTGTTGACATCTAGTGGAAGCCATAAGTACTGCAACCTCGGTCCTATTCCCCATAGAAAAATATTACATGGGCTTCAAAATGAGAAGAGAGCAACAGAAAAATAAATTCCGGACAGAAATTTCTCTGGTTTTTGCCTGCTAAATCTGTTCTGGAATAGCCACAGACTATATCTTAATGGTTTTATAAACTTCAGAGTGTTTCCTATCCAATAGTACTAAATATGTAAATATCCTAGTTTCTGGCCATGAGTGGTAGGCATTTAACTTTGGGCACGTCAGACAGGCGAAAATTCGGAAAATGGGACCCTAGCTGGAAGAGGTTAAAGACCTTTATCGTTGGAGACACAGTGGATTTGGAATGCCTTATCTTAGGAGACAAAAATAACTACTTCAACTGGTTCAAGCTGAGAGTGGGACAAGCTCCTTTGTTGAGGCAACCCTTCTACTCTCACTTAAACACTCCAACGTTCTATAGGGAGTTTATCAACCCTGAGTTTGCTGCAGAGAAGAGTGGAACTAGTTTTGTGCTAACCATTGCAGGTGCCAGACCGGCAGATGTGGGGACTTATTACTGTGCTGCATGCGATTATGACACAATCATATTTGGAAATTGTGTGTATTTGATGCATGAGGGTACAGAAGTTAACAAATAATATGTAATGGTGTCAGGCTTTTTGTATATGGAAATAATGTAATTATACATTCACCAGAACCCTGGTTTTACTGTGTAAAATGTGCAAGTACAAGGAGCCAGCATGTTGTTCAGCAGGCTGTGTCTGAGTCAGTCCAGCCAAGAGACTCTGTGACTCTGAATTGTACAATACACACTGAGACTTGTACAAGAGAACACAGTGTCTATTGGTTCAGAAATGGCTCAAGAGAATCCCATCCAGGATTGGAGACACCAATGGAGACAGGAGTGATCAGTATGTGGAGAGCCCTGAGGCTGGGTCTCGTACACCAAGCTTTGTCTACAACCTCCCCAAGAGAAACCTTAGCCTCTCTGATGCTGGGATTTACTACTGTGCTGTGGCCTCGTGAGGAGATACTGTTTGGAAACGTGACCAAGCTCGATGTTGGTAATTTCAATTTAATTAGTAAATAGACACAATTATGTGGTCATAATATTTCATCTGAAAAATGCTATACTTTTATCTTAACAAAATAGAGATATACCACCATTAGTTTATTGGTGCAATATTTTACAGTTTGATGATCGTACTACTAAGAGTTCATTAGTACAATATGTATTTACTTATACCTTCTCCGCAGTTACAGGGCATGATTCTCCTTTTGATCTGAGTCCTACTGTTCTGATGTCGGTAGTGTCCAACATTGTTTTGGGGATTGGGACTACTCTGCTTGTCTGGGTGCTCTGCACGACTCGGAATAGAGGTATTATCATTCCTATCATTTCTAATGTTTTAAGTATCTCTATAATATGTGCATCCTGTAAACACCAATTCAATGTCTAACGTATAAGCATTGTTAATAACTATATTAGGTAAGAAAATAAATAATAATAATAGATGGTCTTAAAAATAATAGATGTCTTTCTTCTATTTCAATCTCTTTGAAGAGACTAAATATGGTGCAACATCCCAGGAGAATCAGGTACATTTGTCAACATTCACAGATACACTACAGGTCAAAAGTTTTAGAACACCTACTCAGTTAAGCTGATTGAGTGAATGCCATAAGTGTGCAAAGCTGTCATCAAGGCAAAGTTGCTATTTGAAGGGTTGCTATTTGAAGAATTTGTTTAACACTTTTTGGGTTACTACATGATTCCATATGTGTTATTTCATAGCTGTGATATCTTCACTATTATTCTACAATGTAGAAAATAATAAAAATAAAGAAAAACCCTTGAATGAGGTGTTCTAAAACTTTTTTTTAAAATGGTTACTTTACAAGCTTTCTTGGAAGTAATAGGTCACTGTACTAGATGAATCTTTGTGATCGTTGTTCATTTTTTCATGGAACTTCTGTCTGTCTCTGTTCCACTGACTGTCGGGTCATTGTAGTATGACCACTAGCACAAAGACCTCCCATCTCCAAGAATAACCATTTTAGTATTTGTAATATAACTGCTTTTTAAACCTGAAAGTTTATATGGAATTTAAAATGCAACACTAAACTAAACAGTACACGCTCTACTGAATGTATGAATTTTTGTGTTCTATTTCTATCTCAGATAGTGTTTGTCATAGTCAAATTATACTGTTAGAAAAGGATGTAAATCAACACACATCCATTTCTTATCACAAAGGTGGTGCTTACACACTGTGAGAATCCCTCTTTTTGTATTGTTTTTTATTTCACCTTTATTTAACCAGGTAGGCCAGTTGAGAACAAGTTCTCATTTACAATTGCGACCTGGCCAAGATAAAGCAAAGCAGTGCGACAGAAACAACAACACAGAGTTACACATAAACAAACGTACAGTCAATAACAATAGAAAAATCTATGTGCAGTGTGTGCAAATGTAGACGAGTAGGGAGGTAAGGGAATAAATAGGCCATAGAGGCGAAATAATTTCAATTTAGCATTAACACTGGAGTGATAGATGTGCAGATGATGAAGTGCAAGTAGAGATAATGGATGTGCAAAAGAGCAAGCAGATAAATAACAACAAGGGGATGAGGTAGTTGGGTGTGCTATTTACAGATTGGCTGTGTACAGGTACAGTGATCGGTAAGCTGCTCTGACAGCTGATGCTTAAAATTAGAGAAGAAGATATAAAACTCCACTTTCAGTAACTTTTGCAATTCATTCCAGTCATTGGCAGCAGAGAAATGGAAGGATAGGCGGCCAAAGAAAGTGTTGGCTTTGGGGATGACCAGTGAAATATACCTGCTGAGCGGGTGGGTGTTGCTATGGTGACCAGTGAGCTGAGGAAAGGTGGGGCTTTACCTAGCAAAGACTTTGAGCCAAGACTTTGAGCCACTGGGTTTGGCGACAAATATGTAGCGAGGGCCAGCCAATGAGAGCGTACAGGTCGCAGTGGTGGGTAGTAAAATCAGCAAAAAATAAACATCCTCTCACTGTCAACTGTGTTTATTTTCAGCAAACTTAACATGTGTAACTATATGCATGAACATAACAAGATTTAACAACTGAGACATAAACTGAACAAGTTCCACAGACATGAGACCAACAGAAATGGAATAATGTGTCCCTGAACAAAGCGGGGGTCAAAATTAAAAGTAACAGTCAGTATCTGGTGTGGCCACCAGCTGCATTAAGTACTGCAGTGCATCTCATCATGAACTGCAACAGATTTGCCAGTTTTTGCTGTGAGATGTTACCCCACTCTTCCAGCAAGGCACCTGCAAGTGCCCAGACATTTCTGGGGGATGGCCCTAACCTCACCCTCCGATCCAACAAGTCCCAGACGTGCTCAATGGGATTGAGATCCGGGCTCTTTGCTGGCCATGGCAGAATACTGACTTTCCTGTCTTGCAGGAAATCACGCACAGAACGAGAAGTATGGTTGGCATGCTGGAGGGTCATGTCAGGATGAGCCTGCAGGAAGGGTACCACATGAGGGAGGAGGATGTATTCCCTGTAACGCACAGCGTTGAGATTTCATGCAATGACAACAAGCTCAGTCCAATAATGCTGTGACACACCGCCCCAGACCATGACGGACCCTCCACCTCCAAATCAATCCCGCTCCAGAGTACAGGCCTCGGTGTAACGCTAATTCTTTTGACAATAAACACGAATCCGACCATCACCCCTGGTGAGACAAAACCGGGACACGTCAGTGAAGAGCATTTTTTGCCAGTCCTGTCTGGTCCAGCAACGATGGGTTTATTTCCGGTGATGTCTGGTGAGGACCTGCCTTACAACAGGCCTACAAGCCCTCAGTCCAGCCTCTCTCAGCCTATTGCAGACAGTCTGAGCACTGATGGAGGGATTGTGTATTCCTGGTGTAACTCAGCATTTGTTGTTGCCATCCTGTACCTGTCCCGCAGGTGTGATGTACCGATCCTGTGCAGGTGTTGTTACACGTGGTCTGCCACTGCGAGGACGATCAGCTGTTCATCCTGTCTCCCTGTAGCACTGTCTTAGGCGTCTCAGAGTACGGACATTGGAATTTATTGCCCTGGCTACATCTGCAGTCCTCATGCCTCCTTGCAGCATGCCTAAGGCACGTTCACACAGATGAGCAGGGACCCTGGGCATCTTTCTTTTGGTGTTTTCAGAGTCAGTAGAAAGGCCTTTTTAGTTTCCTAAGTTTTCATACCTGTGACCTTAATTGCCTACCGTCTGTAAAGACCGTTCCACAGGTGCATGTTCATTAACTACTTAGGGAGTGGTGGGGCGCCCACTCCCGACACTACCCGGTGAAATGCAAGGCGCCAAATTCAAAATCGAAAAGTTGAATTATTAAACATTCATCAATATACAAGTGTTGCATAGTCATCAAAAGCTCTGCTTCTTGGCAATATCAAAGCGTTGTCAGATTTCAAAAAGGCTTTACGGCAAAAGCACTACATTTGATTGTTTGAGGGTAGCACCTCCAATATTTTTCTATTAGCATATTCATAAACCATCACGGTTCACACAAAACACATTTCACAGCGAAAACAAATCCCTTACCTTTTGAAGAACTTCTGCTGAGGGCTTCCCAAATGTCCAACGAAGACAATCCATGGTTCTTTTGTTAGAAAAAGTCATTTATTATATCCCCAAATCTCTGTTTGGTTGGTGTGTTATGATCAGAAAATACAGCGTCCACTCGCCCATTGAACCGTGAAGAGAACTCGTTCAACCTATACCTATACACTTGTCCAAGAACAATCAAACATCATTGATAATGTATCCTTAGGAACAGTTTTATGTATAAATAGTATAATATTTCAACCGGATTATAAACTGGGCGATTGGAAAGGAAAAAACCACAGCGCGCGCAAGCCTGTGAACGCGCATCCTCTTCTGTTTACATCTGGTGACCACTTCCTAATTCTTCTTCTATTACCATCCATAGCAACTAAACATAATCAAAACACTGTCTAGAGACTGTTGACATCCAGTGGAAGCAATAGGTACTTAAATCTTACTCCCTTATATGGTCATTTTCAATAGGGAGGGGTTCAAAATGAGGCAATGTGTCAAAAACACTTTTTCCAGGACAGAAATTCCTCGGGTTTTTGCCTGCTATATCCGTTCTGTTATACTCACAGACAATATTTTAACACTCTTAGAAACGTCAGACTGTTTCCTATCCAATAGTACTAATTATGTGCATATCCTATTTTCTGAGCCTGAGTGGCAGGCATTTTACTTTGGGCAAGCCAGTCTCTCCAAAACCGTCACCTCTGCTGCCGCTCCCTAAGAAGTTAAGAAACACTGCATAGTTTCGGGTTTGGAAAATGCTTTTACCTCGTTGTTTGCATTCATGACATACTTTGCACATCTAACTGATCGTCAGTTAGATTTGCAAACCCCTGTTGAAAGGTGGACCGGAAATATGGCGAGACATACAGAGACATAGACATAGACATAGAGAGAGAGAGAGAGAGAGCATCAGGGACTTTTCATCGCCCATGAGAGACCCAGTGATGTTAACCTCAGGAGGTCTCACTTTACACTGAGCTGCTCCTTCCTTTCACTCATACCACAGGAAGTGATGTGTCCCCTTACTGGCAACTCCTCTACCTCAGACCGAAATCATATTCTCCTTATAAGGTGCTTCTCACAATAGGGGTCTGTGATCATTACAAAGCCAAGACAGGAAATACTAAGGGGCGAATAACATAATGAGAAATGTAGATTTATCTCTTTCTATGTGATCAGTATAATGCAAGTGTCTATTGCTGGGAACACCCTATAAAATAATAACCAAATCACCAACACACACAACAGAGATCTAAGTTACGAGAGGCCAAAAGAGGCAGCTCCTCCTCTGCGGCCATTTAACAGTTGTGTTTTTACTTCTGACTCTCTAACCAGACCCTGTACCACTGAGCTGTGTGGCCTAAGTGAGTTGGAGAGAGCTAGAGTGGCCCTGAGGTACAACTAACAAACACTACAAAGTTGTTTACTGATTTACATTTCAATACATTTAATATAACTACACAGATACAATATAGCAAGACTTAAACTTGTATTCTAAGATATGGCAAATCAATTTATTCAAAGATATGGACAACTAATTGTCCTCCTCTTCCATCCTCCTCCACTTTGTCATCTTGTAGCAGCATACACTACATGGGGTCCAGCTCCTTCTCTCTTCTTCTCTCCATCTTCCTCTTCTTGGAGGTGAAATTCAGGGTGGCATAGTTCAATGCATCTGGATCTTGGATCTGTAGATTTGCAAACATCATGAAATAGGCTACAGTTGTAATTTTCATTGTTTCTGAATTGCTTATATTTCAGTATTTAATCATACAGCATTTACCTGATCATTTTGTAGTTGTCTTTGAGAATCAGGTCCTGAATATGACAGAAAAGAGAGACGAGAGAACAGATTAACGGATCATTCCATTCTAGTGTACACACTGACTCTTCAGTGTACAGTATGTCATGGGAAAACATCTAAATTAAATGTGTAGTTCACAGGCCACATATAATCATGAAATGGGCTCGTACGTGTGTTGTGTCTTTTTGCATCTCGTATGATCTTGAGGACCAAGATGAGGATGACTATAAGGAGGACAGCAGTCACAACACCCAGGATCTCAAACAGGGGGGAAAGGGGTACATGATGGGTTCATCATCCTCTCCTACAATACCGATTGTTCCATTACACTACCACCCATCACAACCAGTGGTAAGAGGTTCATTGATCAATCATCCTCTCTTATCAAAAAAATTAATTTAGAATCAGAAGTATAAAAACTATACCCATTTAATCTAACAATTATTAGCTGATATCGAAGATATGGGTTAAAATTGATGTTTGAAATTATTTTCACCATACAATAACAGACTAAACATACCTTCACGACATTGCTCTGGCTCTTTGTCAGAATCCTTGTAACCTTTTGGATGAATAGAACAGTTTAATATTCCTACTACATAAAAGGTGATTGAAAGTTAACTCGTAGTAGTCACAGCTGAGAAATTATTGAAAATACTACCTGGAACCATCAGGAAAGTCATGTTGTTGAAGACGAAGTATTGATCGTACATTCCACAGCAGTACAGACCAGAATCATCTACATCCACCTCTGTGATTTTGAGGAAGATTATTGTATTGCTGATTAACATTTCCATATGGCTGGGCTGAAAACCATTGTGATGCTTGACATACGGCTGAGAGCTGTACATAGACGCGATGCACAGAGGCTCTGAGACGTTGACTTGTTTGAACCAAGCAATGTGTCCTGGACCTTTAATAACATTAGTGCACTGTAGGGTGACATTATCCCCAGGATGGACCACCATTGAGGGTGTCGGAGAGACCAAGATGACAGGGGTCAAACCTGAAGGAGAGAAAACAGATTTGGAAACATAACTTTCTGTGTAATTCTTATGGAAAGTACATCTGGTGTGATTGAATAAAAAGCTATTGTTCACACACACAATCTTTTGCACACTAGAAACAGTCACAACTATTTGACAGACAAAATCTATTAAAATCTGAAATGAAGATAAAGTATCTTACAGAAGCCGTAGAGGACCAGAGCTGATACATATATGCATGCCATTCTGGGTGTACATATATACTGCCAGACTATTAAGGAAGGACTGAATCTTCAAATATGAGAGATGAAAGTTACTAGTAATTATGGGCGGTTCATAGTGTGACAACCATATAGCTGCATGCACCCCAGATTGATAAGAAGCCACAGGTTTCCACTCTTGCATTTGGTTTGAGAGAGAGAATGCAGAGATATTTCAGTTGTAGACTGTCATATATCATTATCATAGAGGTTCCCAGAATATAAAATTATACTCAGAACTGATCAAATGTATTGCAATAGAGCAGTTGGTTACACATAGTGTCCATTTTAAAGTAATATTCTTTGAAAAAAAAGTTTGGATGAAAGCAAATATTTCAAATCTGAATCTGTTTTCTTAATGATGATGCTCATTATGGTTAGATTGAATGCACCAAGTAGATCAATAAACTTAGGAACTCTTACGGTTGGCTGAAACCAGAAATGGATTGACCATCTTTAGCCCAATCGGCTTGTCTAACTTGGGTTTTTTGAACAAAGTCTGGCTAATAATAAATTGGGCCCAATAATGAAATTCTTGAAATTGACTTCTTACTAACATCAGAAAACATTCATATCTCTGAAACACACATAGATAATTCATTTGATGATGCAGTAGTAGATATACATGGTTATAGCATATACAGGAAAGATAGGAATGCAAATGGAGAAGGTGTTGCTATATATTTGTCTCATTTGTTAACTTCTGTAATCGAAAAAGCCTTGGTTTCATGCATGTTAACATCAAAAGCCTCCTCCCTAAGTTTGTTTTACCCACTGCTTTAGCACACTCCGCTATGCAATCTGCTCAAGGTACTAAACGATATCATAACCGCCATCGATAACAGACAGTACTGTGCAGCCGTCTTCATCGACCTGGCCAAGGCTTTCGACTCTGTCAATCACCATATTCTTATCGGCAGACTCAATAGCCTTGGTTTCTCAGATGACTGCCTCGCCTGGTTCACCAACTACTTTGCAGATAGAGTTCAGTGTGTTAAACGTCTTAGGGAGCGGCAGCATAGGTGATGGTTTTGGAGAGTCTGGCGTGCCCAAAGTAAAATAACTGCCACTCAGGCCCAGAAAATAGGATATGCACATAATTAGTACTATTGGATAGTAAACACTCTGAAGGTTCTAAGAGTGTTAAAATAATGTATGTGAGTATAACAGAACTGATAAAGCAGGCGAAAACCCGAGGAAGATCCATCTGGATTGGCAGTTTTTTTTTTGTAAATGACCTTCTCCATTGTGCCTATTAATTTGTATTTTACCTAGGACTGACACTGCAGTACCTATGGCTTCCACTAGATGTCAACAGTCTTTATACAAAGACTGGAAGTTCTAGCAGTAAGCAGAACGGATAGGAAGAGGAAGTAGTGAAGGGACCACTTTTGTTTACAACGTTTGACGCGCACGAGATTGTGAGCGCGCCCCAGTTTTTTTTTTCTTTCCTATTGTTCACGTTATCGTCCGGTTGAAATATTACAGTAAATATACATGTAAGGATACGTAAGGATACATAAAAAAATTATGTTTGATTTGTTTGTAGAATGTTTATAGGTATAATTTGAACGTGTTCTCTTCACGGTTCAATGGGCGACTCAGCGGTGGATTTATGATCATAACGTGCCAACCAAACGGAGATTTATGGATATAATAAATGACTTTTTCTAACAAAAGAACCATTGGATGTCATCGTTGGACACTTGGGAAGCCCTCAGCAGAAGTTATTCGAAAGGTAAGTGATATTTTTAAGCACTTATATGGGTTTTGTGTGACCCGCGCTGGATATGAATTTATGCTAATGCATAAATATTGAAGGTGCTATCCTCAAACAATCAAATGTTGTACTTTCGCCTTAAATCTGACAACGCTGTGATATTGCCAAGAAGCAGAGCTTTTGATAACTATGCAACACTTGTATATTGATGAATGCTTAATAATTCAACTTTGGGATTTTGAATTTGGCGCCTTACATTTCACCGGCTAGCGCCCCACTGCTCCCTAAGTAGTTAAACGCTAGTAAAACCAAATGCATGCTTTTCAACCGTTCGCTGCCTGCATCCTAGTAAAACTGACCATCCTACCGATCCTCGACTTCGGCGATGTCATCTACAAAACAGCTTCCAATACTCTACTCAGCAAACTGGATGCAGTCTATCACAGTGCCATCCGCTTTGTCACCAAAGCCCCTTATACCACCCACCACTGCGACCTGTATGCGCTAGTCGGCTGGCCCTCGCTACATACTCGTCGCCAGACCCACTGGCTCCAGGTCATCTACAAGTCCCTGCTAGGTAAAGCCCCTCCTTATCTCAGCTCGCTGGTAACCATAGCAGCACCCACCCGTAGCACGCGCTCCAGCAGGTATATCTCACTGGTCTCCCCCAAAGCCAATTCCTCTTTTGGCCGCCTTTCCTTCCAGTTCTCTGCTGCCAACGACTGGAACGAACTACAAAAATCACTGTAACTGAAGACACTTATCTCCCTCACTAGCTTTAAGCACCAGCTGTCAGAGCAGCTCACAGATCACTGCACCTGTACATAGCCCATCTGTTAATAGCCCAACCAACTACCTCATCCCCTACCGTATTCATTTATTTATCTTGCTCCTTTGCACCCCAGTATTTCTACATTGCACATTCATCTACTGCACATCTACCATTCCAGTGTTAAATTGCTATATTGTAATTACTTCGCTACCATGGCCTATTTATTGCCTTACGTTACTTATCTTAACTCATTTGCACACATTGTATATATATTTGTTGGTTTACTGTATTATTGACTGTATGTTTGTTTACTCCATGTGTAACTCTGTGTTGTTGTATGTGTCGAACTGCTATGCTATATCTTGGCCAGGTCGCAGTTGTAAATGAGAACTTGTTCTCAACTTGCCTACCTGGTTAAATAAAGGTGAAATATATATATTTTTTAATATGGCAGGAGTCATATTCCTGTTAGGCTGAGAAAGGATCTCATGTCAGATGATGTGGAAGTAACGTGACTACAGGTTCATTTGTCTCACCTAAAGCCTATTCTCATCGGAAGTTGCTGTAGACCACCATGTGCTAAAAGTCAGTATTTGGACTACAGTTGAAGTCGGAAGTTTACATACACCTTAGCCAAATACATTTAACTCAGTTTTTCACAATTCCTGATTTAATCCTAGTAAAAATTCACTGTTTTAGGTCAGTTAGGATCAACACATTATTTTAAGAATGTGAAATGTCAGAATAATAGAAGAGAGAATGATTTATTTCAGCTTTTATTTCTTTCATCACATTCCCAGTGGGTCAGAAGTTTGCATACACTCAATTACTATTTGGTAGCATTGCCTTTAAATTGTTTAACTTGGGTCAAACGTTTCGGGTAGCCTTCCACGAGCTTCCCACAATAAGTTGGGTGAATTTTGGCCCATTCCTCCTGACAGAGCTGGTGTAACTGAGTCAGGTTTGTAGGCCTCCTTGCTTGCACACACTTTTTCAGTTCTGCCCACACATTTCCTATAGGATTGAGGTCAGGGCTTTGTGATGGCCACTCCAATACCTTGACTTTGTTGTCCATTTTGCCACAACTTTGGAAGTATGCTTGGGGTCATTTTCCATTTGGAAGACCCATTTGCGACCAAGCTTTAACTTCCTGACTGATGTCTTGAGTTGTTGCTTCAATATATCCACATATTTCCCTTCCTCATAATGCCATCTATTTTGAGAAGTGCACCAGTCCCTCCTACAGCAAAGCACCCCCACAACATGATGCTGCCACCCCATACTTTCACGGTTGTGATGGTGTTCTTAGGCTTGCAAGCCTCCCCTTGTTTCCTCCAGCATCTTCACAATGTCCTTTGCTGTTGTTCTGGGATTGATTTGCACTTTTCGCACAAAGTACGTTCATCTCTAGGAGACAGAACGTGTCTCCTTCCTGAGCGGTATGACGGCTGTGTGGTCCCATGGTGTTTATACTTGCATACTATTGTTTGTATAGATGAACGTGGTACTTTCAGGCGTTTGGAAATTGCTCCCAAGGATGAACCAGACTTGTGGAGGTCTACACATTTTTGGCTGATTTCTTTTGATTTTCCCATTATGTCAAGCAAAGAGGCACTGGTTTGAAGGTAGGCCTTGAAATACATCCACAGGTACACCTCCAATTGACTACAATTACGTCAATTAGCCTATCAGAAGCTTCTAAAGTCATTAAATTATTTTCTGGAATTTTCCAAGCTGTTTTAACCTGTTTGGGCTAGGGGGCAGTATTTTGAAGCTTGGATGAAAAATGTGCCAAAATTAAACTGCCTGTTACTCAGGCCAAGAAGCTAGGATATGCATATGACACCGGGAAGGGAAAATGGCTAATTGGGCCCAATTTGGACATTTTCACTTAGGGGTGTACTCACTTTTGTTGCCAGCGGTTTAGACATTAATGGCTGTGTGTTGAGTTATTTTGAGGGGACAGCAAATTTACACTGTTATACAAGCTGTACACTCACTACTTTACATTGTAGCAAAGTGTCATTTCTTCAGTGTTGTCACATGAAAAGATATTCTCAAATATTTACAAAAATGTGAGGGGTGTACTCACTTTTGTGATATACTGTAAATATGTACTTTATCAAACAAAACGAATAGCGGTTTTGTAGCTGGGACCCTCCTGGTTGAAAACATCAGAAGATCTTAAAAAGTAGGTGAGTTTTATATCTTTAATTTGTGATTTTGTGTCGCCAGTGCTGGTTGAAAAAGCTATTTTGTGAGGTGCTGACCTCAGATAATCAAATGTTTTGCTTTCGCCATAAAGCCTTTTTGAAATCTGACAACAGATTTAGATTACCAAGACTCTAAGCTTTGTAACCATGTGCAACACTTGTATTTCCATGAATGTTACATATTACGAATTCTTATTTTGAATTTCGCGCGCTTTGTTTTTATCGAAAATGATCCCGCTCACGGGATCCGTGTGGCAAGAAGTTAACAAGAAATGTGTGTAGTGGTTGAAAAACGAGTTTTAATGACTCCAACCTAAGTGTATGTAAACTTCCTTAGCTATAAAAAACATTTGTACTTTTGTCTCGGGGCTCTCAACAAATCATCTGAGGGTGATTCGTCGACCAGCCATCATTATCGTAAGAGCACTCATTCGATTCACTTTATATGTGTGTGTTGTATTGACCTGCTCCCTTATTAATAAGTGATTAAAGATTTAGTTTAAGTATAACTCTGACTTGTGTGATAAGTTTGTCTCTCCTCATTTGATAGTAAAGAAATTAACCACCACATTTGGCGACGAGGATGGGACGTGAATCTTCACTTGGTGACCGCTCCTAACGACCTTGGTAAATCGTGCACCCTGGGTAAATCGTGCACGAGGGATCCCTCAAACTTGGAATCTCAGGGAGACCACACTTCGGGAACTAAGCAGATGCACCCACCTTTGAGAGGCAGCGAGCCAAGTGGATACCACATCTCAAACTTAGTTTAAAAAAAAGAAAGAGGTAAGCGAAACACTCAAAGTGTTACGTAGGCTCTGAGTGTGTATTCCTGTGTGAGGGTGGCACCTTGGAGGCGTAAACAGGGCCGAGTCAGTGACAGCGTCCTGACACTGAATTGATCACAGTGGGGATTGGTGGGGTCTGTAGGGGTAAGGGGCCAGGGTGACTGTGGGTTCTGTGTGAAGCACGGTACCTGGTGAAACCCTATTGGAAGAAGGACCTCATTCTGAAAAGTGGCTGTGTGACCGTCTAAGTGACCCTCAGAAGTGGTGAATTCCAATTATTTTAGCCAGGTATGCCCTGGGTTTGGTAATTTAGCGGAAAAACATCCAGGATCTGTGTGAACTAGTTAAGACCATTTATGATAAAGTATAAGATAGTAAGGTGCACCTGTAATTGTTTTAAACCTGTACCCCATTTTAGAAGTATTGAAAGATGTAAATGTATGAGTTGCATTATCCTAGGAACTAACCATGAGATAGAAACTAGAAAATATTCCTGCAGGTTAAAATATTGTTTCGGTATGTTTGGGAATAGCATTGTGTGACTGTGATATGAGAGTTGTGTGAATGTGGAAATGAGTCTTAATCTGAAGTTTGGATGGTAACATATAGAAATATGCTTAATCAGATGATTGAAATTTGGATAATAAGTTTTGATATAACGTTATCTTGGGCTTCCGTTCCTTCACTGCCCATCATAGAATATCACGGGTGGTATTGAGAGCGGGATGATATTTTCGAAAGCAGCAGAAGGTCTATAGTTCCAGGGAGGCTTGATTTTTTTCGTGGTCTCTGGGAGGTTAGAGAACTGTTGACAATCCCATGATGGGACGGTGCTCCGTGGGATGTTCAAAGTTCCTGATATATTTATAACCCAATCCTTATCTGTACTTCTCCACAACTTTGTCCCTGACCTGTTTGGGGAGCTCCTTGGTCTTCATAGTGCCGCTTGCTTGGTGGTGCCCCTTGCTTAGTGGTGTTGTAAACTCTGGGGCCTTTCAAAACAGGTGTATAAATACTGAAATCATGTGACAGATCATGTGACACTTAGATTGCACACAGGTGGACTTTATTTAACAAATTATGTGACGTCTGATGGTAATTGGTTGCACCAGATCCTATTTATGGGCTTCATAGCAAAGGGGTGAATACATATGCGCGCACCACTTTTCAGTAGAAAAATGTAAAGACTTTTTTGAAACAAGTTATGTTTTTCATTTCACTTCACCAATTTGGACTATTTTGTGTATGTCCATTATATGAAATCCAAATATAATCCATTTAAATTACAGGTTGTAATGCAACAAGGGGGGTGAACACTTTTTTTGTATCTTGAATTGATAATTTGATAAAGATGAGGTGACGGTTTTGGAGAGTCTGGCGTGCCCAAAGTAAAATGCCTGCCACTCAGGCCCAGAAAATAGGATATGCACATAATTAGTACTATTGGATAGGAAACACTCTGAAGGTTCTAGGAGTGTTAAAATAATGTATGTGAGTATAACAGAACTGATATAGCAGGCGAAAACCAAGTTTCTTTTGTACTTGACCTTCTTCTCAAGGCTGCCTATTCATTTTTATTTTAACCAGGACTGAGACTGCAGTACCTATGGATTCCACTAGATGTCAGCAGTCTATATACAAAGACTGAGAGTGATTGGAGTAAGAGGAACGGATAGGAACAGGAAATGGTCAGGGGACCACTTTTGTAAACAAGGTTTGACGCGCGTGCGAGATTGTGAACGCGCACCACTTTATATTCCTTTCCTATCGTTCACGTTATCGTCCGGTTGAAATATTACAGCAAACATACACAAAAAGGATACCTAAGGATACATTACAAATTATGTTTGATTTGTTTGTAGAAAGTTTATAGGTATAATTTGAACTTGTTCTCTTCACGGTTCAATGGGCGACAACGGTGGATTTTATGATCATAACGCGCCAACCAAACAGAGATTTATGGATATAATAAATGACTTTTTCTAGCAAAAGAACCATTGGATGTCTTCGTTGGACACTTGAGAAGCCCTCAGCAGAAGTTCTTCGAAAGGTAAGGGATTTGTTTTCGCTGTGATATGTGTTTTTTGTGAACCGCCCTGGTTTATGAATTTATGCTAATGCTGAAATATTGTAGGTGCTATCCTCAAACAATCAAATGTTGTGCTTTCGCCGTAAAGCCTTTTTGAAATCTGACAACGCTGTGATATTGCCAGGAAGCAGAGCTTTTGATGACTATGCAACACTTGTATATTGATGAATGTTTAATAATTCAACTTTTGGATTTTGAATTTGGCGCCTTACATTTCACCGGCTAGCGCCCCACTGCTCCCTAAGTATTAAGCATTATTAAACTGTGTACAAAGTCTGGGCAATTGTCTCAGAAACTCATTGGAGTGTGCCCACTTTTGGTTAACTTACCCTAACGATGTAACTATAAAACGCTTATTGGATTTTCTCTGTCCGGGTACTACATTTGAAATAAAACTTTTTTTTTTCTTCCCCCCAGTATGAGAGGAGTTGCTAGATTTATTGAATAAACCTTTTTCCATAAAGTTCGAGTGGATTAAGGTGGAATCTCAACGTAATTTATAACGTTGCACAAAGCCTAGGGTATCCATCAAACTAATTATCATTGCGGGATTAATGTGATGTAGTAAAGTCATTTAAATACGTTGCATGAGAAAATATGATCTGCTTTTATTAAAAAGCGCAAGATCTGTTTCCTAGTCAAATGAATGTCGATTTAACTCGTTGACTGCCATCTATTCCTTTTGCGCATGTGAGAATCTCGCCGGGGAAATGCTTGGACCTTTAATTAAGGCTATTTTCTGGGAATTGTGTCATTATTATGTGCCTGATGTTATGACAACAGACAATTGTAAATTGGGTGATTTGCGAGATTTCTTCGGCATTTCAATAGCATTGGGTTTATGGTATTGACTAAAATCTGTGTTTCTGATTGTAATTCAACTATTGGTAGGTTTTGCCTGGACAGATACGGCCACCAGTGTTGGTTTAAGATAGAAACTGAACGTTTTAACAGTTTGCTTTGTTCAAATTGAAAGACTAATTTATTCAACATAAATAGCGAGGCGATTTCGATGTAAAACGTTGTCTGTTGCCTAAATGGTCTGCTGGAATAACATACTGGGACTGGAGTTGTATTCAAATAACTGAATCAAAGAAGAGACAGTTACTTAAATCTAATGAATTCTAATAATAGCGGATAGGTAATTGCGAAAGAGCTGTGACCACTGAAATGTTTTTTTTTTCTTCTTATGGATTGACGTATTTTATAAATTTGGCGCATTACATGTTATTTTTAAAGTCTTGGACATTTCATAAGTGTGAAGCCGAAAGAGAAGAGAAAGTTGTCAAGTTTGTTTTTAACCTTAGTTAAAAAGTAAGCGCAGAACGTTGTTTGAGAATGGGTTATATTTTTTTCCTTCTGGTAAGAATAGGAGAGTTAGTTGTGCTCGCTGGGCTATATCGGGCTGTAAGGGATTCAGGCCTGAATAGTTGAATCGGAAACATTTTGTGATAATTTGTGATTACTGTTGCTGAGTTTTATAGTTTAGGGAACACCAGTGAATTTGAGCAGGACGTTAATGTATTCTAATATTATAATCTTTTTCCATTACGTGGAACAATGTCCGGTCATTAAAGAGGATTGCAGTTTGAGTTTGAGTAGATTTTCAATTTTACAGGGAAAGTGCACATTAATCACAGTTGTGTGTGTCTGATGGCAGGGTATTCCAGACATGGGAAGCTCTCACAGAGAAAGCAGATTGACTAAAGGTGTTTTTCCTTATTAAGGGAACTATACAGTCACCTCTCATGGCAGACCTTGTGGATCTGCTGCCATAGGTTAGGGTTTTCTGTTTAACAAAAGTACTGAGTGGAGGGGGAGCCAGGCCATTTAGGATCTTGAATACAAGACATGCGTCAGTGTATTGCACAAGATTTTTCCAACTCAGGAGCTCATGCTTTCTGAGAACGTAACAGTGATGATGGCTATTAGGATTCCTATCAAGCACTTCGAAAGACCTGTTTGCAGACAGACTGAATGGGGTTTTAATGTTGTACAGCAAGCTTGGGCCCAACTAGTCAAGTAGTATGTTAAGTGGGGGAGTATCATAGATTTGAAGTACAGTTTTGCTACCTCTGTAGTCAAACAATTTCGTATGTATTGGAAATTAGCTAGGTTGAATTTGGTTATTTGAGTTATCTTTTTCATTTGCTTTTTAAAAGAGAGGTTGGAATCAAGTATGTTGCCAAGGTACTTAAAATCGGATACCACCTGGAGTTTTTCCCCTGACACATAGACATCTGGCTCAGTGGCATCAGTTTTTTGGAAGCAAACCACTCGATTTCGTCTCTGCGTTATATTGGCATTGAACATGTCACCCTCCCTAGGAGAGGGGGTGACCTCAATAATTTATTGTTAAAACGAGAGGCTGCCTGGATCTTTAATTTAAAGACCCTTGCTCCCTTCGGTCTCAACATAGACTTTGATCTGAAACCCTTCTTGTGATTGTGACTTTGCCATTGTGATTGTTTGTAGGCTTATGTAGCCTAAATCGAATCTAAGATCGTATGCTATCCATTTGTTTTTTGTATGTTCTTTGTATGCCATTTTAATTTCAGAGTTAACCAATGATATTAGGCCACACTTGGCCATGATTACAGACACCTGTGTGTGTCCTTTGACACTATATAAATGAGTCACCCCGCAGTGTTTGTGATTATACCCTGATGAAGACAGCTTGCCTGTCGAAACGTTGGACATAAAATCTTTTTTGCATCTGAGCTCCTAGAGTCTGCAGCTCTTCTTTATTTTCAGTGGCATCAGTTGTCATATTTGTGAGGAACATGCAGCCACTTTGTGGGTCCCTGAGCCACTTTGTAACCTGGACCATTACAGTAGTGAGTTATTGTGTAGCTTGTTGTTTTCTCTTTGCATTCACATATATCACTGTGTCATCTGCATACATTTGAACTTCAGACCCAGTACAGACAGAAGGCAGATCATTAATGTACAAGCTGAACAGTATTGACCCTTGGGGCATGCCCACATCATTGCTAAGAGTGGGCTACAGTTAGTTTTGACTATTACGCTGATGAGACAGCCCTTTTTGAAGGTTCTAGATTTGTTAAACAACAGGTTTATATTTTTACTAAATGAATGCAACAGGTTGAAATAGTTAGATTACTGGAAAGGGGTTACGGGTTTGTTTATTGTTTATTTTGGGTGTTGATTTCACTTAATGAAACACTGTAGTATCTGATGTGTTTTGAGTAGGATACTTCCTTCCGGGACTGATGGAAGTCCCCTACAGTATGTATGTTAAGGGAGACGTAGGAGATCACGTCTCAAATAACTTTATATTAAATGCATCCTTACGCTGAGAAATGTACTACATTTGCGACAGAAAAAAGTATTACATTTAGAGGGGTAACAGGAACAATCTAAGGCAAAACGTTTATCACATATTTGTTAAACATTGGTTTAGTAATGATGCCAGGATAATTTTATATGGTTATGGAAAAGAGAGACCAGTCATATAATATAATATGGGAATGGATTGTTAGACTCGGTGGCAAGATACATTTAGCTGTGTCTAAGGGTAGCACATGCTAAATCAAGTGGATATATACATTGAGGTAGATTAAAACAAACGATTAATGATTTGAGGGAGTACAGAGGACTTATCATTATTATCAGGTTTTGTTTGTAGTTAAAACCTTTGGGTTACTGAATCGGTGTAGTAGAATGAATGCTAACGACATATTTTGTGTTTTTTCCGGGAAAATGGGGGTTTCATTGTCTCTCTTTGAAATGTCTCCCGGGCTGTGGTCTTGGGAAGAGCAGTGAGTGAGATTAATGCCGTAAACTACCAAATGAAATAAGGCCTGGCCATTTTTTTTGTTGTTACCTTAAGGTTTGCAAATACCCACACACAACACACTTGTTATAACTATTTGTTGGTGTTTTTAACATTTGATTTTTTTGTGTGTTTTTATTTCCTTTGGGTTTAGTGAGTTTTCCATTTGTCTAAGGGCCAATGTATCTTAAAGGGGCACACACACATGGAATTTTCTGAAGTTTTTATTTTCTGAGTTTTAATTAAAAGTGTGAATTATTTTGATAAAGAAAGGTACTGGAAACCTGGGATATGACATATATGGAATGTTTGACTGTTTTTCATTAATTTGTCTAATATAGTAAGAAACACTTATTTTAAGGGTTTGTATGACCTCTCTCCTGACTTTCCAGTGTGGTTTGATCACCCTCATTGGAAAGCCATTTGGATAATGAATTTAAGGTAATTTGTAATACCAATTTAAAGGCCATTTGTAATATTGATAGTTACGATGGAAGTTTATAGTTCTAAGCCATATTTGTGATTTGGACCAATGTGAAGGAGAGGGCGTTGCCTTTGACTAAGGGTAGGCTGTCTTAGGGAGCAGTGGGGCGCCCCACTTCCGACACTACCCGGTGAAGTGTAAGACGCCAAATTCAAAATCCAAAAGTTGAATTATTAAACAATCATCAATATACAAGTGTTGCATACTCATCAAAAGCTCTGATTCTTGGCAATATCACAGCATTGTCAGATTTCAAAAAGGCTTTACGGCGAAAGCACAATGGGTAATGGGTAACTAGCAATATGCTGGTGCTAAATATCAAAAATACTAAAAGCATCAATTTGGGACAAAATCACTCACTCACTAACCCTAACCTCATACAGCTCTATTATTTAATAATGTGGCGATTTGAGCAAGTTGAGGAGACTAAACTGCTGAGTGTAAACCTAAATACCAAGCTGTCATGGTCAAAACATATAGACTCAATGGTTGCTTAATAGGGAGCGGCAGCTGAGGGGTCGGTTTTGGAGAGCCTGGCATGCCCAAAGTAAAATACCTCCCATTCAGGCCCAGAAAATAGGATATGCATATATCTAGTACCATTGGATAGGAAACACTCTGAATTTTCCAAAACCGTTAACCATTTGTCTGTGAGTGAAACAGAACGCATATGGCAGGCAAAACCCCGAGGAATTTCTGTCCTGGAAAAAGTGATTTTGACACATTGCTCATTTGGGAACCCCTCCCTATTGAAAATGACCATATAAAGGCATATGAATGCAGTACACGTCGCTTCCTTATGATGTCAACAGCCTCGAGATGGTGTTTTCCTCCATTTTGGATGAATTTAGACCAGAGAAAATGACCAAACAATGAAGACCCCTCTTTATGAGAATAGTACCCGTGGCGCAGGCAGGAGAAGTCACGGAGTGTCTATTTTACCGTCGTTATCGATCAGTTTATATTCCGGCTTATTTATAATAGTAAATATAGGTAAAAGTGTTCCTAAGGATACATTTAAAACTATGTTTGATTGTTCTTGGACAAGTTTATAGGTATAAGATGAACGAGTTCGCGCCGCGTTTCAATGGACTAGTGGATGCTGTCGTTTCTGATTATAACGCGCGAACCAAATGGAGGATTTATGGATAAAATACATTACTTTTTCTAACAAAAGAACCATGGATTGTCTTCATTGGACACTTAGGATGACCTCAGCAGAAGTTCTTCAACAGGTAATTGATTTGTTTTCGCTGTGAAATGTGTTATGTGTGTGCCATGATGGCTAATCGATACATGGCTATTGGAAAAATATGTGAGGTGCTACTCTCAAACAATGAAATGTGCTGCTTTCGCCGTAAAGCCTTTTTGAAATCTGACAACGCTGTGATATTGCCAAGAAACAGAGCTTTTGATGAGTATGGAACACTTGTATATTGGTGGATGTTTAATAGTTCAACTTTGGAATTTTGAATTTGGCGCTTTACATTTTCCCTGGTAGTGTCGGGACGAGCCCGCTAGCGAACCAGCAATCCCTGAGAGGTTAAATGGGAAGAGGTCTGTCCATGATAAGGCATTGCTCTGGTTTCTTCACCTCAATCAACCGGACAGGTCCTATAGGCCCTAGTTTTGTTGAACCTGGACTACTGACCAGTTGTGTGGTCATGTGCGACAAAGAAGGACAAAGGCAAATTGCTGTTGGTCCACAACAGAGCAGCACATATTGCACTTAGATGTACACAGAGGGTGAATGTTCTTAAAATTAAGCACATTAATCTGCTTTACAAGGGGTGTAGAGCCTAACTGGCATACTGTACATAAGCAGCGTGTGAGTTTCAAGTTTGGGGAAGTCATTTCCCGCACAGAATAGAAAAGGTCAAATTTTGTACTATGGAGGATAGTAGATTGTCATAGGTTAGTGCTTTTGCTGTTCGTTTGGCCTAGTCATCTTGTTAGCTGACAAAAATTAAATGTGGACAGTTCTTCAAATATCTTCAATATGCATCTCAAAATTGGATAAGGACGCTCGCAGCTGCGTCCCCGGTGTGTCTGTCTTCACTTGTAGCCTGTGAGAAAGACCCAATCACATGATGGAGAGCCATGTGAGTGAGAGGTGCTTCGGATGCACGCAGCGCTTAGGCAGAAGGGAAATAAATTATTATATATTGCCCAATGACACGACCACTGGCCTCAAAAGGCATGGATTTGTGCTTATCAAATGTTGGTAGATACAGTTTGGCACCAAGATGAACATTCATGGTAAATATGTTATGCTTGTATATTAACAATATACAAACATGACACTTAATTATTACAATGTATTAGACAATACTGTATTATATACAATTATAAAAATGTGGAAATATAAAAGGTTTATTTTTTTCAGGTGGTGACGACTGAAGAAGCTGTCTGACAATCATCTTCATAATCTACCTCGTCAGGAAAGAGATAAATGTAATGATTCAGTTTCTCAATTCTTCAGCTGTTACAAACACAAATGCGTTTTACTGTCTGTTCAACTGCTCGTCAGCTTAAGTGAGATAATGTAAACATAAAATGACATTTCGTCAGCCTTTTGATATGCTGATGATCCACATTCGCTAGTAATCATTTTTTGCAATATTTCTGTTCAATACCGTCAATAAATAATATATAATGCAATTTTTAATTCAATACTGGCCAACATTACACAGTAGTTAGAGTCTGATATGTAAACATACTCAAACAAGACTAATGGGAACTATTTCACGGCCGATGTCTCAGACACTTCTCCACCCTGTCCTCTCCCTCTTCCACGCTCTGATTTGTTAATTGAGAAGCTCGGTGCAGCGTAATTTGCGGTGTCCATGTTCAGATTCTAAAATAAAGAGAGAGAGAGATATGTACTTTATCCTCAATTACTAAATTAGTTAGCGACATATATGAAGCATGAGATTTTATTGAGAATGTGAAGCAGTTTAACGTCAAGTAAAAAATATACTACCAAATTACTCACTTGTCTATGGTCACCCCTAATTAAAAACAAATATATTGTGTACAACACTAGACACAAGACCACACTATCTACCAAGAGAGTTCTCATCTATATTATTCGTAGCCGTCTATTTACCACCACAAACTGACGCTGGCACTAAGACTGCACTCAACCAACTCTGTAAGGCCAACTCTGTATGACAGACAAAATGAGGAAGAAAAATCCAGAAAATCACATTGTAGGATTTTTTATGAATTTATTTGCAAATTATGGTGGAAAATAAGTATTTGGTCACATACAAACAAGCAAGATTTCTGGCTCTCACAGACCTATAACTTCTTCTTTAAGAGGCTCCTCTGTCCTCCACTCGTTACCTGTATTAATGGCACCTGTTTGAACTTGTTATCAGTATAAAAGACACCTGTCCACAACCTCAAACAGTCACACTCCAAACTCCACTATGGCCAAGACCAAAGAGCTGTCAAAGGACACCAGAAACAAAATTGTAGACCTGCACCAGGTTGGGAAGACTGAATCTGCAATAGGTAAGCAGCTTGGTTTGAAGAAATCAACTGTGGGAGCAATTATTAGGAAATGGAAGACATACAAGACCACTGATAATCTTCCTCGATCTGGGGCTCCACGCAAGATCTCACCCGTGGGGTCAAAATGATCACAAGAACGGTGAGCAAAAATCCCAGAACCACACGGGGACCTAGTGAATGACCTGCAGAGAGCTGGGACCAAAGTAACAAAGCCTACCATCAGTAACACACTACGCCGCCAGGGACTCAAATCCTGCAGTGCCAGACGTGTCCCCCTGCTTAAGCCAGTACATGTTCAGGCCCGTCTGAAGTTTGCTAGAGAGCATTTGGATGATCCAGATGAGGATTGGGAGAATGTCATATGGTCAGATGAAACCAAAATATAACTTTTTGGTAAAAATCAACTTGTCGTATTTGGAGGACAAAGAATGCTGAGTTGCATCCAAAGAACACCATACCTACTGTGAAGCATGGGGGTGGAAACATCATGCTTTGGGGCTGTTTTTCTGCAAAGGGACCAGGACGACTGATCCGTGTAAAGGAAAGAATGAATGGGGCCATGTATCGTGGGATTTTGAGTGAAAACCTCCTTCCATCAGCAAGGGCATTGAAGATGAAACGTGGCTGGGTCTTTCAGCATGACAATGATCCCAAACACACCGCCCGGGCAACGAAGGAGTGGCTTCGTAGAAGCATTTCAAGGTCCTGGAGTGGCCTAGCCAGTCTCCAGATCTCAACCCCATAGAAAATCTTTGGAGGGAGTTGAAAGTCCGCGTTGCCCAGCGACAGCCCCAAAACATCACTGCTCTAGAGGAGATCTGCATGGAGGAATGGGCCAAAATACCAGCAACAGTGTGTGAAAACCTTGTGAAGACTTACAGAAAACGTTTGACCTCTGTCATTGCCAACAAAGGGTATATAACAAAGTATTGAGATAAACTTTTGTTATTGACCAAATACTTATTTTCCACCATAATTTGCAAATAAAGTCATTAAAAATCCTACAATGTGATTTTCTGGATTTTGTTTCCTCATTTTGTCTGTCATAGTTGAAGTGTACCTATGATGAAAATTACAGGCCTCTCTCATCTTTTTAAGTGAGAGAACTTGCACAATTGGTGGCTGACTAAATACTTTTTTCCCCCACTGTACATATCCCAGCCTTTTATGCTCGCTTCGAGGCAAGCAACACTGAAGCATGCACGAGAGCACCAGCTGTTCTGCATGACTGTGTGATAACGCTCTCGGTAGCCAATGTGAGCAAGATCTTTAACCTCTTAGGGCTAGGGGGCAGTGTTCGGAAGTACGGAGAGTCTGATAAGCTAGGATATGCATATAATTGGTAGTATTGGATAGAACACTGAACACTCTGAAGTGTTCTAAAACTGTTAAAATAATGTCTGTGTGTATAACAGAACTGATATGACAGGCGAAAACCAGAGGAAAGTCTTTCCAGAAAATTGCTTTTTTTTATGTCACAGTTTTTCCATTGATTTGCTATTCACTTTAGAGGGATTTAGCTCCCAGATTGCAGCTCCTATGGCTTACACTAGATGTCAACAGTCTTTAGACATGGTTTCAGGCTTGTTTTTTGAAAGCGAACAAGAAATAGAAGTTCTGGCATGTGGATGTTAGAACTGACACTACTCTTCTGCGCGTGACTGTGTACGCACTCTTCGTTCTTTTTCTTTTCTATTGAACAGGCTATTGTCCGTCTGAAATATTATCGTTTATTTTCATATTAGGGTACCTGAGGATTGATTAGAAACGTTTGTTGACTTGTTTTGACGAAGTTTATCGGTAACTGTTTTAGGTTCCTATGCCTGTATGTGGAACGGGTGGATTACTGAACAAAGCGCGCCAGCCAAACTGAGTTTCTGGGATATAAAGAGGGACTTTATCGAACAAAACAACCATTCATTGTGTTCCTGGGTCCCATGGGATTTCAACCAGAGGAAGATCTTCAAAGGTAAGTGATTTACTTTATCGCTATATTTGATTTTGTAATGCCTGTGCTGGTTTGAAATATATTTTTTGTGAGGAAGTATGCGGGGCGCTGTCCTCAAATAATCAAATGCTAAGCTTTCGCCGTAAACCTTATTGTAAATCAGACAAAGCGGTTCGATTACCAAGATTCTAAGCTAAAGAATGGTGTTCAACACTTGTATTTTCATGAATGTTTAGTACTACTATTTTTGTAATTTAAATTTGGCAATCTGTACGCTAGCTTCCCACCGATCCCTAATTAAACTGGTCAACATTCACAAAGCAGCGGGGCCAGACGGATTACCAGGACGTGTACTCAAAGCATTGGCGGACCAAATGGCAAGTGACTTCACTGACATTTTCAACCTCTCCCTTACAAGTCTGTTATACCTACTGTACATGTTTCAAGCAGACCACCATAGTCCCTGTGCCAAAGGAAGCGAGGGTAACCTGCCTAAATGATTACCGCCCCATATCATTGACGTCTGTAGCCATGAAGTGCTTTGAAAGGCTGGTCATGGCTCACATCAACAGCATCCTACCGGATACCCTAGACCCACTCCACTTCGCATACCGCCCAAATAGATCCACAGATGACACAATCTCAATCGCACTCCACACTGCCCTTTCCCACCTGGACAAAAGGAACACCTATGTGAGTAAGCTGTTCATTGACTACAGCTCAGCGTTCAACACCATAGCGCCCACAAAGCTCATCACCAAGCTAACAACCCTGTGACTAAACACCTCCATCTGCAACTGGATCCTGGACTTCCTGACGGGCCGCCCCCAGGCGGTAAGGGTAGGCAACAACATGTCTGCCACGCTGGGGCCCCTCAGGGGTGTGTCCTTAGTCCCCTCCTGTACTCCCTGTTCACCCACGACTGCAGGGCCAAACATGACTCCAACACCATCATTAAGTTTTCTGATGACACAACAGTGGCAAGCCTGATCACCGACAATGATGAGACAGCCTATAGGAAGGAGGTCAGAGAACTGGTAGTGTGGTACAAGGACAACAACCTCTCCCTCAATGTGAGCAAGACAAAGGAGCTGATCGTGGACTACAGGAGAAGGCGGGCCGAACAGGCCCCCATTAACATTGACGGGGCTGTAGTGGAGCGGGTCGAGAGTTTCAAGTTCCTTGGTGTCCACATCACCAACGAACTATCATGGTCCAAACACACCAAGACAGTCATGAAGAGGGCACAACAAAACCTTTTCCCCCTCAGGAGACTGAAATGATTTGGCATGGGTCCCCAGATCCTCAAAAAGTTCTACAGCTGCACAATCGAGAGCATCCTTTCATCACCGCTTGCTATGGCAACTGCTTGGCGTCTGACTGTAAGGCGCTACAACGGGTAGTGCATATAGCCCAGTACATCACTGGGGCCAAGCTTCCTGCCATCCAGGACCTATATAATAGATGGTGTCAGAGGAAAGCCCATAAAATCATCAGAGACTCCAGTCGCCCGTCATAGACTGTTTTCTCTGCTACGGCAAGTCTAGGACCAAAAGGGTCAGCTTCTACCCCCAAGCCATAAGACTGATGAAAATTAATCAAATGGCCACCGGACTATTTACATAACATTTTACGAATAGCCAGGGGCACAGTTCAACACCCAGACAAAATTACTTTAGCAATTTTGCAGTGGTGAAAAGTACTTAAGTTTTCCGTGATGAGATTCGAACACGCAACCTTTGGACTGCTAGACGTTTGCGTTTTACGCCTACAAATCCACTCTGACCAACCACCCTACTTTTGTTTTTGCCTTTATTAACCTTCTGTTTTATGTAACCATAACAAACGTAGCATCCCTATGCATGCGAACACATCATGGATGCATTATGATTGAAGAAAGCCTACAAGTGGCGGTGTACAGGTGTCCCAAACCCCAGGTGTCCACCATATCATTGTACATCATACATTCAAACAAATTCAAACAGACTATAATGAAAACAACAGCAAATAATGTTTTGAAGTATCATAGTGTGTCTTTGTACACCTCACACATTGTGCACAACTCTCTAGTCTAGAGCCTGGAGTAGTTTGGTTTTGGTTTTGGTCAGGTATTTTTAGTCTGGCGGTATGGATGGAGAGAGAAGATAGTTCTGATTGCTGAGAAGCGAGTGTGTGGTTACATGCGGAGAGAGACAGAGAGAGAGAGAGAGAGAGAGAGTGACAACAAGAGAGAGACAGAGAGAGCTCTAGGCCAGTCTTCCTGTGGTGCAGGTTGCTGGTCTTCAGCAGAGAGAGAATGAAAGGATTTTACCTCAGTGGAAAAAAGTGTCACCATTATCATACACACAAATGTATAAATGTATATTTTTTGATTATTTCCCATTCAAGATACAGTACAGACATTACAAGTATTTTGAGTTTGGTCAAAAGGGCACCAGTTTTGTTGCAGTTTGCATCCTAAATCTTTACAGATATATGCCCAGGGCCATGTCATCTTTAATTTAAAAAAGTGGTCAAATATTGGGAATCAATTCTAGATAGTAGTTAAAAAAAAGTCATAAAAAATCAGTCAAGACTATGTTAGGCCAAGTGATGTTCACCTCAGAAGGTCTCACTCAACACTGAGCTGCTCTTTCCTGTCACTCACACCACAGGAAGTGATGCGTTTCTCACTGGCCCCTCCTCCTCTACCTCAGGCCCCATTCACGATGGCTGTCACAAGGGGATTTTTTACTACAACTATTAAATATATTACATCAGTTCTTTATCAGTGCTACAGTACACTGATATCAACATTAAAACATATTGTGGCAGTATAAACAACATTCGACTCCATCTCCATCATTTGACCTTTAGCTCTCTTCTTATTTCTGGACCTCTTCTGACGGAAACTCAGTGCTGGGTAGTTCAGAGAGTCCGGGTCCTGATCCGGATCCTGTAGAAAACATATAATAATATGAGAGGTATCAAACAAATCTCAATTAAACACACAATTGAACCTCGGTATCTGAATAAGGAAAGAGTAATTTGGGTCAGTACACAAACAGTTATTCAAATATAAATGTTACATTGTGCATTACCATAGAGACATTTGGTCAGACAGAAATACTATGAAAATGGGTGTGTAGTTTGCTCTCAGTTTGCTCTCAACACCTTGTAGAAAACGCTTCTGGTCCTCCATGTCACGGATCCCTCCGGAACTTTCATTACACACACATGTCCCCTATTCCCACTGATTAGTACTTGTATAAGTGTGCCCTTTGGTTTCCATTGGGCTGTCCATTATTGTTACAATGTCCGTTGGTGCGTGTGAGTACCTGCGCTGTGTGTTTCGTGCCATTGTGGATCGCACAGATGATTACGGGTCGTGTCCCGTGCGTTAATCATTGTGCACATGTGTTATTTATTTGAGGTACTCCTCGCTCTTTTGTTTTGGGTTTCTACCCTGTGTTTTGTTACGTGTTTGTTTGGTTTCCGTCCCCGTGCCTTTACACGGCACACCTTCATTTGGGCTGAATAAAAAACCCTATTACACATTCCTGAGACTGTCTCCCGAATCTCTTCATGCCAAAGTGACAGAATAATCGACCATTAAGGGAGACAGCGGGAATGGCCCATCCGACAACGCTGCGGCTGGTCCGTCCCGTGGTGCCGCTACTTCGTCCGCCACAACCGGTCCGTCCGACGCCACTGCTACTGGTCCATCCGACGCCGATGCAAATTTGGCAGCGGCAACTGGCCCGTACGCATTCCTGCGCTTGTCTCCCGAATCATTGTTACCAAAGTGATACTCCATGTACCTGTGTTGTGTGTTTTTGTGTCTCGTCTGATCTTGAGGACCAGGATGAGGATGTCTATCAGTAGAACAGCAGTCACAATACCCAGGATCACAACCAGGGGAAGGAGGTACATGGTTTCATCATCATCCTCTCCTACTGATAATTCCATTACAATTTATTAAATCAGTTGGTGGTCCTTTAAATGACTAAGCAATTTTTTTTTGTTTTTGTTAAGTATTAACAGAAAAAAAAATTGCATCTTAAGTGCCTTCAGAAATTATTCACATCACATTATTATTTTTTTACAAATTAATAAAAAATGAAAAGCTTAAATGTCTTGAGTTGATAAGTATTCAACCCCTTTGCTATGGCTAGTCTAAAAAAGTTCAGGAGGAAAAACTGCTTAACAAGTTACATAAAAAGGTGTATGGACTTACTCTGTTTACAATAATAGTTTTTAGCATAATTTTTTAAGACTACCTCATCTCTGGATTCCACCCATACATTTATCTGTAGGGTCCCTCAGTCGAGCAGTGAATTTCAAACACTGATTGAACAACAGTGACCAGGGAAGTTTTCCCATGCCTCACAAAGAAGGGCACCGATGGGTAAAAAAGAAAAAAGCTGTACTTTAATATCCCTTTGAT
Organism: Brachymystax lenok tsinlingensis; assembly: GCA_030435695.1. Taxonomy (NCBI): domain Eukaryota; kingdom Metazoa; phylum Chordata; class Actinopteri; order Salmoniformes; family Salmonidae; genus Brachymystax; species Brachymystax lenok. The sequence goes on from CM059798.1 coordinate 10,229,679, forward strand.
TATGGTGAAGTTCTTAATTACACTTAGATGGTATATCAATACACCCAGACACGGTAAAGATACAGGTATCCTTCTTATCTCAGTCGCTGGAGAGGATAGGAAACTGCTGAGGTATTTCACCATGAGTTACAGAGTTTAATGGCTGTGATAGGAGAAAACTAAGGATAGATCAACAACATTGTAGTTACTCCACAATACTAACCTAAATGACAGAAGGAAACAATCTATTCTAAAACATGAATCCTCTTCGCAATAAGGCACTAAAATAAAACTTCAAAACATGTGGCAAAGAAATTCACTTTGGGACAAATCCCAAACAAAGCATCACTGAGTACCACTATTCCAACCTGGTAGTTTGGGTTGGATATGTTGGAGTATAATGCAAACGTTTAGCAACCAAATGGTTGCGAGTTCAAATCTCAACACAGACAAACTTAGCATTTTAGCAACTTTTCAACTACTTTCAACTTTTTTTGCTACATTGCAACTACTTAGCTTGTTAGCTATCCCTTCCCCGAACCATAACCTTAAGCCTTTAACCTAACTCCTAAACTTTACCCTAACCTTAACTCTAATCCCTAACCCTAGCTAATGTTAGCGAGCTAGCTAATGTTAGCCACCTATCTAGAATTCGTAACATATCATAAGTTTTGCACATTTGTCACATATTTTACATTTTACAGATTCGTAACATACAATACGAATTGTAATTCGTAACATATCATATGAAATGGTATGAAAATGTTTAAAAACATGTTTTCACTTTGTGTACTTTTTTAAAAATTCAGGCCGAATAAGTCAATGGGTATGAATACGTTCTGAAGGCACTTTACATGAGAAAGATAGAGAAACTCACTTTCTTTAGATGACTCTGGCATTTCATTTAGTGAGAATAAATAATTTGAATGATACAAAATATGTCCAGCAATGGTTTGCCTTTGTTTCATTAAAAACTCCTGATTAGCCATATAAATAGTTGGAAAAATTACCTGGAATTTTTGGAACTGTTGCTTTGACAAAGCACATGTGGCTATGTGGATACAGTCCACAGAAATACAGGTCATAGTCAGCTATTTCCACTTTAGTGATTTGGAGAAAGATAGTGGTGTTGCTGAACATTTCAGAATGATTCCTTTGAAAACCATTATGGAGATCAGATGTTGAATTAAAGCCATACTGTACATAGACGAGATACACACAGGCTCTGATCCATTGACTTGCTTGAACCATGATGTGTGTCCCACAGCCGTTGTAACATTGGGGCACTGCAAGATGATGGTATCCCCAGTATGGACCGCCATAGTCTGAGACTGAGAAACCAAAACAGAGACCAAACCTGAAACACGAAGTTCAAAGTCCTACATTAATGATTAGAATCATTGACATCACATGTACATGTTAGAAATGAGGTGCTGCACTGAACATTCTGGTTATACTTGACAAATGCAGTCAATCTTACTCTGTCTCCATGTTAGATTTTAACAGTAGCTTACTTACTCAATCCATAAAGCAGTAGAGCCGGTAGAAGGGTTCTTGACATTCTGTGTGTAGATCTATTCTGCTCTGTCTGGTTGTGAATCAAAGAACACCTCTTCATTCACTCTGAGATCACAATGAGATCAAAGGTGATTTCATTGGTAGTGGGCGTGGTAGTTGGTATTGGACCACAATGTCTATTTACAGAAAGCAGAATTGACAGACATTTTATGTGGAATGTAAAAACAGAAGTGTAGCACATTTTGTGTTGAATCAAAATGGAGATAGGTGCTTGGGTTTGGTTGGGTTCATAGGGTGAAGTCTTGTTGTCACCTATCAGGGTTAGTTCTCGTAAGGCTTTATTTGTATGTTCCCCTACAGATGGATTAATTATGTTCAAACTAACTATCCACTAGCCTTAACCCTAACCCTTAACCCCAGCCCTAACCCTAACCCCTAACCTGAGTCCTAACCATAACCCTAGCCTGACTGAAGCTACAGCTACAAAGGTAGACAGGTCTTTTCAGAGACAGCTGTTCTTGTTAGAGGGGGAAGCTGCAGTCCAGTATGACGACTGGAGTATGGGCGAGTCGGTGTGTCGAAAGGAAAAAAAATGGCATGTGGAAAGGAGTTGGTGTGTCAAAAGCTATTTTTAGTTTTAAACAAATAATAGCGTATATTCATTCATAAATCTGACAATTGTTTCTTTTTTATTAAAAGTACTGATGATGGGTGTACTGTTGCTTCATGTGTTTGCTTACTGTGACTGTCACCCTGATGTTGGCTACAAGGTAGCTCCTTCCCACGCCGTTGCCGGACAATAGTACTTGGCAAGGGGGAGCAAAGGGCCATGTGTCCTGGTGTTATTGACGTTGAGTAGTAGACTATTTGTATGTATCAAGGTGACATCTAGATGCTTATCAATATTAGTTATTATTTACTTGAAAAAAAATTATGTGATGGTAAAAAATGACCACGTTAGCTACCGCCGGCGGCACGACCGTGATATAGCTATCCAGTAAGAAACACCCCCAGTCTGATTTAGTACCTGGTCTTGTTCACTATGTTCTGCCATCTGGGCATTGTACAGGGAAGCTGAGAGCATTATCTTTCAAAAAATCGGGTCATAATATTTTGTAGCTTAAACCATTCAAGCCACATTTGTAGGAAGAAAACAGAAACCTCTGTTTATACCAACCACATCTTTCGGTTTACTAGTGTAACCCCGGTTGTATGAACCAAGCGCAAAATGTTTTATTTTATTTCAGAGTTTTTCTCGCAACCCCATTTTCAAATCAGGCAGCCCCAAAACAGATGACCCCTAGTTTGGGAAACGCTGTACTAACCAATAATTTCAGGTCATCACTGGCTCCAGCCTTGTAGTTCCTGTTACCTCACACTGTGGTTGATGCACTTGTCACCTTTCGAATGTCAGTTAGACCATGAAGAACAAACTGCAGTAAATGGCCATTAGCTGACATCTATAGCAGTGGAGGTAGTGAAGGCTGCTGTGGGGGAGGACAACTGATAATAATGGCTGGAATGGAGCGAATGGAATGGCGTCAAACCATGTGTTTGGTGTATTTTATACCATTCCACCTATTCCGCTTCAGCCATTATCACGAGCCCGTCCTCCCCAATTAAGGTGCCACCAACATCCTGTGATCTATAGAGAACTCTTTTCACACATTTGAGTGAAACTCTGATGCCGCAATATACTGTGGTTTAAGTGACCGATCACACATAGTAATGTTGTTCATGATGAACTTTGGAGAAAAGGTGCAGTAATTATTACTGTTCCATTTCATTTAACTTGAAAATATAGTTCATTAATGTACATATTATTTTAGATACAGTGTAAAACTGATCAATTTGATGTTATTTTAATGAACAAAAAAACATGTTTTTCATTAAAAAACAAGGACAAAAAACAAACTTTGGAACGGAAGTGTATATCTGAAACAGAGTTCACTGTTAAGTAGAACAGATGATATGGTAGGCTTTCCTCTTCTTTCTCTCTGCTGGTCTCAGAACAGCCCATCAGGCCTGGGGACAATCATTCCATTCTCATCTGACAGACAGAATGACTAGTATTTATGAAATTCACTATGGTCCTCCTCTTCCTTCTCTGAAAAGCCTACACTGTTATACACACGATGGGTATCTATCTACAGATGAGGACAATGAAAAAACACTGTCTGGCCATCTCTCAGTTATTTGCAGTATGTAGAGCCAGCTGTAATGATGCAAACTTAGTATTGAAATAGAGATTGATGTCTTTGATTAATCAAAACATGCATCTTTTTCTGGTTTGTTTCTTGCTTTTGCTAGGTCTGATGTTTGAAAGACCTTTATCGCTGGAGACACAGTTAATTTGGAATGCTTCATCACTGGGAAACTTGGCAACTACTTAAACTGGTTCAAAGTGAAAATTTTACAAGTTCCAGCGTTGATCTAATCTCTGTATGCTCACTCCAACACTGCAACGTTCTTTGGAGAGTTTAACAATTTTGCGTTGCTACAAGGAAGAGTGGAACCAGTTTTGTGCTGACCAATTCAGATGCCAGGCCATTAAACATGATGATGTATTACTGTCCTGCACGTGAATATGGAAGGGACCAAGCTGAATATTCATGGTAAATACAATATGGTTGTTTATTCACAATATACAAACATGAACCTTAGTTATTACACTTTATTAGCCAATACTATATTACATACAATTATAAATAAGTGGAAATATAAAAGGTTAAATTCGTTCAGGCGTGGCCATTCAAGTGGCGACTGAAGCAGATATGAGGATCCTTGTTCTCCTCTCCATCATAAGAACTGAAATTCTCCTTTGCTGTCTGACCGTCTTCTTCTTGTCAGGAAAAAGATCAAGTCAATGATTCAGTTTCTCAATCCTTCAGCTTTTAAATGTGGTTTACTGCCTGGTCAAATGTTTCAGTGCTTGTCAGCTTAGTTGACAATGTCAAGGTAAAATGCTCACATGTTGATGATGCAGATTCGCGTATAATACTTTTTCAGACTTTCAATAAATAATTGAATCGTTACAGTATGATATGGTAACATACTCAAACAAGACTGATGGGAAGTATTTCACGGCATTTGCATTATGGGAGCATACACAAAGTGTCTCAGAAACGTCTCCATCCTGCCCTCTCCCTCATCCATGCTCTGATCTGTTCATTGAGAAGCTCAGTGCCACGTCATTTTCTGAGTCCATGTTCATTTTCCTAAAAAAGGAGAAGAGATGAAGAGTGAGATACATACTGTAATGGAAATTCAACACCAGGGACACCTGAAGTCAAACTTAAATGAATTATTCTTTATTATCAGCAAGCTGGAGAGATTCCAAGAAACGTAATGCACCAAGTAGTACACGTCTTTCAGGAGCTCTCACATCCACATTCACTTAATACTATTCCCAAACACACTCAGTAGTCCCAGACTACAGTAGTCCCAGAGTACAGTGATCCCAGACCATAGTGGTGCCAGACCACATAGACAATTCCCAGAATTGCCAATAGACAGCTGTCGGTGGGGCTTCTCTAGCCTTTCCACAACAATACTTCATCCACAATTACTAAATTACCCCAGCAACCTATATGAAGCAGTATAACGTCAGGCAAAAAATATAATACCAAATTCCTCACTTGGACTGTGGGTGAAGTGTCCATGCTCACCCCGAATTAAATAACAAAACAAATATTTTTTGTGTATTCTTGTTTGGTGTAATATTCATTATTGACATTGATATATGGCATTCATATATAATATATTTGTATAAAGTATAAGAAAGTCAAACGTTAGCACACATTTATCCAAAGCTCTCCTCCACAAGAGAATGTGTGTTGCTATTCTTTTGAGAAAATACATACATACATTTAAAAGGAGGGAATTCTTAAGGTTTCAGACCAGAATACCCCCATCATATAAGTTATAATAACTGTAGCTACATTTGGTGCCCCTGGAATATTCTAATCAAGTGAGAGAGACTTTGTCATTTCTTCAAACTATCATCTTTTTTCAATAATGAGGGATTGTTCTAAACTCTTCCAGGCTATCTCTATCTAGGGTCACACACACCACATCTTGTCTATGGAATGCCAGCTTTAGGTTTTTATCACCATGTCATTGACAACTCAAGCTATCTTTAGCAAAACCCATTAACTTGACCATACGCCCAGACTAACTGCAGGAAGCTAGAGTGGAAACCATCTCTTTACAGAAACACAGAATTAAACAGAACAGAAATGTCCTACTATTATATAATCCTTAACTATTAATATCAAACAAATCAGGTAAATACATAACTTTTCTATCACACCCCGTGTGAGGAGAATAAATCATTTTCAGAATTGTATAAAATGTGTGCATCATTTTTTATCAGCTCTTACACCATCTGTCCAGCTTGGTTCTGTTTACTTGAGCTCCTTCATTGGCTAAAGAGTGCCACACAACATTTAGACATTCTGATGGAAAGAAATCTGAAATTCAAATTGGAAACATAGTTTTCTACTAAACTTTCTGTTTCTTCACTGACCTTGAATCACGAGATACACACCATCTCCAACATGGTATTCATTATACCAGAATATTCCACAATGATATGATCCAACATCAGTATGGGCAACATACTATAGGGTCAAATTAAAACTCAAATCATGCTTATGTAACTCAAAACGAGATGTATTTGCAAAATCTCTCTGGAATTGCACCATGTCCCAGGGTGTTTCAGCCATATCCAGGATAGCACTGAGTCTACCATGCAGAAGCACTCTAGAGTCACAGATCCCTCTATATGCACCAATTCTGTCCGCAAAGGCTGTAATACAAATGTGTGCATGGTACAATCTGGAACACACAGGACAGAGGGCATAGTTGGAGAGGAAAATATTTGCCCAGGTGAGGACTGGCCATCTGGCATTTCGGCCAGATGTGCTGGTACATTTATTGCCTGTCTAACTTGAGTTTTTTGCAAAATGATAATTATCTGGCTAGTAATGGGGTCCTCGAGGAAGATAAATGTCTGGATTGTCAGAAATGCCAGAGCCCATTTCTGGTCCCAGTTCGCCCCTGTATTTGCCCATGGTGTATATTATTCAGAGGTAAAGGGCTCAAGTTTGGCTAATTGACGTAGAAGTAAAATTCATTAATTCACATCCTAATTTGCGTAAGAGTTACAGTAAAGCCATGTCAATAAGTTAAGCCAAGGTACAGGACAATGTCAGAGAAATTGACTAGGCAGTCTAGATATGCACACACAGTACTTACTGTACAAGTGAGATGCAGAATCACCATACAGATGAATAGTGGGGTCATCTTGCAGTCCGTCCTGAGTGGTTACTCTCACCTACCCTGAACCAAGTGGACTGATGCAGTAAAGTGATCAGTAGGCTTCTTGCCTGACAGTTAGAGAGCAGAAAGTCTATTTTCTCTGATTGGTGGGAGATATATCAAATCACACCTTTCCTGGTAGGTGGGTGAACAGACACTGCACTTCTTACAAAGAGAGCATTAATTGTAAATCATATATATGTATATCTATGCAGTATGTGTAGTCAGAGAGATTCTCAAGTACCAGGTCTCTCAAATTCGATTTTTATCTCAGCAACTCTAAACTTGGTTAAATAAAAAAGCACCTCTTCTGTGATAAGAAATAGTGTGTTGGTGTTCCTCCATTTCTAATGGTGTGATGGAGCCTGACACATATTCAGCTAAACTGCTATTCCTTTAATAATATTGTATATTTGTATATGTGGTGGCAGAGATATTCTGTAGACAGCGTGTATAAAGAGATGTACAGTGTTTATAAATTAATGGTTTATTATGTTAAAAACAGACAGTCATACAACAAAAATAGGATTCTCTATTAGATGGTTTCTTACAAGCTGTCAAATGTGATGGCTATTTAAGGCATTACAGGATCATTATATAAATCTAACATATAGACAATGCTAAAATTACAGATTCTTTGTTGCATTTAAAATTCCATACTAATGTCAGCTACTAAAAGCAGTTTTATTAGGCTATCAATAGTTCTTGGAGTCTTTGTGACAGTGGTGATACCTCTCACTGCTGCTAAAGTTATCTGACATCAGAGTACACTGCATCCTCTCTGCTGGTCTTCTCTCCTGCTCTTCTAGAGGAGGAGTTCTTCTTGGGGGTGAAACTGACAGCTGCATAGTTCAACACCTCACTGTCTTGATTCTGAGGGGGGTCGAGTCATGAGGAAATACATTATGATGATAGCATGAACTACTATATAGTGGTTCTATTCTCCTGTGGAGGAAAACACTCTACAAAAGACATGACTGTTCAGACGTTACACTCGCTACAATGACCTGACAGTCAGTGGAGCAAAGACAGACAGATGTTCCATGGAAAAATGAACAACGATCACAAAGATCAGTAGGCTACATCTAGTACAGTGACCTATTACTTCCAAAAAAAGCTTAATAACATAAAAAGCACACAGAAGCTGAATACTAGATGTAAGGAAAGTTAAATAGCAGTTGTAAAGAAACACTCTGGTAAAAACTGAAAATATACTGTATTTATACGTATTAACAAAATTACCTGATTGCCAAAGGACTTTGGGACATCTGTCCTCCCTTGAAAGAGATTGAAATAGAGAAATGCCAGCAATTAATGTGAAGACAAAAAAATTATGTTTAACCTCATGTAGTTAGTTAACTATGCTTATAAGTTTGAAATTGAATTGATGTTTGCAGAATGTACATTTTATTGACATGAAACATTAGACTTTATATAAAGTAATACCTCTGCTATCTCTGTTCAGAGTCTTGCACAGCGCCCAGACCAGTAGAAGGGTCACTATCCCCAGAACGATGTTGGACACCACCAACGACAGAACAGTAGGACTCAGATCAAATGGAGAGTCATGCTCTGGAACTGTGGAGAATGTACTGGTATTTTGTATTAATTAACCCTTAGTAGTAAGACCATCAAACAATAAAATAATGCACCAATAATCTAATGGTGGTATAGCTCTATCTTGTTGAGACAAAAGTATGTACTTTTTTAGGTTAAATCTTATCAATTTATCATTGTGTTAATTTACAGATTAAATGGGAATTACCTTCAATATCCAGCTTGGTCCCGTCTCCAAACAGTATCTCACCACATGAGGCCACAGCACAGTAGTAAGTCCCAGCATCAGAGAGGCTGAGGTTCCTCTTGGGGAGGTGGTAGACACAGCTCTGTGTAGGAGACCCAGCCTCAGAGCTCTTCTCACACTGATCACTCCTGTCTCCATGGGTGTAAATAATTCCTGGACGGGATTCTCCTGAGCCATGTCTGAACCAATAGACACTGTGTTCTCCTGCACAGGTCTTAGTGTGTATTGTACAGTTCAGAGTCACAGAGTCTCCTAGCTGGACTGACTCAGAAGGAGGCTGCTGTACAACAGTATCACTGTTCAACTGAGCACCTTTGAAATTAATAAATCATTATTAAATATTACATCCTCAAATAAAATATATATTTTTTTTACCAGCATTTGTTTTCCTCTTACAACTGATTCTCCTAATACTGAGTAAGGTCAAATGCACACAATAATGTGATTATTGTGGATAGTCAGAGTAATATAGTAGTTAGATTCAAATGTTTACATGCAAGAAAAACGATTTTCCTAATAATCCTGTTTACATGGACACATCTGAAATCAGGCTGCAGAAAATTGGCAATCAAAATAAAATGTATACCAGAGGGAACATGTTAATTTTGGAGAGCATATTTCATTCTGAGTTAGAACACACAAAGTTTGTAGCTATGTGAAAAATACTTTTAAGACGCATACATCCAGTTGTTCCAAATTAACTTCACTCGTGCTCAAGGGCTACACTCGTTCGGACGGTGATAGCACATGCAAAGATCAAATACACCACTGGAACACCAATTAAGGTGATGACATGCCCTAATAATTATACGGATTTCTCAGAAAACCAGGTGTTTTAATCGGCGTATGCTTACTACGATTACGGCCTTACGCCGATTAAGATAAGCAGAGTAAGGTGTTTACATGACTAATACCATGCCTAGCCATAATCAGTTTAATAACAAATTATTAGTGTGCATGTAAATGTACTCATTGTAAATACTGTGTTATCATTACCTTTAACCATCAAGGCAGTTCCAGCTCCAAACTCTACAGAGTTTAAGCGCAAAAATCCACAATAGTATATTCCAATGTCCTCTGGCTTCGTAGCAGTTATAGTAAGGCAATTTTTGGGGGTTTCTATCAATACAGTAAAACGTCTATCCTTGAATTCATCAAAATAATGTACATGTTTGTAAAAGATCTCTGCCTTTGCCACACACTGTAGTTTCTTGCCAGTGGTCATCTTGTACCACACCATGTGATCAACATTACTGGTTACATGACATTCAACTGTCACGTTTTCCCCCAACTTTGCTGCTATGAATGGAGCAGGCTGAGAAATCTCAGATGATTTAGTCCCATCTGAAACAAAATCAGGTATTTCCATTGAGAAAAAGACAATATACCAAACACTTATTATTGAACCCAGATTTAAAGTAGACTTTCTTAGGAAATGTGTCACTTACAGGAGTTGCAGAGAAGAAGAAAGACCAAGAGCTCAACCATCTTGTACTCGCCTCTAGCTTTTCTGGAACAGGGGTGATTTGTTAAGTGCATCCTGTACTAAGTCACAGACTCACAAATCTTATGTCTGATTGGTCAGATCTAGGTGGCATCTGATTGGTCTGTCAGATTTGTATTCCGCTCAACACCTGATTGGCTGCCGAGTAGGTCATATGTGGAACAGTCTTTCTATGAAGTTTGAATCAGTGTCACTTTGCAAGAATGGATGCAAGAAAATACAACATGAAAATATGATGTTTGGATCAGAGGGTCACCCATGTTGTGAGTTAATAAACTCAAACCTATTTAGGGACTTCCCTGTCTTTACTTTGACTTCACAGTTCACCTAAAGGGATATTTAAAACAAAAAGTTTAATATATCTAAACGTAACATGATGAAAATACACTAGAATGTAATAACAAACTCATAAAGGAAGCAGTGATTTTTGAACAGAAACCTTCATTAAACTTGCATATATAAGACATTAGAGAAACAATGAAAGCCTACTAATCGAATATTATAATACAAGTTGCTTCTCTAGGTTACAAGTAGAGATATTTCCTATTTTATTTAGCTATTATTTACGTACAAAAAGCAGTTATTTTAACAGTCATCACAAGGCCTTCAAAGTGATTTCTAATGTATATGGATATGGTTTCTGTTCAATGCGGTGAGGTTCTTCACGTGTCTCACTCCTGCTGAAGGTACCTGACCTCAGAGTACTCAGCATCCTCTCTGCTGGTCTGGGCTGTCTTTCTTCTGGAGGAGGAGCTTTTCTTGGTGGTGGAACTCACAGCTGCATAGTTTACCACGTTACTGTCTTGGTTCTGTGTGAGAGAGGTGGAGCCATAACAAGACATTATACTGGTCACATCTACTAGACAAACCCTTTTGAGATGGAGAAAAACATGATACAATAAAGAGTTTACCTGATTGACTGGTGGGGTTGGTGATCTATCAGTTTCATCTTCAAATTAAAAACAAGAAGAAAATAACTTGTTCCATATACAAGCTAAAAATCACACTAAAACAGTAAATATGGTTTGGACATCGTAAAAAATTATAGTCAATGAAAAATACCACAACAGCAAGTATATTAGTGTAACTAGTCATATGCAGGAAACATGAAAAACAACAGTAAGCCTGACTCTACCTTCAGGCTCTCTGGTCCTTCCCTTGCATATCCCACATGTCAATAGAATGATGTCAATCACAAACACAATGGTTGATATGACCAGAGAAAGAGCAGTGAGAGTCAGGGGGAAATCATACTCTGAAACCAAAGAATTACATGATTTATTATGCCCGTTTTCTAACAATGCAACATTAAATTAATATAGTAATAGTAATTTCTTCAGGTAACATGACACAACCAAGGATCTGCCCCCTTTTTAAAATGTTCGCCTAAAATGACATACCCAAATTTAAACATGTTTTCTATTAAAAACTAAGTGAAAGAAATTACCTTGAATATCCAGCTTGGTCCAGTTCCCAAACAGTATCTCTCCACATGAGGCCACAGCACAGTAGTAAGTCCCAGCATCAGAGAGGCTGAGGTTCCTCTTGGGGAGGTTGTAGACACAGCTCTGTGTAGGAGACCCAGCCTCAGAGCTCTTCTCACACTGATCACTCCTGTCTCCTTGGGTGTAAATGATTCCTGGACGGGATTCTCCTGGGCCATGTCTGAACCAATAGACACTGTGTTCTCCTACACAGGTCTCAGTGTGTATTGTACAGTTCAGAGTCCCAGAGTCTTCTAGCTGGACTGACTCAGACACGGGCTGCTGTATAACTGTTTTTCTCTTTGAAGTTGTGCCTGATAAGAAAATGTAATAACAGATAAATGTGATAAAATAACGGATTACAAATATTCGGAGGACAAACTGTATATAAAGTAGTTCCCAATGTCCTCTTGTTTTGCGTCAGAAACGTGAAATGAGTTTTTGCCAGCCAACACAGAGAATCACCCATCATCAAATTCATTGTAGAATTGTACATCTCTCTGGTACTTGGAAGATTTAGTAATGTATTGAAGCACCATGCCAGGGGTTGAGTTTGTACCATATCATGTAGTTGATGTTCTCACTGGTTATGTGGCAATCAATAGTCACATTGCCTCCTTGTGCAAAGAAGCAGGCTGAACAATGTGTGTTTGAGATAATAAATGTACCATGTTGAAAATATATGTACCAAATATAGTAAGAACCTGTAATGTATGTTTAACAGTTATAAGATTAGTAAATTGAGCTAGACGTTACTTACAAGCTTTCCAGATGAAAAGAAAGATGACGAGTTTGTTCATTGCTTTGCTTTGGCAATGTTAACATATATTTCCCATGCCAATAAAGCTCCTTGATTTGAATTGAATTGAGACAGACAGAGAGAGAGAGAGAGAGAGAGAGAGAGAGAGAGAGAGAGAGAGAGAGAGAGAGAGAGAGACAGAGGGTGCTGTGCAGAAGACCAGCAGGCCTCACCAAAGTGTAGCTAGTTACAACGTTGTGTTTTGTTGACAGCAGACCACAGCCTACCTGTAAATAGGTTGCTGTGTATGTGAGGGGGTGTGTAGGATGCAATAAGTAGGCCTATGTCTTAAAAAAACTTTCTTTAAACAAACTACAACAGAATGATGCCTGACTATGGCCTGTCCTCCTCCTTCTGTGGTGCTGGCTGTTGTGCAACTTTCACTATGAGTAGTTCTGTTGCAAGAGGCCGAAATCATTTACCATAACATGTGGTGCTGCTAGACATCTGTATTGAGAGGCCTTTGCTGCACTAAGGGGCTGTTTCACACCCACTAATAAGTGTGAAAAGTAAGGGGCTCTAAGGGACAAAATGGAGAGCAGTGTGGCTACAGGTCAGTCTTCCTGTGTTAAATGTCTATAAGAGGTTAGTTTCCATCAGTGGAAAGTTACTGCAACACCTCCACCTTCACCACAAAGCTTTGTAAACAGACCATAATGTCTGAGACTGTTAAGAACATCCGTCTGTACAACACACCATATCATCATATTATGCATTGAGTTCAACTTATTCAAAAAACTTTATTTTTCTTTAGACAAGCAACTAGTTTACTGTTGCTAAAATGGGAACAAGAAATACAATTAAAATAATCTGTCATTGTGTCCTTGAGCATGTCACTTTTTTTTTACCTTTATTTAACTAGGCAAGTCAGTTAAGAACAAATTCTTATTTTCAATGACGGCCTAGGAACAGTGGATTAACTGCCTTGTTCAGGGGCAGAACGACAGATTCTTACCTTGTCAGCTCAGGGATTTGACCTTGGAACCTTCCGGTTACAAGACCAACGCTCTAACCACTAGAATACCTGTCGCCCCTAATTGCTAACCCTTAACCCTAATTTCTCCAGGGGTGCTGTACAATGGTGACCCTGGCTGTGAGTGTCTCAGGGGGAGTTGGGATTAGCAACAAAAAAACATTTCCATTACACACTTGTGTACCAAGACAAGTATAAGCATCCCCCAAATTATAATAATTATTATTATTATTCAAATGTAAAGATTGGTTTGTCAGAGAAGCAATGCAATCAATTTTTCCAACTTTGTAAAACAAAAAAGCTATGACCACTGTTTTCATCACATTTTACTGCTCATGCGTTTATAGAGTTAATGAAGTTAGAACTAGATAATAAAGAGTTACCTAGTATAAAAGGATAATTGGTTAATTCATCCAGTTCTACTGTCTAATTCCAGCGTACACCACTGTCTCCATGTGACCTCTCTGTCCTCTAGACCTGTTCTTCTTGTTGCTCAGATTCAGAGCTACGTAATGGAGATTGTCTCCATATTGGTCCTGTGAAGCACAAAATACCATTGTTGACATTCAATTATTTTAAATGCAAATTATTTTTTACCCACAATAGTGAAGTTGGTTAAAGACAGGCTTCACAATAGACTTTAGACAATATAAAAGGACTTCTGATTACCCCTGCATCTGACCGGGTAACTGCAGGACCTCTGGCCTGAGAGACGAGTCCTGAAAAGAATGACACAAAAGATTAGGATACTTCTACTTCTTCCACTACTGAAACAACAACGAATGGTGATATCAATGATATCAGGGATAGTAACTTACCTCTGCACTGCACACATGTTGTCTTGTTCATCTTGTACATGATGCAAACCAGGACAATGATCAAGGTGAACGCGACACCCAATGCTACACCCAGGCAGGACACCAAGAGAAGAGGGTCTGCTCTATGGTCTGTTGATATTCAAACAGCAATAGAATAAACTCAGAATAGCAGGTAAATGTATGCTCTACACTGTAGAATATACAGTAGATATAAACAAAAATGTAAGCCGTATCACCTACCCTCAATGTCCAACTTGGTCCCGTTCCCAAACAGTATCTCCCCACATGAGGCCACAGCACAGTAGTAAGTCCCAGCATCTGAGAGGCTGAGGTTCCTCTTGGGGAGGTTGTAGACACAGCTCTGTGTAGGAGACCCAGCATCAGGGCTCTTCTCACACTGATCACTCCTGTCTTCATGGGTGTAAATGATTCCTGGCCGGGATCCTCCTGAGCCATGTCTGAACCAATAGACACTGTGTTCTCCTGCACAGGTCTCAGTGTATATTGTACAGTTCAGAGTCACAGAGTCTCCTGGCTGGACTGACTCAGACACAGGCTGCTGGAGCACAGACATGCTGTTGGACTCTGAGTCTGAAGAGAGTGAGTAACTAAAGTAAAACTAAGTGGGTGAAAAACATGAAAAGCCATGTATTCATAACTAGCATTTGATGAAGCAGTTGTACAAACGTACCAACATACAGGGCCAAACAATTCGAAATTGAAGAAGCAAATGTTTAGTTACCTTTGACAATTAAAACAGTTCCCTCTCCAAATGTGAGCTCATAGATGGCTGTAGTGAAACAATAGTACGTAGCTGAGTCACCTGGCTCTGTGTTGGATATGGTCAAGTTATAGCTGTAGTCTCCTCTCCTCACACCCAAACGTTTGGTCTCAGTAAAGTCTTTGATAAAGTTGTTGGAATAATAACTTTCTTGGCCAACATAAAGAGATGATGTCATGTGGAGGGGTTCCTGTCCAAAACTCTGCTTGAACCAATTAAATCTGGTCACTGACTCATCTGAACAAAGGCAAGTGAGAGTCACAGTGCTTCCCAGCTCTGTAACCATCACAGGGGTTGGTTGGATTATGATTGGTTTGGTAAAAGCACAAACTGTCAAAGCAAAGACAAAGGCATGGATAAACTATTCTACCCATTACAGACATAACTTCCACTTCACTTATCATTTTCAAACTGCATACTACACATTTTTTTTTTTAAGTAACTCAATTAAAATGTCTTTCACTTACCCAAGTGGATGCAAAACAAAAATACTTCTCTATTCATCATTGTAACATTAGTCCATTCTGCACTGTATAGTGTGTGGGTCTGACAGTGGGAGACTTTATATGCACCTTATATATGACGGCACTTTACGTGTACCCATAATGCAGTAGGGGGGAACACTGAAACTAGAGATTTTATTGGCCAACTACAATCTTAGAAGTGTGTCCTCTGGCTTACCATGGTCTGAGCTTCTCAGGAATTACTTTTTAAAAATAAATTTTAAAGTAGGTCACTTACTGGATCAAGGCAATCAAATGTTTGCTTGATAAGGCTGCTTTTTTTTGAGAGAAATTAAACATTTACTGAAATAGGCCGTCATTGTAAATAAGAATTTGTTCTTTAACTGACTTGCCTAGTTAAATAAAGGTTTAACTAGAAAACAGTGAATAATCTCTAGTGCTGCTAATACTACCGACCCCAACCCAGCCCAGCCCAAGGGTTAAAGTAATCATCCATAATTCACATTTACCCCCCACTTCATAAAAGCTGCATTTCTGGCTCTTGGTTTTCATTATAAGCCTCCAACATTAAATACTAATATTAGTTGTAACTGCATTAGCATTGAATAATATTGTTTTTGTTGGCTTAATTTCATTTTTATCATGAAGGAAGATTTGACAAAACTATTGAGATGACACTAAGTATTTATCTGCACTTTCTATTCTTGTTGAATCCTTTAGGGTTCCTAAATGTTTTCAACTCAAGACCCAAATGTGAAATTGACTGTCCTCCCTTTGACCCACATCGTCCTCCAATGACCCAAAGCAAAAATAAATAGTGTGTGATTATAGATGTATTCTCATAACTCAGCACTTATGGTTTAAGAAAATCTGCACAGTTTAGTGTTTGGAAAATGGTTTTGCTTGTTATTTGTATTATTGACATACTTTGCACGTCTAACTGAGTGGCAGGGGTCTGGTGTTTACTGTCCAGATGAACAGATGAAGAGAGGTGTGTAAAGAGCCCCCCCACGCCCTCAAATCACCCAGACATTTACCCTTACACACAAATACACTGCTCAAAAAAATAAAGGGAACACTTAAACAACACAATGTAACTCCAAGTTAATCACACTTCTGTGAAATCAAACTGTCCACTTAGGAAGCAACACTGATTGACAATTAATTTCACATGCTGTTGTGCAAATGGAATAGACAACAGGTGGAAATTATAGGCAATTAGCAAGACACCCCCAATAAAGGAGTGGTTCTGAAGGTGGTGACCACAGACCACTTCTCAGTTCCTATGCTTCCTGGCTGATGTTTTGGTCACTTTTGAATGCTGGCGGTGCTTTCACTCTAGTGGTAGCATGAGACGGAGTCTACAACCCACACAAGTGGCTCAGGTAGTGCAGCTCATCCAGGATGGCACATCAATGCGAGCTGTGGCAAGAAGGTTTGCTGTGTCTGTCAGCGTAGTTTCCAGAGCATGGAGGCGCTACCAGGAGACAGGCCAGTACATCAGGAGACGTGGAGGAGGTCGTAGGAGGGCAACAACCCAGCAGCAGGACCACTACCTCCGCCTTTGTGCAAGGAGGAGCACTGCCAGAGCCCTGCAAAATGACCTCCAGCAGGCCACAAATGTGCATGTGTCTGCTCAAACGGTCAGAAACAGACTCCATGAGGGTGGTATGAGGGCCCAACGTCCACAGGTGGGGGTTGTGCTTACAGCCCAACACCGTGCAGGACGTTTGGCATTTGCCAGAGAACACCAAGATTGGCAAATTCGCCACTGGCGCCCTGTGCTCTTCACAGATGAAAGCAGGTTCACACTGAGCACGTGACAGACGTGACAGAGTCTGGAGACGCCGTGGAGAACGTTCTGCTGCCTGCAACATCCTCCAGCATGACCGGTTTGGCGGTGGGTCAGTCATGGTGTGGGGTGGCATTTCTTTGGGGGGGCCATGTGCTCGCCAGAGATAGCCTGACTGTCATTAGGTACCGAGATGAGATCCTCAGACCCCTTGTGAGACCATATGCTGGTGCGGTTGGCCCTGGGTTCCTCCTAATGCAAGACAATGCTAGACCTCATGTGGCTGGAGTGTGTCAGCAGTTCCTGCAAGAGGAAGGCATTGATGCTAAGGACTGGCCCGCCCGTTCCCCAGACCTGAATCCAATTGAGCACATCTGGGACATCATGTCTCGCTTCTTCCACCAACGTGGCGTTGCACCACAGACTGTCCAGGAGTTGGCGGATGCTTTAGTCCAGGTCTGGGAGGAGATCCCCTCAGGAGACCATCCGCCACCTCATCAGGAGCATGCCCAGGCGTTGTAGGGAGGTCATTCAGGCACGTAGAGGCCACACACACTACTGAGCCTCATTTTGACTTGTTTTAAGGACATTACATCAAAGTTGGATCAGGCTGTAGTGTGGTTTTCCACTTTAATTTTGAGTGTGACTCCAAATCCAGACCTCCATGGGTTGATAAATTTGATTTCCATTGATAATTCTTGTGTGATTTTGTTGTCAGCACATTCAACTATGTAGAAGAGAGAGCACATTCAACTATGGGAGAGAGTGAGAGAGAGAGAGAGAGAGAGAGAGAGAGAGAGACAGAGAGCGCATTAGGGACATTTAATACCCCAGTGTTACTCTATTAGAGACCCAGTGATGTTCACCTCAGCAGGTCTTACTCTACACTGAGCTGCTCCTTCCTGTCACTCACACCACAGGAAGTGATGCGTACCCTCACTGGCCCCTCCTCTACCTCAGACCCCAATCATATTCACTTTATAAGGTTTGTCATGTCTTTGGCATCATTAAAGAGAAGACTGTTATTTTATCAAATCAATTCTTTGTAATTATTATTATTATTAAACTAATCATGTAAATGTAATTAACTTCTTAGGGAGCAGCTCCCGAGGTGACGGTTTTGGAGAGTCTGGCGTGCCCAAAGTAAAATGCCTCCCATTCAGGCCCAGAAAATAGGATATGCACATATTTAGTACCATTGGATAGCAAACACGCTGAATTTTCTAAATGTGTTAACATTTTGTCTGTGGGTATAACAGAACAGATATGGCAGGCGAAAACCTGAGGACTTTCTGTCCTGGAAAAAGTGGTTTTGACACATTGCCTCATTTAGAACCCCTCTCTTATGAAAATGCCCATATAAGGGCATATGAATGCAGTACCTATTGCTTCCTCTGGATGTCAACAGTCTCGAGAAAGTGTTTTGATTCTTTTTAGATGCTTTTAGAGCAGAGAAGAAGACGAATAAGGAAGTGACCACACAGATGTCAATAGAAGTAAATGCGCGTTCACGGCTGGCTCGCTCTGTGGTTTTTTCCTTTCTTATCGCCCAGTTTATATTCCGGTTGAAATATTATACTACTTATACATAAAAGTGTTTCTTAGGATACATTTACAATTATGTTTGATTGTTCTTGGACAAGTTTCTAGGTATAAGTTGAACGAGTTCTCTTCACGTTTCAATGGACGATTGGAGGCTGTATTTTCTTATCATAACGCGCCAACCAAACGGAGATTTATGGATATAATACATTACTTTTTCTAACAAAAGAACCATGGATTGTCTTTGTTGGACACTTGGGAAGCCCTCAGCAGAAGTTCTTCAAAAGGTAATTGATTTGTTTTCGCTGTGAAATGTGTTTTCTGTGAACCGTGATAACTTATGAATTTATGGTAATGGGAAAAATATGTTAGGTGCTACCCTCAAACAATCAAATGTGCTGCTTTCGCCGTAAAGCCTTTTTTAAATCTGACAATGCTGTGATATTGCCAAGAAGCAGAGCTTTTGATGACTATGAAACACTTGTATATTGATGAATGTTTAATAATTCAACTTTTGGATTTTGAGTTTGGCGCCGGGTAGTGTCCGTAAGAAGTTAACTTCTTGGGGATTGCTGGTGCGCTAGCGCCCCAATCCCGACACTACCAGGTGAAATGCAAGGCGCCAAATTCAAAAGTTGAATTATTAAACATCCACCAATATACAAGTGTTCCATACTCATCAAAAGCTCTGTACCTACTGTTGACATAAATGAGACACTTCCTGGTTTCCTCTTATTCTCTGATCTAAAGCATCCAAAACGAAAATGAACACTGTCTCGAGACTGTTGACATCCAGAGGAAGCGATGGGTACTGCATTCATATGCCCTTATATGGGCATTTTCATAAGGGAGGGGTTCCAAATGAGGCACTCTGTGAAAACCACTTTTTCCAGGACAGAAATTCCTCGGGGTTTCGCCTGCCATATCCGTTCTGTTTTACTCACAGACAAATGGTTAACAGTTTTAGAAAATCCAGAGTGTTTCCTAACCAATGGTACCAAATATGTGCATATCCTATTTTCTGGGCCTGAATGGGAGGCATTTTACTTTGGGCACGCCAGGCTCTCCAAAACCGTCACCTCATGCGCCCATCCCCAAGAAGTTAACTGAGCTGGTCTTGGATCATTTACCAGTCATTGTTTCAGCGCAGCCTTGAAATGCGTGGATTCCAGATGATTTGGATGGACTCCGTCATTCCTGTAGAGTATCTTCTGTTTCCTGAAGGTGTCAAAGTTATCAATAAAAGTGACTCCAGCAGAGCTACAGTAGTCTTGTAGCCAGATGTGTAATGCCAGCAGTCTGCTGAATCTT
The DNA here is from genome assembly GCA_030435695.1 of Brachymystax lenok tsinlingensis. Classification (NCBI taxonomy): domain Eukaryota; kingdom Metazoa; phylum Chordata; class Actinopteri; order Salmoniformes; family Salmonidae; genus Brachymystax; species Brachymystax lenok. Next base: position 10,249,770 of record CM059798.1, read on the forward strand.
TCACACCCGCGGCCCAACGATGGTACTGGACCTGAAATTATTGGCTGTTTTTGGAGTCTTTTAATGCTACAATCAGTTCTTTAAAAAACAATTTTCAAATGTTCCGAGCTAGCCCTCCTGATGTCGTTTGACCTCACATGGACTACGACAGTTTCAGCTCCCAGCATCTGTGGTAGAACAGTCGGAAGCAGCCTTGTTATGTCCTGTAGTGACACCTCTAGCACTGAGATGCAGTGCCTTAGACCGCAGCGCCACTCGGGAGCCAAATTATTACCCCATCCCTGAAAGATAAGACTCTTAGGAACACATATGTGTCTTCTGTTTCCCTCTAGAATTCTTGAAGCACTCAGGACTCATTAGAACATAATGGACAAAGACCAGGCACTAAATAAGATTGGGAAGGAAAAAAACTAAATATATCATGATAATCTTTTCTACACAAAATATTACACAACTGTATTGCCTGGTGATGTTCTGAACTTCCCAGTACCTTTCTGATGCATTTCAGTCACTTCAAACCATACTTCCTTCAGATTGAAATACTGTCAAATGTACTATTGGACTGATTTGTACTAGACCAATTAAAAAGTAAACATTGGCCGTGTACTACATCATACTTTTTGCATGGGTCTCGAAAAATGTTGGATATCAAAATGTGGTCGCAGGCCAAAACAGTTTGCGAACAACTGATATAGGTGTTTGGGTTTGGTGGGGTTCATAGGTGACCACAAGGATTCACCCTACAGATGGATTTTACACGATCAAACTAACTATCCACCAGTCCTAACCTTTAATCCCAGGCCTAGCCTAACTGTAACCCTAGCTGTTATGCACGCCTCTTGGAAGAGGGAACGCAACACCCTGCTACAACTCATCTCCCCGTGGTGTGAAAGAGGTATGGGATTGTAGGTGCGGGTAAGGATGACAGAGGCAGAGATTAGTAACGTTTACAGGGAATTTATTCCTTCACGCGGTATTATTTTGAGGAAAAGGGGCTGGACGAAACCAAAGCAAGTCAAAGTCAAAGTCAAAGCCCCCTGTCCTACCTTACCTGCCTGCCCACTACTTACCTAACTTAGCACCACCTGGTGCGCTAACCAAAATACAGGGGGAGGTCTGCCCAGGTCTTACCTAGTGTGCATAGACATAGTACATACTACGGGTATATGTATGCCCGCAGGCCTCTTGCCTAAGCACTCGCAAGGTGCCTTCCCCTTCCCCCACGGGAACAAATGAAACAGAATAATCCAAATGTAAGTAAACAATTTCAAGAATCAAAAACACTGCGTCCTATTGGCACACACATACGTCAGATCAGCAGCTAAAAAATACTTAACAAAAACCTGTCTCTGAGCAACAACCAACACAGGACATCACCATCAGCTCTCTCTGAGAAACAGCCAACACAGGATATAATCCTCAGCTCTCTTTTCCTACAAAGGAACACAGGCTTTTAAAGCTGGAGAAGGAGTCTAATTGAAGACAGCTGTATCCTTTGACGAGAGGGCGGGGTCAGCTCCAATCAGCAATGGGGCCTACCAATCAGCTGCTTAGGGGAATCCAGGAAGCCATTTCCTGAAATACATATACATACAAACCCACAACACAGAAACTGGGGAACGTAACACTAGCCCTAACCTCAGCCCTAACCCTAGTCCTAGCCGTAATGCTAGCCTAACCCTGACCCTAGCCTGACTAAAGCTACAGCCACAAAGGTAAACAGGTCTTTTCAGGCATTTTTTGCGAGAAGGGGGTAGCTGCAGTCCAATATGGTGACTGGAGAATGGCCGAGTGGGTGTGTGGAAAGGAAAGTAGAGGGTGTGTGGAAATGAGATGGTGTGTCAAAAGCTCTCTGCTATATGTTAGACTGTTTTGATTTCATGTTCTTACCATGCGACTACGATACATTGAGCTAACAAACCGTAAGAGTTTTAGACATCTGTTTTGAAGCCAGAGCATGACTCTGAGTCGTATTTCTCTGTTAGTTTTACACAAATAATTGTACATTTTGAGTTATAAAACTGAAGATTGTTTATTTGCTATTAAAAGTACTGGTGATGTGTGTGCCGTTGCTTCATGTGTTGTATGTGTGTGCTTACTGTGACTGTCCCCCCTGATATTGGCTACTACAGTAGGTAGCTACTTCCTACGCCGTTGCGTAGTAGACTGTATGTATGTATCAAAGTGACATCTATATGGTTATCAATATTAGTTATTGTGTATGCTTCTATCCTACTTGAAATAAATTAACGGGATGGTAAAACATGGCCATGTTAGCTACCGCCGGCACATCAATACAACATCAGTGCACTGGTCGCCCGGCTGATCGACTCGTCATTCAGCCAAATCAGCCACGCAAAACAGTCTTGAGTGGCAACAAATCTTCCCAATTAGTTGATTTGTTTTCCTTACACCCACTCCTTTCAACACAGCCACTCGCCCATGTCCTTATTTCTATTACAGCATATTGCATGACTGTCATTCATATTCCATTCACCAAGCTCAATGTAGCATCGATAAGTTTAGGCTACAACGTGATAGTTGAATTTTCCCTGTACCCATCATGAGGTTGCTACATCCTAGCCTATGAATGAAAGTTTACAACATAGGTGCACAGGTTGAGATAATTTTTTGTAATCAAGGTGCCAGACAGTGACACATTCAATACTGCCTTGCACACTCTTGTCTGCATCTAGCTGATCATGGGTGTAATCATTAGTCCAACAGTTGCAAACAAGAGTTTCTATTGGACCAATTCAGGTATGTTTATCCCCATTTCGTTCCTTTTGCTTTTGTTTAAGAAAGTTTTTCAACAGAATCGGCGCAATGAATACACCCCTGATCACACGTGAACACAGTTCACTTTCATAGCAGCCACAAAGAAACAGCTAGTTGTATATAATTCCTTCTCGCATCTACCTATGAGCTCTCTTCCTCTAAAATAGCATCCATCTCTTTTAGAGCCGGGTGTTTCAGTAGGCTAAACTAGCTAGCTGCATTCGATTCTACATAAGAAAAATGTTGAAAAAATAAATAAATAAATACCATGAAATATAGCTAGCTCTCTCTCTCTCGCGCGCTCTCTCTTGCTCTCTCTCTCTCACGTCTCCTTACTTTTGGAAGAAATTAATTTGTTCAAAACTGTTCATCTATTGTCTTTCTCCTTGAGTCAACTACTCACCAGATTGTATGCACTGCAGTGTTAGCTAGCTGTAGCTTATGCTTTCAGAACTAGATGCTTTCAGGACCCCATCACTGACTCTTATCCTTTGATTGGGTGGACAACATGTCAGTTCATGCTGCAAGAGCTCTGATAGGTTGGTGGACATCCAACAGAAGTTTTCATAATTACTGTGTAAGTCTACGGAAGTGGGAGGGAACATTGAGCCTCCTAGGTATTGTATTTAAGTCAATGTACACAGAGGAGGACAGAAGCTAGCTGGCTCTTGGCTGCACCCTGGTGTTACCCTACAGAGTTCTGCTGAGGCTAATGTAGGCCTTCATTGCAAAACAGTGGTTTACTCAATTATTTGGTGACGTGAATATGCTTAGTATAATTTTATCAAAAAAGTATAACTTTTTAAATGTTTCATCATTTGTATTTTTAGAAAATTAACTTAGGAGTATGGTCCTCTCTTTCTGAAGAGCCTCCACTGGTATACACATGATGGGGTTGTATCTACAGAGGGGGACAATGACAAAACTTTGTCTGGCCATCCCTCAGTTATTTGCAGTTAAAGCCATCTGTAACAGTCCAGACTTACTATTAAAACAGAAGATCATGCCTATGTATTTAAGATTGAAATATATGTTGTCCAACACTATATGTTGCCTGACACATTTTCACTATAGTACCTGAACAGGAATGAACTAGATTGGATTGAAGGTCTTCGATTAATCAAAACATTTATATTTTTCAGCTTTGTCTCTTGCTTTTGCTCAGTCTGATGTTTGAATACTTTTATCCTTGGAGACACAGTTAATTTGTAATGCTTCATTCATTGGCAACTACTACAACTGGTTCATTGTGAAAATGGGACAGTCTGAGTCAGTCCAGCCAGGATACTCTGTGCTCTGAAATGGACAATACACACTGAGACCTGTGCAGGAGAACAATATGTCTATTGGTTTAGACATAGCTTAGGAGGATCCCATCCAGGAATCATTTACACCCATGGAGCCAGTGGTGATCAGTGTGAGAAGATCCCTGAGGCTGGGTCTCATACACAGAGCTGTGTCTACAATATCCCCAAGAGGAACCACAGCCTCTCTGATGCTGGGATTTACTACTGTGCTGTGGCCTCATGTAAGGGAGATACTGTTCAGGAAATGGACCAAGCTGGACATTCATGGTAAGTATATTATTCTTGTTTATTAACAATATACAATCTGGAGGCGAAAAAACGCACACCTTTTTAGGCGTGGTGCTGGCTAGCTGATTAGAACGTGGAAAAGAAAAGGAGAGCCTCACACTCTAGGAGCTCAGATGCAGTAATTTCATAACCTAATAACCAACGTTTTGACAGACAATGTCACGGATTCCCCCTGTACTGCTGCTCATTCCGTTCACCAGCTCCGGAGGTCTATGTGACCGGCCTTCTAGGCATCACTGAACTGGATCATTACCACCAACCCCGGACTGTCGTGTCTCATTACGCACACTTGGTTCTCATACCCCCTGATTAGTATGTGTATATATGTGCCCTCTGTTCCCCATTGTCCTTGTTGATTATTGTTCCATGTCCATTGGTCTTGTGAGTACCTGTGCTCTGTTGTATTGGCTTGCGTGTTATTGTGTTAGTGTGCACTTGTTATTCTGGGTCTCGTCCCGTGTATTGTTATTACTGGTCTCGTCCCGTGTATTTATAGAGGTTTACACCTCGCTCTTTGTTTGGGTAACAGACCTGTGTTATCTATCTATCTATCTATCTATCTATATATATATATATATATATATATGTTTGTTTGTTTTGGGCTATGTCCCTGTCATGTTCATGACGTATGGTATTTTGGGGAGAGAAAGAAACTAGTTCGTCTTCATCAGGGTATAATGTAACGACGTGCGCTGAGAGTCGGGAAGCACGTTCAGGGAGTGAGTGTTTTAAGGATTGGTGTTCCGTCAACAGTTGTAAATCATGCAGCGCGTTATATCAAGATCACAGATCTTAGAGTAACAACAAATGTTGGTACATAGAAGTGTCTTTTATCTAATTTAAATTCTTGTTAATATAACTGCACGGTCCAATTTACAGTAGCTATTACTGCGAAAAAATGCCATGCCATTGTTTGAGGAGAGCTCCTAACAACAAAACACTTTATTCAACGCGATATGTTTGATAAATTCACCTCTGAAGGTTAAATGTGTAAATGTGTACATTCTGAAATCTTGCTCTGATTTATCATCTAAAGGGTCCCAGAGATAACATGAAGTGTCGTTTTGTTAGATAAAATCCTTTTTCATATCCTAAAAAGGTCCATATAACACGCATGATCGATTCTTTTTCCACTTTCCACAATTTGCAATGAAAGCAATCTGTGAAAATCTCACCTTAAACGTTTTTTGAACGAGTCAAATCACATTCGTATCTTTTCCTCAGAGATCCTAGAAGGTAACAAGACTTTACTATTTCATTATGGGTGTGGTATATTCTATAGGACACCATCTTTGTTCAGAGAGCGACGTCTTCATGGCACGCCGATTACGTGGGCGGCCATCACTTGAACAACTATCTTTGTCAAATAAGCACAAATTGGGGTCAAACAAAGCTAGCTAGATAGCCAATGAGCTGGCTTTATGGGGTATCCGGAAAACATGTTGTAAAATGTAGCTTCCGACCTTGTACGACAGCATGCCTTTTCATTTTGAACAGAAATTATAAGCATGTTCAGTTATGAAAACTGGTTGTTTTGCAAATGTTGAACTTATAATATGGCTACTAATACTTAGAAAGCTAAATCAAAGTCCAAGTATACAGATGACGATATTCTTGCAGAAAAATGGAATATGAATGCGAATGTCTGCTTCAACCTTTGCCCAAATGTACCTGGGGACTTCACAATAAAAGTATTGTTGTCCACTCATTTTTTTAGTTATCCATCTGAAACTTTGCACATACACTGCTGCCATATTGTGGACACTATTACAACCAGAGTGATGGCTTTCACAGTGATCTTTCTCTTGCATTTCAAAGATGGTGGTAGAAAAACACCGGGTGTTTTTTTTCTTTGTATTTTCTTCTACCAGATCTATTGTTATATTCTCCTACATTCAATTCACATTTCCACAAACTTCAAAGTTTCCTTTCAAATGGTAAAAAGAATATGCATATTCTTGCTTCTTGGCCTGAGCTACAGGCAGTTAGATTTGGGTATGAGAGTCGGGAAGCAAGGTCAGAGAGTGAGTGTTTTAATAAATAAACGCAACATAATACAAAACAAGAAACACGAACAACGCACTGACATGGAACTGAAACAGAAACAATAACGCCTGGGGAAGGAACCAAAGGGAGTGACATATATAGGGAAGGTAATCAGGGAAGTGATGGAGTCCAGGTGAGTCTGACGTGCAGGTGCATGTAACGATGGTGACAGGTGTGCGCCATAACGAGCAACCTGGTGACCTAGAGGCCGGAGAGGGAGCACACGTGACAGTACCCCCTCCGGACGCGCAGCTCCAGCCACAGGACGCCTACCAAAATGACGATCCCACGGATTAGGAGCGGACCGGACACCTCTGCAGAGGCACGGGAAACCTGTCAATCCGGCTGGGACGCAGGAACCTGACAGACCGGCTGAAGCAGGGGTGCCTGGCGATTCGGCTGAGGCGCAAGAGCCTGACAAGCCGGTGGACGCAGGGGAGCCTGGCGATCTGGCTGAGGCATGAAAGTCTGTAGCGGCTCCCGGACCCGACGTCATTCCACCTGACACAAAAATAAAAAAATAAACACTCCCTGATGCTTCCCTTAGGTGAGGCGTTATTCTGTAACGATGTGCACTGAGAGTCGGGAAGCAAGTGCAGGGAGTGAGTGTTTTAATAAATAAACGCAACATAACACAAAACAAGAAACACAAACAACGCACAGACATGGAACTGAAACAGAAACATTAACGCCTGTGGAAGGAACCAAAGGGGGTGACATATATAGGGAAGGTAATCAGGGAAGTGATGGAGTCCAGGTGAGTCTAATGACACGCAGGTGCGCGTAACGATGGTGACAGGTGTACACCATAACGAGCAGCCTGGTGACCTAGAGGGAGCACACGTGACATATAATGACAAACACTGCGTGTCACTAGTTTAGATAGTGTCAAAGGACACACACAGGTGTCTGTAAGCATGGCGTGGCTTGATATCATTGGCTAATTTACAGGTATAAATAGAACATTTAAAAAAAATAGCATACAATCATAGATAAAATTTGGCAACACAGGCCTACAAACATTTGAAATGAATAGCAAAATCACAAGAACGTCCTCAGATCAGTCTACGTTGACACCAAATGGAGCAATGGTCTTTAAATTAAAGATCCAGGCAGCCTCTCGTTTTAACAATATATTGTCGAGATCACCCCCTCTCCTAGGGAGGGTGACGTGTTTGATGCCGATATAACGTAGGGACGAAATCGAGTGGTTTGCTTCCAAAAAGTACTTAATATAAATACAATGCTCTGAGATTCATACTTTATATTTGCGCTTTGTTTTACCCACATCATTATTACCACAAGTACAAGTTATAAGTTAAATAACTCCCTTAGTGGAGAACGTGATAACACCTTTGATTGGGATCTCTTTCCCTGTTTGGGGGTGTTTGAAGGATCAACATTTGTAAGTGCCATTGCATTGAGCGCAGCCATTACACTTGTAGTTTCCATCCTGTAGAGGCGCAAATAGACGTTTCACAAAATACCCCTGCCCAACGTCTATCTGCACACCGACTGGATGGAAGTCCATGTCCCGGTGTGTGTTTCAGCCATATTCAGGATAACACTGAGTCTACTATGGAGAAGCACTCCAGAGTCACAGATCCCCTTAGGGGCACCGATTCTGTCAGCACAGGCTGAGATGCAATGGGATGCATGGAACCATCTAGAACACACAGGACAGAGTATATAGTTGGAGAGGGAAATATTTTCTCATGGTGTAAATCATCCAGAGGTAAAGAGCTCATGTTTGGCTAAATGATGTAGACATGAACTAATAAATTCGAAATTTGCGTAAAAGTTACAGTAAAGCCATGTCAATAAGTTTAGCCAAGGTACAGGACAATGTCTGTTATCTTACAGTAGCTACTGGAACACAGGAGAAATGGACTAGGCAGTCTAGATATGCACATGCAGTACTTACAAGTGAGATGCAGAATCACCATACAGATGAATAGTGGTGTCATCTTGCTGTCCATCCTGAGTGGTTAATCTTGCCTGCCCTGAACCAAATGGACTGGTGCAGTAGTGTGATCAGTAGGCTTCTTGCCTGACAGTTACAGAGAAAGGCAGAAAGGAACCTTTTTTCTCTGATTGGTGGGAGATACCAAAAATACAGTTGGAGTCAGAAGTTTACATACACTTAGGTTGGAGTCATTAAAACTAATATTTCAACCACTCCACAAATGTCTTGTTAACAAACTATAGTTTTGGCAAGTCGGTTAGGACATCTACTTTGTGCATGACACAAGTAATCTTTCCAACAATTGTTTACAGACAGATTTTTTATTTAACCAGGTAGGCTAGTTGAGAACAAGTTCTCATTGACAACTGCGACCTGGCCAAGATAAAGCACAGCAGTTTGATACATACAACAACAAAGAGTTACACATGGAATACACAGACATACAGGACATACAGGTAGGGAAATAAATAGGCCGTGGTGGCGAGGTAATTACAATATAGCAATTAAACACTGGAATAGTAGATGTGCAGAAGATAAATAAGCAAGTTACTGGGGTGCAAAGGAGCAAGATAAAAAATAAATAAATACAGTATGGGGATGAGGTAGTAGGATGGGCTGTTTACAGATGGGCTATGTGCAGGTGCAGAGATATGTGAGCTGCACTCACAGTTGGTGCTTAGAGTTAGTGAGGGAGATATGAGTCTCCAGCTTCAGTGATTTTTGTAGTTCGTTCCAGTCATTGGCAGCAGAGAACTGGAAGGAAAGGCGGCCAAAGGAAGAATTGGCTTTGGGGGTGACCAGTGAGATATACCGACTGGAGCGCATGCTACACGTGGCCGCTGCTATGGTGAGCAGTGAGCTGAGATAAGACGGGGCTCTACCTAGCAAAGACTTGTTGATGACCTGGAGCCACTGGGTTTGGCGACGAGTATGAAGCGAGGGCCAGCCAACGAGAAGGTACAGGTCGCAGTGGTGGGTAGTATATGGAGATTTGGTGACAAAACGGATGACACTGTGATAGACTGCATCCAAATTGTTGAGTAGAGTGTTGGAGGCTATTTTAAAAATGACATTGCCGAAGTCGAGGATCGGTAGGATGGTCAGTTTTACGAGGGTATGTTTGGCAGCATGAGTGAAGGATGCTTTGTTGTGAAATAGGAAGCATATTCTAGATTTAATATTGGATTGGAGATATTTATGTGAGTCTGGAAGGAGAGTTTACAGTCTAGCCAGACACCTAGGTATTTGTCCACATATTCTAAGTCAGAACCGTCCAGAGTAGTGATGCTGGACGGGCGGGCAGGTGCGGGCAGTGATCGGTTGAAGAGCATGCATTTAGTTTTACTTGCATTTAAGAGCAGTTGGAGGCTTGTATGGCATTGAAGCTCGTCTGGAGGTTAGTTAACACAGTTTCCAAAAAAGGGCCAGAAGTATACAAGTATATTTACTGTATCACAGGAGGGACTGGTGCACTTCACAAAATATATGGCATCATGAGGCAGGGAAATTACGTGGATATATTGAAGCAACTTTTCAAGACATCAGCCAGGAAGTTAGCTTGGTCGCAAATGGGTCTTCCAAATGGACAATGACCCCAAGCATACTTCCAAAGTTGTGGCAAAATGGCTTAAGGACAGCAAAGTCAAGGTATTGGATTGGCCATCACAAAGCCCCTCAATCCCATAGAAAATGTGTGTGCAGAACTGAAAAAGCATGTGCGAGCAAGGAGACTTAAAAATCTGACTCAGTTACACCAGCTCTGTCAGGAGGAATGGGTGAAAATTCACCCAACTTATTGTGGGAAGCTTGTGGAAGGCTACCCGAAACGTTTGACTCCAGTTAAACAATTTAAAGGCAATACTACCAAATACTAATTGACTAATTGACTAATTAAACTTCTGACCCACTGGGAATGTGATGAAAGAAATAATAGCTGAAATAAATAATTCTCTCTACTATTATTCTGACATTTCACATTCTTAAAAATAAACTGACCTAACTAAGACAGGGAATTTTTACTAGGATTAAATATCAGGAATTGTGAGTTTAAATGTATTTGGCTAAGGTGTATGTAAACTTCCGACTTCAACTTTAACACCCTACCTGGTAGGTGTGTGAACTGACACTACACTTCTAACAAAGAGAGCATTTATTGTAAGTCACATACATCTATATCTATGCGGTATTTCCTGAAAAATCTATTTGGTTATCAACGAGACTAAATAAAGGTTAAATAAAAAGGCACTGCTTGTCAGGCTCTTGTATAACTGCTGCATAAAGTCAGGCGCAGGAGAACAGTACTGAGTGAGCAAAAAACTTTACTCAAACAAATATACATGCAAAACGCTAAACGCGTAAATACAAATAAACATGCCAAACGCAAAACAGGCAAGGCATATATGAAATGCACCAGCCGGAAAGAAACGGCTTCACAATAAACAATCACACACAAGGACATGTGGGGAAAACAGAGGGTTAAATAGACAACAGATAATGATGGGGAATGCAAACCAGGTGTGTGAAAAACAAGACAAGACAAATGGATAATGAAAAGTAGATCGGTGATGATTAGAAGACCAGTGACGTCGACCTCCGAATGCCGCCCGAACGAGGAGGGGAACCGACTTCAGTCGAAGTCGTGACACTGCTATTCCTTTTAATAACATTGTATATTTGTGTATGTGGTCGCAGAGATTTATTGTAGACAGAGAATAGAGATGTACAGAGTGTAAAAATGTATGGTTTATTATGTTAAAAACACACAGTCATACAGCAAAAATGGGATTCTCTATCATATGATTTCTTACATTAAAAAGCTATGGCTATTTAAGGCATTACAGGATCTTAATATACATCTAGCATACAGACAATGTTAAAACAACAATTTCTTTGTTACATTGAACATTCCAAACTAATTTTTGTTACTAAAAGAAGTTTTGTTATGCTACAAATAGTAAAACGTATTTTTGTAGTCTTTGTGACAGTGGTGATATCTTTCACTGCTGCTGAAGGTATCTGACATCAGAGTACACTGCATCCTCTCTGCTGGTCTTCTCTCCTGCTCTTCTAGAGGAGGAGTTCTTCTTGGGGGTGAAACTGACAGCTGCATAGTTCAACACGTCACTGTCTTGATTCTGAGGGGGGTGGAGCCATGAGGAAATACATTATGATGATAGCATGAACTACTATATAATGTGTATATTCTCCTATGGAGTAAAACACTCTACAAAAGACATGACTGTACAGACTGTACACCCACTACAACAACCTGACAGTCAGAAGAACTGAGACAGACAGAAGTTACACAGAAAAATTAACAATGATCACAAAGAAAAGTAGGCTACATCTAGTACAGTGACCTATTACTTCCAAGAAAGCTTAATAACAAAAGAAATCACAAATAAGCTGAATACCAGCTGTAAGGAAAGTTAAATGTCAGTTTCTTGTAAAAAATACAAATATACTATATTTATAAATGTGGACATATTTACCTGATTGCCCTGGGACGTTGGGACATCTGTCCTCCCTACATAGAGAGTGAAATAGAAGAAGGCCAGCTATTATTTTTTATGACAATCTATCTATTTATAACCTCATGTAGTTAATTAACAATGCATATATGTTGGGCATCTAACTGACATTTAAAGAATGTACATTGCATAGAGATGCATGAAACATTAGATACATCAGCTATAACATTAGATACATTGGACACATTAGATATTAAGTAATACCTTTGCTATCTCTGTTCAGAGTCTTGCACAGCGCCCAGACAAGCAGAAGGGTCACTATCCCCAGAACGATGTTGGAGACGACCAAGGCCAGAACAGTAGGACTCAGATCAAATGGAGAGTCATGCTCTGGAACTGTGGAAAGGGTATCAGGGAATTCATATTGTATTCATGAGCGCTTAGGAAGATCATCAAACAGTAAAATATGGAATCAAAAGCTAATGGTGATATTGTATTGCTTGTTGAGACAAATGTATGGGATCGTTTGGAGGTAGGCCGTTTGCACGAATATACAGTGTTGTTGGGGATATTTACAGATTACATGGGATTTACCTTGAATGTTCAGCTTGGTCCCATTCCCAAACAGTATCTCCCCACATGAAGCCACAGCACAGTAGTAAGTCCCAGCATCACAGAGGCTGAGGTTCCTCTTGGGGAGGTTGTAGACACAGCTCTGTGTAGGAGACGCAGCCTCAGAGCTCTTCTCACACTGATCACTCCTGTCTCCATGGGAGTAAAGGATTCCTGGACGGGATTCTCCTGAGCTATGTCTGAACCAATAGACACTGTGTTCTCCTGCACATGTCTCAGTATGTATTGTACAGTTCAGAGTCACAGAGTCTCCTGGCTGGACTGACTCAGACACAGGCTGCTGGAGTACAGACATGTGTCTGGACCCTGATCCTGACAAAAAAAAACATTGAATCTCTAGAATATTACTGTAGAATGTGTTCAAAATCAACATTTGTTAAATAAATATCTCATCGGATTAAGATATTAACTCATATTTTCACAGTATTTCTGTAAATTCAGTTTTACAAAAATGTACCTTTTACTAAGAGAATAGTTCCTTCTCCCAACTCCACCTTGTTGCCATAAGCACTTCCACAGTAGTATGTGCCTGAATCAGAGAGCTGCATGTCTGAGATCCTTAGGTGATTCTTTTCTTGGCCATTTTCCACTGAGAATCGAGGGTTATCCTTAAACTCATGGTAAAATGTTGCGTTCGTGTCAAACTTATAGACAGTTGAGAAGAGTTGAAGCTTATCTCCAAAAGGTTGCTTGTACCAGGAGAAATGCATGGCCATGTGGCCTTCATAGAAGCAGTGCACAACCACTGCATCTCCAACGTTGGCTGATATGAGACCACTGTCCTGAAGTATGGATGAGGACTCATTACCAGCTACTACATCTGTTAAGGAACATGAACAATACATTATATTTGCTGTTACATACCCAAAATACTACTTAGAATATTCTAAGTGTCTGTAAGGTATTACATGTGATATCCCAAGCGTCCAAATCAAGGGCGGACGTCTCATAAGCAGAGAAATATAAAAGTTGGACTTACCCATCTCTACAAGAAGTGGAAATATCAGACACAGTGTGATCCTCTTTGAAGTTGTCATCCTCCTCACAACTTGTCTTGAGTGGAAAAAGTCCACCTCTGTAGACAACACTTCAACAATGGAGTTACAGGTGATTGGTCGAACTGGACGCTTCATTTTTGTTGACGCCTTATTCAGGAAGGACAATCTTCTTCGTGTTGTACAGAGTCACAGGCTGGACTGAATCAGAAACACAAAGGTTGTATTATATTCTTATCCTTATAGATTTAGTAAAAATGTTGTTTTAATTATTCAAGTTTGGCATCCCTTATTCTTTATCACTACAGCTACTGTTGTCTACGTCAAGAGACTCATAGTTTTGAACTTGTTGGGAGTTTGCATGTAATGACACTGTCATCCACTAGGGCTTCTATCACCACACAATCACTTCACCTCACTAAAAAACATAAATGGAAAGAAATCTCTAATTCGGGATTTACACTCAATTGGATTGGATGGATAGAATCCCTTCCCATTATGTCGTTATTGAGGAGGCAGATTCCTCTAGGCCTATAGGTGATGATAATACTTTACAGTTAAAACTGTGTTGTGTTTGACTAAGAACTACAGCTCTTGTTGAAATAACCAAATAAATAGCTTATTGTCTTTTCTCACAGATTTCAGTTGACTATTTATAGAAAAGCTGCCTCATCAAAATAGTTGGTTTACTGTTGTTAAAATGGTCAACTTGAAGAGCAAGTAGTATAGTATACAGCATGAGAGAGCTAAGAGTTCTGAGACATCCGGCTGAAAACCACAGAACGAGAGAGACAGAGAAAGAGGGGGAGAGCGAGAGAAAAAAAGTGGAGAGAGAGAGAGAGAGAGTGAGAGAGAGAGAGAGAGAGAGAGAGAGAGAGAGAGAGAGAGAGAGAGAGAGAGAGAGAGAGAAAAGAGGGTCCTGTGTACAAAGCCAGCAGGACCTAACAAAGTGCAGATACATCCTCATCTTGTGTTCATCACAGACCACAGAGCAACTGTAAATAGGTTGCTGTGTGTTTGAGGGCATGTTAGTGGCATGAGAAGAGAAAAAACTGTTTAAAACTATAAATTTAAGCTGCAATATGTAACTTTAACTTAACATTTTTTGGCGACCTGACCAAATTCACATAGAAATGTGAGTTATAGATCTGTTATTCTCCTTGAAAGCAAGTCTATGAAGCGGTAGTTCTGTTCTAAGTGCGCTATTTCTATGCTTCCCGTTCTTAAAGCAACAATGTGTAACTTTTGTGCGACCCAACCAAATTCACATTGAAATTTGAGTTATAGATCTTTCTTTACTGACATTTTCAGCCTGTCTCTGGCCAAGTCTGTAATACCTACATGTTTCAAGCAGAACACCATAGTCTGGGGTGCGTGCTTAGTCCCCTCCTCTATTACCTGTTCACCTATGATTGCATGGCCAAGAATGACTTCAACACCGTCATTAAGTTTGCCGACGACACAACAGTGGTAGGCCTTATCACCGACAACGATGAGATAACCTATAGGGAGGAGGTCGTAGACCAGGAAGTGTGGTGCCAGGACAACAGCCTCTCTCTCAACGTGATCAAGACAAAGGAGATGGTCATGGACTACAGGAAAAGGAGGGCCGGGCATGCCCCCATTCTCATCGACAGGGCTGTAGTGGAGCAGGTTGAGAGAGCTTCAAGTTCCTTCTTGGTTAAAAGGGCTTGTAAGTAAGTATTTCACGATATGGTCTACACATGTTGTATTTGGCGCATGTGGAAAATAAAATGTATTTGATTTGATTCATTCTCAATTAAAGCAAGTCTAAGAAGTGGTAGATCTGTTCTATGGTCTATATTTCTAAGCTTCTCGTTCTTAAGTCTAGTTTTTGCGTCTTTAACTTTGGTTTTGTACACCAGCTTTAAACAGCTGAAAATACAGTATTTTTGCTTATTGAAAATATATTTCACAGGGGTTTAGATGGTACAATGATTCCCTACACTATGCGTTGCTTGTTTTGTCACATAAACTGAAATTAGGTGAACTATTATAATTTTAGCAACCAGGAAATGGCATAGCGATTTCTGCATATTGCACCTTTAAAGATCCTGAGTATGGCCTAAATAAATATATTCAACTTCCTTTTCTTGACTGTTAAATGCTTTATTCATCTTATCACAAGCAAGTCCATTTAATATGAGTTTGGCAGAGAAGCAATGCACTTAATTCAAGTAGCTACAGTAATTATTAGTTACAGTAATACAGATAATAATGTTAATAAAGTGAGAGTTGATAAAAATAGAAATCATTTGACTGTTTCATTCATCCAGTTCTACTGTCTAATTCCAGCGTACACCACTGTCTCCATGTGACCTCTCTGTCCTCTAGACCTGTTCTTCTTGTTGCTCAGATTCAGAGCTACGTAATGGAGATTGTCTGCATCTTGGGCCTGTGAGAAACAATTATAAAGGGGAGGGGAAAATAATGCCATATGTTATTATTCAATATAAACATTTTCATACATATTTTTATGGTAATACAAAAGGGAAGAAACTATACTTACCCCTGCATCCGTAGAAGAGACTGCTGGACATGCTGTCAGAGAGACGGATCCTGAAAAGAAATACACCAAAGATAAAGACACAACTCCTTCTTCCACTGCAGATACAACTGTAGATGGTGATATTAAAGAAGAGCAACTTCTAAAAAGGTTGTCACTTACCTCTGCACTGCAGACACTTTCTCTGGTTCATCTTGTACATGATGCACGCAAGGACAACGGTCAGGATTAACGAGAAACCCAATGCTACACCCAGGCAGTACACCAAGAGAAGAAGGTCTGCCCTATGGCCTGTGGACAATCAAACATTGATAGAGGACACTCAGAACAGCAAGTAAATGTATATTCATTACAGTAGATTAGTAAAATATATAAAAAGATGCAAGCCATATCACCTACCTTGAATGTCCAGCTTGGTCCCATTCCCAAACAGTATCTCTCCACATGAGGCCACAGCACAGTAGTACGTCCCTGCATCAGAGAAGCTGAGGTTCCTCTTAGAGAGGTTGTAGACACAGCTCTGTGTAGGAGACCCAGCCTCAGATCTCTTCTCACACTGATCACTCCTGTCTCCATGGGTGTAAATGATTCCTGGAATGGATTCTCCTGATCCATGTCTGAACCAATAGACACTGTGTTGTCCTACACAGGTCTGAGTGTGTATTGTACAGTTCAGAGTCACAGAGTCCCCTGGCTGGACTGACTCAGACACAGGCTGCTGGAGCACAGTCATGTTTCTGGACCCTGAACCTGACAATAAGGTTTATAAGTCAGTAAATATGTTCCCAAAGTTAACATTGTTGAAATCATACACGGTCATATCTGATTATGTAAATACAGCATAATTAAGCCATTGTATCCAAAACTTAAAGTGGAAAAAAACTACAGATTGTAGTTGCAGAACAATTTCCTTTCTTTGTAAATTCAGATGTTGTACCTTTCACAATGAGAATGGCTCCATCTCCAAACTCCACCTGGTTGGCATAAGAGTTCCCACAGTAATATGTGGCTGAATCAGAGAGCTGCATGTCTGAGATCTTTAGGTGATTAATTCCTTCACCACTTTGCACTGAGAAGCGAGTGTTACCTTTAAATTCATGGTAAAATGTTGCATTCTTGTTATACTTGTAAACGACTGATAAGATTTGAAGATTGTCACCCAATGTTTGCTTGTACCAAATAAAGTACAGTGCCAGGTTGCCTTTATAGAAGCAGTGCAAAGTCACTGTCTCTCCTACATTGGCTGTAACAAGATGCATTTCCAAGGATTGTGCAGCAGCTAGAATACACACAGAGACATGATCCATTACTTACACAAGTCCTTTATATACCCAAAAAATACATATATGAATTGCATCAATAAAGTACCTGAGTGTACATCCCTTAAGTAGAGAAATATCAAAGTTGGACTTACCCATCTCTACAAGAAGTGGCAGTATCAGACACAGTGCGATCATCTTTGATGTTGTCCTCTTCACAACCTGTGTCTTGAGTGGAAAAAGTCCACCTACTGTATGTAGACAACACTTCCACTATGGGGTTATTGGTGATTGGTCGAACTGGACGCGTCATTTTTGTTAACACCTTATTCAGCCAACCATGGTCTTCGTAACTGTAACTTACTCATATAATCCATGCAAAGTGAACCAATGCTTACTGTATAGGATATGTTGTAGATGGTGGGTGAAGCATACACACTTTGTGGTGTCTAGATGATAATTATAATTTTTTTAAACATTGTATAGTTTGCTATTTAGGCACCTGCTTAATCAAATATGTCCAATACTGAGGCAGTGTTTAAAGAGAGTATATGAACATCCTTAATATAATTGGGTTAAAAGTGTAATGTTATCTGGTAAGTATGCAGTACATTTTCAAGCATACATTACACATACATGTACCTGTATCCCCTTGTCATCAAACTCAGTTGTGTGCCTTAGATAGATTTAGCCCCACCCCATGTAACAGTTACAGGCAGTACTCCTGATGACCTATAGGAGTACTGTTATACATAGAACATATCCTGATATGTAGGGTGAACAGGGGTGGAGCATTACTGTGAGGGTATGTGGGGGGAAACACCCACAGAATGAAAGTCAGTCTTATCCCTGTCATTCATGTACTAACTCAAGTGTAGGCTACTAGTTGAGCGTTTAGTCGGGGTGTATCTCGGTGGGTAGGCCTCTTCACAGTAGCCTAGTATACATTGATACAATTTCTACTTTAAACTCTGTAAACAAATGATTGTAGTTTGAATGAATTAAACCTATGATCTTTTAGGTGGCAAGATATAGGCTACATGGCATACAGTATATAAGTGGACTGTGTTGCTTATTGTCGTGGTTGTGAACAACATTGAAAGAAAGAGAGAAAACAGACTGACACCACATAGACATCCTGCTGAAAACCACATAGAGACACAGGGTGTGTAAAAGGCCAGCAGGCCTGTCCAAAGCGTAGAGATGGCCTTGTTTTGTGCTAACAGCAGGCCATAGTGTGCAGGTACCTGTAAACATCTCGCTGTGTGGGTGCATGCATGGGTGGGATTAGCATTTATCAGTAGGTTGGGTCGGCAGAAGCCCTCTGCACACATTCATACAGACATATTGTATGTGCAGAACACAAGAGAAGGAACAAGTCTAAAAGAAGCAACATATACAGGGATTTCAGAAGAACTATTTAATCAACTGACATACAACCTTTTAAACAAGGTCACAGGCCATTAATAAAAAAAAATGCAATATCAAAAAACTCAGGACGCAGTCTCAATAAATACAAATGTTCAATACATAGTGACGATATTTCCAACATTTACTGCAAAAAGTCCATTGACATCTGTCTTAGATTTATCTATTTCCTGGTGGTGTAGATGATGTTGAAGATGGTCAGACAGCAGAGGAGAACACCAGTTCTTATGATGGAGAGAAGGACCAGGATTCTCATCTGTGGCTCATCAGAGTGACCACGCTCAACATCCAGCTTGGTCCCGTTCCCAAACAGTATCTCCCCACATGAGGCCACAGCACAGTAGTAAGTCCCTGCATCAGAGAGGCTGAGGTTCCTCTTTGGGAGGTTGTAGAGAGAGAGAGAGAGAGAGCATAAGGGATATTTCACACCCAGTGTTAGTCAATGATAGACCCAGTGATGTTCACCTCAGAAGGTCTCACTCTACACTGAGCTGCTCCTTCCTGTGATGGGTTCCCTCTCCGGCCCCTCCTCTACCTCAGACCCCAATCATATTCTCTTTGAAAGGTACTTCTCGGAATAGGGGGCTGTGATTAGTGCAAAGCCAAGACAGTAAATACTAAGGGGTGAATAACGTCATGACAATGGCTATTTTGGTTTAACTTCTTTGGGAGCAGCGCACGAGGTGACCGTTTTGGAGATGCCTTCCATTCAGGCCTAGAAAATAGGATATGCACATATTTAGTACCATTGGAAAGGAAACACTCTGAATTTTCTAAAAGCGTTGACATTTTGTCTGTGAGTATAACAGAACGGATATGGCAGGCAAAAACCCGAGGAATTTCTGTCCTGGAAAAAGTGGTTTTGACAAATTGCCTCATTTAGAACCCCTCCCTTATGAAAATGCCCATATAAGGGCATATGAATGCAGTACCTATTGCTTCCTCTGGATGTCAACAGTCTCGAGAAAGTGTTCTGATTCTTTTTAGATGCTTTTAGAGCAGAGAAGAAGACGAATAAGGAAGTGTCCACACAGATGTCAATAGTAGTAAATGCGCGCATTCTTTGTTTTTTTCCTTTCTTTTCGCCCAGTTTATTTTCCGGTTGAAATATTATACTATTTATACATAAAAGTGTTCCTAAGGATACATTAAAAATTATGTTTTATTGTTCTTGGACAATTTATAGGTATAAGTTGAAGGAGTTCTCTTCACGTTTCAATGGACGATTGGGAGGCTGTGTTTTCTTATAATAACGCGACAACCAAACTGAGATTTATGGATATAATACATGACTTTTTCTAACAAAAGAACCATGGATTGTCTTCATTGGACACTTGGGAAGCCCTCAGCAGAAGTCCTTCAAGAGGTAACTGATTTGTTTTCGCTGTGAAATGTGTTTTCTGTGAACCGTGGAGGCTAATGAATTTATGGTAATGGGAAAAATATGTTAGGTGCTACCCTCAAACAATCAAATGTGGTGCTTTCGCCGTAAAGCCTTTTTGAAATCTGACAACGCTGTGATATTGCCAAGAAGCATAGCTTTTGATGACTATGAAATACTTGTATATTGATGCATGTTTAATAATTCAACTTTTGGATTTTGAATTTGGCGCCTTGCATTTCACCGGGTAGTGTCGGGAGTGGGGCGCCCCACCGCTAGCGCCCCACCACTCCGTAAGAAGTTAAAAAAAGTTGAAAAACAACAAAATGCATTTGTTATTTGTCTTCATAAGTGATCAGTATAATGCAATTGTCTACTGTTGGGTACGTTGCCCCTCAGGATCACCCAATAAAAAAATAACCAAATCACTGACACACAACAGAGATCTAAGTTAAGAGAGGCCAAAAGAGGCAACTACTCCTCTGCAGCCATTAAACAGTTGTTACTTCCCTGGGTCTCAACCCCGCCCTGTGCATTTAGGCCCTGGACTTCTTGACGGGCCGCCCCCAGGTGGTGGAGGTAGGAAACAACATCTCCATCTCCGCTGATCCTCAACACTGGTCCCCACAAATGTGCGTGCTCAGCCCGGTCCTGTACTCCCTGTTCACCCATGACTGCGTGGCAATGCGCGCCTCTATCGCCATCATCAAATTTGCAGACGACACAATAGTAGTGGGCTTATTTACCAACAACGACGAGACAGCCTACAGGGAGGAGGTGAGGGCACTCGGAG
This sequence comes from Brachymystax lenok tsinlingensis, assembly GCA_030435695.1. NCBI lineage: Eukaryota > Metazoa > Chordata > Actinopteri > Salmoniformes > Salmonidae > Brachymystax > Brachymystax lenok. The sequence continues at coordinate 10,270,641 of CM059798.1, forward strand.
TGTGGTGTCAGGAAAACAACCTTTCACTCAACATCAACAAAACAAAGGAGACGATCATGGACTTCAGGGTACAGCAGAGGGAGCACCCCCCTATCCACATTGACGGGACAGCAGTGGAGAAGGTGGAGAGTTCCTCTGCGTACACATCACGGACAAACTGAAATGGTCCACCCACACAGACAGTGTGGTGAAGAAGGCGCAACAGCGCCTCTTCAACCTCAGGAAGCTGAATAAATTTGTCACCTAAAACCCTCACAAACCTTTACAGATGCACAGTTGAGAGCATCCTGTCGGGCTGTATCACCACCTGGTACGGCAACAGCACCACCCACAACCGCAGGGCTGTCCAGTAGGTGGTGCGGTCTGCACATCACATCACTGGGGCAAACTACCCGCGCTCCAGGACACCTACAGCACCCGGTTTCACAGGAAGGCCAAAAAGATAATCAAGGACAACAACCACCTGAGCCACTGCCTGTTCACCCTGCTACCATCCAGAAGGCGAGGTCAGTACAGGTGCATCAAAGCTGGGACCGAGAGACTGAAAAACAGCTTCTACCTCTTTAATAAATGGATCACTAGTCACTTGCATTACTCATCTCGGTCATCGCACATCCATATATTTATATGTATATATTCTTATTCCATCCCTTACTTAGATTTGTGTGTATTAGGTACAGTAGTTGTTGTGGAATTGTTTGATTACTTGTTAGATATTACTGCACTGTCAAAACTAGAAGCACAAGCATTTCGCTAAACTCGCAATAACATCTGCTAACCATGTGTACGTGACTAATGAAATTGGATTTGATTTGATGTGATTTAGTATTTAGCTTACTATTGCTAGCGGGCATCAGCTAACCTTCAGCTCGGAAAAGCTCTCACCCCTCGTATAACACGACTCAAACCTGAGCTTACCGGACCTATTTTTATTTATTTTTCTCTCCATATCCCCGGATTCCTACCGCAAGTTGGACATTTTTCAACTGGATCTTGCAGCTAGCTAGCTGCTACCTGAGTGCCCATCGGCTAACGTCAGTCCCGGAGCAATACACCAATTAGCCTGAAGCTAGCCCTTGCTCGACTCATCTCCCGGCTGACTGAAGAATCTCAACAGACACTGCTGGGCTACAACTCCTATCCGGACCCGCTTCTACTGCCGGTGTGGAGCACCACGGGGCCTTCTCAAGTGGACTACCGACGTTATCTGCCCGAGGGAGATATTTCAACCGGCCCTCCGACGCGACGTCACCTGAACGCCCATCAGCTAACTGCGGCCTGCTAACGTTTTGCTGTCCAAAGCATATCGGCTGCTAGCTAATCAGGTCCCATCTGAAAATTTCACCACACGGAACCCCATTGACCCATCACGACTTGGTCTACCGACGGAAACGCACGAGGGAGCTATAAACTGACTTCCTCCGTCTTTGTTAGTCGGCCTGCTAGACTTTGCTAGCTTGTGGTCCCTGGCTAGCTGTCTGAAACGCTGTGTCCCCAGCCAGCCTCACTACTAACTTCACCCTTATGTTCACTAGGCTAAGCATGCCTCTCCTCAATGTCAATATGCCTTGTCCATTGCTGTTCTGGTTAGTGTTTATTGCCTTATTTCACTGTAGAGCCTCTAGCCCTGCTCAATATGCCTTATCCAACCTATCAGTTCCACCACCCACACATGCGATGACATCACCTGGTTTAAATGCTTCTAGAGACAATATCTCTTTCATCACCACCCAATGCCTAGGTTTACCTCCACTGTATTTACGTCCTACCATACCATTGTCTGTACATTGTGCCTTTAATCTATTTTATCACCCCCTGAAACCTGTTATTTTTACTCTCTGTTCAGAACGTCCTAGACGACCAGTCATTATAGCCTTTAGCCGCACTTATCCTACTCCTCCTCTGTTCCTCTGGTGATATAGAGGTTAATCCAGGCCCTGCAGTGCCTAGCTCCACTACTATTCCCCAGGCCCTCTCATTTGTTGACTTCTGCAACCGTAAAAGCCTTGGCTTCATGCATGTCAACATTAGAAGCCTCCTCCCTAAGTTTGTTTGATTCACTGCCCTAGCACACTCTGCCAACCCGGATGTCCTAGCCGTGTCTGAATCCTGGCTTAGGAAGACCACCAATAACACTGAAATTTCCATCCCTAACTATAACATCTTCAGACAAGATAGAACGGCCAAAGGGGGCGGTGTTGCTATCTATTGCAGAGATAGCTTGCAGAGTTCTGTCTTGCTTTCCAGGTCTGTACCCAAACAATTTGAACTTTTACTTTTAAAAATCTACCTTTCTAGAAACAAGTCTCTCACTGTTGCCGCTTGCTATAGACCACCCTCTGTGCTCTGGACACCATATGGACACCCCCCCATCTATCTTCAGAGTTCGTGCTGCTAGGTGACCTAAACTGGGACATGCTTAACACCCCGGCCATCCTACAATCTAAGCTTGATGCCCTCAACCTCACACAAATCATAATTGAACCTACTAGGTACAATCCCAAAGCCGTAAACACGGGAACCCTCATAGATGTAATCCTAACTAACTTGCCCTCCAAATACACCCCTGCTGTTTTCAACCAAGATCTCAGCGATCACTGCCTCATTGCCTGCATCCGTAATGGGTTTGCGGTCAAACGATCTCCCCTCATTACTGTTAAATGTTCCCTAAAACACTTCAGCGAGCAGGCCTTTCTAATTGACCTGGCCAGGGTATCCTGGAAGGATATTGACCTCATCCCGTCAGTAGAGGATGCCTGGTTATTCTTTAAAAGTGCCTTCCTCACCATCTTAAATAAGCATGCCCCATTCAAGAAATTTTGAACCAGGAATAGATATAGCCCTTGGTTCTCTCCAGACCTGACTGCCCTTGACCAGCGCAAAAACATCCTGTGGCGTTCTGCATTAGCACGAACAGCCCCCCGTGATATGCAACTTTTCAGGGAAGTCAGGAACCAATATACGCTGGCAGTTAGGAAAGCCAAGGCTAGCTTTTTCAAACAGAAATTTGCCTCCTGTAACACAAACTCCAAAAAGTTCTGGGACACTGTTAAGTCCATGGAGAATAAGAGCACCTCCTCCCAGCTGCCCACTGCATTGAGGATAGGAAATACTGTCACCACCGATAAACCCACAATAATTGAACATTTCAATAAGCATTTTTCTACGGCTGGCCATGCTTTCCACCTGGCTACCCCTACCCCGGTCAACTCGCCAAAGCCTCCCCCACTTCTCCTTCTCCCAAATCAAGTCAGCTGATGTTCTAAAAGAGCTGCGAAATCTGGACCCCTACAAATCAGCCGGGCTAGACAATCTGGACCCTTTCTTTTTAAAATGATCTGCCGAAATTGTTGCAATCCCTATTACTAGCCTGTTTAACCTCTCTTTCGTGACGTCTGAGATTCACAAAGACTGGAAAGCAGCTGCGGTCATCCCCCTCTTCAAAGGGGGAGACACTCTTGACCCAAACTGCTACAGACCTATATCCATCCTACCCTGCCTTTCTAAGGTCTTTGAAAGCCAAGTTAACGAGTCAAGTACCAGTGGGTCGCTAGCGGACTCATCCCGACACTACCAGCGAAAAACTAAAGCGCCAAATTCAAAATCCGAAAGTTTAATTATTAAACATCCAGCAATATACAAGTGTTCCATACTCATCAAAAGCTCTGTTTCTTGGCAATATCACAGCGTTGTCAGATTTCAAAAAGGCTTCACGGCGAAAGCAGCACATTCATTTGTTTGAGGCTAGCACCTCACATATTTTCCAATAGCCATGTATCGATTAGCCATCATGGCACACACATAACACATTTCACAGCGAAAACAAATCAATTACCTGTTGAAGAACTTCTGCTGAGGTCATCCTAAGTGTCCAACGAAGACAATCCATGGTTCTTTTGTTAGAAAAAGTAATGTCTTTTATCCATAAATCCTCCATTTGGTTCGCGCGTTATAATCAGAAACGACAGCCTCCACTCCTCCATTGAAACGCGGCGCCAACTCGTTCAAATTATACCTATAAACTTGTCCAAAAACAATCAAACATAGTTTTAAATGTATCCTTAGGAACACATTTACGTATATTTACTATTATAAATCAGCCGGAATATAAACTGAACGCTAAAGACGATAAATAAGACACGGCGTGACTTCTCGTGCGCCCGCAATGTGACGAGTTTTCAGAACGTGTGGTCTTCATGCCATGCTGTGTATCAATGGTCTAAATTCATCCAAGATGGAGTAAAACACCGTCTCGTGGTTGATGACATCATAAGGAAGCGACGGGTACTGCATTCATATGCCTATATATGGTCATTTTCAATAGGGAGGGGTTCCAAAATGAGCAATGTGTCAAAATGACTTTTTCCAGGACAGAGATTCCTCAGGGTTTTGCCTGCTATATGCGTTCTGATTGACTCACAGACAAATGGTTAAAAGTTTTGGAAAATTCAGAGTGTGTCCTATACAATGGTACTAAATATATGCATATCCCATTTTCTGGGCCTAAATGGGAGGCATTTTACTTTGGGCACGCCAGGCTCTCCAAAACAGTCACCTCTGCTGCTGGTGCTTGTGAAGTTAACAAACAAATTACCGACCATTTCGAATCCCACCGTACCTTCTCCACTATGCAATCTGGTTTCAGGGCTGGTCATGGGTGCACCTCAGCCACGCTCAAGGTCCTAAATGACATAATAACCGCCATCAATAAGAGACATTATTGTGCAGCCGTTTTCATTGATCTGGCCAAGGCTTTCGACTCTGTCAATCACCTCATCCTTATCGGCAGACTCGACAGCCTTGGTTTCTCAAATGACTGCCTCGCATGGTTCACCAATTACTTCTCTGATAGAGTTCAGTGTGTCAAATCAGAGGGCCTGTTGTCCGGGCCTCTGGCAGTCTCCATGGGGGTGCCACAGGGTTCAATTCTTGGGCCGACTCTCTTCTCTGTATACATCAATGATGTCGCTCTTGCTGCAGGTGAGTCTCTGATTCACCTCTATGCAGACGACACCATTCTGTATACTTCCGGCCCTCTTTGGACACTGTGTTAACTACCCTCCAGACGAGCTTCAATGCCATACAACTCTCCTTCCGTGGCCTACAACTGCTCTTAAACGCATAAGTAAAACTAAATGCATGCTCTTCAACCGATCGCTGCCCGCACCTGTCCCCCCGTCCAGCATCACTACTCTGGACGGTTCTGTCTTAGATTATGTGGAAAACTACAAATACCTAGGTGTCTAGTTAGACTGTAAACTCTCCTTCCAGACTCACATAAAACATCTCCAATCTAAAATTACATCTAGAATTGGCTTCCTATTTCGCAACAAAGCTTCCTTCACTCATGCTGCCAAACATACCCTCGTAAAACTGACCGTCCTACCGATCCTCAACTTCGGTGATGTAATTTACAAAATAGCCTCCAATACTCTACTCAACAAACTGGATGCAGTCTATCACAGTGCCATCCGTTTTGTTACCAAAGCCCCATATACCACCCACCACTGCGACCTGTATGCTCTCTCGTAGGCTGGCCTTCGCTTTACACTCATCGCCACATCCACTGGCTCCTGGTCATCTACAAGTCCCTGCTAGGTAAAGTCCCGCCTTATCTCAGCTTGCTGGTCACCTTAGCAGCACCAACCCGTAGCACGCGCTCCAGCAGGTATATCTCACTGGTCACCCCCAAAGCCAATTCCTCCTTTGGCCGACTCTCCTTTCAGTTCTCTGCTGCCAATGACTGGAACGAACTTCAAAAATCTCTGAAACTGGAGACACTTATCTCCCTCAACATCTTTAAGCACCAGCTGTCAGAGCAGCTCATAGACCACTGTACCTGTTTATAGCCCATCTGTAAATAGCCCAAACAACTACCTCATCCCCCTACCGTATTTATTTATCTTGTTCCTTTGCACCCCAGTTTTTCTACATTGCACATTCATCTACTGCACATTTTTACCATTCCAGTGTTAAATTGCTATATTGTAATTACTCTGCCACCATGGCCTATTTATTGTCTTACCTTACCTTACCTTACCTATATATATATATATTTTTTTATACTGTATTATTGACTGTATGTTTGTTTTACTCTATGTGTAACTCTGTGTTGTTGTATGTGTCGAACTGCTTTGCTTTATCTTGGCCAGGTCGCAGTTGTAAATGAGAACTTGTTCTCAACTTGCCTACCTGGTTAAATAAAGGTGAAATAAAAAAATATATATAGGTCAGCGTTTTCCAAGCTAGAGGTTGTGACCCCATGTAGTGTCCCTTGGTTTTAAAATGGGGTCATGAGAAAAAATCTGAAATAAAATGTACTAAATTGATCTTGGTTCATAGAACCGGGGTTACATCAGTAACCTCCGGTAGCCGCGAGTTGCGGTTGTATTAAACAGAGAGGTTTCTGTTTTCTTCCTACAAATGTGTGACAAAATATTATGACCCTATCCCTGAAAGATAAGACTCTTCTGATTCCCTCTACAATGCCCACAAGCACCAATGACTCATTAGAACAGAGTGGACAAGACCAGGCACTAAATAAGAATGGGGGGAAAAAACATCATCAATGGTGATCTTCTGAACTTCCCAATGCATTTCTGATGCATTTCAGTCACTTTAAACCATACTTCCTTCAGTTTGAAATACTGTCAAAAATAATGTCAGACTGATTTGTACTAGACTGTCAACAATTAAAAAATAAACATTGGCAGTTGATTGCATCACTTTTTTACATGGTGGGTCTCGAAAGACTTTGGATATCAAAATGGGGTCATAGGCCAAAAAGGTTTGGGAACAGCTGACATAGGTGTTTGAGTTTGGTGGGGTTCCTAGATGATCGCAAGGCTTCACCCTACAGATGGATTATACATGTTCAAACAAACTATCCACCAGCCTTAACCCTTAACCTCAGCCCTAACCCTAGTCCTAGCCGTAACCCTAGCCTTACCCTAACCCTAACCTGACAGAAGCTCCAGCTACAAAGGTAGACAGGTCTTTTCAGGTGTTTTTGCGAGAAGGAGGTAGCTGTAGTCCAGTATGGTGACTGGAGAATGGCTGAGTGGGTGTGTGGAAAGGAGTTGGTGTGTTGAAAGCTCTCTGCTATAGGTTAGACTGTTTTGATTGAGCTATGTTTTTTTTTTCTTCAGTTTCTTACCACGTAACTACGATACATTGAGCTACCAATACAGCAGGAGTTTGGACGTCTGTTTTGAAGCCAGAGCATGACTCTGTATCGTATTTCACTGTTAGTTTTACGCAAATAATTGTACATTTTCCGTTATGAAACTGACAATTGTTTATTTTTTACTAAAGGTACTGGTGTTGTGTGTACTGTTGCTTAAAGAGGTGGAACAGCTCCCGGGCGTACCTTGAATACTGCCGCCCGTAGGGGAATGGCCTCGGGATACCGGGTGACATAATCTACTATCACCAGTATGTACCAGTGTCCTCGAGCTGTTTTTACCAGGGGTCCCACTATGTCCATGGCGATGCATTCAAAGGGTACCCTGATGATCGGTAGGGGGACCAATGGGCAGTGAGTTGACACTCCGGGCAGCTGCGACAGTTGTCTTCCACGGCCCTCCTCATCCGGGGCCAGTGGAACCGGGCGGCGATCCGTTCCCGGGTCTTCTCCATTCCCAGGTGAGCCCCAAACAGGTGGGTGTGGGCCAGCTGAAGAACGGTTCCCACGTACCGTAGGGGCAGCAACAATACCTCTCGAAGTTCCCCCTGTTGGCACATCGGATACAAAAGGTTATTCTTGATTTGGAAATGGGGGTATCGCCAGTCACTCACCCCCGGAAGTAGCTGTCCATCCACCGCTATCACTTGGGCTGCGGCGGCTTTCAAGTTCGGATCCTCCCACTGGGCCGTCCCGAATTGTCCCCTCAGTTGGCCCCCAGCGGGGGTCTTGACAGGCCCCTCGAAATCGAGGAGGGGGAGGCTGGGCTCCTCCTCCAGTGGTTCCCCAGGGGGTTCGGGTTCCGGCGCCCCCTCCGACTCCGAATCCGGAGCCGTAGACACATGCTGATTAACCACTTAGGGAGAAGCGGCGCGCTCCCGACACTACCCGATGAAATGCAAGGCGCCAAATTCAAAATCCAAAATCCGCTCTCTTCTTTGGCTCTCTACCTTTTTCCTCAACTCCTGCCCCCCTAGGACCGTGAACATCGGACAATCCCATCCCACTAGGAGAGGTACTGGCAACTCTGGCACTGCACCCACCGTCATCTGGCAGCTCCTTTGTTGCGTCACGATGTTGGTCCATACGGTTGGATACCGCTTCATGTCACCATGAACACAGGAAATGGACATCTCCCTACCCCTTTAGGTCTCCTGGTTCAGCAGGCTCGTGGTTACGAGCGTGACCATACTTCCGGAGTCCAATAGCGTTTCCGTGTCGTATCTGCCAACCTTCACCGGGACCATGGGTGCAGTTGATTTGGGGTGCGCCCACACAGTCATACTTGGCCATCCTTTCCGTAGAACTGTCCGTTCAAACGTACAGAGGTAGGTTTCGACGTCATCGCCCTCCATTAGTTTGAGTAAAAACTGTTTGGGATGTCAATCAGGAGACGCTCCTCCTTGCAGCTTCCTGATTTCCTCAACGAGGCAGACGCTGTACGCCACAGTATGTATCAACGTGACAGCTAGATGTTATCAATATTAGTTATTGTGTATGCTTCTATCCTACTTGAAATAAAATAATGGGATGGTTAAAAATGGCCACGTCATCTTCCCCATTATCCCCAGTGTATTTATACCTATGTTCTCTGTTTGTCTGTTGCCAGTTCGTTTTGTTTCGTCAAGCCTACCAGCGTTTTTCCCATTCTCCTGTCTTTCTCTAGTTCCTGTTTTCTATTTTTCCCGGAACATTCTTCCTGCCCTGACCCTGAGCCTGCCTGCCATTCTGTACCTTGTCACACCACCCTGGATTACTGACCGCTGCCTGCCCTGACCCTGAGCCTGCCTGCCGTTCTGTACCTTTTGGACTCTGCTCTGGATTACTGACCTCTGCCTGCCTTTGACCTGTCATTTGCCTATACCCCACCCCTTTTTTGTAATAAACGTGTGTTACTTCGAAACTGTCTGCATCTGAGTCTTCTCCTGAGTCTTGACAGTACAAACTGGTCTGACATTAATATTTGTCATTCATATATCATATATTTTGTATAAAGTATGACAAAGTCAAACTTAGTCACACTGCTTACTTTTTTGCAGAGCTCTCCTCCACAAGAGAATGTGGGTTGCAATCAGGATAATAATGATAACAACCCGAACAAACATTATGAAGTTCAGCAATCCGGCTTGATTCTCTTGAGAAGGAGAAAAATACATACCTACAGTACATTTAAAGAGAGGGAATTCTTAAGGTTTGTCACGCCTACCCCCCATCCCCCGCTCCAGTGCGTCACGTTGCCGGTCTACTAACAACCGGTCCTGGCAACCATCATTACGCACACCTGCTCCCTATCATTACGCTGACCTTGACCTCATCATCATCTTGATTATGCTCCCTTTATTTAGCCCTCAGTAGCCTCAGTCATCAGGCAGTATTGGTTTTGTTCATGTTCACTTTGCTTATCACTGCCTTTTCATACCATTGAACTCACCTTCTGCACCTGCTTCCTGACTCCAAGCGTATACGTTTCAAGGTTGCTGACCCCAAAAAAACACACATATTTCTAATAACTGTACCTATAATTGGTGCCCCATGTGAGGAGGACATACTTGAAAGAATTTGTCAAAAGTAAAGAAATTATAATCAGCTCTTACAAGGTCTTACCCTCAATATCCAGAATGGTTCTGTTCACTTGAGTTGATGATTCGTTGGCTAAAGAGAACCACACAACATTTTGACATTCAGAAATTAAACTTTGTTTCTCCAAAATATTATTAATTATACCAAAATATTCCACAATGATAGGATCCAACATCAGTATGGGCAACATTCCAAAGGGTCAAATTAAAACTCAAATCATCCTTTGCAGCTCAAAATGAGACGTAGTTGCTAAATCTCCCTGGAATCTGACTTTTTCATTGTAGGTTGTCACACGGGTACAAGTCCTTGTGTGTTTCAGCCATATCCAGGATAACGCTGAGTCTACAGTGGAGAAGCACTCCAGAGTCGCAGATCCCCTAAGGGCATCAATTCTGTCAGCACAGACGGAGAAACAATGGGATGCATGCTAACATCTAAAACACACAGGACAGAGTACATAGTTGGATATGGAAATATTTGCTCATGGTGTAAATCATCCAGAGGTAAAGGGCTCATGTCTAGCTAATTGATGTAGACATAAATTAATCAATTCACAATTTGCATGAGAGATACAGTAAAGCCAAGTCAATAAGTTGAGTCAAGGTAAAAGACATTATCAGTTATCTTCCAGTAAATAGCTACTAAAACACAGGAGAAATGGACTAGGCAGTCTAAATATGCACATGCAGTACAGTACTTAGTGAGATGCAAAATCACACAGAAATCAGAACCATGGACAGCCACATCATATTTAGCTTTCGTTGATTGGACTAAACCGTTTTTGGTATATTTTTGTTGTCACGGTATTAGACTAAGCAGAGGTGATTTGATGATGTTGAAATGTTGAAGTTGAAATTGTGCTGGAATAGTGGAGGCAGCTCCTGTTTTCGTTGCGACCTGCGGTAACTCTTTGTGGTTCTAAATCAATAGTTGTTTCGAGGTCCGAAAATGTGAATTTATACTGCCAATGTGTCTTCTTATTGTCTTGGCCTTTAGGCTTGTATATCACGGTCTCAAGGCATATGAATTAACAGGTTATAGAGAAAACAATGCAATTATCACAACACATACTGTAGGTTGTAATGTGGCTTCCAGTGATTTTACCCACGCACCACTACCACCTGGTTTGAGTGTAAACCGACACTGCACTTCTTACAAAGCAAAGTGTATTTTTATGTGCGGTATGTGGAGTCAGAGCGATTCTCATGGTCTCTCCTGAAAAATGTATTTGTATCTCAATGAGACTAAACATAATAAAATGAAGGTTAAATAAAAAAGCACCTCTTCTGTGATAAGAAATAGATGTGTGTTTGTGTTCCTCTATTTTTAATGGTGTGATGGAGCCTGACACATATTCAGCTAAACTGCTATTCCTTTTAATCAAATTGTATATTTGTATATTTGGTCGCAGAGATGTTCTGTAGACAGAGAATAGAGATGGACGGAGTGTATAAATGAATGGTTTATTATGTTAAAAACACACAGTCATACAGCAAAAATGGGATTCTCTATCAGAAGATTTCTTACAAGCTGTGAAAAGTTATGGCTATTTAAGGCTGGACAGGATCATTATATAAATCTAACATAAAAACAATGTTAAAGTTACATTTTCTTTGTTGAATTGTAAATTACAAAGTAATTTAAGTTACTAAATAGAAAAATAATTATTCTTGGAGTCTTTGTGACAGTGGTGATATCTTTCATTGCTGCTGAAGGTATCTGACATCAGAGTACACTGCATCCTCTCTGCTGGTCTTCTCTCTTGCTCTTCTAGAGGAGGAGTTCTTGGGGGTGAAACTGACAGCTGCATAGTTCAACACGTCACTGTCTTGATTCTGAGGGGGGTGGAGCCATGAGGAAATACATTATGATGATAGCATGATCTACTATATAATGTTTCTATTCTCCTGTGGAAGAAAACACTCTCTTCAGATAGTACACCCACTACAATGGCCTGACAGTCAGTGGAACAGTGACAGACAGAAGTTCAATGATCACAAAGATAAGTAGGATATATCTAGTACAGTGACATATTACTTACAAGAAAGCTTATGTTATGCAGAGTGGAACAGGGGAAACCAAGAGTAGACTGGGAGACGGGGATGAAGTAACCAAGGTATTTATTGAAACACAGGGGAGAAATGGAGTGCAGGTCAGGGGGTTGCTGAAAACCAGGTGCGGAGGCTGATGCTGGAGCGAGAGGGGTTGAGACAGGGTAAGCAGGTCTGGGGGGTAATCCAAGGGAGTAGTAGAGTGGGGAATCCAGGACAGAGAAGCAGGATGACGAGACGTGAGACAGGAGACAGGGACCAGAGTCAGAGCGGGCAGAATGAGCAGAGGTTACGTGTGGAAGTGGCAGGGCTGAGTATTTGTAGAGGTCTTGTTATGGAACAGGTTGCAGCTGGTAGGGATCTGCTCTGACTCCGGCACACCTGTCTCCGCCCACACAATCACACAGAGAGAGAGAGAGAGAGAGAGAGAGAGAGAGAGAGGAGAGGGAGAGAGTAATGGGGAGTGGCGGCAGGTCAAGGAGACACAGGATGAGCAGTATAGGGCATTGCAGGAGCAGATGTGACAGCTTAATAACACAAAAAACATAAATAAGCTATAATACTAGCTCTAAGAAAGTTAAATGGCAGTTAAAACAAAAAAAAGGAAAATACACTATATTTATAAATTTTGTCAAATTTACCTGATTGCCCTGGGACGTTGGGACATCTGTCCTCCCTTCAAAGAGATTGAAATAGAGGAATCAATTATTATAATAATCTCTTTTTAACCTCATGTAGTTAATTAACAATGCTTATATGTTAGCATTTAACTGATATTTAAAGAATGTACATTGCATGGAGATGCATGAAACTTTAGATACGTCAGCTATAACATTAGATACATCGGATAAATTCGATATTAAGTAATACCTCTGCTATCTCTGTTCAGAGTCTTGCACAGCGCCCAGACAAGTAGAAGGGTCACTATCCCCAGAACGATGTTGGAGACGACCAAGGCCAGAACAGTAGGACTCAGATCAAATGGAGAATCATGCTCTGGGACTGTGGAAAGGGTATCAGAGAATTAACTTCTCAGGGATCAGTGGGGCGCTAGCGGGCTGCTCCCAACACTACCAGGTAAAATGTAAGGCGCCAAATTCAAAATCCAAAAGTTAAATTATTAAACATCCACCAATATACAAGTGTTCCATACTCATCAAAAGCTCTGTTTCTTGGCAATATCACAGCGTTGTCAGATTTCAAAAAGGCTTTACGGCGAAAGCAGCACATTTGATTGTTTGAGAGTAGCACCTCACATATTTTTCCCATAGCCATGTAGCGATTAGCCATCATGGCACACACATAACACCTTTCACAGCAAAAACAAATCAATTACCTGTTGAAGAACTTCTGCTGAGGTCATCCTAAGGGTCCAACGAAGACAATCCATGGTTCTTTTGTTAGAAAAAGTGACTTCTCGGGCGCGCGCCGCTGGGTACTGTTTACATGACAGAGTGACTTCCTTGTTTGCTCTTCTTCTCTGGTCTTATTCATCCAAAATGAAAAAAAATACACTGTCTCGAGACTGTTGACATCTAAAGGAAGCGATGGGTACTGCATTCATATGCCCTTATATGGTAATTTTCATGAGGGAGGGGTGCCCAAATGAGCAATGTGTCAAAATCACTTTTTCCAGGACAGAAATTCCTCTGGGTTTCGCCTGCTATATGCGTTCTGTTTTACTCACAGACAAATGGTTAATAGTTTTGGAAAATGCAGAGTGTTTCCTATCCAATGGTACCAGATATCTGCATATCCTATTTTCTGGGCCTGAATGGGAGGCATTTTACTTTGGGCACGCCTGGCTCTCCAAAATAGAACCCCTCAGCTGCCACTCCCTAACAAGTTAATAATGTATTCATGAGCGCTTAGGAAGATCATCCAACAGTAAAGTATGGCATCAAAAGCTAATGGTGATATTGTATAGCTTGTTGAAACAAATGTATGAGATAATTTGGAGGTAGGCCGTTTGCATGAATATACAGTACTGTTGGGGATATTTACAGATTAAATGAGATTTACCTTGAAGGTCCAGCTTGGTCCCATTCCCAAACAGTATCTCCCCACATGAGGCCACAGCACAGTAGTAAGTCCCAGCATCAGAGAGGCTGAGGTTCCTCTTGGGGAGGTTGTAGACACAGCTCTGTGTAGGAGACCCAGCCTCAGGGCTCTTCTCACACTGATCACTCCTGTCTCCATGGGTGTTAATGATTCCTGGACGGGATTCTCCTGATCCATGTCTGAACCAATAGACACTGTGTTGTCCTACACAGGTCTGAGAGTGTATTGTACAGTTCAGAGTCACAGAGTCTCCTGTCTGGGTGGACTCAGACACAGGCTGCTGGAGCACAGTCATGTTTCTGGACCCTAAACCTGACAAGAAGGTTTATAAGTCAGTAAATATGTTCCCTATGTTGTGTCCCAACTTATCATTGTTGAAATCATACACAGTCATATCTGATTATGCAAATACAGCATAATTAAGCCATTGTATCCAAAACCTAAAGTGGAAAAAAACTACAGATTGTAGTTGCAGAACAATTTCCTTTCTTTGTAAATTCCAATGTTGTACCTTTCACAATGAGAATGGCTCCTTCTCCAAACTCCACCAGGTTGGCATAAGAGTTCCCACAGTAATATGTGGCTGAATCAGAGAGCTGCATGTCTGAGATCTTTAGGTGATTAATTCCTTCACCGCTTTGCACTGAGAAGCGACTGTTACCTTTAAATTCATGGTAAAATGTTGCGTTCTTGTTATACTTGTAAAAGGTTGATAAGATTTGAGGATTGTAACCCATTGTTTGCTTATACCACATAAAGTACCGTGCCATGTTTCCTTTATAGAAGCAGTGCAAAGTCACTGTCTCTCCCACATTGGCTGTAACAAGATGAATTTCCGAGGATTGTGCAGCAGCTAGAATACACACAGAGACATGATCCATTACTTACACAAGTCCTTTATATACCCAAAAAATACATATATGAATTGCATTTATAAAGTACCTGAGTGTACATCCCTTAAGCAGAGAAATATAAAAGTTGGACTTACCCATCTCTACAAGAAGTGGCAGTATCAGACACAGTGCACTCATCTTTGATGTTGTCCTCTTCATAACTTGTGTCTTGAGTGGAAAAGTCCACCTACTGTATGTAGACAACACTTCGACAATGGGGTTATTGGTGATTGGTCGAACTGGACGCATCATTTTTGTTAACACCTTATTCAGCCAACCATGGTCTTCGTAACTGTAACTTACTCATATAAACCATGCAAAGTGAACCAATGCTTACTGTATAGGATATGTTGTAGAGGGATAGACTTGTTTTTTTAAACATTGTATAGTTTGCTATTTAGGCACCAGCTGAATCAAAGATGTCCAATACTGAGGCAGTGTTTAAAGAGAATATATGTATGTCCTTCATTAAAATGGGTTGAAGTATAATGTTATCTGGTAACTATGCAGTACATTTTAAATTATACGTTACACATACATGTTCTTGGTATCAAACTTGTGTGCCTTAAATAGATTTAGCCCCACCTCATGTAACAGTTACAGGCAGTACTCCTGGTGACCTATAGGGGAGACAGTTATACATAGAACATATCCTGATATGTAGAGTGAACAGGGGTGGAGCATTACTGTGAGGGTATGAGGGGGAAACACCTACAGAATGACAGTCAGTCTTATCCCTGTCATTCATGTACTAACTCAAGTGTAGTCTACTAGTTGAGAGTTTAGTATGGGTGTACCTCATGGGTAGACTTCTTCACTGTAGCCTAGTATATCCAAAATCAAATCTAGAATCGGCTTTCTATTTCGCAACAAAGCCTCCATCCCTCATGCTGCCAAACTTGCACTAGTAAAACTGACCATCCTACCAATCCTCGACTTTGGCGATGTCATCTACAAAACTGCTTCCAATACTCTACTCAGCATACTGGATGCAGTCTATCACAGTGCCATCCGCTTTGTCACCAAAGCCCCTTATACCGCCCACCACTGCGACCTGTATGCTCTAGTCGGCTGGCCCTCGCTACATACTCGTTGCCAGACCCACTGGCTCCAGGTCATCTACAAGTCCCTGCTAGGTAAAGCCTCGCCTTATCTCAGCTCGCTGGTAACCATAGCAGCACCAACCTGTAGCATGCGCTCCAGCAGGTATATCTTACTGGTCACCCCCAAAGCCAATTCCTAATTTGGCTACCTTTCCTTACAGTTCTCTGCTGCCAATGACTGGAACGAACTACAAAAATCACTGAAACTGGAGACACTTATCTCCCTCACTAGCTTTAAGCACCAGCTGTCAGAGCAGCTCAGAGATCACTGCACCTGTACATAGCCCATCTGTTAATAACCCAACCAACTACCTCATCCCCTACCGTATTTATTTATTTATCTTGCTCCTTTGCACCCCGGTATTTTAACTTTGCACATTAATCTACTGCACATCTACCATTCCAGTGTTAAATTGCTATATTGTAATTACTTCACCACCATGGCCTATTTATTGCCTTACGTTCCTTATTTTACCTCATTTGCACACATTGTATATAGATATTTTTTTCTACTGTATTATTGACCTTTGTTTACTCCAATGTGTAACTCTGTGTTGTTGTATATGTCGAACTGCTTTGCTTTATCTTGGCCAGGTCGCAGTTGTAAATGAGAACTTGTTCTCAACTTGCCTACCTAGTTAAATAAAGGTAAAATAAAAATAAATAAATAAATATAAAAATAATATATTGATACAATTTCTACTTTAAACTCTGTAAACAAATTATTGTAGTTTTAATTAATTAAACCTATGATCTTATAAGCGACAAGATACAGGCAGCATGGCATACAGTATATAAGTGGATGCTAATTGTCATGGTTGTGAACAACATTGAAAGAATGAGAGAAAACAGAATGGCACCACATAGACATCCTGCTGAAAACCACATAGAGACAAAGGCTGTGTAAAAGGCCAGCAGGCCTGTCCAAAGCGTAGAGACGGAGTTGTTTTGTGCTAACAGCAAACCACACTGTGCAGAGACCTGTGAACATCTCGCTGTGTGGGTGTAACCATGGGTGGGTTTAACATTTATCAGTAGGTTGGGTCTGCAGAAGCTCTCTGCACACATTCGTACATACATACTGTATCTACAGAACACAAGAGAAGGAACAAGTCTATTTTAGTCAGTATCAGTTGTTTAATGGATATTTATTCATGCTAAAAGAAGCAACATATGCATGGATTTCAGAACAATTTAATCTACTCACATACTACCAGTCAAACGTTTGGACACACGCACTCTTTCAAGGGTTTGTCTTAATTTATACTATTAGTGAATAGTGAACACATAAAACTATGAAATAACACATATGGAATCATGTAGTAGACAAAATATTTTAGATTCTTCAAAGTAGCCACCCTTTGCCTTGATGACAGCTTTGCACACTCTTGGCATTCTTCAACCAGCTTTACCTGGAATGATTTTCCAACTGTCTTGAAGGAGTTCCCACATATGTTGAGCACTTGTTGGCTACTTTTACTTCACTCTGCGGTTCTTATGAATGCCCATCTTGGTCCCGTTCCCTAACAGTATCTCCCCACAGCACAGTAGTAAGTCCCAGCATCAGGGAGGCTGAGGTTCCTCTTGGGGAGGTTGTAGACACAGCTCTGTGTAGGAGACCCAGCCTCAGAGCTCTTCTCACACTGATCACTCCTGTCTCAATGGGTGAAAATGATTCCTGAGCAGAATTATCCTGAGCTATGTCTGAACCAATAGACACTGTGTTTTCCTACACAAACATCAGTGTGTATTGTACAGTTCAAAATCACAAAGTCTCCTGGCTGGACTGACTCAGACACAGGCTGCTGTACAACAGACATACTCTTGGACTCTAAATCTGAAGAGTGACAGATTAATATCATGGTGTGTAAATTGTAAATTACAATATACAATTTAGAATGTATATTTAGAATTTCATGGATGCAAAATGAATATCCAAAATATAGAACTAAGTTAGGTTACCTTGACTTTGCCCACTTCAATAGCAGCAGTGTAGTATGTTGCTGAGTCCCCTAACTGACTTGCCTAGTTAAATAAAGGTGAAATAAAAATAAATAAACTGAGTTTTGGATATGGTCAGGTTAAAGTTGTCAACTCCTCTCTTTATATAACTTACCCATTTGTTTGATAATTAGAAATATCATAAACAGTGACACCATCTTTGAATATAACATATTGAGTGGAGAAAGTCTACCCATGTGTACAACACTTCAACAATGGGCTAATGGGTGATTGGTTGAACTAGACCCAATCTTCTTTGTTGACGCCTCATTCAGACGCTCATGGTCTTGTGGTCTATTGCACCATACAGAGTCACACAGTCTACTGGCTGGACTCACTGAGACAGGATGCTGTAGAATGCTGTAGTAATTGTCTTAAAGGTTTTACTTGTTCGGTGGTTTGTGGTTTTTTCACCTTTCTGGACAACCCTAGGTCAAAATAGTAGTCTGTTTGTTTTCTCACGTCTCTGGAGAACACTGGGTCAAAATAGTAGTCTGTTTGTTTTCTCACCTCTCTGGAGAACACTGGGTCAAATAGTAGACTATTTGTTTTTTAACCCTTACTTTAGTTACACTTTATTACATTTTTATCCATTGCAGAAGACATGGAAAACCAAATGTACCTATAGTATTTGAAGGAAAACTATTATTATTTTGAACAGGCCATTCTACAGTTACTGTACTCCAGGGGGGCTGCTATACATTGAACATGTCTTGTCTAGCGGTTAAGAGCATTGGGATAGTAACCGAAAGTTTGCTGGTTTGAATCCCCGAGCCGACTGGGTGAAAAATCTGTGGATGTGCCCTTGCGCAACGCACTTAACCCTACTTAATCCGGTAAATTACTCTGGATAAGAGCATCTTCTAAATGACTAACGTGTAAATGTATAAGGGTGACCAGGGGTAGAGCAGTGGGAGTGTATATGGGATAAACACCTACAAAATGAAACAAGTAATGTAAGTCTCATTCCCTGCATGTCAGACTCATTCCCTATCATTCACAGAAACATGCACAAACTGAAGTGTAACAGGCGAGAGTGCATCACTGATTGGACTCACCAGCCTAATATAACCAATACACATGACACACTGTCTGGTTAGTGTGGTTCTCATAGGATGCAATCTATCAGAAGGAGTATCCTCCTCTATCGGTCTCCTTACAGATAACCCTGCAGTAGTCCTAGAACTGCTGTCTGATTGAGAATGCACTATGCGAGTAACTTCATAAAGAACTGGTTTGCTGTGGCTGCAAGCAGTCAGTAGCAACATGAACAACAGTAACAGATGTGAAAACAACAGACTTACACCAGATAGACATCCTGCTGAAAACCACAGAGACATAGATAGCAGGTAGGAGGGTCCTGTGTGTACAAGGCCAGCAGGCCTGACCAAAGAATAGATATAGCCTCGTACTTAGAGCAGACCGCAAGTACCTGTGAACTTGTTAGATGTGTGTGGGTGGATGTGAGTGTCATGCTATCAACATGTCTAAAAGAAGGTCAAGACATTCCAGAGGAGATGTGACTTGAAAAACTAGGTTGTGCCTTACTTATGCAAAGACTCCCTGGAACTCAATACAAAACTACACACTCAAACACATGAGTCATTGACTTCATCAAACAGATCACTTTACCTGCCTGTTTCATTTTGAGTGATTGTTGCTCCTTGTTACTAAGCTACAATTTATTATAACTATGTTGAGGTTAGTAGTAATGATCCAGTGATGATGACTGCCTGGCCTGTTTGGAAATTATTTCTAGCATGTTATGGATGTGTAATAAAGATGTAATAACTATATTATCTTGTTATAGATTCTTTATAGCCACACATTGTCTTTTCTGGAGTTCGTTTGACTGCTATTTCAGCTCGACACATGAACTATCACAGAAAGGCAAGTTGTCAATGATACTTCATCAAGTTAGTGGACATTTTGAACACTTTGACAACTACAAGTTGCTGCCAAATCTACTGTTGAGGCAGTTATAAGGATTTCCATGTACACTGCTGCTCCCTGTTGAAAAAGAAACAGATTGCAGTCCTGCAAAGTGCACTTATACATATTCACATTTTGTCAATAGTTTGTGAAAACTGCTCAGTTACAATGTAAACATTGTCATATTTGAAATCAGTCTCTCAACCACATCAATTCTGTTCAAAGTATATTCAGCTAACAAATGTATTTTTAGTTCAGTCTTTTGTTATGGAGAGAGAGAGTCAAGCTCTTAGTGACGTTGATGTTTGTGGTTTTGAAGGTGTGTGAAAAGAGAGTGTGGTGAGGACTGACGGTCATTGCTGGGGGTTACGTGAGTGGAAAATCTATTCGGGCTGTCAGAACACCACAGAGCTGTGGTACAGGATACAGCTAAAACAAGACAGTTTGAGAGGCTAAAACACCAGCAATAGATACATATTTACAGTTATTATGCAACCAACCTTATGTTTTACATTGAACATAGGCTTGATATGGTTGTTGCACACTGAATCTGTGGGTGAAAGTGTTTAAAGGATTTCATTTAAGGAAAGAGAAAAATAGGACTGAAAATCAAACAATTCCTCTATGAAAGCAGTTTCATGTTTTAATTGATCTAAATTGAACAGCAGTATCAATGTAAAATGGAGCTGTAAGTATTTGTAACTTACAATAAAAAAGCCTACATACATGCACACATACAGTGTAGAAAACACAGAATCAATGCAAGTTATTAAAGAGGAAAAGTTTACATTTCAGCCCATGTTTTGGCGTCTCACACCAGAGTACACAGTGCCAGTCTCCATGGCGCTCCTCTGTCTCCCGGCCTTTGGATTCTTGTGGACGACATTCAGAGCGGCGTAATGGAGAGTAACAGGCTCTTGATCCTGAGAGGAATAACAAAAATGAAAATCCAATAAAATGCATGTTTTCATATTTTGATTGAAGGAAAAATACATTGATTCAGCAACAGCTAAACAAGTGTTAGGTCAGGTTACCTCATTACTGGGGACTGCAGGAGCACTTGGCTGAGGGTGCATTCCTTTTTATCAAACACAACAATCAATATAATCAACATCATACAATGAAGAGCTTTTATGACCAATTTTGACCAAAACATGTAAACTAATGTAACTAACGTAATGTAAAGCATACTGTATCTTGCACAATAATATTGCTTACTTATGCACTTGCTCATCTTGTACAAAACGCAAGTAAGGACAATGAGGATGACACACAGACCCAACACTACGCCCAGGCAATACATGAACAGAAGATGGTCCTCCTTACAACCATCTGTGAAATATCAAATAGGGATAGAGACACTGAGACACTGAGGGATAAAGCTATGACAATGTTTAAGACACCAACAAGACCTGGCCTGATCTGAGAGTCGTACTATCTTCTCTCATATACAAAGATGTCTGAATGATGTAGAAAAACAAAGATATCTGAATGATATAGAAAACAACGATATTTGAATGATATAGAAAAACAAAAGTATCCGAATGATACCTTGCCTGCAATCTAAAGAACTTTGATTATATAGATTATTATAAAACAGAATGTCAGAAGTATCACTTACGGTCAATGTCCAGCTGGGTCCCATTCCCAAACAGTATCTCCCCACATGAGGCCACAGCACAGTAGTAAGTCCCAGCATCAGAGAGGCTGAGGTTCCTCTTGGGGAGGTTGTAGACACAGCTCTGTGTAGGAGACCCAGCCTCAGAGCTCTTCTCACACTGATCACTCCTGTCTCCATGGGTGTAAATGATTCCTGGATGGGATTCTCCTGAGCCATGTCTGAACCAATAGACACTGTGTTCTCCTACACATGTCTCAGTGTGTATTGTACAGTTCAGAGTCACAGAGTCTCCTGGCTGGACTGACTCAGACACAGGCTGCTGGAGCACAGACATGCTGTTGGACTCTGAACCTGAAGAGAGTGAGTAACTAAAGTAAATCTAAGTGGGTGAAAAACACGAACAGCAATGTATTCATTACTAGCATTTGATGAAGCAGCTGTATGAACATGCCAATATACAGCGCCACACATTTTGAAATTGAATAAGCAAATGGTTACCTTTGACAATTAAAACAGTTCCCTCTCCAAACGTGAGCTCATAGATGGCTGTAGTGAAACAATAGTACGTAGCGGAGTCCCCTGGCTCTGTGTTGGATATGGTCAAGTTATAGCTGTAGTCTCCTCTCCTCACACCCAAATGTTTGGTCTCAGTAAAGTCCTTGATAAAGTTGTTGGAATAATAACTATCTTGGCCAACATAAAGAGATGATGCCATGTGGAGGGGTTTCTGTCCTAAACTCTGCTTGAACCAATCAAACCTGGTCACCGACACATTAGGACAAAAGCAAGTGAGAGTCACAGTGCCTCCCAGCTCAGTAACCATCACAGGGGTTGGTTGGATTACGTTTGGTTTGGTAAAAGCACAAACTGTCAAAGCAAGTAAACAAAATGGATCAAAGACATGGATAAACCATTTCTACCCATTAGACAGAACATCCACTCAAACTACATACTACACATGATTAAAATGTCTTTCACTTACCCAAGTTGATGTAAAACAAAAATATTTCTTTATTCATCATTGTAATATTAGTCCCTTCTGCACTGTATAGTGTGTGGGTCTGACAGTGGGACACTTTATATGCACCTTATACTGTATATGATGGTACTTTACATGTACCTTTCATGCAGTAGGAGGGAACACTGAAACAAGAGATATTATTGGCTGACTACAATCTTAGAAGTGTGTCCTCTGGCTTACCATAGTTTGAGTTTCTCGGGAATTACTTTTTAAGAAGACAACAGAAAGAAGTTCAGAGTTTCTGGATCAAGCCAATCAAATATTTGCTTGATACAGGTGCTTCTTTTTTGAGAGAAATTAAACATTTACTGAAATTATTTATCTTTTGTTGTTTTGAAAGGAAACAGTAAATTATCTTTAGTGCTGCTAATACTACCAACCCCAACCCAGCCCAGCCCAAGGGTTAAAGTAATCCATAATGTAAATTGACCCACCATTGCATAAAAGCTGCATTTCTGGCTCTTGGTTTTCATCATGAGACCACAACATTAAATAATAATATTAGTTGTAACTGCAATAGCGTTGAATAATATATGTTTTTGTTGGTGCCACACCCTGATTGGTTTCACCTGTCTTTGTACTTGTCTCCACCCCCCTCCAGGTGTCGCCCATCTTCTCCATTATCCCCTGTGCATTTATACCTCTGTTTCTCTGTTGCCAGTTTGTCTTGTCAGGTCTTACCAGTGTTCTTTCCTGTATTCCTGGTTTCTCAAGTTTCTGTTTCCCTGGTTCTGACCATTCTGCCTGCCCTGACCCCAAGCCTGCCTTCTGTACCTTTCTGACTCTGCCCTGGATTACGGACCTCTGCCTGCCCTTGACCGGTCTTTCGCCTGTCCCCTGCTTGGATAAATACACATCTGTGAATCTGGCTGTCTGCATCTGGGTCTTATCCTGAGTTCTGATTGTTGGCTTAATTTCCAACCTTTGTTAATTACCAATACTTAATTTTTTTAATGAAGGAAAAGTTGATTGAGACACCCAATCTTTATCTGCACTTTGTCCTCTTGTTGAATGCTTTAGGGTTGTTAAACGTTTTCAACTCGAGACACAAATGAGAAATTGACGTCAACCTCCAACGACCAAATCAACCTCCAACGACCAAATATAAGACAGTGTAATTATACAGTAAATGTATTCTCATAACTCAGGACCCATATTTTAAGAAACCTGCACAGTTTAGGGTTTGGAAAATTATTTTAGCTTGTGGTTTGTATTCTTGACATTGTATATTTAACTGAGAGGCAGGGGTATGGTATTTACCGTCCAGATGAAGAGAGGTATGTAAAGAGCCCCCCCGCCCTCACCCAGGCATTTACTCTTACACACAAATATTTTCCCCAAACTATCTGTCAGCTGGTGGACTGAAAATCTGGCGAGACATATTGAGAGAGCATAAGGGACACTTCACCCCCCAGTGTTAGTCTATGAGAGACCCAGTGATGTTCACCTCAGCAGGTCTCACTCTACACTGAGCTGCTACTTCCTGCCACTCACACCACAGGAAGTGATGCGTACCCTCACTGGCCCCTCCTCTACCTCAGACCTCCATCATATTCTCCTTATAAGGTGCTTCTCGGAATAGGGGGCTGTGATTAGTGCAAAGCCAAGACAGGAAATACTACTCATGACAAAGGCAATTTTGGTTTAACTCTTTATTTGTCTTCATAAGTGATCAGTATAATACAATTGTCTACTCCTGGGTACTTTGCCCCTCAGGGTCCCCTTAAAAAAAAATACCAAATCACTAACACACACAACAGAGATCTAAGTTAAGAGAGGCCAAAAGATGCAACTGCTCCTCTGTGGCCATTAAACAATTGTGTTACTTCTACCTCCTTTCTAACCACACCCTGAACCACTGAGCTGTGTGGCCTAACTGAGTTGGAGAGAGCTACAGTAGCCCTGAGGTAAAACTCACAAACACTACAGAGATATTTACTGATTTACATTTCAATACATTTAATATAACTACAAAGATACAATATAGCAAGATTTAAACTTGTATTCAAATATATGGACAACTAATTGTCATCTTGTAGCAGCATACACTACATGGGGTCCAGCTCCTCCTCTCTTCTCCTCTCCATCTTCCTCTTCTTGAAGGTGAAATTCAGGGTGGCATAATTCAATGCATCTGGGTCTTGGTTCTGTAGATTTGCAAACGTCATGAAATAGGCTACATTTGTAATTTTCTCAGTTCCTGAATTGCTTATATTTCAGTATTTAATCATGCAGTATTTACCTGATCATTTTGTGGTTGTCTTTGAGAATCAGGTCCTGAATATGATATAAAAGAGAGACAAGAGAATGGATTAATGGATCATTCCATTCTAGTGAACACACTGACTCCTCTGATCGATGTCATGGGAAAAACATCCAAATCAAATCAAATCAAATGTATTTATAAAGCCCCCCTTACATCAGCTGATGTCACAGAGTGCTGTACAGAAACCCAGCCTAAAACCCCCAAACAGCAAGCAATGCAGGTGTAAAAGCACGGTGGCTAGGAAAAACTCCCTAGAAGGCCAAAACCTAGGAAGAAACCTAGAGAGGAACCAGGCTGTGAGGGGTGGCCAGTCCTCTTCTGGCTGTGCCGGGTGCAGATTATAACAGAACATGGACAAGATTTTAAAATGTTCATAAAACAGGCAGAACAGTTGAAACTGGAGAAGCAGCACGGCCAGGTGGACTCGGGACATCCAGGTAGGCCTTGAGGAATGGTCCTAATGCTCAGGTCCTCCGAGAGAGAGAGAGAGAGAGAGAGAGAGAGAAGAAGAAAGAAAGAAAGAGAGAGATAATTAGAGAGAGCATACTTAAATTCGCACAGGACACCAGATAAGAGAAGAAATACTCCAGATATAACAGACGGACCCTAGCCCCCCGACACATAAACTACTGCAGCATAAATACTGGGGGCTGAGACAGGAGGGGTCGGGAGACACTGTGGCCCCGTCCGACGAAACCCCCGGACAGGGCCAAACAGGCAGGATATAACCCCACCCACTCTGCCGAAGCACAGCCCCCACACCACTAGAGGGATATCTTCAACCACCAACTTACCATCCTGAGACAAGGCCGAGTATAGCCCACAAGATCTCCGCCACGGCACCAGAAGCCAGTGACTCAGCCCCTGTAATAGGGTTAGAGGCAGAGAATCCCAGTGGAGGAACCGGCCAGGCAAAGACAGCAAGGGTGGTTCGTTGCTCCAGTGCCTTTCCGTTCACCTTCACACTCTTGGGCCAGACTACACTCAGTCATAGGACCTACTGAAGAGATGAGTCTTCAATAAAGACTTAAAGGTTGAGACCGAGTCTGCGTCTCTCACATGGATAGGCAGACTATTCCATAAAAATGGAGCTCTATAGGAAAAAGCCCTGCCTCCAGCTGTTTGCTTAGAAATTCTAGGGACAGTAAGGAGGCCTGCGTCTTGTGACCGTAGCGTACGTGTAGGTATGTACGGCAGGACCAAATCAGAAAGATAGGTAGGAGCAAGCCCATGTAATGCTTTGTAGGTTAGCAGTAAAACCTTGAAATCAGCCCTTGCCTTAACAGGAAGCCAGTGTAGAGAGGCTAGTACTGGAGTAATATGATCAAATTTTGGGGTTCTAGTCAAGATTCTAGCAGCCGTGTTAAGCACTAACTGAAGTTTATTTAGTGCTTTATCCGGATAGCCGGAAAATAAAGCATTCAACCGGTGTCGGCTGAATGAGCGACACCGGTTGAGCATTGCTCCAGCATTTCCTTCCAGAAGCCGTGAGAAAATTGTCCGGCTGCGGGGACTGTGCGAGGGGATTTCTACGACTATCTGTACTTACTAGTGGCACAGACGCTGTTTCATCCTTTCCTACACTTACATTTCCCTTGCCTAACGATTGCGTCTGAAGCTGGGCTTGCAGCACAGCTATCCTCGCCTTAAGCCGACCGTTCTCCTGTATGTTATGAGTACAGCGACTGCAATTAGAAGGCATCATGTTAATGTTACTACTTAGCTTCGGTTGGTGGAGGTCCTGACAAAACACGTCCGGAAGTGAAAAAGTTGAATAAAAAAAAATAAACGGTAATTACAAAGTAAAAACCGTAAAACTGTCAGGTAGCAAAGTTAGGTTAGCAACAAAACGCACAGCAGCACGTAAACAAGTCTACTAGTTGTGACCGGAAATGATAAAGCCCATCAGTGTGTTGCTGGTGATATGTTGCTGGTGATATCCCTATTTGAAGTGTAGTTCACA
The DNA here is from genome assembly GCA_030435695.1 of Brachymystax lenok tsinlingensis. Lineage (NCBI taxonomy): Eukaryota > Metazoa > Chordata > Actinopteri > Salmoniformes > Salmonidae > Brachymystax > Brachymystax lenok. The sequence continues at coordinate 10,297,316 of CM059798.1, forward strand.
GGTCCTATATTATCATGAAGTGGAATCCTACCTGTGTTGTGTATGTTTGTGTCTCATCTGATCTTGAGGACCAGGATGAGGATGACTATCAGTAGAACAGCAGTCACAACACCCAGGATCACAACCAGGGGAAGGAGGTACATGGTTCCATCATCATCCTCTCCTACTAGACTGATAGTTCCATTACAATGTCCTATTAGAAGACACTTTATTAAATCACTTGGTGATCCTTTAATGACAGACCTAAACATTTTGTAGAATGTGGCATTTTTCTTTTTCTTCTTTCTTTACATAAGAAAAATAAACTCACTCTCTTTAGATGACTCTGGTATTTCTTCAAATCCGTTGTGCACTTTAACTTTGAGATTAGTTAAAATAAATAAGTATTTTTTCTCAAAACTATAATGATAAAAAATATGTCCAGCACTGGTTTGCCTTTGTTTCATGACTAACTCTTCACAAGGTTGATAAGCATTTTCAAATGTATCAAAAGCCCAATAAATAGTTGAAAACTAACCTTGAATATTTGCGTTGACAAAGAACATGTGGCTATGTGGTTACAATGCACAGAAATACAGGCCACAGTCAGCTATTTACACTTTTGTGACTTTGAGAAAGATATTGGTGTTGTTGCTGAACAAAATGGCTCCTTTGAAAACCATTGTGGCGATCAGGTGTTGAATTAAAGCTGTACATAGACAAGATACACACAGGTTCTGATCCGTTGACTTGCTTAAACCACGCTATGTGTCCCACAGCCGTTGTAACATTAGAGCACTGCTAGGTGATGGTATCCCAGGTATGGACCACCATAGTCTGAGACTGAGAAACCAACACACAGACCAAACCTGAAACACAAAGCACAAAGCAAGTCCTACGTTAATGACTATAATCGTGTACGTGTTAGAAATCAGGAATAAGTGCTGCACTGAACATTCTGGTTATACTTGACGGATGTAGTCAATCTTACTCTTTCTCCATGATAGATTTAACAGTAGCTTACTTACTCAATCCATAGAGCAGTAGAGCTGGTAGGAAGGTTCTCGCCATTCTGTGTGCAGATCTATTCTGCTCTGTGTGGTTGTGACTCAGAGAACACCTCTTCATTCACAGTGAGATCAAATTTGATTTCATTGGTAGTGGGCGTGGTAGTTGGTATTGGAACACAATGTCTATTTACAGAAAGCAGAATTGACACAGATGTTTTATGTGGAGTGTAAAAACAGAAATGTAGTATATTTGTGTTGAATCGAAATAGGTGTTTGGATTCAGTTGGGTTCATATAGGTCAGCGTTTCCCAAACTAAAGGTTGCGACAACATGTAGTGTCTGTCCCTTGATTTAAAAATTGGGTCACGAGATAAATCTGAAATAAAATGTACAAAATCGCTCGTTTTTTATTTTATTTATGCCCATATTACGGCGTGCTGTGTATAGGCACGGGGACGAAACCAACACGTAACAAAAACACAGGGTTTAAACCCAAAACAAAAGAGCAAGGAGTACCTGGAATAAATACAGACGCGCACAATGATTTAAATACACAGGACGAGGCCCGGCATCACCAGTCCATCATTACTTTAAGGCAAGAAGGTCAGTTAACGCGGAACATTTCAAGAACTTTAAAGTTTCTTCAAGTGCAGTCGCAAAAAGCTCTATGATGAAACTGGCTCTCATGAGGACCACCACAGGAAAGGAAGACCCAGAGTTGGGATAGGTTGATTAGAGTTACCAGCCTCAGAAATTGCAGCCCAAATAAATGCTTCACAGAGTTCAAGTCACAGACACATCTCAGCATCAACAGTTCAGAGGAGACTGCGTGAATCAGGCCTAGGTGGTCGAATTTCTGCAAAGAAACCTCTACTAAAGGGCACAAATAAGAAGAAGAGACTTGCTTGGGCCAAGAAACAGGAGCAATGGACATTAGACCGGTGGAAATCTGTCCTTTGGTCTGATGAATCCAAATTTGAGATACTTGGTTCCAAACGCTGTGTCTTTGTGAGATGCAGAGTAGCTGAACGGATGATCTCAGCATGTGTGGTTCCCACCGTGAAGCATGGAGGAGGAGGTGTGATGGTGTGGGGGTGCTTTGCTGGTGACACTGTCAGTGATTTATTTAGAATTCAAGGCACACTTAACCAGCATAGCTACCACAGTATTCTGCACCGATCATTGGTGCAGTATTCTGCACCAATGACCCAACACATCTCCAGGCTGTGTAAGGGCTATTTGACCAAGGAGAGGGATGGTTTGGGATGAGTTGGACCGCAGAGTGAAGGAAAAGCAGCCAACAAGTGCTCAGCATATCTGCGAACACCTACAAGACTGTTGGAAAAGTATTCCAGGTGAAGCTGGTTGAGAGAATGCCAAGAGTGTGCAACACTGTCATCAAGGCAAAGGGTGGCTACTTTGTAGAATCTAAAATATATTTTGATATGATATGTTCAACACTTTTTTGATTACTACATGATTCCATATGTGTTATTTCATAGTTTTGATGTCTTCACTATTATTCTACGATGTAGAAAATAGTAAAACATTAAGAAAAACCCTTGAATGAGTAGGTGTCCAAACTTTTGACTGGTTCTGTAGGTGTTTGGTGGGGTTTGTAGAGGACCACTATCCTCCAGCCCTAACCCTTAAGCCCTCGCCTAACTCTAACCCTAGCCCTAACCTCAGCCCCACAGACGCTGTCCGTGTTTTGTTTCATGTGGGGAATTTATTAAATATTCACTCCCTGTACTTGCTTCTCGTCTCCCAGCGTCTGACCTCACACTGTGGTTGATGCACTTGTCACCTTTCTAATGTCAGTTAGAAACAAACTTCAGGAAATGGGAATTAGCTGACACCAATAGTTTCTTTTCACGTTTGAGTCAAAATCTGATGCCGCACTATACTGCGGTTGAAGCGACTGATCACACATAGGCATGTAATTATTACAAGATTGTTCATCAATGTATAAAATATTTTAGATATAGTGTAAAAATCTGAAACATATAAGAATGTTAATCATTATCAGATTATTCAGGATTTTATTAACTTCAGAGTTCACTGTTCATAGCAGGACTTATGATACAGTAGGCTGTCCTCTTCCTTCTCTCTGCTGGTCTCAGAACAGCCATCATCCCTGGGGACCATCATTCCAGCCATTTAGAACAGCCAATCCCCTGCCTCTCACTCTAATCTAACAGACAGAACGACTTGTATACACCAGTAGCAGTCGGTGCCGTTTAAGGGCGGATGATCATTTTTCTATTACAGCATTTTGGATGACTGTCATTCATTATCCATTCACCCAGCTCAATGTAACATTGATAGGTTTAGGCTACTACATGATACTCACATTTTGCTACAACCTAGCCTATGAATGAATGTTTACAACGTAGGTGCTCAGGTCGAGATAATTTTTTGTAATCAAGGTGACAGACAGACACTCTTGCCTGCATCTAGCTGATCTAGGGTATAATAATTTGTCCAATAGTTGCAAACGAGAGGTTTTATTGGACAAATGCAGGTATGTTTATCCCTGTTTAGTTCCGTTTGCTTCCGTTTGGGAACGTTTTCCAACAGAATAAGCACAATCAATACACCCCTGATCGCACGCAAACATAGTTAACTTTCATTGCAGCCACATACAAACACCTCGTTGTATATGTAATTACTTCTCCTCTCTACACACTCTCCTCCTCTCACCTTTTCCCTTTGCTTGTGGACATCAGTGCACAACGCATCAGCTGTCTGTGACCAGGAGAAAAAATATTTCCAAGCCAAACCTTAATATCATGACCGCTAACCGCTGCACACAGTCTACATCGTTGTCACCATATCATCTAACTTCATAGTCAACATAGCTACTAGAACAAACACGTTAACACGCTATAATAATGTAGTACAGTGTGTACACTCAGCAGCAAGCAGTTTAGCTGTTACACTGGTGGGCCCAGGTGGTAAAACCTTGACTGGAAGAGTTCCAGTGTTGTATAATCATAGCCATCTAGCTAACATAGAATCCCTCTCCGTTTGAGCCGGGTGTTTGAATAGGCTAAACTTGCTAGCTACATTCGATGCTAACTAAGTAAGTGAAAGTGAAAATATATTTACTTCAAAATATAGCTAGCGCTCGCTCTCTTTTATTGTCATAATTACTGTGTAAGTCTACGGAAGGGGGGAAGAACAATGAGCCTCCAAGGTTTTGTATTCAAGTCAATGTACCCAGATAAGGGGAGAGAAGCTAGCTGTCCTGCGGCCACACCATAGCGCTGTCCTACAGAGTGCTACTGAGACTACTGTAGAACTTCATTGCAAAATAGTGTGTTTAATTCAATTATTTGGTGTCGTGATAATATATTTAATTTAGTTTTATCTAAAAAGGATTACTTTAAAAAAAATGTTTCACAATTATTTATTTGTTTAATTCACTGAGTAGGATGGTCTCTTCCCCTTCCTCTTCTAAAGAGCCTCCACTGGTATACACATGATGGGGTTGTATCTACAGAGGGGGACAATGACAAAACTTTGTCTGGCCATCCCTCAGTTATTTGCAGCAGTTAAAGCCATCTGTAATAGTGAAAACTTACTATTGAAACAGAGGATCATGCCTATGTATTTAAGATTGAAATATATGTTGTCCAACACTTCACTTTGTAACTATTTTCAGTATAGTACCTGAACAGCCATGAACTAGGTTGAGATTGAGGTCTTTGATTAATGAAAACATGTATTTCTTTCAGCTTTGTCTCTTATTTTTGCTCAGTCTGATGTTTGAAGACCTTTATCCATGAAGACACGGTTAATTTGGAATCCTTCATCACTGGGGACCTTGGCAACTACGACAACTGGTTCAAAGTGACAATGGGACAGTTTGAGTCAGTCCAGCCAGGAGACTCTGTGCTCTGAACTGGACAATACACACTTATACCTGTGCAGGAGAACACAGTGTATATTGGTTCATACATGGCTCAGGAGAATCCTGAGCCATGTATGAATATATTAACACACTCAGACAAGACTGATGGGAAGTATTTCACAGTCATTGCTTTCTGGGAGCATACACAACTTCTCCACCCTGCACTCTCCTTCATCCACACTGATTTGTTTATTGAGAAACTCAAATGTCTGTGTCCATAGTCAGATTCTAAGAGATAAGTACTTCATCCACCATTACTAAATTACCCAAGCAACCTATTTGAAGCAAGAGATTTTATTGATAATGTGAAGTAGTATAACGGCAAGAAAAAAATATAAGGCCAAATTACTCACTTGGACTGTGGTTGAATTCCATTGTACCCCTAATTAAAAAACAAAACATATATTTTTTGGTATATTCTTGTTTGGCATTCATACATGATATAATAGTAATTCATTACATTAATATATTGCATTCATATATCATATATTTGGAAGAAAGTATAACAAAGTCAAACGTAATCACACTACTTACTCTCCTCCACTGTCACGTCCAGGCCTGAGAAGACAGGCTGGAGTGTTTAGTTTCGTTTTGGTGTAGGTTTTTTTTGTTCTAGGTGTTGTATATCTATGTTGGGTTCCCAATTAGAGGCAGCTGTGTGTCGTTGTCTCTAATTGGGAACCATATATATGTTTGGGGTTTTTCTATAGTATTTTGTGGGTTATTGTTTGAGCATAGCTTGAATTATGTTTAGTTGTGTTCAGCTTCACGATCTTCGTTATGTTCGTTTTGTTGTTTTGCCCAGTTACGTTCTAAATAAAGATGTATACTGGAAGCATCGCTGCGTCTTGGTCTGTCCCGCATGAAGATCGTGACAGAATAACCCACCATAAAAAGACCAAGCAGCGAGAGACCCGGGAGTTCTGGACTTGGGAGGAGATTTTGGATGGAAAGGGGTCCTGGTCATGGGATGAGATTTTGGCTGGAAAGGGACCTTGGGAGAAGACGGCGGAGCATCGTCACCCCAGGGAGGAAAAAGTAGCGGGGACTGAGCGGAGCAGGTGTGAGGAATATTACGGAGCATGGAGTCCAGAGAGAGAGAAGTTTGTTGGGACTCGCCTGGCTAGGAAGCCCGAAAGGCAGCCCCAAAAACTTTAGGGGGCACACGGGAGTTTGGCCGGTTCAGGATGGACTCCTGAGCCAACTCCTCGTGCTCTCTGGAGGGAGCGTCGGATGAAGCGTCGCACTGGTAAGACGCCGTGCTATGCAGTTTTGCGCACGGTGTCTCCAATGCGCGTTCACAGCCCGGTGCGAGAGATTCCAGCGCCACTCATCTGTCAGGGGAGGTGAGTGTGCAGCCTGGAAGAGTGGTGCCGGCTCAGCGCTCCTGGTCTCCGGTGCGCCTCCTTGGACCAGGATATCCTGCACCGGTTCTGCGTACTGTATCTCCGGTGCGTGTCCACAGCCCTGTGCGAGAGATTCCAGCTCCACTCATCTGTCAGGCTACGGTGAGTGTGCTACCTGGTAGAGTTGTGCCGGCTCTGCGCACTAGGTCACCAGTACACCTTCTGGGACCGAGATATCCTGCACCGGTTCTGCGTGTGGGGTCTCCGGTTCGCATCCACAGCCCAGTACGTCCTGTTCCGGCTCCGCGCACCAGGCCCCCTGTGCGCTTAGAGAGTCCAGCACGTTCTGTTCCGGCTCCGCGCACCAGGCCCCCTGTGTGCTTAGAGAGTCCAGCACGTCCTGTTCCGGCTCCGCGCACCAGGCCCCCTGTGCGCTTAGAGAGTCAAGCTCGTCCTGTTCCGGCTCCGCGCACCAGGCCCCCTGTGCGCTTAGAGAGTCCAGCACGTCCTGTCCCTGCTCCACGCTCCAGGATCCCTGTGCGCGTCGTGGACCCAGCACGTCCTGTCCATGTTCCACGCTCCAGGATCCCTGTGCCCGTCGTGGACCCAGCACGTCCTGTCCCTGTTCCACGCTCCAGGATCCCTGTGCCCGTCGTGGACTCAGCACGTCCTGTCCCTGTTCCACGTTCCAGGATCCTTGTGCGCATCGTGAGCCCAGTACGGCTGGCTCCTGCTCCATGCACCAGAGTCCCAGTGAGCATCGTGAGCTCAATACAGCTGGTTCCTGCTCCTCACACCAGAGTCCCAGTGCGCTTTGGGAGTCCAGTACGGCCGGTTCCTGCTCCCCACACCAGAGTTCCAGTGCTCGGAATGAGCCCATCACGGCCGGTTCCTGCTCCTCGCACCAGAGTTCCAGCTAATAGCCCAGGGCCTCCGGTGCGGGACATCGAGCCAGCACGGCCGGCACCGGAGCCGCCACCTGAGACAGGAAGGCCCACCCGAAGACCCCCCCAATGGACTTTTGGCGCGGTCGGAGTCCGCGCATTTGGGGGGGGGTACTGTCACGTCCAGGCTTGAGAAGACAGGCTGGAGTGTTTAGTTTCATTTTGGTGTAGGTTTTTTTTGTTCTAGGTGTTGTATATCTATGTTGGGGTAATGGTTCCCAATTAGAGGCAGCTGTGTGTCGTTGTCTCTAATTTGGAACCATATATATGTTTGGGGTTTTTCTATAGTATTTTGTGGGTTATTGTTTGAGCATAGCTTGTTTTATGTTTAGTTGTGTTCAGCTTCACGATCTTCGTTACGTTCGTTTTGTTGTTTTGCCCAGTTACGTTCTAAATAAAGATGTATACTGGAAGCATCGCTGCGTCTTGGTCTGTCCCTTCAGAGGATCGTGACATCCACAAGAGAATGAGTGTTACTATTAGGATAATAATGATTACAACCAGAACAAACGTTATGTAGTTCAGGAATCCGGCTTGATTTGGAAAAATACATCCATTTAAAAGGAGGGAAATCTTCCGGTTGCTGCCCAGAAACCCCCATCATATAATTTATAATAACTGTACCTACATTTGGTGCCCTGTGTGAGGACGACATACTTTGCAGAATTTGTAAAAAAAATAATCCATTAATTGTAATCAGCTCTTACGAGGTCTTACCCCCCAATGTCCAGCCTGGTTCCATTCACCTGAGTTGATTAATAGGCTAAAGAGAACCACACAACATTATGACATTTAGAAATTAAAACTGGAAACATAGTTTGCTACTAAACTTTCTGTTTCTTTATATACCTTGAATCATGAGATACACACCATCTCCAAAATAGTATTCATTATACCAGAATATTCCACAATGATACGATCCAACGTCAGTATGGGCAACATTCCAAAGGGTCAAATTAAAACTCAAATCAACATTTGCGAAATCTCCCTGGAATTGCACTTTTTCATAGTAGGTTATTACATGGGTGCAAGTCCTTGTCCCGGTGTGTGTTTCAGCCATATCCAGGATAACACTGAGTCTACAGTGGAGAAGCACTCCAGAGTCACAGATCCTCCTAGAGGCACCGATTCTGTCAGCACAGACTGAGATACAATGGGATGCATGGTACCATCTAGAACACACAGGACAGCGGACATAGTTGGAGATGGAAATATTTGCTCATGGTGTAAATCATCCAGAGGTAAAGGGCTCATGTCTGGCTAATTGATGTAAATGTATCAACTCACATCCCAATTTGCATAAGAGTTACAGTAAAGCCATGTCAATAAGTTGAGTCAAGGTAGAGTAAAATGTCAGTTATCTTACAGTAAATAGCTACTGAAACAGAGGAGAAATAGACTAGGCAGTCTAGATATTCACATATAGTGCATAAAGATGAGTAGTGGGGTCATCTTGCAGTCCATCCTGTGCGGTTACTCTCGCCTGCCCTGAACCAAATGGACTTGTGCAGTACTGTGATCAGTAGGCTTCTTGCCTGACAGTTACAGAGAAAGGAACCTTTTTTCTCTAATTGTGGAAGATACATCAAATCACACCCTTACTGGTAGCAGTGGTGTGTATTCATGGATGCCAAGGAAAGCCAGGCTTCCCCCAAAAATTGACAAGTAAAATGTATCTTTCATAACTCTGTGTTTCATAATTTTCCTTCAATTTGCAAGAGGCTGAATGTATCTCACAGGAGAAAGCATCTGAGCCTTTCAGCATTGAGCTAAACTGTGTGGTCCTGGTGCACCAAAATAAAGTGCCAAGGGAAGCCACCTTGGATTTGTCGTCACTTCTATCAAATCCCATTGAGAGTATACGTGATCGACCGAAAAATTGTTACATCTCGTTGTGTTGTTGTCCTCCGGTTGCTACCTAGCCAGCTAAAATTGTCATTTTCCGAAATTATCCATGGATGGAGATAGGGAGTTGGACTTGTGATTTTACTTAATTCTTCGTACTGGCCAATGATTATAATGGCGATTCTGATCCAACCATTAATTCATACATTGCTGTGCCCCTGGCCTGAGAGGATGGAACCCTAACCCACTCCAATTTGCTTACCGTCCCAATAGGTCCACAGACGACGCAATCGCAATCACATTGCCCTAACCCATCTGGATAAGAGGAATACCTATGTAAGAATGCTGTTCATTGACTACAGCTCAGCATTTAACACCATAGTACCCTTCAAACTCGTCATTAAGCTCGAGACCCTAGGTCTCGACCCAGCCCTGTGCAACTGGGTCCTGGACTTCCTGACGGGCCGGCCCCAGGTGGTGAGGGTAGGAAACAACACCTCCACCCCGCTGATCATCAACACTGGGGCCCCACAAGGGTGCGTCTCAGCCCTCTCCTGTACTCCCTGTTCACCCATGACTGCATGGCAAAGCACGCCTCCAACTCAATCATCAAGTTTGCCGATGACACTACAGTGGTAGGCTTGATTACCAACAAAGACGAGACGGCCTACAGGGAGGAGGTGAGGGCCCTCGGAGTGTAGTGTCAGGATAATAACCTCTCCCTCTCATCCAGAAGGCGAGGTCAGTACAGGTGCATCAAAGCTGGGACCGAGAGACTGAAAAACAGCTTCTATCTCAAGGCCATCAGACTGTTAAACAGCCATCACTAACATTGAGTGGCTGCTGCCAACATACTGACTTAAATCTCTAGCCACTTCAAATAATTTAAAATTGGATGTAACAAATGTATCACTAGCCACTTTAAAAAAAATATATATAATGTTTACATATCCGACATTACTCATCTCATATGTATACACTGTACTCTATACAATCTACTGAATCTTGCCTATGCCGTTCGGCCATTGACTAAAATCTCTAGCCACTTTAATAATTAAAAAGTGGATGTAATAAATATAACACTGGCTACTTTAAACGATGCCACTTATATAATGTTTACATATTCTACATTACTCATCTCATATGTATATACTGTACTCTATACCATCTACTGCATGTTGCCTTTGCCGGTCAGCCATCGCTCATCCATATATTTATATGTACATACTCGTATTCATTCTTTTACACCTGTGTGTATAAGGTAGTTGTTGTGAAATTGTTAGATTACTTGTTAGATACTAATGCATGGTCGGAACTAGAAGCACAAGCATTTTGCTACACTCGCATTAACATTAACAAAGAGAAGAGGATGGCTTTTCTCTACAAGTAAGGTTAGTCAATATGTTTTTCTACTTGCACAAACGCGCACTCTCACACACATACACACACACACACACATAAATCAGAACCATGGACAACCACATCATAATGAATGTAGCTTATGTTGATTGGACTAAATAGTTTTGGTATCTTTTAGTTGTCGCTGTATTAGACTAAGCAGAGGTGATTTGATAATGTTGAAATGTTGAAGTTGAAATGGTGCTGGAATAGTGGAGGCAGCTCCTGTTTTCTGTGCGACTTGCGGTAACTCTCTGTGGTTCTAAATCAATAGTTGTTTAGTGGTCCGTAAACGTCGGGAAACATGAACTTGCTTGACCATTCTGTAGGTCATGTAACTGTCTGTTACTGAACATTCAATATTCTTTGTGGACTTCACTGGACAGAGGTTGCTATCCGGTTTTTGAATTAACAGGTTATAGATCAAACAACGCAATTATCACATCGGTTGTAATATGGCTTGGCTTCCCGGGTGATTGTACCCACACACCGCTACTGCCTGGTAGGTGTGTAAACCGACACTGCACTTCTTACAAATCATATACATGTATGTCTGTGTGCGGTATGTGGAGTCAGAGCGATTCTCATGGTCTCTCCTGAAAAATGTATTTGTATCTCAGCAACTCTAAACTTGGTTAAATAACGGTTAAATAAAAAAACACCTATTTTGGAGACAGGAGCAGGAATACACAATATGGGTTTTTAATACACCCAAAACAAACACGTATACAAAAACACTGGGCTGTACCCAAACAAAAGAGTGAGGGTAAACCTTGTTGAACGCCACGGGACGATACCCGTAATACACAATATATATAGCACGCAGCATAACAGCTGCACCAATGCATAGGTACTCACACCACCAGCAGACTTGGGAACAATAATCGACAGGACAGTGGTGAACAAAGGGCACACTTATACAAGTACTAATCAGTGGGAACAGGGGACAGGTGTGCGTAATGAATGTTCCGGAGGGATCCGTGACACAGAGACATTCTGTAGACAGAGAATAGAGATGGACGGAGTGTATAAATGAATGGTCTATTATGTTAAAAACACACAGTCATGCAGCAAGTTTTTATTCTCTATCAGATAATTTCTTACAAACTGTCAAAAGTTATGGCTATTTAAGGCATTACAGGATTATATAAATCTTACATATAGACAATGTTAAAATTACATTTTCTTTGTTCCATTGTAACTAATTTCAGTTACTAAAATCAGTTTTATTAGGCTACAAATAGTAAAATGGTTATTCTTGGAGTCTTTGTGACAGTGGTGATATCTTTCACTGCTGCTGAAGGTATCTGACATCAGAGTACACTGCATCCTCTCTGCTGGTCTTCTCTCTTGCTCTTCTAGAGGAGGAGTTCTCCTTGGGGGTGAAACTGACCGCTGCATAGTTCAACACGTCACTGTCTTGATTCTGAGAGGAGTGGAGCCATGAGGAAATACATTATAATGATAGCATGAACTGCTATATAGTGTTTCTATTCTCCTGTGGAAGAAAACACTCTACAAAAGACATGACTGTTCAGACTGTATACCCACTACGATGATCTGACAGTCAGTGGAACAGTAACAGACAGAATTTCCACAGAAAAATGAACAACGATCACAAAGATAAGTAGGCTACATTTAGTATAGTGACCTATTACTTCCAATAAATGTTTATAACATAAAAGCACAAATAAGCTGAATACTAGCTGTAAGGAAAATGTGATTGCAGTTTCTTGTAAAAACTGAAAATATACTGTCTTTAAAAATGTTGACAAATTTACCTGATTGCCCGGGGACGTTGGGACATCTGTCCTCCCTTCAAAGAGATTGAAATAGAGGAAGGCCAGCTATTATTATTTTTAAACAATCTAGCTCTTTTTAACCTCATGTAGTTAATTAAGAAAGCTTATACTTTGATTATATAACTGACATTTAAAGAAGGTACATTGCATAGAGATGCATGAAACTTTAGACACATCAACTATAAAATTAGAAACATTGGATACATGAGAAATAAAGTAACACCTCTCCTGTCTCTGTTCAGAGTCTTGCACAGCGCCCAGACAAGCAGAAGGGTCACTATCCCCAGAACGATGTTGGAGACGATCAAGGTCAGAACAGTAGGACTCAGATCAAATGGAGAATCAAGCTCTGGAACTGCGGAAAGTGTATCAGTGAATTCATATTGTATTCATGAGCGCTTAGGAAGATCATCAAACAGTACAATATGGAATTAAAAGCTAATAGTGATTTGTATAGCCTTTTGAGGCAAATGTATGGGATCGTTTTGAGGTAGGCCGTTTGCATGAATATACAGTATCGTTGTGGCAATTTACAGATGAAGTGGGTATTTACCTTGAAGGTCCAGCTGGGTCCCGTTCCCAAACAGTATCTCCCCACATGAGGCCACAGCACAGTAGTAAGTCCCAGCATCAGAGAAGCTGAGGTTCCTCTTGGGGAGGTTGTAGACACAGCTCTGTGTAGGAGACCCAGCCTCAGAGCTCTTCTCACACTGATCACTCCTGTCTCCATGGGTGTAAATGATTCCTGGACGGGATTCTCCTGAGCCATGTCTGAACCAATAGACACTGTGTCCTCCTACACAGGTCTTAGTGCGTATTGTACAGTTCAGAGTCACAGAGTCTCCTGGCTGGACTGACTCAGGCACAGGCTGCTGGAGTACAGACATGCTGTTGGACTCTGAGTCTGAAGAGAGTGAGTAACTAAAGTAAGACTAAAGTAAGGTGTATGGGTGAAAAATATTACAAGCCATGTATTTATCAGTAGCATTTGATTAAACAGTTGTACGAACATATCAACATACAGGGCCACAAAATTTGCAATGGTGGAAAAAGTACTCAATTGTCATACTTGAGTAAAAGTAAAGATACCTCAATAGAAAATGTCTCAAGTAAAAGTGAAAGTCACCTAGTAAAATAATACTTGAGTAAAAGTCTAAAAGTATCTGGTTTTAAATGTACTTAAATACAGTTGGGGGAAAAGTACTCAAATGTCAAGGGAATGCTATACATAAAATTCCTTCTATTAAGCAAACTAGACGGCACACTCTCACACTCCAACATTCAAGACATAATTTACAAACCCAGTATTTGTGTTTCGTGAGTCCGCCAGATCAGAGGCAGTAGAGATGACAACGCGTTATACTGATAAATGTATGTGCGTCAATTGGACCGTATTGCTGTCCTGCCTGAGCATTCGAAAAGTAACGAGTACTTTTGGTGTCAGCGAAAATAAATGGGAGTAAAAAGTAGATCTTTTCTTTAGGAATGTAGTGGAATAAAAATCAAAGTTGTCAAAAGTATAAATGGTAAAGTAAAGTACAGATACCCCCAAAAACGACTTAAGTAGTACTTTAAAGTATTTATACTTAAGTACTTTACACCACTGAACATTTTAAAATTGAAGAAACAAACGTTTAGTTACCTTTGACAATTAAAACAGTTCCCTCTCCAATGGTGAGCTCATAGATTACTCTAGTGGAACAATAGTATACAGCTGAATCCCCTGGCTGTGTCTTGGAAATGGTCAGGTTACAGGTGTAGACTCCTCTCCTCACACCCAAACGTTTGGTCTCAGTAAAGTCCTTGATAAAATTGTTGGAATAAAAACTATCTTGGCCAACATAGGGTGATGACGCCATGTGAAGGGGTTTCTGTCCAACACTCTGCTTGAACCAATCAAAACTGGTCACCGACACATTAGGACGAAAGCAAGTGAGAGTAACTGTGCCTCCCAGCTCAGTAACCATCACAGGGGTTGGTTGGATTACGTTTGGTTTGGTAAAAGCACAAACTGTCAAAGCAAACAAACAAAATGGATCAAAGACAAAGACATGGATAAACCATTTCTACCCATCAGACAGAACATTCACTTCACTTATCATATTCAAAGTACATCCTTCAAATGATTAAAAAAATAACTCAATTAACACGTCTTACACTTACCCAAGTTCATGTAAAACAAAAATAAGTGTATGACCATCATTTTTACATCAGTCGCTTCTGCACTGCATAGTGTGTGGGTCTGACAGTGGGGCACCTTATATATGATGACACTTTACATGTAGCCTTCATACAGTAGGAGGGAACATTGAAATGAGAGATTTTATTGGCTGACTACAATCTAAGAAATGTGTCCTATGGCTTACCATAGTTTATAAACGTTTAAAGAATACATTGTGAAGTAAGTCAGAGTTACTGGATCCTGCCAATCAAATATTGGCTTGATACGGCTGCTTCTTTTTTTTATTTTTTATTTAACCTTTACTGAAACCAGTTCACTTTTGATGTTTGGAAAGGAAACAGAGAAGGGTCTCATTCCGCTTTTCTACAGCTAGTACCTCGGGTACTACTGTGTCCAGCAGAGGTTGAACTAACCCTCAATGGGAATTTACCCACCATAGCGTAAATGCTGCATATCCAGCATGCTCTTGATTTTCATCTTAGGCCCCTAGGTGGCTAATAAACACATATGTAGTTATGACATAATATGAGTTAACCATATCTAAAAGTCTGCCTAGATCGAACAAATAGGGAGAATACCCATGACCTCTCAATTAGTGTAAGATCTCATAACTTACCCACACTTACTTCACTTCTTGTTGCCCAGTGGCTTTTTTTTTAAATACATGGTTTGAGTGGGTAGGAACCTACTATACCCCGAGTAAGAATAATTATCTAGCAAAGTCAACCCACAGATATAAATAGATGGATGATGACAAGGCTTAATGGAATCGGAATTTGGTCGTGGCCAGTGGTGGAAAAAGTACACAATTGTCATACTTGAGTAAAAGTAAAGATACCTTAATAGAAAATAACTCAAGTAAAAGAGAAAGTCACCCAATAAAATACGACTTGAGCAAAAGTCTAAAAGTATCAAAAGTAAAAGGATAAATAATTTCAAATTCCTTATATTAAGCAAACCAGACGGCACCATTTTCGTGTTATTTTAATGTATGGATAGCCAGGGGTACACACCAACACTGAGACATAATTTACAAACGAAGCATGTGTGTTTAGTGAGTCCGCCAGATCAGAGGCAGTAGGGATGACCAGGGATGTTCTCTTGATAAGTGTGTGAATTGGACTATTTTCCTGTCCTGCTAATGATTCAAAATGTAAGTACTTTTGGGTGTCAGGGAAAATGTATGGAGTAAAAAGTACATTATTTTCCTTAGTAGTGTACTGAAGTAAAAGTAAAAGTTGTCAAAGATATGAGTACTAAAGTACAGATACCCAGAAAAACTATTTAAGTACCAGTACTTTAAAGTATTTTTACTTAAGTAATTCACACCACTGGTTGGGGCTCACAAACTTCTCTGAATCATGTTATCCACAAACAAACTGTTTGTGTATTGGTTTCCTTGACTTTAATGGTGGCTAATCTGACGCAGGATAACTCAGAACAACAGGCCCTGTGTTCTGGAATCTAATCTGTTAACTGGAGAGTAAGACATGTGGTTTGGCCCCTTATGACAATTGTCATCATCATTATCATCATCATTATATTACATATAAACATTAACTATTATTTTTTTATTCATGAGTGCAAATCAATGTAACTTTTTTATTTATAATTTGGGTGTAAGAAAGAGAAAATAGAAATTGTTCAAATCCCTACATAATTTGAATTTGATGACCTGCTGTGGTTCTCATCATTGTCCACTAGAGTGGGGCATTCTCTCATATTTCACCTTTGGATAGGTATTGCTGACAACGTCACGAAAACGACGCGCACGCTTTAATTGTTGTGATTCTGGATGGAAAGATAGCAACAATGACAAGAAACTACCATGTGGGGAATCGTAAATCGCTCTTTGAAGTTAGTTGCAGAACAAGTGCTCATTGTGCACATTTATTTATGCTTTCAATAAACATTGGAGAAGAAATATAGATTAAATGTTGTCAACAACCTAAGCCTACTCCATCTGTTTTGACTCAACAACCAAACAATCTAATAAGAATTCACAACTGCAATCTACCCAAAATACTCATAATCTCCAATTCATAGGAGACAAAACATTAATAAAAAATAGTACAGGTCTTCATGCAATTTGTAGGTTACTATTTTTAACAGTGGTTGGTCAGGTATTTGAGGCGTGTACCTTCTCCGCTTTGCAATCTGGTTTCCGAGATGGTCATGGGTGCACCTTAGCCACGCTCAAGGTCCTAAACGATATCATAACTGCCATCGATAAGAGACAATACTGTGCAGCTGTATTCATCGACCTGGCCAAGGCTTTCGACTCTGTCAATCACAATATTCTTATCGGCAGACTCAACAGCCTTGGTTTCTCAAATGACTGCCTCGCCTGGTTCACCAACTACTTCTCAGACAGAGTTCAGTGTGTCAAATCAGAGGGCCTGTTATCTGGACCTCTGGCAGTCTCTATGGGGGTGCCACAGGGTTCAATCCTTGGGCCGACTCTTTTCTCTGTATACATCAATGATGTAGCTCACTGGTCACCATAGCAGCACCCACCCGTAGCACGTGCTCCAGCAGGTATATTTCACTGGTCACCCCCAAAGCTAATTCCTCCTTCGGCCACCTTTCCTTCCAGTTCTCTGCTGCCAATGACTGGAACGAACTTCAAAAATCACTGAAGCTGGAGACTCATATCTCTCTCACCAGCTTTAAGCTCCAGCTGCCAGAGCAGCTCAGATGACTGCACCTGTACATAGCCCATCCAACTACCTCATCCCCATACTGTTATCTATTTTATGTATTTTTGCTACTTTGCACCCCAGTATCTCTACTTGTACACTCATCTTCTGCACATCTATTACTCCAGTGTTTAATTGCTATATCATTATTTCGCCACTATGGCCTATTTATTGCCTTACCTCCCTTATCCTACCTCATTTGCACACACTGTATATAGACTTTTCTATTGTATTATTGACTGTATGTTTGTTTATTCCATGTGTAACTCTGTGTTGTTGTTTGTGTCGCACTGCTTTGCTTTATCTTGGCCAGGTCGCAGTTGTAAATGAGAACTTGTTCTCAACTGGCCTACCTGGTTAAATAAAGGTGAAATAAAAAAAAATAAAAAACGCTATCGAATGAGATGGAACAGGCAGGAGGCGCGCGAGACGCTGTTCGGTCCTCTTCACGAGCAGCAGCCCCGCCTCACTACTCCAACGCTGCCTGGTCCATCCGCATCTGTCACAACTGGCTGCAGCTGCTTGAGCTCCGTGGCATGCCCTGTTATACCGGGATTTAGGTGGAGGTTTTCACGAGAAAGATAGCTATGTCGGAGGTACGGAAATTTACCAAAAGGTTGAGTAAACCAGGAACGGCAGCGGAACTCAGGCAAAGCGTCTCCGAGGCTGTGAGGACATCGGTGATTGTGGTTAGTATGATGATGGCTAATCATCTCTTCTTTAGCTAGCTAACGGTAGCCTACCTTGCTGTCCAAAACCCGCTCACGAAACCATAGCTCGAGGGTCCGGTCCATGTATTCTGTTTAATTCAGAAAAGCCTTTGTGTACTTTTAGTTCATAACGTTACTTGAATGTCCGAATGTCGAAAGACAATTTTTTCCTGTTATTATCGAAGACGCGTGTCAGCGTCTCACCATTTCCCATACGTCACCCACTGAGCAGAGCTTGCTACATTTGACTAGGCTACTAGCTATCTCTTTCTATTTAAACATGCGTATGACGTCGTAATTAACTGGTAATTAAGCAGTGACGGTTAGCAGAGCATGACCATATTGAAACAGGATAATGTCCATATAAAGGAAGTATCGTATTTTCAGTATTTGTGTCTTTTCTCTGTGGGTAGTTGTGTGACATTGTTCCGGCAGATCAGAAGAGAGAACACATGGTATTCCATTTCTCTTGGCTTCAGCTCCAGCGGCGGCTTTTGTGTGCTTGAGGATTGAGCAGTGCCAGTTCTGAGGTTGAATGGGCAGCTAGACTGCATGATTTCCCTAGCTACCCATTTGCCCTGTCCTGTAGCCTGGTCCTTTCTTTTCCCAGTAGTGAATATTTGATGTTCCAGGCATGTAAAGTATCATTATTGATCCTGGTGGTCTTTGATTATAGCTAGGCCTGCAGTAACAGTTCAATGTCTGTAGAAGTATCTCCTCATTGTTTGTTGAAAGGACAATAGTAAGTGCTGTATCATGGATCATGTTTTGTACACTGGTCGGGGGTGGTGTTACAGTTGGACTGTGTGTAGTATTGGCCTGGAACCCTTTGATGATGCAGGGTATGGCTTGAGATGAATTGCATATAATGCTGAAGAGGCACTGAGATGTAATCACCCACACAGGGCTCATTTTGGTTCTCTGTGTGTGTGTGTGTGTGTGTGTGTGTGTGTGTGTGTGTGTGTGTGTGTGTGTGTGTACGACCTCCAGGGTTGTCTGACCTCATGACCTCATGATTTGTCATCATGATAGTTCTCCACAGTAAACTCTCCCACACTGTCAATGTCATCTGATTCACCTGACCTTTCTCTCTTTCTCATATGATACAACCAATGAAAAATCCCAGCCAATAAAACATTCAGTGGACTTTTGCAGACCTCTTAGGCCAGATCTTTTTATTCACAAAGATCTCCAGTCAAGTGAAGTCATTCAGGCATAGATATCTTGTGATGAGGTTTGACCCTGACTGATGTGTGCTAGGCAACACAGGTTCCGAAGTGTGTTGTGTCTGGTTGAGCGGATGATCCTCAGGGTAAAGATCGCCGTCGTAATGGAGAACAAGCGCTGTTTTGTGGAGGTTGCGGAGCCGGCATTCTCACATGGGATTCCCTGGAGGCATGCTCCAACCATGCTTCCTGTGTGTGTGTGTGTGTGTGTGTGTGTGTGTGTGTGTGTGTGTGTGTGTGTGTGTGTGTGTGTGTGTGTGTGTGTGTGTGTGTGTGTGTGTGTGTGTGTGTGTGTGTGTGTGTGTGTGTGTGTGTGTGCGTGCGTGCGTGCGTGTGTGTGTATATGTCACTTATGTCAATGGGGCTGCTTGTCTTATTGAACAGTTTTCTGCTCTTTCCATATTCCTGTATCTCTCAGTTGGTCTAGAAATGACCTTTCCAGCATTCAATTTCCTTTGTTCTGGGCTCCATTCTCTGTGATCTGCAAGCTCAATTAAAAGCATTAACCTAGTTTCAGCTCATAAGACATTGAGACGTTTTGAATGTTAGCTGAAATGAGCATACTGTAGTTGACTAGGGTCACATAGATCATAAGGAAGCTCCTGAAGAGTCTCAAGAGGTGTTGTTTTGATCTAGTCTAGAGGAACGATATACATATACGATTGTGTATTTACTCAATTCAAGTCAGGTCAAGGGTTGTGGGACATGGGAAGTCTGTGTTCTCAGTAAACACACAGACTGAAGTACTTACTGGGGTCAGGGGGAGTACATTGGAACTGTTGGTGCTTGTGTGTGTGTGTTGGTGTGTGTGTTGGTGTGTGCGTGTGTACACATAAACGCCAGTAGTAAAGCCCATCTGCTAGAGATAGACTTGTCCTCTGTCTTTCCACTGTCTTTCCACTGAACTGTATAAGACACACAGAAATCTGGAAAAGTACTTCTCTCACTAACATCATAGCCAAAGCCAGTGATGGTGTTTGGAGTGTCCGGGGCCAGATTGATCGCTGAGTTGAAAAAGTGGTGTGACGTACAGTAAAGTCCCATAAAGAGATGAGAAAGTGACTATATATGGGCGAATGTAGCGGGCAAGCGGCTACGCCCCAACCAGAACTAACCCCTTCTTCCTCATTTCTTCCTCTGTGTTTCTTCTTCTCTCTTTCTATTTCTTTCTCTCCCAGGCTGTTCTTCTCTAAAGGAGCTGAGCCAGAACGCTCTCTTTTTCTCTCCCTCTCTCTTTTCCTCTCTCTATATATCTCCCCCTTCTCTCTCTATCTCTCCTATGACTCACTCTCTCCCGCCTTCTTTCTCTATCTCTTCGCTTTCTCTCTCTCTCCCCCTTCTCTCGCTATCTCTCCTCTCTCTTTCTCTCTCTCTGTAACGTGATCTGTCGCAATGGAACTGTATCTTCTGGTTCTGTGGTTCCACTGCTGCCCAACCTGTTGCACATGACAGGAAGCTGCTGCTCTCCTCTGAGCTGCAAGAAGTAATGAATTAAGTAGGCAGCAGAGCCTACCTTCAGTAGCTGATTGTGAGGCCCAGCGACTATGTTGTTTACCATGTACAGTTGAAGTCGGAAGTTTACATACACTTAGGTTGGAGTCATTAAAACTCGTTTTTCAACCACTCCACTAATTTCTTGTTAACAACCTATAGTTTTGGCAAGTCGGTTAGGACATCTACTTTGTACATGACACAAGTAATTTTTCCAACAATTGTTTACAGACAGATTATTTCACTTATAAATCACTGTATCACAATTCCAGTGGGTCAGAAGTTTACATACACTAAGTTGACTGTGCCTTCAAACAGCTTGGAAATTCCAGAAAAGGGTGTCATGGCTTTAGAAGCTTCTGATAGGCTAATTGGCACAATTTGAGTCAATTGGAGGTGTACCTGTGGATGTATTTCAAGGCCTACCTTCAAACTTAGTGCCTCTTTGCTTCACATCATGGGAAAATCAAAATAAATCAGCCAATACCTCAGAAAAAGAATTGTAGACCTCCACAAGTCTGGTTCATCCTTGGGAACAATTTCCAAATGCCTGAAGGTACCACGTTCATCTGTACAAACAATAGTATGCAAGTATAAACACTATGGGACCACGCAGCCGTCATACCTCTCAGGAAGGACACGCATTCTGTCTCCTAGAGATTAACGTACTTTGGTGTGCGAAAAGTGCAAATCAATCCCAGAACAACAGCAAAGGACCTTGTGAAGATGCTGGAGAAAACAGGTACATAAGTATCTATATCCACAGTAAAACAAGTCCTATATTGACATAACCTGAAAGGCCGCTCAGCAAGGAAGAACCCACTGCTCCAAAACCGCCATAAAAAAGCCAGACTACGGTTTGCAACTGCACACGGGGACAAAGATCGTACTTTTTGGAGAAATGTCCTCTGGTCTGATGAAACAAAAATAGAACTGTTTGGCCATAATGACCATCGTTATGTTTGGAGGAAAAAGGGGGATGTTCGCAAGCCGAAGAACACCATCCCAACTGTGGAACACGGGGGTGACAGCATCATGTTGTGGGGGTGCTTTGCTGCAGGAGGGACTGGTGCACTTCACAAAATAGATGGCATCATGAGAAAGGAAAATTATGTGGATATATTGAAGCAACATTTCAAGACATCAGTCAGGAAGATAAAGCTTGGTCGCAAATCGGTCTTCCAAATGGACAATGACACCAAGCATACTTCCAAAGTTGTGGCAAAATGGCTTAAGGACAACAATGTCATGGTATTGGAGTGGCCATCACAAAGCCCTGACCTCAATCCTATAGAAAATGTGTGGGCAGAACTGAAAAAGCGTGTACGAGCAAGGAGGCCTACAAACCTGACTCAGTTACACCAGCCCTGTCAGGAGGAATGGGCCAAAATTCACCCAGCTTATTGTGGGAAGCTTGTGGAAGGCTTCCCAAAACGTTTGACCCAAGTTAAACAATTTAACTACTTAGGGAGCTCTCGACACTACCCGGTGAAATGTAAGGCGCCAAATTCAAAATCCAAAAGTTTAATTATTAAACATTCATCAATATACAAGTGTTGCATAGTCATCAAAAGCTCTGCTTCTTGGCAATATCACAGCGTTGTCAGATTTCAAAAAGGCTTTACGGCGAAAGCACAACATTTGATTGTTTGAGGGTAGCACCTCCAATATTTACCATTAGCATAAATTCATAAACCATCGCGGTTCACACAAAACACATTTCACAGCGAAAACAAATCCCTTACCTTTTGAAGAACTTCTGCTGAGGGCTTCCCAAGTGTCCAACGAAGACATCCAATGGTTCTTTTGTTAGAAAAAGTCATTTATTATATCCCCAAATATCCGTTTGGTTGGCGCATTATGTTCATAAAATACAGTGTCCACTCGCCCATTGAACCGTGAAGAAAACACGTTCAACCTATACCTATACACTTGTCCAAGAACAATCAAACATCATTGATAATGTATCCTTAGGAACACTTTTATTTATATTTACTATAATATTTAAACCGGATTATAAACTGGACGATAGGAAAGGAAAAAACCACAGCGTGCACGAGCCCGTGAACGCGCATCCTCTTCTGTTTACATCCGATGACCAGTTAGAAATTCTTCTTCTATTACCATCCAGAGCAACTAAACATCATCAAACACTGTCTAGAGACTATTGACATCCAGTGGAAGCAATAGGTACTGCAATCTTACTCCTATATATGGCAGTTTTCAATAGGGAGGGGTTCAAAATAAGGCAATGTGTCAAAAACACTTTTTCCAGGACAGAATTTCCTTGGGTTTTCGCCTGCTATATCCGTTCTGTTATACTCACAGACATTATGTTAACACTTTTGGAAACGTCAGAGTGTTTCCTATCCAATAGTACTAATTATGTGCATATCCTATTTTCTGAGCCTGAGTGGGAGGCATTTTACTTTGGGCACGCTAGACTCTCCAAAACCGTAACCTCGGGAGCCGCTCCCTAAGAATTTAAAGGCAATGCTACCAAATACTAATTGAGTGTATGTAAACTTCTGACCCACTGGGAATGTGATGAAAGAAATAAAATCTGAACTAAATCATTCTCTCTACTATTATTCGGACATTTCACATTCTTAAAATAAAGTGGTGATCCTAACTGACCTAAGACAGGGAATTTTTACGAGGATTAAATGTCAGGAATTGTGAAAAACTGAGTTTAAATGTATTTGGCTAAGGTGTATGTAAACCTCCGACTTCAACTGTATATGAATACACATGCGCGTGCGTGCACGTGTTTGTGCGAGATAGAGAACAATGACTGGGGGAGGGGAGGAGTGCGAAAGAGAGGGAGAATCACTGTGCACCAGCTGAAAGGGAAGTAGCTGATCTAAAGTCGAGCATGTCCTCTCCCCCTCACTCCATAATTCCCTGGACAGCAGTACAGCAGACCCTCTGCGTGCCAGGTGGGACACACTTACAGCTGTGCACTGAACTGTGGCAGGGTGTTTGAGCGGGAGTCCTAGAGAGGGGCCCGGTGGTTCTCTGACATGTTAGCTGACTGGGTCTCTCTCTCCCTTGAGTCTTTTCCCAATGTCCTTGGCCACTGGTCAGTGGTCACTGCAGAACAGTCTCCTCTAATATGGATAGAGCTCTACCACATTCTGGGCTGCATGAAACTGCCCTTAGGCCCAGGAGTCTATTACCTTACATAGAGAAGATTACATTGTATTCAAGCAAGGCTTATCCTATGTCATATTTTAGCCTGCTACTGCTGAGCCTTGCACTAGTGTTAAAATGAATAATTATTGACTTTTCCTAGTTGCTTCTCCTTGGCTGACTTGCTTTGTCCTGGACTGACTCACATGACTTAGCCTAGCATATGTGTGTTTTCTCTGAAAATGTCTTTGAATATAGGATATGAAATCATTCACTTCTCTATGAAACTCTCAACAGGATGCAGTGATATCACACAAGAGATGTGGTGGAGCAGCCATCTTTGTTTTGTGGTTGTGTTGCCTTGGTAACATGTAAGACTGAGTCACTCTCCAATGGCTGATGAAGTTAGAACTCCTGCAATAATCAAATCCAAGTTTATTTGTCACGTGCGCCGAATACAACAGGTGTAGACCTTACAGTGAAATGCTTACTTACAGGCTCTAACCAACAGTGCAAAAAAAGGTATTAGGTGAACAATAGGTAAATAAAGAAATAAAAACAACAGTAAAATACAGTGAAATATAACTGTAGCGAGGCTACATACAGGCACCGGTTAGTTGGGCTGATTGAGGTAGTATGTACATGAATGAATAGTTACAGTGACTATGCGTATATGATAAACAGAGAGTAGCAGCAGTGTTAAATAGGGGTTGGTGGGGAGGGGCACACAATGCAAATAGTCCGGGTAGCCATTTGATTACCTGTTCAGGAGTCTTATGGCTTGGGGGTGAAAACTGTTGAGAAGCCTTTTTGTCCTAGACTTGGCACTCCGATATCGCTTGCCATGCGGTAGTAGAGAGAACAGTCTATGACTGGGGTAGCTGGGGTCTTTGACAATTTTTAGGGCCTTCCTCTGACACTGCCTGGTGTAGAGGTCCTGGATGGCAGGCAGCTTAGCCCCAGTGATGTACTGGGCCGTACGCACTACCCTCTGTAGTGCCTTGCAGTTGGAGGCCGAGCAATTGCCGTACCAGGCAGTGATGCAACCAGTCAGGATGCTCTCGATGTTGCAGCTGAAGAACCTTTTGAGGATCTGAGGACCCATGCCAAATCTTTTTAGTTTCCTGAGGGGGAATAGGCTTTGTCGTGCCCTCTTCACGACTGTCTTGGTGTGTTTGGACCATTCTAGTTTGTTGGTGATGTGGACACCAAGGAACTTGAAGCTCTCAACCTGCTCCACTACAGCCCAGTCGATGAGAATTGGGGCGTGCTTGGTCCTCCTTTTCCTGTAGTCCACAATCATCTCCTTAGTCTTGGTTACATTGAGGGATAGGTTGTTATTCTGGCACCACCTGGCCAGGTCTCTGACCTCCTCCCTATAGGCTGTCTCGTCGTTGTCGGTGATCAGGCCTACCACTGTTGTGTCGTCTGCAAAGTTAATGATGGTGTTGGAGTCATGCCTGGCCATGCAGTTGTGGGTGAACAGGGAGTACGGGAGGGGGACTGAGCACGCACCCCTGGGGGGCTCCAGTGTTGAGGATCAGCGTGGCAGATGTGTTGCTACCTACCCTCACCACCTGGGGGTGGCCCGTCAGGGGAGTCCAGGATCCAGTTGCATAGGGAGGTGTTTAGTCTCTTAGTGAGGGGCTTTGAGGGTACTATGTTGATAGAATGCTGAGCTGTAGTCAGTGAATAGTATTCTCACATAGGTGTTCCTTTTGTCCAGGTGGGAAAGGGCAGTGTGGAGTGCAATAGAGATTGCATCATCTGTGGATCTGTTTGGGCAGTATGCAAATTGGAGTGGGTCTAGGGTTTCTGGGATAATGGTGTTAATGTGAGCCATTACCAGCCTTTCAAAGCACTTCATGGCTACGGACGTGAGTGCTACGGGTCTGTAGTCATTTAGGCAGGTTGCCTTCGTGTTCTTGGGCACAGGGACTATGGTGGTCTGCTTGAAACATGTTGGTATTACAGACTCAATCAGGGACATGTTGAAAATGTCAGTGAAGACACCTGCCAGTGGGTCAGTACATGCCCGGAGCACACGCCCTGGTAATCCGTCTGCCCCCGCAGCCTTGTGTATGTTGACCTGTTTAAAGGTCTTACTCACGTCGGCTACGGAGAGCGTGATCACACAGTCGTCCGGAACAGCTGATGCTCTCATGCATGCCTTAGTGTTGCTTGCCTCAAAGCGAGCGTAGAAGTGATTTAGCTCATCTGGTAGGCTCATGTCACTGGGCAGCTCGCGGCGGTGCTTCCTTTTGTAGTCTGTAATAGTTTGCAAGCCCTGCCACATAAGACGAGCGTCGGAGCCGGTGTAGTACGATTCAATCTTAGCCCTGTATTGACGCTTTGCCTGTTTGATGGTTCGTCGCAGGGCAGGATTTTAGGATTTATTATAAGCCTCCGGGTTAGAGTCCCGCACCTTGAAAGCGGAAGCTCTACCCTTTAGCTCAGTGCGAGTGTTGCCTGTAATCCATGGCTTCTGGTTGGGGTATCTACGTACAGTCACTGTGGGGACGACGTCCTCAATGCACTTATTGATAAAGCCAGTGACTGATGTGGTGTGCTCCTCAATGCCATCGGAAGAATCCCGGAACATCCAGTCCGTGATAGCAAAACAGTCCTGTAGTTTAGCATCTGCTTCATCTGACCACTTTTTTATAGACCGAGTCACTGGTGCTTCCTGCTTTAATTTTTGCTTGTAAGCAGGAATCAGGAGGATAGAGTTGTGGTCGGATTTACCAAATGGAGGGCGAGGGAGAGCTTTGTACGCGTCTCTGTGTGTGGAGTACAGGTGATGTATAATTATTTTCCCTCTGGTTGCACGTTTAACATGTTGATAGAAATTCGGTAAAACGTATTTAATTTTCCTTACATTAAAGTCTCCAGCCACTCGGAGCGCCACCTCTGGGTGAGTGGTTTCCTGTTTGCTTATTTCCTTATACAGCTGACTGGGTGCGGTCTTTGTGCCAGCATCCGTCTGTGGTGGTAAATAAACAGCCATGAAAAGTATAGCTGAAAACTGCAATTTATCACAAGATACTCTACTTCAGGCGAGCAAAATCTAGAGACTTCTTAGATTTCGTGCACCAGCTGTTGTTTAGAAATATGCACAGACCGCCCCCCCTCGTCTTACCGGAGTGTGCTGTTCTATCTTGCCGGTGCAGCGTATATCCTGATAGCTGATTATCCATGTCATTATTCAGCCACGATTTCGTGAAACATAGGATATTACAGTTTTTGATGTCCCGTTGGTAGGATATTCATGATCGTACCTCGTCTTATTTATTGTCCAATGATTGCACGTTGGCGAGTAATATTGACGGTAACGGCAGCTTTCCCACTCGCTTTCTGTGGAACCGTACGAGACGTCCCGCTCTGTGTCCTCAGTACCTGCACAATAACGTGTGCCCTGCTATGCAAATTTTCACTCACTGCAGCAAGCAACCCCCCTCTGCACTCCCTGTTGTCAAAAGAGAAACAGTAGCCAGGAACTAAGACCCTAAGGTCAAAGGTTATAAGGCATTTTTCGAACACTGTGCAGTGCCTAACCCCTCTGCAGAGTACTTCAGTAGGGACAATGTAACACAGCCAACCTCTGGGGTCAGAGTGTTGGACTCCAACCCCTCGAAGGACATTCTGTTGAACTAAACTACTGTGCCGTGTGTTCACAATCCTCTCAATGTTTTGAGTGATCCTCCAGCTGCTCTAAAGATCTCCTCCAGTCCAACAGTCATCCTAATATTTTTCACATCTGCCTTTCCTTCTGCTCATGCTCTCTCTCTCCTTCTCTAGTTGTTGTTTATGTTTCTCTCATCTCTGCCCCTCTCTCATTTCTTGCTCTGCTCTCTCTCTGTTCCTCTCTATCAATTCAGTTAAATTCAATTCAATGGCCTTTTTGGCATGGGAAACATATGTTTACATTGCCAAAGCAAGTGAAATAGATAATAAACAAAAGTAGACATGGGAGTTTATTAGAAGTGGATTTGTTTTCAAATTATTTGTGGGTCTGTAATCTAAGCTCAGTTTCCACCTAATTTTGTTGCCATTGTGCACATAG
Organism: Brachymystax lenok tsinlingensis; assembly: GCA_030435695.1. NCBI lineage: Eukaryota > Metazoa > Chordata > Actinopteri > Salmoniformes > Salmonidae > Brachymystax > Brachymystax lenok. Next base: position 10,325,059 of record CM059798.1, read on the forward strand.
CCTGTCTTCTCTTGAGAGCCAGGTCTGCCTACGGCGGCCACTCTCAATAGCAAGGTTAAGCTCACTGTCTGTACATAGTCAAAGCTTTCCTTAATTTTGGGTCAGTCACAGTGGTCAGATATTCTGGTCAGGTATTCTGCCACTGTGTGCTCCATTTTACTCTGTTTTTTGGTTGATAATTTCCAATGTGTCAAGTGATTATGTTTTTGTTTTCTGGTGATTTGATTGGGTCTAATCGTGTTGCTGTCCTGGGGTTCTGTGGGGTGTGTTTGTGTTCTCGAACAGAGCCCCAGGACCAGCTTGCTTAGGGGACTCTTCTCCAGGTTCATCTCTCTGTAGGTGATGGCTTTGTTATGGACGGTTTGGGAATTGCTTCCTTTTAGGTTGTTGTAGAATTGAATTTGATAATATAATTAGCGGGTCTCTCTCTCTCTTTTCATGCTCTGCAGCCGCCCTCTGAACTTTGTGTGTCTCTGTGATCTCTGCCCTCTAACCTCAGACGACTTTAGTTCAGGGAGAGTAGCTTCTCTCTGTCACATTGACAAATCTCTAGTCCAGCAGAGCAGAACAGATCAGGTGGGGAAAGAGCAGAGTGATGTTTTTCAGTCTCAGCTTCCAAACAACTGCCCAGAGAGGAAAGCTGAAACACACTGTGCTTTTTCACAATAACACCATGCTGTTAGTGTGTTGTGTTACTCGTCTGGGACCCTGGTCTGTTTTGTACTGGGTCCACAGCCACCCCTATGATACTCTGATCATATTGAGCGGGAGCGATGAAACGCTCTGTGCGTTTTCACAATGACACCCCAATGAGAGCTCAGGATTCAGTAGCTAGGAGGACTTTATTGGTCAGTCTTGGGCATCGTCCCAGATTCTTGTCTTTTTGTTCGAGGCAAAACTTTTTGTGGAAGGTACTACGCAGCACACAGACCCCCTGGCACACACAACGTTGTTGATATACGTTGAGTTTCGTGGTAGGCCTATTTGGCAGGGAAACTGTGAAGCCAGCTGAATAGCCTATTGCCTGTTTCTGTTTGCGTCAACAACAACCCATGATTAAAGGGTTAGTTTAGGCTATACTGGGCTCTCACCATCATCATCGTTATCATTATTCACATCATTCCAATTCAATCAAGTCACAATTATCAGCTTTGCTATTGACATCCGTGAGCAGGCTTTCTGAGTCAGGAGAGACACATGGGTACCAACGGAAAACGTCTGAAAACTAAAATTATTATGAAATTCAGACCACAGAAATCCAATGTTTTGTATACTGAACAAAAATATAAACGCAACATGCAACAATTTCAGCGATTTTACTGAGTTACAGTTAATGTATGGAAATCAATCAATTGAAATAAATAAATTAGGCCCTAATCTATGGATTTCACATGACTGGGCAGGGGCGCAGCCATAGGTGGGCCTGGGAGGGCATATGCCCACCCACTTGGGAGCCAGGCCCAGCCAATCAGAATGAGATTTACCCCACAAAAGGGCTGTATTACAGACACCTGTGTAATGATCATGCTGTTTAATCAGCTTCTTGATATGCTTTTGAACAGGGTATGGTAGTAGGTGCCAGGCGCACCGGTTTGAGTGTGTCAAGAACTGCAACGCTGCCGGGTTTTTCACACTCAACAGTTTCCTGTGTGTATCAAGAATTGTCCACCACCCAAAGGACATCATGCCAAATTGACACAACTGTGGAAAGCATTAGAGTCAACATGGGCCAGTATCCCTGTGGAACGCTTTCGACACCTTGTAGATTCCATGCCCCAAGGAATTTAGAATATTCTGAGGGCAAAAGGGGGTGCAACTCAATATTAGGAAGGTGTTCTTAATGTTTTGTACACTCAGTCTTACTTTAGCTTACTGCCTACAAAAGAGCTAACACATTGGCACAATAAACAACATAGTGCTTTACGACGTATCCCCCTGTTTATGTGAAGGATGTTTATGTGTCTGTCTGTCTGCGTTTGCATTGTCATTTCTTGATAGCACTGATTTAGCTGATAGCTGCTTTATTGAACAAAGGTTTTTTTACTTGCAGTGACTGTGATTGGCTTACCTTCCTGCACTCACTGTAAGTTGCTCTGGATAGGAGCGTCTGCTAAATGACCGAAATGTAATGTAAATGTATGGTGGCTTATCTGTGTGTCTCTTGGTAACTTGACTGTCTTTGTTTCTCTACAGGAGCAGCCTAAGATCATTGAGCCGTTGGACTATGAGAACGTGGTGTTCCAGAGGAAAGCCCAGATCCACAGTGACCCTCACAGAGACCTGCTGCAGTGTCCTGTCGACGACATCTCGGTACACACACACTGACACAGGAAATATTTGTTTAGTTTGTTCAAATTCAATGTTTTATTTGAGAATATTTATAAACGTGACATACTCTTTCAATTATGCTCAAAGAAACACTGGATAACCAGGCCCACATTTTGTAGAGTAGCTAGCGACAGCATTGCGACATATATCCCCGTAGTAGCATATAATATGAATACCAGAAAGTACTGCAGGAACATTGGTTAATTTTATACCAAGATCAGCAAATTCTGTGAGAATTGACTCAGAGAGGGTGTTCTTATAGATTTTTTTTTCTACGTAAAAGTGTCTTTTCTATTATCCACCAGTTCACAGAGTTGTTCTCCCCTGCAACGAGGGACATATTTATTGGTCATAACAAGCGACCCAGCCAGTTCAATGTAACTCAGTCACTGACAGATTATTGGGACTATTTCAAATACACATTATTCAAACACACGTGGTTCTGATCAGGAGACACAAAGCAGTAAAAGCCTAAACTCTCATCTCTTTCCAACCCACCCCCCTCTCCCTCTCCCTCTCCCTCTCCCTCTCCCTCTCTGTGTAGGAGTCTCAGATCTCTCGTCAGAGGAGGACCGTGGTTCCCTCCGTGCCCCAGAATGCAGAGAGGGACGCCAAGAGCCTGTTCGCCAAAGAGGTACTCATTCAGTCGACACTAGTACACAACAAGTAAATGCCTGTAGACAAAACTTGACAAGGCTATATCGTAATAGGAATCAATAGGAACTTTGAGGCCTGACCAGAAACAAACTACAGGTTGGTCCCAATCGAGAGATGTTGACCTGTTAACTGTTACTCAGCGAGCACCATACCTAAAGCAAAAACTTGACAACTTGACATACAATTACACTTTTCTGGCATGGTGTAAACTGTGACCTCTTTATTACTCTGGTCCCCTGGTGTTGTAATGTTACTAATTGAGCTCTAATGTTGACCTGTTTGGCAGTGCATCAAGACTTACAACACGGACTGGCATGTCATCAACTACAAATATGAAGCGTACTCGGGAGATTTCCGCATGCTCCCAACGTAAGTCTAGAATAGAAAAGCTATTGATACACGCATGCTTCCAAGGTGCTATAAATCTGGAAAAGAAAAGCCATTGATAGAAAGAAACAGCATAGAAATGACCAGATTGTAGATAGGAAGCAAGGCGTAGATGTATTGACGATATAGACTAGCTGTTGATCCATTGAGGATTTAGACTAGCTGTTGATCCATTGAGGATTTAGACTAGCTGTTGATCCATTGAGGATTTAGACTAGCTGTTGATCCATTGAGGATTTAGACTAGCTGTTGATCCATTGAGGATATAGACTAGCTGTTGATCCATTGAGGATTTAGACTAGCTGTTGATCCATTGAGGATGTAGACTAGCTGTTGATCCATTGAGGATTTAGACTAGCTGTTGATCCATTGAGGATTTAGACTAGCTGTTGATCCATTGAGGATTTAGACTAGCTGTTGATCCATTGAGGATATAGACTAGCTGTTGATCCATTGAGGATTTAAACTAGCTGTTGATCCATTGAGGATTTAGACTAGCTGTTGATCCATTGAGGATTTAGACTAGCTGTTGATCCATTGAGGATAAAGCCTAGCTGTTGATCCATTGAGGATGTAGACTAGCTGTTGATCCATTGAGGATATAGACTAGCTGTTGATCCATTGAGGATTTAGACTAGCTGTTGATCCATTGAGGATTTAGACTAGCTGTTGATCCATTGAGGATTTAGACTAGCTGTTGATCCATTGAGGATTTAAACTAGCTGTTGATCCATTGAGGATTTAGACTAGCTGTTGATCCATTGAGGATTTAAACTAGCTGTTGATCCATTGAGGATTTAGACTAGCTGTTGATCCATTGAGGATTTAGACTAGCTGTTGATCCATTGAGGATAAAGCCTAGCTGTTGATCCATTGAGGATATAGCCTAGCTGTTGATTCATTGAGGATATAGCCTAGCTGTTGATCCATTGAGGATATAGCCTAGCTGTTGATCCATTGAGGATATAGCCTAGCTGTTGATTCATTGAGGATATAGCCTAGCTGTTGATCCATTGAGGAAATAGCCTAGCTGTTGATTCATTGAGGATATAGCCTAGCTGTTGATCCATTGAGGATATAGCTTAGCTTTTGATACTGTACAAAGACACACTATTGAAATGACCAGAACCAAGATACAGTAGAAAGGAGTTGATGTATTGATTATATAGTTCTGGGTTGCTGACACACAAAAACCCTCTCTCTCACAACAACCCTCTCTCTCACACAACAACCCTCTCTCTCACACAACAACCCTCTCTCTCACACAACAACCCTCTTTCTCACACAACAACCCTCTCCACACAACAACCCTCTCTCTCACACAACAACCCTCTCTCTCACACAACCACCCTCTCTCTCACACAACATGTGTTTTCACAGTAAAGGCCTGAAGATGGACAAGCTGCCAGCTCACGTGTTTGAGATCGATGAAGACGCTAAAGATGAGGTGAGTGGAATGTTAGGCCTGGGGGTGATGGACCAGTCTGTGTGTGTATGTGTGTGTGCGAGCCTACGTACATGTGTGCGAGAGAGAGACATTGATTATCAGACGATGTTGAGTGGTCTGGTATTCTCCAGGGTCTTTTGTGTGGCCAGTTCACTCACGTCCTCTAGGCCTTGTTGGCTTGGTGGTGGTCATGTTTAAAATACCCTTTTGACTTTGAGCATAACATCAACACGTTGCTGCACCCCCAAAGCGTTTTAGAAAATATGCTTACAATACAATGCATCAAATAACAGTAATTCAATAGAGATACCGAAGCTTACATCCAGAAACCCTAACCGCCACTGTGCCACTATGATGTGGTTTTGTGGCGGGAGTGCATTTGCAGCTGTACTCAGTAGGGTCTACAGCCACAACCTGTTCCCAGATGTGTTTGTGCTGTCTTGCCTACGCCTATGGTCATTGTCACATTAGGAGTAGGCAAGACAGCACAAACAGATCTGGGACCAGGCTACTGCAGCCAGCCAGTACAGCCAGTAGCTCGCTCGCCTAATGAGCCTAAGTCCTCCTCACTCCTCTTTAGCAGTGAAACCAGAGCTCTACTTTTCTAAAAATAGTTCTAATCGACCCCCACCCGCCCTCGGGGGGTCGATGGTGTGGATAAACGTAACATTAAAAAGGGTTGAACGATTGAAGGAAAATAAACAGCTGCCTGACATATTGCTGAGAGCACAGAGAAGGCAGCAGAGGCTATTACTGAATCACTCCAGGGCTGCGGCTAAAATGGAACCCTATTTCCTATATAATGCACTACCTTTGACCAGAGCCCTATGGGTCCTGGGCCCAAATGTAGTGCACTATACAGGGAAATAGGCTGCCATTTCAAATACAGCAAAGTACTAAAGAGAGAGGGAGAAAGAGAGCAGAGCAGAGGCTGTCTATCAATCCAGGCAGCACAAAAAGAGGCTGGCTAATGTTACATAACTTACAATGTCCTTTATTGCTACACCCCAGACATCTTGTCTCAGAGGGAGGGAGCAGTAATAGTGTATCAAATCAAATCAAATAGTTTTGGCACATGGGCCGAATACAACAGGCGTAGACCTTACAGTGAAAGCCCTTAACCAATAAAGTCGTTTAAAAAAATATAAGTGTTAAGAAAGTATTTACTAAAATAAACTGAAGTAAAAAATACAAAAAACTAAATAAAAAAATTTAAACAAAGAAGAAAAATAACAAATAATTACCTAGCAACAATAAAATAACAGTAGCGAGGCTATATACAGGGGGTTCCGGTACAGAGTCAATGTGCGGGGGCACCGGTTAGTTGAGGTAATTGAGGTAATATGTACATGCTGGTAGAGGTAAAGTGACTATGCATGGGGGGGGACAATGCAAATAGTCCGGGTAGCCATTTCATTAGCTGTTCAGGAGTCTTATGGCTTGGGGTAGAAGCTGTTAAGAAGCATTTTGGTCCAAGACTTGGTGCTCTGGTACCGCTTGCAATGCGGTAGCAGAAAGAACAGTCTATGACTAGGGTGGCTGGAGTCGTTGGCAATTTTTAGGGCCTTCCTCTGACACCACCTGGTGTAGAAGTCCTGGATGGCAGGAAGCTTGGCCCAAGTGATGCACTGGGCCGTACGCACTACCCTCTGTAGTGCTTTGCGGTCGGAAGCCGAGCAGTTACAACGTACCAGGCGGTGATGTAACCAGTCAGGATCCTCTCGATGGTGCAGCTATAGAACTTTTTAAGGATCTGAGGACCCATGCCAAATCTTTTCAGTCTCCTGAGGGGGAATGGGCGTTGTCGTGCCCTCTTCACAACTGTCTTGGTGTGTTTGGACCATGATAGTTTGTTGGTGATGTGAAAACCAAGGAACTTGAAGCTCTCAACCTGCTCCAGTACAGCCCCGTCGATGTGAATAGGGGCATGCTTGGTCCTCCTTTTTCTGTAGTCCACAATCATCTCCTTTGTCTTGATCACGTTGAGGGAGAGGTTGTTGTCCTGGCACCACACTGCCAGGTCTCTGAGCTCCTCCCTATAGGCTGTCTCATCGTTGTCGGTGATCAGGCCTACCACTGTTGTGTCGTCGGCAAACTTAATGATGGTGTTGGAGTCATGCTCGGCAATGCAATCATGGGTGAACAGGGAGTACAGGAGGGGACTGAGCACGCACCACTGAGGGGCCCCCATGTTGAGGATCAGCATGGCAGATGTGTTGTTACCTACCCTTAATACCTGGGCGCGGCCTGTCAGGAAGTCCAGGATCCAGTTGCAGAGGGAGGTGTTTAGTCCCAGGGTCCTTAGCTTGGTGATGAGGGCACTATGGTGTTGAACGCTGAGCTGTAGTCAATGAATAGCATTCTCATGTAGGTGTTATTTTTGTCCAGCTGGGAAAGGGCAGTGTGGAGTGCGTTAGAGATTGAGTCATATGTGGATCTGTTGGAAGCGGTATGCAAATTGGAGTGGGTCTAGGGTTTCTGGGATAATGGTGTTGATGTGAGCCACTTCATGGCTACAGACGTGAGTGCTACGGGTCAGTAGTTGTTTAGGCAGGTTACCTTGGTGTTCTTTGGTACAGGGACTATGGTGGTCTGCTTGAAACATGTTGGTATTACAGACTCGGTCAGGGACAGGTTGAAAATGTCAGTGAAGACACTTGCCAGATGCTCAGAGTACACGTCCTGGTAATCCTTCTGGCCCTGCGGCCTTGTCAATGTTGACCTGTTTAAGGGTCTTACTCACATCGGTTACGGAGAGCATGATCACCCAGTCATCCGGATAGCTGATGCTCTCATGCATTCTTCAGTGTTGCTTGCCTCGAAGCGAGCATATAAGTTATTTAGCTCGTCTGGTAGGCTCGTGTCACTCGGCAGCTCTCGGCTGTGCGTCCCTTTGTGGTCCGTAGTAGTTTGCAAACCTTTCCACATCCGACGAGCGTCAGAGCCGGTGTAGTACGATTCAATTTTAGTCCTGTGTTGACGCTTTGCCTGTTTGATGGTTCGTCAGAGGGCATAGCAGGATTTATTATAAGCGTCAGGGTTAGAATCCCGCTCCTTGAAAGCGGCAGACCTACCCTTTAGCTAAGTGCAGATGTTGCCTGTAATCCATGGCTGGGGTATGTACGTACGGTCACTGTGGGGAAGACGTCATCGATCCACTTATTGATGAAGCCAGTGACTGATGTGATGTACTCCTCAATGCCATCAGTAGAATGTTCATATTCCAGTCTGTGCTAGCAAAACAGTCCTGTAGCTTAGCATCTGCGTCATCTGACCACTTCCTTATTGAGCAAGTAACTGGTAATTCCTGCTTTTGTTTTGTAAGTGGGAATCAGGATATGTAGCCTATTCCTTTTATCTCAGCCTACTTTTATAACCACTGGAGAGAGAGAGATAGATAAAGGGTGGGAGGGAAACAGAGCAATGGAGAGAGAGAGGAGAGGAATGACCATAAGAATTAATCAATGATAATGCAATCAGGGAGATTGGTGAGGAATCCCACATGAAAAATACTGTAGTATACTTTGGTATAAATACTATAGTATTCACTGTAGTTTTTTTGCGGACTTTAGAGTATTCACTGTAGTATTTTTGCGGACTGAAGTCCTCAAAAACATTACAGTGAATATTGTAGTGCTGCTGACATGACTGTAATATACTGTTTACTATAGTATGTAATTGTTTTTGTAGTATATACTATAGTAATTACTGTAGTTTTTTTGCAGACTGTATTATACAGTAATATTTACTGTAGCGTTTTTGCAGACATTACTGTAGTATTTACTATAGTGTTTTTGTTTTATTATCTTTGATATAACAGTAGGGGTTTTTCCTTGAGGAAACCTACTTGACAAAATAGTCAAAGAGCAAATTGTCCATAACCTGTATGTAAATTAGACTGAGGTCTATAACCTGTAGGGAACACAATATGTAGTCTATACATGACATTTAGGTTTCTCACATGGGTGGCACAAATTGGGATATGGGGGAGGAAAATGGGCAGGGTATATGCAAATTAAAACTGTAGTATAATATGCTATTGTAATTACTGTAATGTTTTGCAGTCTGTAGTAAACTGTAGTATTTACTATAGTATTCTACTGTATACTACACAATGATATAGTAAGAATTACGCATGGCAGAGGGATACTACAGTGTGTAGTATAGTATTATACAGTATACTACAGTTTACTGCAGGATTATATGCTAAGTACAGGTGTATTCTATAGTAAACTGGAGTACTTTTTTTCATGTGGGATTGATAGAGGAATGATAGAAGGGTGGATAGAGGAATGAAGGGGGTTCTCAGAGCACCACTCAGAGCAAGGGAAGGGTGGGAGTGATGAGGGAGGACAGAGGAGAGAGCTCAGCCAATTTGATTACAGTACAGAGCTAGAGAGAGGTATACTTAAGATCGGACGAGCGCAAAGGATAGTGCCACTTCAATTTGTTAACTGAGCTGGATGTGTGTGTGTGTGTGTGTGTGTGTGATAGCTACAGTATGGCATTTCTCTGTATGCTTGTGGTTTCTCTGTATATCCCAACAGCAGTAAGAGGATTGGGTATTGGATTGGGATACATATTTGCTGTGTGTGTAAGTGTCTGTCCTTTGAGTGGCCTGTCCTTGTTATGGATATTAGCGTTGGGATAAGTTGTCTCATGGAGATTTTCACTACAAATGAGTTGAGTTGGTGAAGCGATGATTGTGGTTAAATGGGTTAAATGACTCCGACCCATTCATGGGAAGCAGAGAAATTCTCTCCATATCTTTCTGTATGAATTGGCTGCACATTGTGTGTGTGTGTGTTAGACTCAGTGACAACAGTTATTTTGTTTGTGAATGTGTGGTTATTATTTCTGTTTGTGTGATTGCGTGGGTGTGTGTTTGTCTGTGTATCTGTGCAAACATGTATCTGTCTGTTTGTCTGTGGGTGTGTTGTCTGTGGGTGTGTGTATTAGCCTATTTATTGTATATCCATTCCCATTATCAATACGAACTCTCCTTCCTGTGTGTGTGTGTGTGTGTGTGTGTGTGTGTGTGTGTGTGTGTGTGTGTGTGTGTGTGTGTGTGTGTGTGTGTGTGTGTGTGTGTGTGTGTGTGTGTGTGTGTGTGTGTGTGTGTGTGTGTGTGTGTGTGTGTGTGTGTCACCAGGACTCGTCATCTCTGTGCTCTCAGAGAGGAGGTATCATGAAGCAGGGCTGGCTGCAGAAAGCCAACATCAACAGCAGCCTGTCTGTCTCCATGAGGGTAAGTCAGAACAGCTCACCCACTATCCTTGTCTACTGACTATACAGTGCATTCGGAAAAAACTCAGACCCCTTGACTTTTTCCCCCAAAATGTACATTACAGCCTTATTCTAAAATGGATTCATTATTTATTTTTTCTTATCAATCTACATACAATACCACATAATGACAAAGCAAAAAACAGGTTTTTGCAAATGTTTGCACATTTAATAAAAATAAAAAACAAAAACACCTTATTTATGTTAGTATTCCGACCCTTTGAGCTCAGGTGCATCCTGTTTCCATTGATCATCCTTGAGATGTTTCTACAACTTGATTGGAGTCCACCTGTGGTAAATTCAATTGATTGGACATGATTCTGAAAGGCACACACCTGTCTATATAAGGTCCCACAGTTGACAGTGCATGTCAGAGCAAAAACCAAGCCATGAGGTCGAAGGAATTGTCTGTAGAGCTCAGAGACAGGATTGTGTCAAGGCACAGATCTGGGGAAGGGTACCAAAAAAATCTCTGCAGCATTGAAGGTCCCCAAGAACACAGTGGCCTCCATCATTGTTAAATGGAAGAAGTTTGGAACCACCAAGACTTCCTAGCTGGCCGCCCGGCCAAACTGAGCAATCGGGGGAGAAGGGCCTTTGTCAGGGAGGTGAGGAAGAACCTGATGGTCACTCTGACAGAGCTCCAGAGTTCCTCTGTGGAGATGGGAGAACCTTCCAGAAGGACAACCATCTCTGCAGCACTCCACCAATCAAGCCTTTATGGTAGAGTGGCCAGACGGAAGCCACTCCTCAGTAAAAGGCACATGACAGCCCGCTTGGAGTTTGCCAAAAGGCACCTTAAGGACTCACAGACCGTGAAAAACAAGATTCTTTGGTCTAATGAAACCAAGACTGAACTCTTTGGCACCATCCCAATGGTGAAGCATAGTGGTGGTAGCATCATGCTGTGGGGATGTTTTTCAGCGGCAGGGACTGGGAGACTAGTCAGGATCTAGGGAAAGATGAACGGAGCAAAGAACAGAGAGATCCTTGATGAAAATCTGCTCCAGAGTGATCAGAACCTCAGACTGGGGTGAAGGTTCACCTTCCAACAGGACAACGACTCTAAGCACACAGCCAAGACAACGCAGGAGTGTCTTCGGGAGAAGTCTCTGAATGTCCTTGAGTGGCCCAGCCAGAGCCTGGACTTCCCTGGAGAGACCTGAAAATAGCTGTGGACGCTCCCCATCCAACCTGAGAGAGCTTGAGAGGATTTGCAGAGAAGAATGGGAGAAACACCCCTAAAACAGGTGTGCCAAGCTTGTAACGTCAAACCCAAGAAAACTCGAGGCTGAAATCGCTGCCAAAAATGCTGCAAAGGGTCTGAATACTTATGTAAATGTGATATTTTTGATTTGCTAAAATTTCTAAAAACATGTCTTGCTTAGTCATTATGGGGTATCAGGAAAAAAAGATTTGATAGGGCCCTACCTGACTCAGCTAATCAAAAAAGTATCTACAACTGTAGATACAATGCCACAACAATACATTTGATCACCAGCCTTATCTACCACTGTACGCACACTTTCACTACACTCTACAGCAGATGGACACTATTAGAAATAAAAGCGCCGTGGCTATTGGATGATTTTGATTTGAAACCCTTATTCTGATTTTCAGGTGTTTAAGAGGAGGTATTTCTACCTGTCCCAGCTGCCAGACGGCTCCTACATCCTCAACTCCTACAAGGATGAGAAGAACTGCAAGGACACCAAAGGATCCATCTACCTGGACTCCTGTATAGACGTCATTCAGGTGACCTGGGCCCTTATTCACATAGAGTCTCTGAGTAGGAGTGCTGATCTAGGATCAGTTTGGTCTTTTAGATCACAATTCCTAAGATTACATGGACGGGGGAACTGATCTTAGATCAGCTACTTTGAGATGCTTCTTGAAAACGGTCCCTTATTTCACCTTGACTTGGAAATCATTGACGTCATGTGGTTGTTGTGAATAAAACAGTGCAGTATATCTTTGTATATGGTTAATGTTTGTTCCTAATGTGTACCGGGAATAGATTGACCATTTGCTTACAGAGGCACACCATCCGCTCTGGGCTTTGTGGAGACAGACAAATCTAGATATATTGTCTTGTCTGTCCTAGACGGTAGACTTTCCTCCTGCCAGCCATGGAAGGAAGTCTGTGATAATCAAATAGATGATTATATGCTAATACAATTAATAGGTCGTCTCTGGACTCTAATGAGGCAGAAATGGAAGCAGCACACTCAGAATTAGGCTTTTAACACAACAACCCACTGGGAAAAAACTGGTTGAATCTTTGTTGTTTCCACGTCATTTCAACAAAGAATTCAATGTGATGACGTTGGATTGACTTGGAAACTGATTGGATTCGCAAAAGTCATCAACGTAAGGGAATTGTGTATTTTTTCACCCAACTTTTAACCTAAATCCAATATGGTGCCATTTTTTTTGGATTTCACGTTAGTTTATAACTACACGTTGAAATGACGTCTGTGCCCAGTGGGAGTAGTTGCTAATAAAAATGTAGGCCTAAAAAACAGTCATCAGGAAAGCTACAGTTCTGTTGGGTGTACATTCCCACTTCCCAATGACATGGAATTCCATTGGGAAAACTCCCACTGTGACCACATAAAGAGGCAACCTGAAAATTAAGTCAGGATACTGCATTACAGTCGCCGGGTATAACAAAATGGCCGCTTTTAGCATTTGTACTGTTAATGAAGGAGAGAGTCTACTGAGTGTTGGCACTGTGTGGTACAGTAGGCTGTAGAGAATGCCAGGAATCTTTCCATTGGTTGAAAGCATTTTGGAGTTATAGTGAGTGAATGGTGTCATTTTGCAGAAAGGAAAAAAAAATACTGTCTCTACTGTATATGGCTAGTGATTATGCAAAGGTTCTGTGTGTTAAAGCTAACACTGATGTTTGCAAGTCCAAAGGTTTATGGTGCTTTATGTTGTTGACTTAGGTAATGAATGTCTAACTATTTCGGCTAAGGTTTTGCCCTATTAACAAAATAGTGCTGGTTTGTACTAGTACACTGCAATTAAGTGCACAAACCTGTCGATGACTTCTGCAACCTTTCCTCTTTCTCCCCTTCTCACAGTGCCCTAAGACAGGAGTTCCCAAACCTTTTTTGGGTACGGGACCCCTTTTGGGATTGCAAATCCATCAGGGACCTAGAGCTGGGCGATAGAATTGGTCATATGGACACTGAATTACATTGAGACATTATTTTACTGTAATAGAGGAGAAGTTAACCTATCTATTGATACCCTTTTTATGTCTCGACTACTCAAATTGCGCGCCGAGCAGACACTACTAAAACGGGTGTATCGATAAGCATTCATTCTGGAAAAGGAATGCTCAGTTTGTTGTGCGCGGCATTGCGGGACCTAGCAGCATTTTAACCAAAGACTGTTATACTAGCTGTCTAGTCTGTGTTTTATAAATGAGCAATAAGCATAAAACACAATATAGGGAATTGGCAACTCGTTCTCATTCTGAGAAATAAGGTATTGATTGAACAAAGTGGACAGGCTAGCATGCTGTTCAAACAGTTGGAGACAGACAGAAGGATGTGTTCATAGCAATTCTACTGTTCTGCCTCGTTATCTAGCTAGCAAATAGATCCAAGTTGGCTCAACTTGAAATGTAGATATTAGCTGTCTACTCACTAGCACGTTTGAGCGTTGAGCCGAGTGTTATTAGGCTATATGCTGATCCAACCAGACCTGTTCTCTTTCTCTCCTCCCCAGCGCCCTAAGATGCGCCGTAACAGCTTTGAGCTTTGAGCCGCAATGTTTAAATGACTCCAACCAAACTGCTTTAAGATTATGTTACTAAATGACTCCAACCAACCCTCTGTTCCTTGCCCCCTCCAGTGTCCTAAGATTCGCCGTAACGCCTTTGAGCTGAAGATGCAGGAGCGCTACAGCCACTTCCTGGCTGCGGACAGCGAGGCGGAGATGGAGGAGTGGGTGGTCACCCTGAAACAGGCCCTGCAGAGCAGCACTGAGGGAGGAGACAGGAGGAACGGAGGAGACAGCCTAGACTGTGCCCTGGGTGAGGTTGGACTGGACACACACACACACTGTATGGGGCGGCAGGGTAGCCTAGTGGTTAGAGCGTTGGATTAGTAACCGAAAGGTTGCAAGTTCAAATCCCTGAGCTGACAAGATACAAATCTGTCATTCTGCCCCTGAACAGGCAGTTAACCTACTGTTCCTAGGCCGTCATTGAAAATAAGAATTTGTTTTTAAATGACTTGCCTAGTAAAATAAATGCTGTTCTCTCTTAGACCTGCGGTTCAACATCTTACAGTTTTTTACAATCACTTTGGCACTAATTTCAGAACCTTGTGGTCATTTTTCAAAACTCTAGACGCAAAACTCAAAGCGGTCATCACTTGTAACACAGGCTGTCCAATGTTCAAAACATTGCATTGTGCATTCATATCTTTAAAGAAACCTTGCACTTGCAGACTCATTGGTTCAAATAACGAATGTATCATGAAATACCATAGGATCATTAATTTAGATCACCCACACACAATATACTGATAGTTTCACTGTGTAGTTGTTCGTACAGTCATTAAATATTGTAGTACAAAATTGTTTCATTATGGTACTACATGTAAATACATCACTGTAAAAGGACTAGTGGAAAGAATACTACAGACACAGTGGAATCATTGAACAAAATCTGAAATGTATTGATGAAATACAATACAATCACAACATAGGTTTCTTTGAATTAATGCAAAAATAATTTGCTACAAAAAGGAAAAAAACTACAGTAAAACATCAGCTGCAGCGTTCCTCACCTGGCTTACTGTAAAAGGCAAACCAAAGGATTGATTACTGTACTTCTATATTTCCATCAACCCTGTCTTGTGGATTTGGCAACAGGTTCTCATCCACATCACAATGGATGTTTTCATTAGCCTAACATTTTGGGAAGAATCTTTAGGCATGGCGAATCATTGCATGCGTCATCCATGGCCTGGAGAAGGGTGGCTTGTTCGTGAGGGTGCCTATCATATACCTTCCACCTCCATGTGGAGAAAAATTCCTCAATCGGGTTAAGGAAAGGAGAGTATGGGGGTAAGTACAGGGTGGTAAATTGTGGATGGGCCTGAAACCATGCTTGCACCATTTGAGCATGGTGGAACCTGATATTATCCCACACAATGACATAGATCACGCCCTCAGCTATACAGACCTGATTTAGCTCATCAAGGAAGGTTACAAAGAGAGCTGCATTGTATGATCCAATATGAGGTATGCGTCCCACCACACCATCTTCCGATATAGCCGCACACATGGTGATGTTGTCCAGGTACTTGGATGGTTGCCCATTGGCCAATGAAATTCCGACCTCTCCTCCTTGTCTTGGCCAGGTTGAAGCCTGCCTCCTCCAAAAAGAGGAATTTGTAATGGTTTTCATCAGCATCCAGCTCCATCACCCTCTAAAAGTACATTTTGGAAAGAGAATTACTGATTACAATGAAGTACAATTTTGGGGGAATTTTTCACAACAGGCATCTTGAATCTGAACCTGAACATACTCAGTCCTCAGTTGCTTCACTCTGTCTGCATTTCTTTCAAAAGGCACACGGTATAGCTGTTTTAGAGACACTTGGTGCCTTTTCAGCATGCATGCAATAGTCGTCAAACTTATGGCTTCCACATTGTTGAACATGTCGTCATTGTCCAAGATGTTCCCGCTGTTCTTAGTGCCAGTCTGCACGTTCAAACTAAAACAATGTAACTAATAATGGCATCTTTATCAAATCAAATTTATTTGTCACATACACATGGTTAGCAGATGTTAATGCGAGTGTAGCGAAATGCTTGTGCTTCTAGTTCCGACCATGCAGTAGTATCTAACAAGTAATCTAACAATTTCACAACAACTACCTTATACACACAAGAGTAAAGGAATGAATACGAGTATGTACATATAAATATGTGGATGAGCGATGGCTGATCGGCGTAGGCAAGATGCAGTAGATGGTACGGAGTACAGCATATACATATGAGATATAAATGCATTGTTTAAAGTGGCTAGTGATACATTTATTTCATCCAATTATAATTATTAAAGTGGCTAGAGATTTGAGTCGATGGCCGAACGGCATAGGCATGATTCAGTAGATGGTTTAGAGTACAGTGTATACATTTGATATGAGTAATGTCGGATATGTAAACATTATATACATTATATACAAAATTGTTTAAAGTGGCTAGTGATACATTTGTTACATCCAATTCATATTTTTAAAGTGGCTAGAGATTTAAGTCAGTATGTTGGCAGCAGCGTAAGTGATGGCTGTTTAACAGTCTGATGGCCTTGAGGTAGAAGCTGTTTTTCAGTCTATCGGTCCCAGCTTTGATGTACCTGTATAAAATAATGATAAAAATACTCTTTCAAAATGCCAATGTTTATTTAGTTATGGCTCCATAACAAATTACAATGAGAATAAATATCACTGAATTACAAAAATATTGGAACAAAGTTGTCTAATGAAGGTAAACAAATTGTTGCTTACTGGAAAATACTCTTTCAAACACACACTGTCACGTTGTACAGCGGCATTATGGTTATTAGCAGGTAGCTGGACAATAGAGTTTCCTAGAAGGAGGGTAGGGGGAGAATTCTATCGTCAAATGTATTTCGAAGTTAGGTTGGCTGTATCACAGTTTAATCCACCAGAAAAGACAACAAATAATACCCCAACAAGTATTATGTATGTGTTGCAACAGATGCAGGTTCGAATACCCGTGCCGGGAGACCCATGAGGCGGCTTTTGGTTTTAATTTAGAAACCTCCAATGCTCCAGTCCTCTATATGTAATTATTGGCCGAGAGTCACGTCATATTTTTCGATATACTGTGGGTCTACCGTAGGCGACATGAGTCTCACTAGTGTTGAGTAATGTGCTGTTAAAAGTGGTGTAGGTCTTATTTATTTAAAGAGCGTATTGAAGTTAGAATCAATAGGATTTGAAACAATAGCCTACAACTATTTTAGCACCGTTTCACACTGCTCTAAGACAAGCATGGGGACTGGTCTTGATAAATCAATGACATTTCTATTTTGACCGAATCTCCGTTTGGGTATTGGTTAGACTACAATTATGGTGTAGAAATGTTATTCTCTTAGTGTAACCTTTATTTAACTAGGCAAGTCAGTTAACTACTTAGGGAGTGGTGGGGCGCTAGCAAGTGTTGCATAGTCATCAAAAGCTCCATTAGCATAAATTCATAAACCATGTGATTCACACAAAACACATTTCACAGCGAAAACAAATCAATTACGCAAATAGCCTGCTCCTTCGAACAGCGAATCATGTGGCTGCCTGCAACTCAATATATAGAGTATATAGAGTCGAGAGCTTTAGTTGTTGTTCGACCAAACATTAGAACGGGCAAGATGTGTCATCTAAGCAACTTGACCGTGGTATGGCATGACCGTGGTATGATTGTTGGTGCCACACATGGTGGTTCCAGCATCTCAGAAACAGATGCCCTGACTACAGTCTCTAGAGTTTACAGAGAATGGTGCGATAAACAAAACACATTCAGTGAGCGGCATTTCTGTGGGAAAAAACACCTTGTTAATGAGAGAGGAGGAGAATGTCCAGACTCATTCAAGCTAAGAGAAAGGCCACAAATGCTCAAATAAAAGCAGTTTCAAACAGTGGTGTGCAAAAGGGCATCTCTTAACGTACAACACCGTGAATCATTCCGGCTGTTGTGGAGGCAAAAGGGGGTCCTACCCAGTACTAGATAGGTGTACCTAATAATGTGTGTGTACAGTAATGTCAAATCTGAAAACATGGTCTGGAAAAGTGGTACATGGGACCATAGAAACTGTGTCTGATAAAGAATGATGATGAAATATTACATCCATAGATAATGTAGTCCAATTGGTTCATGTTCCACGGTAATTGGTGTCAATGGAGCTCGTTATCCTGAAACTTTCATGATCTAAACATGGAATATTATTTGTCAGTTTCCATAAAACTATGCATGAAGAGTAAGGCAACAGTTACTTATCATTTTGAGCAGTTGTATCAATTGATAGTTAGATCATTGTAATGAAATTAATAGACAGTCATCTCAGATGTAATGCGCGAATTACATTTTGAAATGGTAGTACTTTGATATTAAGTCATTTTGAACAGGTGATTTTAGCTTTATGTGTATTGTATCCAAGCAATTGGAAAGAGTTTTGAAAAATGTGCATTTTGATCATCGGTTGTGAGTTTTGTGTCTAGAGTTCTGAAATTAGTGCCAAAGTGATTGTAAAAAACTATTTAGCTACTCCACTCCTGCCATTTTTTTCGAAGAAAAGTTGTACCTGTCTTTCAACAGTCTTGTCCTCTAGGAGGACAAATCCCTCCCCGTAACCTGTAAACGCACACTGAAAAGCCTAAACAGTAAATTACAGAATGATACACAACAGTGTATTGCTAGTTTTCACCGGTCATTTTATCTGCCTCTAGAATTTAGTTTACCTTTCAAACTTCACTGGAATTGGTTATGTGTGTCTTTGCATGCGTACGTGTCTGTCTGTGCGTCTTTGCGCGCATGCGTGTGTCTGCATGTTCGCCTGTGTGTACAGCCTCCGAGCAATTGACAGTTGGGGACATTAATTTTCTCATAAGGGTAGACCCTCTCTCCTCAAACATCCCTCTAAAAACAAGTACAGTAAGTTCTCATATGCCTCTGAGATACTAAGAGATTTGGCTAATACAGCAGAAAGCTGTGGGAGTCGGTTAGCGTGGCTGGTCGCCAGTTCCCCCTGCAGTACACTGAATGGAGTCAGACGCAGCAGAGTTAGTAGGAAAAGCTCATTGGGACATCACTCAACATGAAAGGTGAAGAGTGTAACATGAAGTAGAATCAGTGGTGTAAAGTACTTAAGTAAAAATACTACTTCAGTTGTTTTTTGGGGGTATCTGTACTTTACTTTACTACTCATATCTTTGACAACTTTTACTTTTTTTCCACTACATCCCTAAAGAAAATAATGTACTTTTTACTCCTTACATTTCCCCTGACACCCAAATGTACTCGTTACATTTTGAAGACTTTTAGCAGGACAGGACAATTGTCTAATTCACGCACTTATCAAGAGAACATCCCTGGTCATCCCTATTTCCTCTGATCTGGCAGACTCACTAAACACGAATGCTTTGTTTGTAAATGATGTCTGTGTGTGAACTGTGACCCTGGCTATCCCTGAATTAAAATAACAAGAACTGCGTCGTCTGCTTTGCTTAATATAAGACATTTTAAATGATTTATACTTTTACTTTTGATACTTAAGTACCTTTAAAACCAAATTCTTTTTGACTTTTACTCTTGTAGTATTTTACTGGGTGACTTTTACTTTTACTTGAGTCATTTTCTTTTAAGGTATCTTTACTTTTACTCAAGTATGAAAAGGGGGTACTTTTTCCACCACTAAGTAGATTCATCCAGTAGCTTTGTGCAGGTGAACATCCAAGTACAGAACTCTAGGAGGATCAGATATCAAGGAAAAGGTGCACTAATATCAGATGCCGTTTTACTCATCCCAATCATACATGAGGCTCTCTGGTCAGTACTCTTTTTGACTGACTCCTCTCTCATCCAATCAGATGAGGACAGCAGCAGCCAGGGGAAAGGAGAGAGCCTATTGGAGAGTCTGGGAAGGAGCCTACACCCTGAACTCATCAAGGTAATACTGTTACATGCTGACCACACCGGTCATGACACGTGCGTGAGCGTTGCAAAATAAATGTACACATACAGTTGAAGTCGGAAGTTTACATACACCTTAGCCAAATACATTTAAACTCAGTTGTTCACAATTCCTGACATTTGATCCTAATAAAAATTCCCTGTCTTAGGTCGGTTAGGATCACCACTTTATTTTTAGAATGTGAAATGTTAGAATAATAGTAGAGAGAATTATTTATTTCAGCTTTTATTTTATTTCTTTCATCACATTCCCAAGTGGGTCAGAAGTTTAAATAACCTCAATTAGTATTTGGTAGCATTGCCTTTAAATTGTTTAACTTGGGTCAAACATTTCTGGTAGCCTTCCACAAGCTTCCCACAATAAGTTGGATGAATTTTGGCCCATTCCTCCCGACAGAGCTGGTGTAACTGAGTCAGGTTTGTAAGGCCTCCTTGCTCGCACGTGCTTTTTCAGTTCCTCCCACACATTTTCTATAGGTTTGAGGTCAGGGCGTTGAGCTGGCCGCTGCAATACCTTGACTTTGTTGTCCTTAAGCCATTTTGCCACAACTTTGTAAGAATGCTTGGTGTCAATGTCCATTTGGAAGACCCATTTGCTACCAAGCTTTAACTTCCTGACTGATGTCTTGAGATGTTGCTTCAATATATCCACATCATTTTCCTGCCTCATGATGCCATCTATTTTGTGAAGTGCACCAGTCCTTCCTGCAGCAAAGCACCCCCACAACATGATGCTGCCACCCCCGTGCTTTACGGTTGGGATTGTGTTCTTCGGCTTGCAAGCCTCCCTCTTTTTCCTCCAAACATAACGATGGTCATTATGGCCAAACAGTTCTATTTTTGTTTCATCTCCAAAAAGTAGGATCTTTGTCCCCATGTGCAGTTGCAAACCATAGTCTGGCTTTTTTATGGTGGTTTTTGGTGCAGTGGCTTCTTCCTTGCTGAGCGGCCTTTCAGGTTATGTCGATATAGGCCTCGTTTTACTGTGGATATAGATACTTTTGTACCTGTTTCCTCCAGCATCTTCACAAGGTCCTTTGCTGTTGTTCTGGGATTGATTCTCTAGGAGACAGAACGCGTCTCCTTCCTGAGCGGTTTGACGGCTGCGTTGTCCCATGGTGTTTATACTTGCATACTATTGTTTGTACAGATGAATGTGGTACATTCAGGCGTTTGGAAATTGTTCCCAAGGATGAACCAGACTTGTGGAGGTCTACAATCTTTTTTCTGAGGTCTTGGCTGATTTTTTTTATTTTCCCATGATGTCAAGCAAAGAGGCACTGAGTATGAAAGTAGGCCTTGAAATACATCCACAGGTACACCTCCAATTGACTGAAATTATGTCAATTAGCCTATCAGAAGCTTCTAAAGCCATGACATCATTTTCTGGAACTTTCCAAGCTGTTTAAAGGCACAGTCAACTTAGTGTATGTAAAATTCTGACCCACTGGAATTGTGATACAGTGAATTATAAGTTAAATAATCTGTCTGTAAAACAATTGTTGGAAAAATTGCTTGTGTCATGCACAAAGTAGATGTCCTAACCTAACCGACTTGCCAAGACTGTAGTTTGTTAACAAGAAATGTTTGGAGTGGTTGAAAAACTAGTTTTAATGACTCCAACCTAAGTGTATGTAAACTTCCAACTTCAACTGTACATGTTTTTCAATTATTGCACCCACACTGCTGGCGCGCGACAACAAGCGTCTGCGTTGCCAGGCGCTAAAATAGAAGTTGATTCTATTTGTGACGCAGAACGCTCTGCAAGTCCTGCCCCTCCCATCTCCTCATTGGTTTGTAGAAGCATATACCCATGTGCCATCTTCTCATTGGTTTTTAGGAACATATACCCACGTGGGTGATTGAAAAATGAACTGAGGTCGGTTGTGGTAATGCACCTTATTATGAAAGTTAGTTGCTAATCGCCATATAAAGTCCAAAGAAGAAAAAGAAGCATGGAAGGAGGAGAGATGACTAGAAACGATTCGGTTGACTGTTTTATGTGTGGATTAAATGTCGGAGTAGAGGACCTTGTGCATTTCAGGTAAAATAACAACTCAGTGTTTATATCCCAGGACAAATTAGCTAGCAACAGCAAGCTAGCTAGCTAAATTGCCATACATGTTTAATGCTTTTCGACCTGTCCCCAAATGAATATAATTGGTTCAGAGTTTGTTTTTTATATTTCAACCTGCGTGTCGTGATCGCGTTTTGGTGTGGGGGGACAAAATCAATTTGCGCATGATGGCGCACACGCGGTTTGGTGTTACTGTTATCACACACTACAGAGGAATCCCATAAAGTAGGCCTAGTGTTCATTTTTTTAAATGTTTTACTAAGCATCTGACACGTAATGTAGCCATCTGTGCGGTCCACTCTAAGGCATAGTGTGTATACCCTGTTGCTGATTGATTCAGCCTGCTGGATGTTGGCAGTATGTTTTAGTCTGACTTGCTCTCTTCACCTCTGGTCTCATTAGCAGCAGTGCTTTATTCTAGCAGTGTGGATATTCCTCACACACACACACATGGTAGTGATTCTAGCCACATGGTGGAGAGGTTTTATAGGGTCATTCAGACAGAGCATATCCTGTTTCGTTCGGAGAGAAAGGAAAGTTTTATTCAAAAAAGGGTTCTTCGGGTGTCGCCATAAGAGAACCCTTTTTGGTTCCAAGTAGAACCCTTTTTGGTTCCAGGTATAACCATTTTGGGTTCCATGTAGGAGGGTTCTCCTATGGACGACAGCTGAATAACTCTTTTAGGTTCTAGCAGATAGATTATTGATGAGCAATGTGTTTCTAGTCAGTTAGAGAAACAAAATGGTTGCGGCCCTAATGGCACTCTATTCCCTATATTGTGCACTACTTTTGCCCAGATCCCTATGGGACCCATGGCAAATGTAGTGCACGTAAGAGGGAACAGGGTGCCATTTGGGATGAAGCTGATGTTTATCCCATAGAGACCACCTCACTGCTTGAATGTGCCTATAAACCCAGAACAGCAGAAGGAGAACAAAGAGAGCTGTCTGCTCTGAGATGTCCCAGCACTCCTCTTCCTGGTTAACTCTACTGTCTCTCTGGAGATGGATGGATGGATTGGATGGTGTGAGAGGAGAGAGGGAGGATGGAGATCTCACTGTGACCTGAGGCTGTTCTTTGTCTGTTTTTCTCCTTTCTCTCTCTGCAGTATGCCAGGGAAACAGACCAGCTCAATAAAATCAACAGGAACGAGGGGAGACAAAAGCTTTTCTCCCTGGACCCTGAAACACAGGTTAGGACCGTCTGTGTTTTACTCTATTCATCTCCAATATGTTTGTTAATGTTGTTTAAGTCTATTAGATCAGGCTTGTAGTATGAAGTGTATAGGTGTATAGATGCATGATATACCCTGTCTGTCTGGGCAGTCCCGGGGCCTGCTGGCTCTACTGGCATCGAGTAAACCTCTCAGTTAGAGAATGTCTGTGTTTGCATATTGTATGTTTCCATGGGGATGGATGCCAGAAGCTAACCACTGTTCCCTCCTCCTTCATCTTTCTTCCTGACCTCCCTCTCCTCCCTCCTTACTTCCTACTCCTCCCTTTTCTCCCCTCTCCTTCCTCTCCCACCTCTCTCCTCCACTCTCCTTTCTCCCTCTCCTTCCTTCCCCTCCCTCCATCTTTTTCCTTCCTTCCTCTCCTCCCCATCCCTCCCACCTCCTACCTCTCCTCCCACCTCATTCCCATCCTCCTCTCCTCCCTCTCTCCCCCCACGTCTCATCTCTCCCATCCTCTCTCCAGAAGTTGGACTTCTCGGGTATAGAGCCTGATGTGAAGCCGTTTGAGGAGCGCTTTGGCCGGCGCATCGCCGTCAGCTGCCATGACCTCACCTTCAGCCTGCAGGGCTGTGCCAACGAGAGGGGGGGACGGGGTCCTCACCAACGTAAGCTCACACACACACACACACACCCTATTCTCCTGCTCCAACGTAGGTCCTATATGAGTAACGTACAACAGGGCTCAACAGATCCAAAAATGACATCAGAATTAGTATTTATGTTGTATATTCAACTTATCACTTTTTGATCTTTTAAGTATAAAGAATTGTGGTTAGAATTTCCGGTAGTTATGTTTTTTCATAAAATATTGCACGTTTGAAATACCTCAAGATAGATGCCCAAATTGCTGTATAGAGACCTAAGTCATTATCCACATTCAGATTCCCTGACGAACGAAGTTAGCTTCCTGTTTGGAGTGTGAGATGAATGCAGAGCCTCTTTGGCATGAGCCAGCAGTATAGAACACACTACTGATTCCTCCCTCTCTCCCTCCTTCAGAGTGGATTATAGTAGACATAAAACACTGTGATAAATAACTACATTCCCACTAGAGCATTCATAGGGTCTGGGGAGGGGAATAAGGGAGGTTGGCCGAGATTTATATGGAGGGAAGTCGTTGCATTCAAACTCACATAAGCGTTAAGGTTCCTGGAAGGAGTGGGGTTGCCATCATTCAAGCTAGTATGCTTATGTCTACAGTGGAAATGCACACACACTTGTTTGTTTGTACCTGGTAAACACGCACATAAGCACGCTCTCTCTTCTCTCTTGTTATCCAGGTGGAGCCGTTCTTCATCAGCCTGGCCCTGTTTGACGTGTCTAAGAGCTGTAAGATCTCTTCTGACTTCCACGTGGACCTCAACCCCCCCTGTGTACGAGAGATGCTGACCGACACCTCTCCACTCTCCCCTACATCAGAGGGAGGAGGGGGAGGGGGAGGGGGAGGTGGAGGCGTGAACGGGGATGCAGGGAAAGGGAACGGTCTTCCCGTTCTACAAAGGGTGTCTGAGTCTCTGCTGCAATACCCCACTCAGGTAGGACCATAGTGACCTTAACTGACCTATATAATATATTATGTGTGTTGTGTTGTGTTTGTTTACACACACTCCCTGATTTGACATATTTACTTAAGACGATCAGTTGGTTAGAACAGGGATGTGAAGATGGCTTGAGTTTTGTTTGTAAATGCGTTTATTTATTTTTCTGATGACCCACACGAACCGGTCAGCAGGCATTAGACACTCAGAGACGAGCCACTCCCGTCAGGGATTGCAAGGTGTTGTCGTCAGCGGTGCTGCGCAACAGTGGCTGTCTTCTCGTCTTACACCCTAGTCGAAGCGGTGGCACAATACTGCACATCCATGCATTTACCCACAATGCAGCGTGTGTGTGTGTGTGTGTGTGTGTGTGTGTGTGTGTGTGTGTGTGTGTGTGTGTGTGTGTGTGTGTGTGTGTGTGTGTGTGTGTGTGTGTGTGTGTGTGTGTGTGTGTGTAGTTGACTGATTCTCCTGATTTCGCTGGACTACCTCTGGTGTCTGGGGGATTCTGCTGGCCCTACTATGAACCAGTACATAGTCTGAATGATACAGTTGATTTCCCCTCTTTATTCAAAGCTCATTGAGATGGAGGCTGATGCTACACTGTTTACTGTGTCTGTTGTCCGCATGGTCGTAAAACACACGACATAACTACGTCATTGAAAAGAACAGTCCAGTTTTAGCATGATGATGTATGTTTCTCTTGGCTGCTAGCTGTAGCGTGCAGTGTTAACTCCTGCAGCTGGTGTGATGTCCTAACACACCCGTGCACGCACACACAAACTGCTGCTGGTCCCATTTACAGTCACAGGATGACCCCGCCTCAGTAGTGGTGGTACCCAGCAATAAATTACAGTACCGGTGTTTCCTCTATACAGTTGAAGTCGGAAGTTTACATACACTTTGGTTGGAGTCATTATTGTTTTTCAACCACTCCACAAATGTTTTGTTAACTACTACTACTTAGGGAGTAGAGGCGTGCTAGCGGACCACTCCCGATACTACCCGGTGAAATGTAAGGCGCCAAATTCAAAATCCAAAGGTTGAATTATTAAACATTCATCAATATACAAGTGTTGCATAGTCATCAAAAGCTCTGTTTCTTGGCAATATCACAGCGTTGTCAGATTTCAAAAAGGCTTTACGGCGAAAGCACAACATTTGATTGTTTGAGGATAGCACCCCACATATTTTCCACATTATCATAAATTCATATCCAGCTCGGGTCACACAAAACCCATATAAGAGCTAAAAAATATCACTTACCTTTCGAAGAACTGCTGAGGGCTTCCCAAGTGTCCAACGAAGACATCCAATGGTTCTTTTGTTAGAAAAGGTAATTTATTATATCCATAAATCTCCGTTTGGTTGGCGCGTTATGATCAGAAAATCCACCGTTGAGTCGCCCATTGAACCGTGAAGAGAACACGTTCAAATTATACCTATAAACTTTCTACAAACAAATCAAACATCATGTTTTATGTATCCTTACGTATCCTTTCATGTATATTTACTGTAATATTTCAACCGGACGATAACGTGAACAATAGGAAAGGAAAATAAAGTGGTGCGCGTTCACAATCTCGCGCCCGTCAAACGTTGTAAACAAAAGTGGTCCCCTGACTACTTCCTCTTCCTATCCGTTCTGCTTACTGCTAGACATTCCAGACTCTGTATAAAGACTGTTGACATCTAGTGGAAGCCATAGGTACTGCAGTCTCAGTCCTACATAAAAATGTAATCTACAAAACAAACTGCAAATCCGGATGGATTTTCCTCTGGTTTTCGCTTGCTATATTAGTTCTGTTATACTCACAGACATTATTTTAACGGTTTAGAAATTTCAGACTGTTTCCTATCCAATAGTACTAATTATGTGCATATCCTTTTTTCTGGGCCTGAGTGGCAGGCATTTTACTTTGGGCACGCCAGACTCTCAAAAACCGTCACCTCTGCTGCCGCTCCCTACAAAGTTAACAAACTATAGTTTTGGCAAGTCTGTTAGGACATCTACTTTGTGCATGACACAATACATTTTTCAGCAATTGTTTACAGACAGATTATTTCACTTATAAATCACTGTATCAAAATTCCAGTGGGTCAGAGGTTTACATACACTAAGTTGACTGTGCCTTCAAACAGCTTGGGAAATTCCAGAAAATTATGTCATGGCTTTAGAAGCTTCTGATTTACATAATTTGTCATGGCTTTAGAGGCTAATTTACATCATTTGAGTCAATTGGAGGTGTACCTGTGGATGTATTTCAAGGTCTACCTTCAAACTCAGTGCCTCTTTGCTTGAAATCAAGGGAAAATCAAAAGAAATCAGCCAAGACCTAAGAAAAACAAAATATATAACTGTTTGACCATTGTTATGTTTGAAGGAAAAAGGGGGAGGCTTGCAAGCCAAAGAACACCATCCCAAAGCCCTTTCCTCAATCCTATAGAAAATGTGTGGGAAGAACTGAAAAGGCGCGTGCGAGCAAGGAGGCCAACAAACCTGACTCAGTTACACCAGCTCTGTCGGGAGGAATGGGCCAAAATTCACCCAACTTATTGTGGGAAGCTATCAGAAACGTTTGACACAATTTAAAGCAATGCTACCAAATACTATTTGAGTGTATGTAAACATCTGACCCACTGGGAATGTGATGAAAGAAATAAAAGCTGAAATAAATCATTCTCTCTACTATTATTCTGACATTTCACATTCAAAAAAATAAAGTGGTGATCCTAACTGACCTAAGACAGGGAATTTTTACTAGGATAAAATGTCAGGAATTGTATAAAACCGAGCATGTAAACTTCCGACTTCAACTGTATTTATTTAGCAGTGGTGCACCGTGAAGCACTTTTAAGATCAAAGCGACGCGTTACAACATCAGATTGTCCCGAGAAACCTCTAAGGTAATTAGCTAGCTAGCTTGTAATCCTGTAGCCAACTTCATTAGACGTATGCCCCCGGTCAGTGTGAACTTAAATGACTAAAACCAGACATAAAGTATGTAGAAAACAATAATGGAGAAATATGTTTTAATAAGATAATCTTTGAGAACAATCACCCCAAAATAAAAGACAGGGTGAATCTAAAAATGTCATGACATGGGGCCCGCATTGATTTTGTTATAATGCTTGAGTCACTCAGATAGCATAAGAACACGGCAAAAGCCATGGAAAAAATGTGTATGATTTAGCTTTAAAACTAACATTTTCTCGCCGCCCAACGACAAATCTTTAAAAGAGCGAAATGTTTTCTCTGTGGACAAGAGGAGGGTTTTTAAAATGTTCCGTTGGAGACAGCCCCATTTCCTACTGCCTACAGTGCTGCACCTCCCACCCCCAGACAACATGGAAACATGACAGAGCTGTCCCTCTCTCTGGACACAGGAAGTCCTGTGAGGTAGAATGGAAATACTGTGTAATAAAATATCTGGACCCAGAAACAGAATGAAGAACAGAGCGTCAAACAGAATAGAATCAATCAAGACATTGGTCATTCTCACTCTCGTTGACACAAAAAACAGAACTTGATTTGGGGCGGCAGGTAGCCTAGAGGTTAGAGCGTTGGGCTGACAAGGTCAAAATATGTTGTTCTGCCCCTGAACAAGGCAGTTAACCCACTGTTCCCTGGTAGGCTGTCATTGTAAATAAGATTTTGTTCTTAACTGACTTGCCTAGTTAAATAAAGATTACATGTTTTTTTTAAGTAAGCTCTTGGTGTGTGTGAACCTAGCAATGTCCACCAGGGCACAGAGAAATAGATAATGGCCTACCTCTATGATTACTGTCTGATTATAGACTTGGACACCAGCAGATCACAGTGTAATTGAGGTGCTGTTTAGATGTAGTCCAAGGACAGCCTGTCCTCATCTTTCTACTGCACGACGGAAGTCAGGGTGTGTCTCACTAGTACGGGCGCTAGCAGGCTCCCCAACATCTCACTCAGTGCCACCTTTATATTGGGATTTACATGGGTATATCCCATGGAAATCGGGTTCTGGTAGCAGAATCTTTAGCTAGACCCCTGCGAAAGCAACATAATGCAACTTGTCGTCCGGATTATGTCAAAGATTATGTGTTTTTAATGTGTTCCAAATGTCTACTAATGTGTCACGAACTCCACTCTTACTTTGCTGTCACTCGCAGGAAGAACATGTTTTTGCGCTTGCGTGCGTGCATGTGTGTGACGCTCTGTGTAAGAGCCACGGTTGGCTTCATCTCACTGACCCCAAAATAGTTCCAACTCTGTTTGGGTTTCCTGTATAACTTCAGTCACTAACAGACAGCCAACCACTTCCCAGCTGCAGGCCCTGTCCAGGAGACAGTTGATAAACACTCCCTCATACAATGACTAGGAGCTACTGTAGTCCTAATGGCAGTTTCAAGCAGAAAAACAATGAATAGCAAAGATCATATTTTATTTGTCACATGCGTCGAATACAACAGGTGTAGACCTTACAGTGAAACGTGTACTTAACCAACAATGCAGTTTTAAGAAAAATAAGTGTTATGTAAAATAAAATAACCAAGTAATTAAAGAGCAGCAGTCGTTAGGCCTAACAGTCTCAGTCATTTTTCCTTCATCAGTCTTCTCCATCTTTCTTCCTCATCCCTCCATTTTTCATCTACTCCATCTTTCCTCTCTTCCTCATCTCTCCTCCAGGGTATCTTCTCAGTGACCAACCCCCATGCAGATATTTTCCTCGTGGCCAGAGTGGAGAAGGTCCTACAGAACGGCATTACACACTGTGCTGAGCCCTACATCAAGACCTCAGACATCATCAAGGTCTGTGTGTGTGTGTCTCCCTTCAGTGTGTGTGTGTGTCTTCAGACATCAACAAGGTCTGTGTGTGTGTGTCTCCCTTCAGTGTGTGTGTGTGTCTTCAGACATCAACAAGGTCTGTGTGTGTGTGTCTCCCTTCAGTGTGTGTGTGTGTCTTCAGACATCAACAAGGTTTTCTACCTCCACTGCTCTCTCACCTTAGTTACTTCTATTGCTATTAATAGACCATGTGTCAGACACAGGACATGCATAACCCCTCCAAAACCACTGTTTAAAAGTGTCTTGTTTAACTTGTTTTAAACTGAATTGCCTCCCATGTTTTGCCTATTTTGGTCTTGTTTCCATCATGATTCTTTGAGTAGCTGTGCCACTGTTATAAATCATGTTATTACCTTTTCATGAACCTGTTACTGTTACATCAGACTCATTCTACATGTGTGTGTTCCCCTCCAGACAGCCCAGAAGGTGCTGAAGGCTGCCAAGCAGACGTGTCAGCGCCTGGGCCAGTACAGGATGCCCTTCGCCTGGGCTGCCAAGTAAGACACAGCTCTCATACACGTCAGATGGAAAACTGTGGAATAATTCACTGACTATTTGGGAAATAATGTTGACTGGCCTCAGGCAGTGCGGGAATAATTTATTTGCGACCTCAGGTGTCTTCATTTGAGTATTCACCTGCATTTTACTATGTACATCCTCCTTACACGTGAACATGATCCTGTCTCTGTTGTTCCAGGCAAGTGTTTAAAGATGCCCAGGGCAGTCTGGACATGGACGGGAAGTTCTCTCCTCTCTATCGCCAGGATAGCAGCAAGATCTCCACCGATGACCTCATCAAGATGCTGGCTGATATCAGGAAGTGAGTCACCAATAAGACATGTGATGGTTGTGACTGTACACTCTTAGAAAAAAAGGTGCTATCTAGAACCTTAAAGGGTTCTTCAGCTGTCCCCGTAGGATAACCTTTTGAATAACCCTTTTTGGTTGCAGGTAGAACCCTTTTGGGTTCCACATAGAACATTTTCTACTGAGGGATCTACATGAAACCCAAAAGGGTTCTACCTGTAGCCAAAAAGGGTTCTCCTATAGGACAGTCAAAGAACCCTTTTGGAACCTTTTTTTCTAAGAGTGTACAGTCTAGGTGGTTTGGTGTGCTGGCTGTACTACGTACATGTTAGTCGGTATCTGTTGGCACTGCAGGCGTACAAACTTATAGTGTTATGACTGTTTCATACACTTTCACCCCTACAGGCCAGAGAAGAGCAAGCTGCAGACTATCCCTGGACAGCTGAATGTCACCATCGAGTGTGTGCCTCCAGACTTCTCAAGTGGGTAGTTTCCCCTATTTTCCCTAGTCCGCTGTTTACATTTGACTGAATAATATTGAATCGGTTGACTGACAATCGTACTATATAACCCATTTCATTGGTTGATAGTGTCACTGACGTCCTCCCTGTTCTCCCTCAGACACGGTGACCTCGTCGTACATCCCAGTCAAGCCCTTTGAGGAGGAGTGTGAGAGGGTCTCAGTGGAGATGGAGGAGTTTCTCCCTGAGGAGGCCAAGTACAACTACCCCTTCACTGTCTACAAGAACCACCTGTATATCTACCCCCTGCAGCTCAAATATGACAACCAGAAGACCTTCGCAAAGGTGGGGGAAAGGAGGGAGGGAGGAGAGAGAGAGATTGTTTTACTCAAACAAATGTGTGTGCAAATAACACCCAACAAGCTGATTTGCAAGTACAGTACATATACTGAAGAAAAATGTAAACGCAACATGTAAAGGGTTGGTCCCATGTTTCATGAGCTGATTTAAAGGTCCCAGAAATGTTTCGTACGCACAAAAAACGTATTTCTCTCAAATGTTTTGCACAAATTTGTTTTTAATCCCTGTTAGTGAGCATTTCTACTTTGCCAAGATAATCCATCCACGTGACAGGTGTGGCATATCAAGAAGCTTATTAAACAGCATTATCATTACACAGGTGCACCTTGTGCTGGGGATAATAAAAGACCACTCTAAAATGTGCAGTTTTGTCACACAACACAATGCAGATGTCTCAATGCAGATGTTTTGAGGGAGCGTGCAATTGGCATGCTGACCAGAGCTTTTGCCAGAGAATGTAATGTTCATTTCTCTACCATAAGCCGCCTCCAACGTCATTTTAAAGAATTTGGCAGTGTGTCTAACCGGCCTCACAACCGCAGACCACGTGTAACCATGCCATCCCAGGACCTCAACATCCGGCTTCTTCACCTGTGGGATGATCTGAGACCAGCCTCCCGGACAGCTGATGAAACTGATGTCAGCTTCCTGCCCCCTGTTTGTCTCCGGGCCTCTAGAGGTCACCTGTGTTCCCCTCTGCCTTAGCTCTTCCTTGTGTGTCCTTATTAGCGTTATCCAGGTCACCTGTGCCTTGTTTCCCCTAGAGTATTTTAGCTGTGTTTTTTTCCCCTTGTTCCTCACTTGGTTTTTGAGTCTTGGCTATGTGTCTCCTGCTGTGTCCCACAGAGTCTTTCCAAGTAATCTAAGCTATCCCAAGTAAGCTTTTCTAAGTTATTTTTCTCCCCTCGTGGAGTTATTTTATTTTTCCTCCTGTTTTGTTTACTTTATCTCCGTTAGTATACCTCTTTCTGAGAAGAACTTTTGTTGGATTATTTTTGACTTGCAAAGAACCTTTCTTTAAATTAAATCTACTTTGCCTGGAGTATTGCCTTGAGTGTTTCGTTTGGGTCCAACTAT
Source organism: Brachymystax lenok tsinlingensis (assembly GCA_030435695.1). Classification (NCBI taxonomy): domain Eukaryota; kingdom Metazoa; phylum Chordata; class Actinopteri; order Salmoniformes; family Salmonidae; genus Brachymystax; species Brachymystax lenok. The sequence goes on from CM059798.1 coordinate 10,357,278, forward strand.
ACCTCCTCTGTAGCTAAGGGGTAGAACACCCAACTCTCCACATCTGAGACCCGAGTTCGAGCCCAGCCTGTGACAACTGAGGAGTATTTCTGTCTGTAATAAAGCCCTTTTGTGGGGGGAAAAATATTCTGATTGGCTAGGCCTGGCTCCCAAGTAGGGGGGCCTATGCCCTCCCAGGCTCACCCATGGCTGCGCCCCTGCCCAGTCATGTGAAATCAATAGATTGGGTGCTCATTTATTTCAATTGACTGATTTCCTTATATGAACTGTAACTCAATAAAACCGTTGAAATTGTTGCATGTTGCATTTATATTTTTGTTCAGTATACATTGAGTTCAGTGGATCATTGGGTTTACAGCCCACATTATCACTCACCGACTGTCGTCCTTCCTGGGTTGAGTTATTGTATTGACTGAAGTGTCTTTTATCTTTCCAGGCAAGAAACGTAGCAGTGTGTGTACAGTTCAGAGACTCTGACGACGAAGGCGCGGCCCCTCTAAAGGTGAACGTTTGGATGATACTGTAATGTCTGATCTCCTGAAAATGACTGCGATCCCCAGGAGTTGACAAAGTTCAAGTTAAACTACAGTGGAGACACAGAGGAGAGAAATGACCTCTTACAGAAGCTTAGCCAGTTATTACAGCTGGCAAGGAGAGATAATGAGAGCTCTCTCTCTCTTTAACGTGCACTCTTTCTCTCTAGCGCGCTCTCTTTCTCCCTCTCTCTCTCTCGTTGAGGAACATCCGCACACGTCAAATTGTTGTGGGTGGAAACCAGACAGAATCCCTCACTGTTCACTGCACTCAAACAGGCTTCCACAGAACCAGTGAGAGAGATTATTTATCACACAGTCTGGCTAGGAACAAAGTCTTTTCTCAGGCATAATAAAGTGTTAACAAACAGCAGGGTCGGGCCAACATCACAACACACCGCGATAACCCATGTCACACTGTACTGTAGGTTGCTGGAGCTGTATGAATTCATTACTATATTTATTTTATCATTAAGAACACCAAGAAACCGCTTCAGGTGTATCAAGGATGAACACAATGAAGCCCAAAGGCTCATTCATTTTGGTCCTCCAATAGTGAGTGTCTGCCTCATTGTGTGTTGCACTGTACTTTGCTCCATGGACTTCTATGCTTAAAATGTAGGAACAGAGACGTCCCTCAGCCCAGACTGCAGAAAAGACTGAAGATTCCAGTCGTCCCTTCTAGCCAGGGATCGGGCCTACACCCTCACTGTAATCATCAGACCACACTTCAGCATGTTGTCGCCGCGGAAACAGGGTTCTGAAGGCATCGCTTTTTTTCCATGCTGGTACACAACCCATAATCACATGATCTGAAACAGCATATTCTCCTCTGGAAAGAGGCCAACTATCTCTTAGACCGGGCTGGTCATTTGAGCTCTGCTCACTCTGTCCTTTCTAAGGACCTCCACCACTCGGCATGTCCTCTGTTTCCTTTTGAGACAGTACTGATAATTAGGAATGATCAAACATTCCCCTTCAGACTAAGCTGCTCATTTGACCTCCTTTCTAAGGGCCTCCTTCACACTCTCATACTTTGGTCAATTAGAAAATGCCCGAATGAATCAACATTGTAATTACTGCACTAAAATCTCACCTCCTACATACTACATTCTCACCTCTAACTAACTTACACTGGTGAACAAGCTCGTTTTCCCCGTTGTTCGTAGCCGTGGTTTGCTTGTGTTGAAAGTATTTGAGGTGTGATGGTACAGTTCTTTAACAGCATTTCGGTCTAATTATTAGCATTGCTCACAGATTGCTGTCGTCTTACTCACTGACATGCCCATGCAACATCAGCAGATGAGCAGTAGATTAATAATGATGTTTCTGTGTGTTTCAGTGTATCTACGGAAAGCCAGGAGAGACACTCTTCACCACCAGTGCCTGTGCGGCCGTCCTCCACCACAACCAGAGCCCTGAGTTTTACAACGAGGTCAGTGAACAATTTGCGTAATAAACCTGGCCTTTTCCCTGATTTGCTATGCTACATCAATTACTCCCTGCAATTGTTACTGTTACTGTTGAAGTCCTCAGTGGCCAAAGTCCAGTCATTAGGGCTTCGTTAATCCTATAATCTAGTCCAGAGCAGGGGCTCCGGACTGGCTCACACTGGGCTGGTCTGACACCCACCAGAGGGAGGGAGAGAAGGAGGGAGGGAGAGAGAGAGGTGAGATCAGGACACTGTCACAGACACAGAGACGTTGACTGGTACGGGGGCCATCTGGTCTATGGCATAAGGATTATAACCCCACACACGCCATCCAAGACCCCTTCACTGCTCTGATCTCTCTGGACTGCTGCTTTGGTAATGAGTTTATCAGGGAGACCTGTTTCAACAGGGGAAAGGACCACACTAGGGGGAAGGACCACACTATTCGTTGTGACACATAAACAAGTCATACTAGACTCCAAGTTGGAAGTTGTTTAATGAAATATGTTATTGGCTAGGCTCACCGTGTGTGTCATTTCCTCTGACACAGAGCACACGTGCAGGCATGCTGAACATTCTACTACTCACTCTTGCTGCCCCCTAGTGGTAAAGATAGGAATCGTTTTTCTTTGGTTTAGTCTTACTATTTCTGACAGTGAGAAATATGTACCGATGTATCTAGAATGATAGGTTTGTGACTCATTCTGGGGTATTTCTAATGGCAGTTCCAGAAGGACTTTCTATTTTAAAATCTGGGTCAAGTGAGATGAGAGTTTGAAAACACTAACGTCCATGTTGATCGTGTATCTATCTGTGCAGGTAAAGATTGAGCTGCCGGTCCATGTCCATGAGAAACACCACATCCTCTTTACCTTCTACCACATCAGCTGTGAGATCAGTACCAAGACCAGCACCAAGAAGAGAGAGGGAGTCGAGTCCCTGGGTAAGACTAGGAGCGGTGTGTGTGTGTGCCTGTGTGTGTATCTTCTTCCATTACCTTACTTGTTCTTCCCTCTCTCTGTAACAGTGGGCTACTCCTGGGCCCCCCTGTTGAAGGACGGCAGGATGCAGTCCATAGAGCTACAGCTGCCAGTGTCTGCCACCCTGCCCCCTGGATACCTGTATGACAAGACCCAGGACGCCAAGAAGGTACAGCCCTCTGTTCACTGGACAACACCTGGGGTCGGAGAAGAGCTATCCCCTGCTTGAATTCTAGTGACAAATGACTGAGATGACACTGATTAAAACATGAAAACATTTAACGAAAGAGTTATTGCGTTAGTGAAAACATGCAGACCACTACAATCCCATTGTTGCATTTGTGTGTTGTCACCCTTACAGTCAGCGCCCGATATAAAATGGGTGGAAAACAACAAGCCACTGTTCAAAGTGAAGACCAATGTAGCGTCAACAATATACCCCCAGGTATGTCTTCTACCTGCCGACTTTGAAACAACTTGGCCATGCTGTTGTGACAAACACGCCATCAGACAGCTGTGCTCTGTATTTCCCTGTGTAGGATCTGCACCTCCACAAGTTCTTCCAGCACTGCCAGCTGATGAGGTCCTCCTCAGAGGGCAACCCAGCAGAACTCATCAAGTATCTAAAGGTCAGAGAGACACTCCGGCTGTGGAGTCTTTACGCTGTCGTTTTCTATTGCTGTCTCTGACTTTTTCTCCCCCCCCCTCGTTCCATTTCTCTCTTTCTCCGTCTTTCTCCCTCCCTCCCTCCCTCTCAGTGCTTGCACGCCATGGAGACTAAGGTAATCATTAAGTTCCTCCCCACTGTGCTGATGCAGCTGTTTGAGGTCCTCAACACAGCAACCAAAGAGGCCACCGAAATCGCTGTCAACTCCACCCGGTGAGTCTGACCTCTGACGTCATCATGGTCTGACCCCATGACATAGCGACATAGACATAGTCATGGTTTGTGAAAATGTTATAACTGCTTTTTGGGGGGAAACATTAATTCAATGGATATTTGCTGCGCTGCGTAATTATTATTATATATTTTTTTTTATTTGACCTTTATTTATCTAAGCCAGTTAGGAACAAATTATTATTTATAATGATAATGTTCTATTCCTTCAGTGTGATTATACACATCGTTTCCCGGTGCCACGAGGAGGGACTGGAAAACTACCTGCGCTCTTTTCTCAAGGTATAACGCCAGGCATCACACACAAGACAGTCACTAGTGACCGGAATCAAGCCTAGGATCAAGGCCTGGTCCTTGCCTTACCTATGATTATTCAGATGGGTGACGCAATTTCAGTTGAAAGTAACTCCAAAGTTAATGCCTTTCTTTTTGGGGACAATGTTGAACTTGGATCCATTTTTCATACCATGAAAAGGGACCATGTAAAGGTTGTGTATTAACGCCTGTCTTTGTGTTGTGTCCCCAGTATGTGTTTGTGAACAACAGCCCAGTGTCTGGGAACTCTGGGACCACTCATGAGGTACTGGCCACCGCCGTCACAGCCATCCTCAAACAGACAGCAGACTTCAACACCAGCAACAAGCTGCTCAAGGTGTGTGTTTGTGTGGCGTGTGTGTGTGGTGTGTGTTTGTTTGTGTGGTGTGTGTGTTTTGTGTGTGTGTTACTGGAACCCCCCCAAATTCTCAGTTGTGGGGACATTTCCCAGGCCCCCACAAGGACAACTGCTATTATAAGCTTAAGGGTTAGGTTAAGGGTTAGGGTTACAATTAGGGTTAGGTTTAGGATTAAGGTTAGGGCAAATAGGATAATGAATATAAATAAACTTTAGTTCCCTATAGGAACTATCCTATAGGATAGTAAAACATATGTGTGTGGTGTGTGTGTGTGTTTGTTTGTGTGTGTGTGCGTGCGTGGGTACTTGGAAATCCCCCCAAATTCTCAGTTGTGGGGACAGTCCCTACAAGGACAACGGCTATAATAAGCTAAGGAGTTAGGGTTACGAGTTAAGGTTAGGTTTAGAATTAAGGTTAGGGGTTAGGACAAGTAGGATTTTGAATGGAAATAAACGATAGTTCCCCATAAGGATAGTAAAACGCGTGTGTAAGCCAGCGTGCATGCTCAATCAGAAAATTGCGATTCCCATACTGACCAGCAGGTGGCATCAGCCACTTGTTCTTTGAAAAAGAATTCCCAACATTATTATGTCACCACCACTAAGAACCTTTTCAAATGCAGTTTTCTATCTATTATCATTATACTCAGGATTATTGGACACTAAGGCCATATTACAAAGCCCAGTGGTGTTTTGACTTTTGTCAGACTGTTAATATGCTCTCTCTTAGTAAGTGTCCGTCCCAAATGGCACCGTGTTCCATTTATAGTGCACTAGTTTTGACCAGGGCTCTGGTCAAAAGTAGTGCACTATATAGGGAATATGGTGGTTGAATTGGGACGCATTCTAAATGCTTCACAATTGAGGAGTAGTTCCAACGTCTTCTGTCTCTTTTCTAGTATTCCTGGTTCTTCTTCGAGACCATGGCCAAGTCCATGGCCCAGTACCTGCAGGAGGGCAACAGGATCAAGGTTGGCAAATGTTCTATTCTGATGAAGGGTTTATCTACTGTCCCGCATGAAATATGGTGCACACGCAGGCACACACCAGCTATCACTGGCACTCCCCTCAGATGTGGTTACGAAGAATCGAGAGTTCTCTGTCTTGTACATGCAAATATTTCTCTGTCGAGTGCCAGGGCGTTTCAGGTCAGTCTCTCTTTCCTCAGAGTGAAAATGTGGCAACACATTCTTCCTCATTCGACATGCTTGTGTCTCTTGTACACCGCACACACATTCCCAGAAATAACCCTCCAGTCTCCCTCCACTCCCACACAAGTATTTCTGTTCCCCTTTTTTTTCCGGAAAGTTTGTAACTTTTAGTTGAGTTGATGATGGGGATGCTCCTAGTCATACTCTTATCTTGCCAACAGTTTCTAAACAGTCCCAGTAACATCCAGACTATGGCCTCTACTGCAGCACATCGAAGATAAACTAAGGTTGCTGAATAGAGGACAGTAATAATACAATTGATCAAAGGTTCTCTGGAAAAGTTGAGGATGTTACAATCTGTGCACATTTCAGAGTCATATTTAACCTCTTAGCCAGCCTTCTATTCTGAAAGAAACCTGTTTCTCAATGAGTAGAAGAGCACACTTCCTATTAGGTAATAGAAGATTGATATAGATATATATATATATATACACACACATACATACATACAGTTGAAGTCGAAAGTTTACATACACCTTAGCCAAATACATAGTAGAGATAATTATTTATTTCAGCTTTTATTTATTTCATCACGTTCCCAGTGGGTCAGAAGTTTACATACACTCAATTAGTATTTGGTAGCATTGCCTTTAAATTGGGTCAAACGTTTCAGGTAGCCTTCCACAAGTGTCCCACAATAAGTTGGGTGAATTTTGGCCCATTCCTCCTGACAGAGCTAGTGTAACTGAGTCAGGTTTGCAGGCCTCCTTGCTCGCACAAGCTTTTTCAGTTCTGCCCACACATTGTCTATGGGATTGAGGTCAGGGCTTTGTGATGGATACTCCAATACCTTGACTTTGTTGTCCTTAAGCCATTTTGCCACAACTTTGGAAGTAGGTCATTGTCCATTTGGAAGACCCATTTGTGACCAAGCTTTAACTTCCTGACATGTCTTGAGATGCTTCTTCAATATATCCACATAATTTTCCTGCCTCATGATGCCATCTATTTTGTGAAGTGCACCAGTCCCTCCTGCAGCAAAGCACCCCCACAACATGATGCTGCCACCCCCGTGCTTCACGGCTGGCATGGTGTTCTTCGGCTTGCAAGCCTCCCCCTTTTTCCTCCAAACATAACGATGGTCATTGTGGCCAAACAGTTCTATTTTTGTTTCATCAGACCAGAGGACATTTCTCGAAAAAATACAATGTTTGTCCCCATGTGCAGTTGCAAACCGTAGTCTGTTTTTTTAATGGCGGTTTTTGAGCAGTGGCTTCTTCTTTGCTGAGCGGCCTTTCAGGTTATGTCGATATAGGACTCGCTTTACTGTGGATATAGATACTTTTGTACCTGTTTTCTCCAGCATCTTCACAAGGTCCTTTGCTGTTGTTCTGGGATTGATTTGCACTTTTCATCTCTAGGAGACAGAATGCGTCTCCTTCCTGAGCGGTATGACGGTATGCGTGGTCCCATGGTGTTTATACTTGCGTACTATTGTTTGTACAGATGAACGTGGTCCCTTCAGGCATTTGGAAATTTCTTCCAAGGATGAACCAGACTTGTGGAGGTCTACAATATTTTTTATGAGGTCTTGGCTGATTTCTTTAGATTTTCCCATGATGCCAAGCAAAGAGGCACTGAGTTTGAAGGTAGGCCTTGAAATACATCCACAGGTACACCTCCAATTGACTCAAAGGATGTCAATTAGCCTATCAGAAGCTTCTAAAGCCATGACATCATTTTCTGGAATTTTCAAAGCTGTTTAAAGGCACAGTCAACTTAGTGTATGTAAACGTCTGACCCACTGGAATTGTGATAGTGAATTGTAAGTGAAATAATCTGTCTGTAAACAATTGTTGGAAAAATTACTTGTGTCATGCACAAAGTAGATGTCCTAACCGACTTGCCAAAACTATAGTTTGTTATATATATATATGCATCTGCATCTGCAATTTGGACCGAATCTTAACTTGAGATCCACAAATCCACATGCTATAGTTCCATAGAGCAACCATTGAGCTCAATAGGAGATTTGTGTGAAAATCCACGTTACACACACAGACCCCAGTTGGATTAGTTTCTTATTGATTTGTCAAAAAGAATGCAAAATGTTGTTTCCTTTGGTCTCATTGAACTGAATGTGTTTTACCAGATGCCCCGTGCCCAGAGGTTTCCAGACAGTTTCCACCAGGCCCTACAGTCCCTGCTACTGTCCATCATGCCTCACATCACCATCCGCCATGTTGAGATCCCAGAGGAGGCCCGCTGTGTCAACCTCAGCCTGGCTGGCTTCATCAAGGTCAGGCCCCCATACACTACAGGCGCCCATACATTACCTGAACCACACAGGACAGAAATAATACCAAATACATTATCGCTGCTGTAAAAAAAAGGAATTTACTGTTAATATCACAGGAGGTTGGTGGCACCTTATTTGGGGAGGACGGGCTCCTGGTGATGGCTGGAGCGGAGTCAGTGGAATGGTATCAAATACATCAAACACATGGAAACCATGTGTTCGATGCCATTTTGTTCGCTCCGGTCCAGCCATTATTATGAGCCGTCCTCCCCTCAGCAGCCTGCTGTGGTTGATATGAACCTCCAGGTCAAACACCAAACTCCCTTCTGATAGCAACGGTAATGTGTGGGGAATTCCGTGTACTTTAAGTCAAGCACTGTATATGAAAGATGGTCTTGGTGTGCTTAATGGGTTAGTCCTGGTCTTGGTTAGTCCTCCTCCTAATCTGTGGTCCCCGTCCACAGCGCTGTCTCACCTTCATGAACAGAGGCTTTGGCTTCAGCCTGGTCAACGACTACATGTGTGGCTTCACACTTAAAGACCCCAAGGTACTGGACACTAGCAACAACCCCTCTTCTCTACTATGGCTGATTCTGTATTCTTAATGCAGCAGTGGAACAACAACACGTCCCTGTACACAGGCCTCTATTGACAGTACATGTGCCGTGTGTGTGGCACTGCTAGTCAAATATGCTTCAGCACATTTGACTAACTGATTAAAATCAACATAACATTTTATGGAAATGTTTATGGAAATGCTCTCATCTTTTTTATTTTTAGGATGAGAGGAATATATTGTTTGTTTAATCTTGTTTTGTAATACTGGCATTGTTTGTTGACAAACAGGTCTTGACGGAGATGAAGTTTGACTTCCTCATGACGGTGTGTAACCACGAGCACTACATCCCGCTTAACCTGCCCATGGCTTTTGGACGCACCAAGCTGCAGAGAGTTCAGGGTAAGCTGCTCTCACGCCATGCTCCCTGTCTGCAGTCGCTCCCTGCCAGTGCCAAACACATAATCCTGGGAGGCACAAATTAGGCCTTCCTGTTCTGCATTGCTGCTGGTTTGCCTTTGTCCTGGTCACTTAAAGGGACATTTCACCACTTTTCAACCTAATATTCATCCTCAATATCAAATCAAATGTTAGTTGTCACATGTGCCGAATACAACAGGTGTAGACCTTACAGTGAAATGCTTACTTACAAGCCCTTAACCCACAATGCCGTTTTAAGTTTAAAAAAATGGATAAGAAAAAAATAAGAAATAAAAGTAACAAATAATTAAAGAGCAGCAGTAAAATAACAATAGCGTGGCTGTATACAGGGGGTACCGGTACGAGTTTGAGTTTGAAAAGTGGTGACATTTCCCTTTAATGTATCAATTATTGTAACTGAATTGCAAAAACCAGTATACACTACGAAGACCAAAGCTGTGCATCTATGATCTGTTACATCACCCTCACCTACAAACCACAACCCCCACCCCCCACCCCGCTAATCTGCCTCATTGGTTTGGCCCACTCACCAGTTCACACACAAGTCTATTACAGAGCAGACCATGTGGAGTCCAGCAAAAGGAGGGTTGTAAAAGGAATTCTATGAATGATTTTCACCCCACCACAGCCATAGTGTGTTCTGATAATACTAATGCATGGTATGTTCATTTAATTTCCTGATTTTTCTCCTCCCTTTTGTTTTGTTTTGCTTGTGGTCGTTAGATTTTATTTCGTACGCGACGGAGATTTTTGGCGCAGTAGGTAGGTGATGCCTCCACAACATCAACCGACACGTTTGCAGTTTGAACGCCAACTGACACCGCACGCCACTAACTAACCCATTTCTGCTAGCTCCGTCTATCCAGGACACTCACTCATTCACTCTTCATGGTTGCTAACATCTCCCATACCACCTGCTTCGGCCAATGCTTTGTAGTGGCCTGGAGTTTGTCACACTTCTTGCTGGCTTGGATCGTGGAAATCAAATTACTTTTCTTCTCTTGAATGTTTTGATTGATGATTTCAGACTTGAAAGACGAGGGGAGAGTCTTTCATGCTGTCTCTGCCTGTGGGACTACTGCATTCTCTCTCTCTCTCACTCTCTCTCTTACTCTCTCTCTTACTCTCTCTCTTACTCTCTCTCTCTCTCTCTCTCTCTCTCTCTCTCTCTCTCTCTCTCTCTCTCTCTCTCTCTCTCTCTCGAAATCAGAAAACAACTTGTGTGGGATTATTTAAACAACTTTCTTAAACACACAATATTTAATCAATAACACTCACACCTTATATTTTACTGTAGTGGAGAGATGTCTTTTGCCTAAACCTACACATAAAGCCTACATCTCTAAACATTTGATATACATTTTTACATTTGATATATACAGGTAACTACCAAAATAATGGAAACACTTAAATGAGGAATACAAAGTATATTGAAAGCAGGTGCTTCCACACAGGTGTGGTTCCTGAGTTTATTAAGCAATTAACATCCCATCATGCTTAGGGTCATGTATAAAATGCTGGGTACGCCATTATTTTGGCTACAATGGCTATGCCTCCATAGGATGGCAATTCCCCTCTCCACAGGGCACGAGTGGTCACTGACTGGTTTGATGAGTATGAAAACGATGTAAAGCATATGCCGTGGTGTAAAACGCTGTCTCAGTCACCAGATCTCAATCTAATTGAATGCTTATGGGAGATTCTGGGGCTGCGCCTGTGACAGCGTTTTACACCACCATCAACAAAGCACCAAATGATGGAATTTCTCATGGAAAAATGGTGTCGCCTCCCTCCAATAGAGTTCCAGGAAGCTGTTCTGCCTCGTGGTTTATTTCTAAGGGGTTCATGCTCTCACAGGTTTTTCTCTGATTTCCCACATTAGAGGTGGTGGTGTTTCTCTGATTTCCCTCATTTAGAGGTGGTGGTGTTTCTCTGATTTCCCTCATTAGAGGTGTTGGTGTTTCTCTGATTTCTCTCATTAGAGGTGGTAGTGTTTCTCTGATTTCCCTCATTAGAGGTGGTAGTGTTTCTCTGATTTCTCTCATTAGAGGTGGTGGTGTTTCTCTGATTTCTCTCATTAGAGGTGGTAGTGTTTCTCTGATTTCCCTCATTAGAGGTGGTGGTGTTTCTCTGATTTCTCTCATTAGAGGTGGTGGTGTTTCTCTGATTTCCCTCATTAGAGGTGGTAGTGTTTCTCTGATTTCCCTCATTAGAGGTGGTAGTGTTTCTCTGAATTCCCTCATTAGAGGTGGTGGTGTTTCTCTGATTTCCCACATTAGAGGTGGTGGTGTTTCTCTGATTTCCCACATTAGAGGTGGTGGTGTTTCTCTGATTTCCCACATTAGAGGTGGTGGTGTTTCTCTGATTTCCCACATTAGAGGTGGTGGTGTTTCTCTGATTTCCCACATTAGAGGTGGTGGTGTTTCTCTGATTTCCCTCATTAGAGGTGGTAGTGTTTCTCTGAATTCCCACATTAGAGGTGGTGGTGTTTCTCTGATTTCCCTCATTAGAGGTGGTGGTGGTGTTTCTCTGATTTCCCACATTAGAGGTGGTGGTGGTGTTTCTCTGATTTCCCTCATTAGAGGTGGTGGTGTTTCTCTGATTTCCCTCATTAGAGCTGGTGGTGTTTCTCTGATTTCACTTATTAGAGGTGGTGGTGTTTCTCTGATTTCACTTATTAGAGGTGGTGGTGTTTCTCTGATTTCCCTCATTAGAGGTGGTGGTGTTTCTCTCATTAGAGGTGGTGGTGTTTCTCTCATTAGAGGTGGTGGTGTTTCTCTGATTTCCCTCATTAGAGGTGGTGGTGTTTCTCTGATTTCCCTCATTAGAGGTGGTGGTGTTTCTCTGATTTCCCTCATTAGAGGTGGTAGTGTTTCTCTGATTTCACTTATTAGAGGTGGTGGTGTTTCTCTGATTTCCCTCATTAGAGGTGGTGGTGTTTCTCTCATTAGAGGTGGTGGTGTTTCTCTGATTTCCCTCATTAGAGGTGGTGGTGTTTCTCTGATTTCCCTCATTAGAGGTGGTGGTGTTTCTCTGATTTCCCTCATTAGAGCTGGTGGTGTTTCTCTGATTTCACTTATTAGAGGTGGTGGTGTTTCTCTGATTTCCCTCATTCGAGGTGGTGGTGTTTCTCTCATTAGAGGTGGTGGTGTTTCTCTGATTTCCCTCATTTAGAGCTGGTGGTGTTTCTCTGATTTCCCTCATTTAGAGGTGGTGGTGTTTCTCTGATTTCTCTCATTAGAGGTGGTAGTGTTTCTCTGATTTCCCTCATTTAGAGGTGGTGGTGTTTCTCTGATTTCTCTCATTAGAGGTGGTGGTGTTTCTCTGATTTCCCTCATTTAGAGCTGGTGGTGTTGGTAGTGTTTGTCTGATTTCCCTCATTAGAGGTGGTAGTATTTGTCTGATTTCCCTCATTAGAGGTGGTAGTGTTTGTCTAATTTCCCTGTTTTGCATTGTAGAAAAAGGTTGCTGAGTCAGGGTGTTCAACATGTGATGTTGTCGCGTTCCTCCCTGGACACATCTTTCCATGAGTGAAACAACAGGATATCTACCATGTCACTTGAATGCTACCATTCAGATTGAAGTCAAAAGATGCACCCCTTTATATTACAGCAGGGTAGACTGCACCTGCTGCTAGTACCCGTATGTATTCCCTATGTAGTGCCCTTCTTTTCACCGGAGCACCCTATTCTCTATATAGTGCACAGCTTTTGGCTGGGAATAGGGTAGGGTGTGATTTAGGGCATGACCTAACCATGTTGACCTATGACCCCAGATCAGAGCCTGGAGTCTGCGCTGACGGAGGATTACTGTAAGAACCACTTCCTGGTTGGTCTGCTGCTGAGGGAGGTGGCCGAGGCCCTGCAGGGGTCACCAGAGGTCAGACAGCTGGCCGTGGCGGTCCTGAAGAACCTGCTCATCAAACACGCCATGGACGACCGTTACACCCAGTACAAGGTGAGGAGGAGAGACAGACAGACCACTACACTAATACAATATGAGGAGGAGACAGACAGTCCACTACACTAATACAATATGAGGAGGGGACAGACAGTCCACTACACTAATACAATATGAGGAGGAGACAGACAGTCCACTACACTAATACAATATGAGGAGGGGACAGACAGTCCACTACACTAATACAATATGAGGAGGGGACAGACAGTCCACTACACTAATACAATATGAGGAGGAGACAGACAGTCCACTACACTAATACAATATGAGGAGGGGACAGACAGTCCACTATACTAATACAATATGAGGAGGGGAGACAGACAGTCCACTACACCAATACAATATGAGGAGGGGACAGACAGGCCACTACACTAATACAATATGAGGAGGAGAGACACAGTCCACTACACCAATACAATATGAGGAGGGGACAGACAGTCCACTACACTAATACAATATGAGGAGGAGAGACAGACAGTCCACTACACCAATACAATATGAGGAGGAGAGACAGACAGACCACTACACCAATACAATATGAGGAGGAGAGACAGACAGACCACTACACCAATACAATATGAGGAGGAGAGACAGACAGTCCACTACACCAATACAATATGAGGAGGAGACAGACAGTCCACTACACTAATACAATATGAGGAGGGGACAGACAGACCACTACACCAATACAATATGAGGAGGAGAGACAGACAGACCACTACACCAATACAATATGAGGAGGAGAGACAGACAGACCACTACACCAATACAATATGAGGAGGAGAGACAGACAGTCCACTACACCAGTACAATATGAGGAGGAGAGACAGTCCACTACACTAATATTTATTTTTATTTTTTTATTTCACCTTTATTTAACCAGGTAGGCAAGTTGAGAACAAGTTCTCATTTACAACTGCGACCTGGCCAAGATAAAGCAAAGCAGTTCGACACATACAACAACACAGAGTTAGACATGGAGTAAAACAAACATACAGTCAATAATACAGTAGAAAAAAAACAAATCTATATACAATGTGTGCAAATGAGGTAAGATAAAGAAGGTAAGGCAATAAATAGGCCATGGTGGCAAAGTAATTACAATATAGCATTTAAACACTGAATTGGTAGATGTGCAGTAGATGAATGTGCAATTTAAAAAAAACTGGGGTGCAAAGGAGCAAGATAAATAAATAAATACGGTAGGGGATGAGGTAGTTGGTTGGGCTATTTACAGATGGGCTATATACAGGTGCAGGGGTCTATGAGCTGCTCTGACAGCTGGTGCTTAAAGCTGGTGAGGGAGATAAATGTCTCCAGTTTCAGTGATTTTTGTAGTTCGTTCCAGTCATTGGCAGCAGAGAACTGGAAGGAGAGTCGGCCAAAGGAGGAATTGGCTTAGGGGGTGACCAGTGAGATATACCTGCTGGAGCGAGTGATGCGGGTTGGTGCTGCTATGGTGACCAGCGAGCTGAGATAAGGCGGGACTTTACCTAGCAGGGACTTGTAGATGACCTGGAGCCAGTGGGTATGGCGACGAGTGTAAAGCGAGGGCCAGCCAATGAGAGTGTACAGGTCGCAGTGGTGGGTGGTATAAGGGGCTTTGGTAATAAAACGGATGGCACTGTGATAGACTGCATCCAATTTGTATTGGATGTATTGGAGGCTATTTTGTAAATGACATCACCAAAGTCGAGGATCGGTAGGATGGTCAGTTTTACGAGGGTATGTTTGGCAGCATGAGTGAAGGATGCTTTGTTGCGAAATAGGAAGCCAATTCTAGATTTAATTTTAGATTGGAGATGTTTGATGTGAGTCTGGAAGGAGAGTTTACAGTCTAACCAGACACCTAGGTATTTGTAGTTGTCTACATAATCTAAGACAGAACCGTCCAGAGTAGTGATGCTGGACGGGGGGACAGGTGTGGGCAGCGATCGGTTGAAGAGCAAGCATTTAGTCGGTTGAAGAGCAAGCATTTACTTGCGTTTAAGAGCAGTTGTAGGCCACGGAAGGAGTGTTGTATGGCATTGAAGCTCGTTTGGAGGTTAGTTAACACCGTAATATGAGGAGTAGAGACAGACAGTCCACTACACCAATACAATATGAGGAGGAGAGACAGACAGTCCACTACACTAATACAATATGAGGAGGGGACAGACAGCCCGCTACACCAATACAATATGAGGAGGAGAGACAGACAGTCCACTACACCAGTACAATATGAGGAGGGGGGAGACAGACAGACCGCTACAGCAATACAATATGAGGAGAGACAGACAGACCGCTACACCAGTACAATATGAGGAGGGGGGAGACAGACAGACCGCTTCACCAGTACAATATGAGGAGGAGAGACAGACAGTCCACTACACCAATACAATATGAGGAGGAGAGACAGACAGACCGCTACACTAATACAATATGAGGAGGAGAGACAGACAGACCACTACACCAGTACAATATGAGGAGGAGAGACAGACAGTCCACTACACCAGTGCAATATGAGGAGGTGGGAGACAGACAGTCCACTACACCAATACAATATGAGAAGGAGAGACAGACAGTCCACTACACCAATACAATATGAGGAGGAGAGACAGACAGACCGCTACACTAATACAATATGAGGAGGAGAGACAGACAGACCGCTACACTAATACAATATGAGGAGGAGAGACAGACAGACCACTACACCAGTACAATATGAGGAGGAGAGACAGACAGTCCACTACACCAATACAATATGAGGAGGGGGGAGACAGACAGACCGCTACACCAGTACAATATGAGGAGGAGAGACAGACAGACTGCTACACTAATACAATATGAGGAGGAGAGGCAGACAGTCCACTACACCAGTGCAATATGAGGAGGAGAGACAGACAGTCCACTACACCAGTACAATATGAGGAGGGGGGAGACAGACAGACCGCTACACCAGTACAATATGAGGAGGAGAGACAGACAGACCGCTACACTAATACAATATGAGAAGGGGAGACAGACATACCGCTACACCAGTACAATATGAGGAGGGGGGAGACAGACAGACCGCTACACCAGTACAAGGTGAGAGAAACAGCAGTCTGAGTGAGTGAGTAAGTGACAGAGAGAGAGAGAGCTCATTAGAGGCAAAGAAACATCACCCTGTAGCACAATGAAAGGCTGTAGGCTGTTTCTAAAGGGATATTTAATAGGAAAGCAGAAAGGTGAGGGGGAGAGAGGGACAAAATTCAGAAGCCTTTTTAAACCTCAAATGCACTACAAGTGAAACATTTCCTGGATTGCAACAAAGTTGTCCCGCAACCGGGTGGTCAAATGAAGATCCTACAGCTGTACCTTTTTAATATAGGTTTATAAAGGGAAGTGAACCGAGTTTATACAGCAGTGGGGGAAACAGTCCGAGTCGCTGTTGCTGTTTTGGAAAATTGAGGCTAGTAAATGAATAACTAGAGTAAGGAGTGTTCACTGTTTCTCCAGACCCAAGATAAGAATAAATATTTTATGCTAATCCACACTGTAGATCCAAATTGTCGCTGGCAGCCGAGCATTGTATTGATAGAAAGGCCAGCTTCTAATGATACAATAGATAATAGTTGTTTTGGTTGACACAGATCGTGACAGTCTCACACAGTAGTGTTGTACTGTTATTTATGGGTCACTGTTCGATAGACCACACAGATCCTGTTGCCAACAACACACTGTGTATGCAAATGGCACAACAATAAAGATAGTTGGAAAAAGACATTAACTTGATAACCTATCCCCCTCTGCATGTCAGAATCAGCAGGCCCGTATCTGTTTACTGTACCTGCCCCTGCTGGAGCTGCTCTACCAGAACCTCAAACAGCTGTCTGCCCAGCATCACACCTCCAGCCCTGGCCTGGGCTTCACCGTGAGTCCCCACCTACCTTCCACTCCCAGAGGTCTTGGTTTACCCTATCTGATCTCATGATATATCAGTCATATATTGGCATTTGAGTTTGGATGAAACTTATGAATTGGAATTGAAGTTTATTTCCTGAATTGACTGAATTGAAATAGAATGGACCCCTACCCTGTGATTGTCCTGTGCTCTTCCAGGGCTCCAGAGATGACTTGAGATCAACCGGCTTGATGGACAGCCGCAGGACCAGCACGGCCATCGATAAAGACCACGGTTAGTGTGACGTCTGTCCTCAGTGTGTTAACCACTGCTAAAAGTAGGAGCAGGAAATTATTCATAAAGATAAATAAGGGACATTAGAATTGTAATTTCCCATCAAAATGTTGCTTTGATGTTTGGGAACTGGCGGTAAAATAGGTGTTTTATTGTCCATTTGGTTAGAACGGAAATTCTCCGTCTGCCATTTTCCCAAACCCACACACCACAGGAGGCTGGTGAGGGCAGAACGTGTGGAATGGAGTAAGTAAACAAAAGTATATTAAACACATGGTTCTCATGTGTTTGATACCATTCCATCCATCCCGTCCTCCCCAAATAAGACGCCACCCGTGCAACACACACACTGAGAGGCATGGTGTCAACCGCGGGTTAGCGCCTCTAGATAGATATTTTTGGGGTTAAGTGCCATGCTCAAGGCCACAACAGTAATGGTAGTCATTCTTCTGTATCGCCTGGCCTGGGACTTGAACCAGCAACCTTTCCGAATCCTTTAGTGATCCACGTCTTTAACCTCTTGGCTACCTACACTACTGTTACCCCCAAATAAATCTGAGAAGCTATGTGAACATGTGTCTCTGTACTCCCCAGGCCCAGTAGCTCAGAACGGCCACTTGGTGAGGAGGGAGGACTCCAGAGGATCTCTGTTCATGGACCCCAGCACTCCAGATAGCTCTGAGGTAAGAGACAGAGTGAGAGTGGTGGATGGGCCAATACAAATAAAAAAGAGAATATGGCACCATATTCCCTAAATAGTGCACTACTTTTGACCAGGGCACATAGGGCTCTGGTCAAAAGTAGTGTACTATGTAGGGAATAGGGTGTGATTTGGGACAGAACCAGAGGGAACGCCATAAGTCAAGTTCAGTAGAGCACATCGTAGCGGAACAGTGAAATTGAATATGACGTTCTACATCCTGTTCCGTAAAAAAAATAAGCATGACATGAACTGATAAAATATCTTATTTTTTGTTTGGGTCATTTCTCCAACACTAGCAAGCCGTTATTATAAATGATTTACTATAGCGATATACACTGAGTATACCAAACATTAGGAACACCTTCCTAATATTGAGTTGCACCCCCTGTTTTGCCCTCAGAACAGCCTCAATTTGTCAGGGAATGGACTCTACAAGGTGTCAAAAGAATAAATATTTGCATCCACAGGGATGCTGGTCTATGTTGACTCCAATGCTTCCCACAGTTGTGTCAAGTTGGCTGAATGTCCTTTGGGTGGTGGACCATTCTTGGTTCACACGGGAAATTGTTGACCGCAGAAAAACTCAGCACTGTTGCAGTTCTTGACAAAAACCGGTGCGCCTGGCTCTTACTACCATACAACGTTCAAAGGCACTTAGAGTTTTGGTCTTCCCCATTCACCCTCTGAAAGGCACACATACACAATCCATGTCTCAATTGTCTCAAAGCTTAAAAGTCCTTCTTCTTTGTCTCCTCTTCTTCATCTATACTGATTGAAGTGAATTTAACAAGTGACATCAATAAGGGATCATAGCGTTCACCTGGTCAGTCTATGTCATGGAAAAAGCAGGTGTTCTTAATGTTTTGTACACTCAGTGTAGAAACCACATGTTGGATTGTGATGGAGATGAGGATTAGCATAATTGATTACATTAATAATGTAATAAGACATCATTTTTATCATCCTTTTTCTTACTCATATGGCAGCTTTTCCCAAACTAGGGGTTGCGACCCCATGTGGGGTCAGCTGATTTGAAAGTGGGGTCGCGAGAGAAACTCAGAAAGAAAAAGAAATGTGCCGCTTGGTTGTAAAAAACGAAGAGATTTCTGTTTTCTCCGTACAAACGTGGATCTAACTTTTGAACGGTTGGAGCTACAGTATAAGCTATTATGACCCCAATCCTGAAAGCTAAGACTCTCGGGAACACGTACAATGCTCACAAGCCGCCACAGGACTCAATAGAATAGAGTGGACAGGCCACAAATAGACTGGAGGAAAAAGAACATTGTCAATGAAAGCAATGATGGTGTTATTTTCTACACAGAAGATCATATACAGTTATTACCTGATGATCTTCTGAACTTCGGATGCATTTCGGTTACTTCAAACCATACTTCCTTGAGATGAAAGTACTGTCAGACTGAATTGTAATAATACACTGTCATAGCCCCAAATAAAGAAGTTAACATTGGCTGTTGATTATATCACCTTTTTTCTACACGGTGGGGGTCGCGAAATTGCTTTGATATCAAAATTAGGTCACAGGCCAAAAAAGTTGGAACCTCTGTCATATGGTAGGACTAAGTGCCACTGCTTCAAGTAATTGTCTTTCTTTTTTGGTGGTATGAATAAACGTTGTGTGGTGTTCTTCCCCACAGCTCCACAGAAGGGGCTCTGAGGTGAGACAGACAGACAAAGAGAGCCGGATACAATATTTTTGTTCACCGTCAGTTATTGATGTTTGGGATTTAGATTTGTTATTCAAAAATATAACATATATACGTTTTTAGTTGAACGTTTATAGTTAGGATTTTATTTAACGAAGGGGTGGGACCATACGTCCATGTTTTCTTACTCTGTGGTGTCCCTCCCTGCCACTGTTTTTGACACCATGTTTTCTTCCTCTATGGTGTATTGTCCTCCAGCTCCACCGGCGGGGATCCACTATGAGCAGCAGTACTGCTCTCCCTCCCATAGGCAGACTGGGCCACTATGAGATCAAAGGACTGCTTCTGTGTTTCCTTCACATCGTCAGGACCGTCTCAGACGGTCAGTCAGCAACACAATATTTCATAGAACACACAACAGGGTTGGGGTCAATTTGATTTCAATTCCAGTCATTTCAGAAAGTAAACCAAATTCCGATTTACACATTTTCCTCATTAAAAAGCATTGAAGAGAATTGGAATTGGAATTTCAGTGTACTTCCTGAATTGACTAGAATTATGAAATTCGCCACAACCCTGACACATACTGTATTATGTGCAATACGTTACAGTATCACTATGGTCAGCACCACACAGTCACTTCTCACTATTTTACTGTAGATCTCTACCTAAAATGGTTTAATGATGCATACCTAGATACTGAATGAATGCACTGTACATGTATGTCCTATGTTGTGTTCATTTTACCTATATTATAAATGTTCTATTATTATGCCTGTATTCAAACATTTTCATTGGCCTCATCTGTGGAATTTTTGACTGTTGTGTGGTTTTAGCAGACAGGGCCTGTTCAAAAGTAGTGCACTACAAAGGCAATATGGTGTCATTTGGGACGCAGGCCTGGTCATTGTGTAATCTTCTGGGTGTTTCTACCTGTTGGCCTGCTACAGAAGCTGTCTCAGTGTCTGTCACTCTTGTTGTGTCTCTGTCTCTAGACACCCTGCTGGCCTACTGGAACAAGGTCAACCCTCAAGATATCATCAACTTCCTCAGTCTACTGGAGTGAGTACACACAACATCCGGGTGGATGCAAGATCACAATAGAATAGGTTCTCTTCTAGTTAGTCTACTGGAGTGAATCCAGAGAACATCTGTGTGGATGCAGGATTAGAATATAATAGGTTATATTCTCTTGTGTGGATGCAGGATTAGAATATAATAGGTTATATTATATTGTGTGGATGCAGGATTAGAATATAATAGGTTATATTATCTTGTGTGGATGCAGGATTAGAATATAATAGGTTATATTATATTGTGTGGATGCAGGGTTAGAATATAATAGGTTATATTATATTGTGTGGATGCAGGGTTAGAATATAATAGGTTATATTATATTGTGTGGATGCAGGGTTAGAATATAATAGGTTATATTCTCTTGTGTGGATGCAGGATTAGAGTCAGGAAGTTTTCCTGATCATACACCCTGCCCAGGACAAACCCTGAGCTCTAGTCCTTAAACTAGTTGTTAATGTCAGAATAAGATATTTTCCACAGCCACTATGTAAAATATTCCTAGGTGGATTCAATGGAACACAAATATTTTGCTACACCCGCAATAACATCTTCTAAATATGTGTATGCGACCAATCGAATTTGATTTGATTTGGAACTGCAGTCTTGGGAGTATTTGGCCTTCATTTGAACTCCAACCTGACTTTCCATTATGCTCTGTTGTGTTATTGACACATAGCTAAGGGTTTTCCTTGTCACCACTGAACCGGTTTTACTCCTCTGGCTACTGTAACCTACAGTGGCAAGAAAAAGTACAGTGTCTTGCAAAAGTATTCACCCCCTTGGCATTTTTCCTATTTTGTTGCCTTACATCCTGGTTTGTATAATTTTATTTACACAACATGCCTACCACTTTGAAGATGCAAGATATGTTTTATTGTGAAACAAACAAGAAATAAGACAAAAAAGCTGAACTTGAGCGTGGATAAATATTCACCCCCCCAAAGTCAATACTTTGTGGAGCCAACCTCTGCAGCAATTACAGGGTATGTCTCTATGAGCTTGGCACATCTAGCCACTGAGATTTTTTCCCATTCTTCAAGGCAAAACTTCTCCAGGTCCTTCATTGGATGGGTTCCCACCCAAGTTGGATGATGCTGCCACCACTATGCTTCACTGGTGTTGGTGTGGATGGTGTTCTTGGGGTGATGAGAGGTGTTGGGTTTGCACCAGACATAGCGTTTGCCTTGATGGCCAAAAAGCAACATTTTTGTCTCATCTGACCAGAGTACCTTCTTCCATATGTTTGGGGAGTCTCCCACATGCCTTTTGGCGAACACCAAACGTGGTTGCTTATTTTCTTCTTTAAGCAATGGCTTTTTTTCTGGCCACTCTTCCATAAAGCTCAGATATGTGGATTGAACGGCTTAAAGTGGTCCTATGGACAGTGTCACGTCCTAGCCCTCTGGGTTATCTATGGGATTTTGGGCCAGTACGTGACTAGGGTTTTCTATGGGACTCTATGTTGGGTTTTTGTGTTGGTTCCCAATTAGAGGCAGCTGTATGTCGTTGCCTCTAATTGGGAATCCTATTTAAGTTTGTTCCCTTCCCCACCTGCCTTGTGGGTTATTGTTTGTGTGTAAGTCCCTGTGTGTGCTACACTGTTACGGTCTGTTATTTCTTTATTGTGTTGTATGTTTCACATTAATTAACTACTTAGGGAGCAGTGGGGTGCTAGATTCAAAATCCCAAAGTAGAATTATTAAACATTCATCAATATACAAGTGTTGTATAGTCATCAAAAGCTCTGATTCTTGGCAATATCACAGCGTTGTCAGATTTCAAAAAAGGCTTTACGGCGAAAGCACAACATTTTATTGATTGAGGATAGCCCCTCTCATATTTTATGCATTAGCATAAATCCATAACCATTGCGGGTCTCATAAAACGCATAAAATCGCTAATATAAAATCCCTTACCTTTCGAAGAACTTCTGCTGAGGGCTTCCCAAGTGTCCAACGAAGACATCCAATGGTTCTTTTGTTAGAAAAAGTCATTTATTATATCCATAAATCTCTGTTTGGTTGGCGCGTTATGTTCATAAAATACAGCGTCCACTCGCCCATTGAACCGTGAAGAGAATGCGTTCAACCTATACCTATACACTTGTCCAAGAACAATCAAACATCATTGATAATGTATCCTTAGGAACACTTTTATGTATATTTACTATAATATTTCAACCGGATTATAAACTGGACGATAGGAAAGGAAAAAACCACAGTGCGCGCGAGGACGTGAACGCGCCTCCTCTTCTGTTTACATGCTGTGACTAGTTCGAAATTCTATTACCATCCAGAGCAACCTAACATCACCAAACACTGTCTAGAGACTGTTGACATCCAGTGGAAGCAATAGGTACTGCAATCTTACTCCCAGATATGGCTGTTTTCAATAGGGAGGGGTTCAAAATGAGGCAATGTGTCAAAAACACTTTTTCCAGGTCAGAAATTCCTCGGGTTTTCGCCTGCTATATCAGTTCAGTTATACTCACAGACAATATTTTAACTGTTTTAGAAACTTCAGTGTTATCCTATCCAATAGTACTAATTATGTGAATATCCTAGTTTCTGGGCCTGAGTGGCAGGCCTTTTACTTTGGGCACGCCAGACTCTCCAAAACCGACACCTCAGCTGCCGCTCCTTAAGAAGTTAAAAGATGTGGAACTCCATCCGCGCTGCACCTTGGTCCACTCATTTTGAAGATCGTGACAGACAGATACTACAATCTCCGCTGTGGAGCTTTGCAGCTCTTTCAGGGTTATCTTTGGTCTCTGTTGCCTCTCTGATTAATGCCCTCCTTTCCTGGTCCGTGAGTTTTGGTGGGCAGCCCTCTCTTGACAGGTTTGTTGTGGTGCCATATTCTTTCAATTTTTTTATAATGGATTTAATGGTGCTCCGTGGGATGTTCAAAGTATCATATATTTTTTTGGTAACCCAACCCTGATCTGTACTTCTTCACAACTTTGTGCCTGACCTGTTTGGAGAGCTCCTTGGTATTTATGGTGCCGCTTGCTTGGTGGTGCCCCTTGCTTAGGGGTGTTGCAGACTCTGGGGCCTTTCAGAACAGGTGTATATATACTGAGATCATGTGAAACTTAGATTGCACACAGGTGGAATTTATTTAACTAGTTATGTGACTTCTGAAGGTAATTGGTTGCACCAGATCTTATTTAGGGGCTTCATAGCAAAGGGTGAATACATATGCACGCACCACTTTTCTGTTTTTTTTAATCTATTTTTATTATTATTATTATTTATTTTTATCCATTTCACTTCACTAATTTTGACTATTTTGTGTCTGTCCATTACATGAAATCCAATAAAAAAATCAATTTCAATTACAGGTTGTAATGCAACAAAATAGGAAAAACACCAAGGTGGATGAATACTTTTGCAAGGCACTGTATGTGAACCCTTCGGAATTACCTGGATTTCTGCATAAATTGGTCATCAAATTTGATCTGATCGTCATCTAAGTCCCAACAATAGAATAACAATAAACATAGTGTGCTTAAACTAATAACACACAAATTATTGTGTTTTTCTTGTCTATATTGAATACAACATCTCATCAACATCTCTGTTAACGAGTCTACGATACGTAAAACACTAAACAAGAATGGTGTTCATGGGAGGACACCACGGAAGAAGCCACTGCTGTCCAAAATAAACATTGCTGCACGTCTGAAGTTTGCAAAAGTGCACCTGGATGTTCCCCAGCGCTACTGGCAAAATATTCTGTGGACAGATGAAACTACAGTTGAGTTGTTTGGAAGGAACAGAACACTGTGTGGAGAAAAAAAGTAACAGCACACCAACATCAAAACCTCATCCCAACTGTAAATTATGGTGGAGGGAGCATCATGGTTTGGGGCTGCTTTGCTGCCTCAGGGCCTGGACAGCTTGCTATCATCAACGGAAAAATGTATTCCCAAGTTTATCAAGACATTTTGCAGGGAAAAGTTAGGCTATCTGTCTGCCAATTGAAGCTCAACAGAACTTGGGTGATGCAACAGGACAATGACCTAAAACACAGAAGTAAATCAACAACAGAATGGCTTCAACAGAAGAAAATAGAAAATGCTATGACATGACCTCGAGAGCAGTTCACACCAGACATCCCAAGAATAAAGCTGAACTGAAGCAGTTTTGTAAAGAGGAATGGTCAAAAATTGTGCAGGTCTGATCCGCACCTATAGAAAATGTTTGGTTGAGGTTATTGCTGCCAAAGGAGGGTCAACCAGTTATTTAATCCAAGGGTTCACATACTTTTTCCACCCTGCACTGTGAATGTGTACACGGTGCTCAATAAAGACATGAAAACGTATAATTGTTTGTGTGTTATTAGTTTAAGCAGACTGTGTTTGTCTATTGTTGTGACCTAGATGAAGATCATATCTAATTGTATGACCAATTTATGCAGAAGTCCAGGTAATTCCAAAGGGTTCACATTCTTTTTCTTGTCACTATATTACAATAATTTATCAAGTGATTGATGTTGTTGTCCAATTTGCATACCACTTAGTCAATTATGTGATGTACAAGACTATTATTTGCAAATAACATCTATAAGCTAAAATGTTATTAATCATGACCTTGTAAATCTCTTTCAGGACGTGCCTGGTGCAGTTCCGTTACGTTGGAAAGAGAAACATTGGCAGGTAGGATGATGTTTGGATTACGTACAGCACTAAAAGGTAGGGCTACTAAGTTTGTCCTAAACCGGTACAGTCGTAGCCAAAAGTTTTGAGAATGACGCAAATATAAATTTTCACAAAGTCTGCTGCCTCAGTTTGTATGATGGCAATTTGCATATACTCCATGAAGAGTGATCAGATGAATTGCAATTAATTGCAGTCCCTCTTTGCCATGCAAATGAACTGAGTCCCAAAAAACATTTCCACTGCATTTCAGCCCTGCCACAAAAGGACCAGCTGACATCATGTCAGTGATTCTCTCGTTAACACAGGTGTGAGTGTTGACGAGGACAAGACTGGAGATCACTCTGTCATGCTGATTGCGTTCGAATAACAGACTGGAAGCTTCAAAAGGAGGGTGGTGCTTGGAATCATTGTTCTTCCTCTGTCAACCATGGTTACCTGCAAGGAAACACGTGCCGTCATCATTGCTTTGCACAAAAAGGGCTTCACAGGCAAGGATATTGCTGCCAGTAAGATTGCACCTAAGATTGCACCATTTATCGGATCATAAAGAACTTCAAGGAGAGCGGTTCAATTGTTGTGAAGAAGGCTTCAGGGCGCCCAAGAAAGTCCAGCAAGCGCCAGGACCGTCTCCTAAAGTTGATTCAGCTGCTGGATTGGGGCACCACCAGTTCAGAGCTTGCTCAGGAATGGCAGCAGGCAGGTGTGAGTGCATCTGCATGCACAGTGAGGCGAAGACTTTTGGAGGATGGCCTGGTGTCAAGAAGAGCAGCAAAGAAGCCACTTCTCTCCAGGAAAAACATCAGGTATTCTGCAAAAGGTACAGGGATTGGACTGCTGAGGACTGGGGTAAAGTCATTTTCTCTGATGAATCCCCTTTCCGATTGTTTGGGGCATCTGGAAAAAAGCTTGTCCGGAGAAGACAAGGTGAGCGCTACCATCAGACGTGTCACACGAACAGTAAAGCATCCTGAGACCATTCATGTGTGGGGTTGCTTCTCAGCCAAGGGAGTGGGCTCACTCACAATTTTGCATAAGAACACAGCCATGAATAAAGAATGGTACCAACACATCCTCCAAGAGCTTGTGGTCAATCCTCAAGAGGCGGGTGGACAAACAAAAACGCACAAATTCTGACAAACTCCAAGCATTGATTATGCAAGAATGGACTGCCATCAGTCAGGATGTGGCCCAGAAGTTAATTGACAGCATGCCAGGGCGGATTCCAGAGGTCTTGAAAAAGAAAGCTCAACACTGCAAATAATGCATCAACTTCATGTAATTGTCAATAAAAGCTTTTGACACTTATGAAATGCTTGTAATTATACTTCAGTATTCCATAGTAACATCTGACAAAAATATCTAAAGACGCTGAAGCAGCAAACTTTGTGTAAATTAATATTTGTGTCATTCTCAAAACCTTTGGCCACGACTGTACATGGTACGTGTGTCTCTGTGTGTATGTGTAGGAGTAAGAATGCTTGGATGTCCAACATAAGGTTCCTCGCTAGTCCAAAAATTATGTTATAATTATTGTCCCCCACACATCTTTAGGCTTGGTTGTCAAAGGTTGTTATTCTTTTTTGGTACTAAAGTATTGTTAATGCATCTCCACTTATATTTAGGTGTACGTGTGTTTCTGAGTCTGGTTTATCAGTTTTAGGTTTCCTGCTAGTCCATTACATGAGTCATTAACTCCCTAGTTGTGTAAGTTCAGTGGAGTGTATTGTGTCTCTGTTTGTTTATACATCTGCTTGTGGGAGTCAAGATTAGGGATGTTATGCTGCCCACGGTGGCAGTCACGAGTCATTAACTTCTTAGGGATCGGCGCACGAGGTGACCGTTTTGGAGAGCCTGGCGTGCCCAAAGTAAAATGCCTCCCATTCAGGCCCAGAAAATAGCAGGCGAAACCCCGAGGAATTTCTGTCCTGGAAAAAGTGGTTTTGACACATTGCTCATTTGGAACCCCTCCCTCATGAAAATGCCCATAAAAGGGCATATGAATGCAGTACCCATCGCTTCTTCTGGATGTCAACAGTCTCGAGACAGTGTTCATTTTCATTTTGGATGAATTAGACCAGAGAAGAAGAGGAAACCAGGAAGTGTCCCATTTATGTCAACACAAGGGAATGCGCGCTCCCGACAAGGCGCGCTGTGTGTTTTTTACCGTCTTTATCGATCAGTTTATATTCCGGTTGATTTATAATAGTAAATATACGTAAAAGTGTTCCTAAGGATACATTTAAAACTGTTTGATTGTTCTTGGACAAGTTTATAGGTATAAGTTGAACGAGTTCTCGTCACGTTTCAATGGAGTAGTGGAAGCTGTCGTTTGTGATTATAACGCGCGAACCAAATGGAGATGTATGGATAAAATACATTACTTTTTCTAACAAAAGAACCGTGGATTGTCTTTGTTGGACACTTCGGAAGACCTCAGCAAAAGTTCTTCAACAGGTAATTGATTTGTTTTCGCTGTGAAATGTGTTATTTGTATGCCGTGATGGCTAATGGATTCATGCCTATAGGATAAATATGTGAGGTGCTACCCTCAAACAATCAAATGTGCTGCTTTCGCCGTAAAGCCTTTTTGAAATCTGACAACGCTGTGATATTGCCAAGAAACAGAGCTTTTGATGAGTATGGAACACTTGTATATTGGTGGATGTTTAATAATTCAACTTTTGGATTTTGAATTTGGCCTCTTGCATTTCACCTGGTAGTGTCGGGATTGGGGCGCTAGCGCCCCAGCAATCCCCAAGAAGTTTTAAGGCAGTCAAATTAAGGCTTCTCCAAGCTCTGATGCTGCTGATGCTGCTGATGGTCATTAGTAGCCTACCAAACTTGCTAACTGCCTTAGCCCTATATTGTCCCTCTAACCACTCTGACATCAATGCAAAACACTTCATGAGAGCCCAAGAGGCCATGTTGCGGAACATTTCTATAAATCAAATCAAATGTTATGTCACATATACATTTTTAGCAGATGTTATTGCGGGTGTAGTTAAATACGTGTTTCTAGCTCCAACAGTGCAGTAATATCTAACAATTCACAACAAATCACACAACTTAAAAGTAAAAGAATGGAATTAAGGAATATATAAATATTAGGATGAGCAATGTCTGAGTGGTATCGACTAAATACAGTAGAATTGTCACGTTTGTCGAAAGAAGTAGACCAAGGCGCAGCGTGCATAGAGTTCCACATTCTTTTAAATGTGAAATATACAACAAAACAATAAAGCAATAACGAAATCGGACACTATGCGCAGGCACTAACCAGAAACAACAATAACCCACAAACACAGGTGTGAAAAAGGAACAACTTAAGTATGATCCCCAATTAGAGGTAACGACAATCAGCTGCCTCTAATTGGGAACCATACAAAACCAAAACATAGAAATAAACAACATAGAAAACCCAATAAACCCCCTAGTCACGTCCTGACCAAAACCACCATAGAAAACCCAGAGGGCTATCTATGGCCAGGATGTGACAAGAATAGAATGCAGTATATACATATGAGATGAGTAAAGCAAAAATATTTAAACATTATTGAAGTGACTAGTCTTCCATTATTAAAGTGGCCAGTGATTTCAAGTCTATGTATAAGGGGCAGCAGCTGTCGTAGAAATATTCAGTCAATAACATTTCTAAAATACCGGAGCCTGTGAGTTCAAATAGACTTTTATTACAATATTATAAAAGCCGAGCTGGTTCATGAAAACAACAACTTTCCAGTCTTGGCACACACTATTTATACAGGTTCCAACCTTACGTCACACACACAGTAACTTCTCTGTATGATTCAACCCCTCTGGCATTTGGCCACCGTTATCCTTTTTGCCTTGCGCTAATTTTAGTTTGGTTTCACAATAGGGCATGGAAACTTTAGATCCACAACAATAGTTAAAAAATAAAGACCTGTTCACCCTTAAGACAGGTGCATGCATGTAGGTCATAGGCGTAACCATAGCAACAGTAAATATCAAATCAAATCAAATTTTATTTGTCACATACACATGGTTAGCAGATGTTAATGCGAGTGTAGCGAAATGCTTGTGCTTCTAGTTCCGACCATGCAGTAGTATCTAACAAGTAATCTAACAATTTCACAACAACTACCTTATACACACAAGAGTAAAGGAATGAATACGAGTATGTACATATAAATATATGGATGAGCGATGGCTGACCGGCATAGGCAAGATGCAGTAGATGGTATGGAGTACAGTAAATACACATACACACATATATATATATATATATATGAGATGAGTAATGTAGGATATGTAAACATTATATAAATGGCATTGTTTAAAGTGGCTAGTGATACATTATTTCATCCAATTATAATTATTAAAGTGGCTAGAGATTTGGGTCGATGGCCGAACGGCATAGGCAAGATTAAGTAGATGGTTTAGAGTACAGTGTATACATTTTATATGAGTATGTCGGATACGTAAACATTATATACAAAATTGTTTAAAGTGGCTAGTGATACATTGTTACATCCAATTCCTATGTTTAAAGTGGCTAGAGATTTAAGTCGGTATGTTGGCAGCAGCCACTCAATGTTAGTGATGGCTGTTTAACAGTCTGATGGCCTTGAGGTAGAAGCTGTTTTTCAGTCTCTCGGTCCCAGCTTTGATGCACCTGTACTGACCTCGCCTTCTGGATGATAGCGGGGTGAACAGGCAGTGGCTCGGGTGGTTGTTGTCCTTGATGCCTTCCTGTGACATCGGGTGGTGTAGGTGTCCTGAAGGGCAGGTAGTTTACCCCCGGTGATGCGTTGTGCAGTCCTCACTACCCTCTGGAGAGCCTTACGGTTGTGGGCGGAGCAGTTGCCGTACCAGGCGGTGATACAGCCCGACAGGATGCTCTCGATTGTGCATCTGTAGAAGTTTGTGAGTGATTTTGGTGACAAGCCGAATTTCTTCAGCCTCCTGAGGTTGAAGAGGCGCTGTTGCGCCTTCACCACGCTGTCTGTGTGGGTGGACCAATTCAGTTTGTCCGTGATGTGTACGCCGAGGAACTTAACTTTCCACCTTCTCCACTACTGTCCCCTCGATGTGGATAGGGGGGTGCTCCCTCTCCTGTTTCCTGAAGTCCACGATCATCTCCTTTGTTTTGTTGACATTGAGTGAGAGGTTATTTTCCTGACACCACACTCCGAGGGCCCTCACCTCCTCCCTGTAGGCCGTCTCGTCGTCATTGGTAATCAAGCCTACCACTGT
This sequence comes from Brachymystax lenok tsinlingensis, assembly GCA_030435695.1. Taxonomy (NCBI): domain Eukaryota; kingdom Metazoa; phylum Chordata; class Actinopteri; order Salmoniformes; family Salmonidae; genus Brachymystax; species Brachymystax lenok. Next base: position 10,387,705 of record CM059798.1, read on the forward strand.
AGTGTCGTCAGCAAACTTGATGATTGAGTTGGATGCGTGCTTGGCCACGCAGTCATGGGTAAACAGGGAGTACAGGAGAGGGCTGAGAACGCACCCTTGTGGGGCCCCAGTGTTGAGGATCAGCGGGGTGGAGATGTTGTTTCCTACCTTCACCACCTGGGGCCGGCCTGTCAGGAAGTCCAGGACCCAGTTGCACAGGGCTGGGTCGAGACCCAGGGTCTCGAGCTTAATGACGAGCTTGGAGGGAACTATGGTGTTAAATGCTGAGCTGTAGTCGATGAACAGCATTCTTACATAAGTATTCCTCTTGTCCAGATGGGTTAGGGCAGTATGCAGTGTGATTGCGATTGCGTCGTCTGTGGACCTATTGGGACGGTAAGCAAATTGGAGTGGGTCCAGGGTGTCTGGCAGGATGGAGGTGATATGATCCTTGACTAATCTCTCAAAGCACTTCATGATGACAGAAGTGAGTGCTACGGGGCGATAATCATTTAGCTCAGTTACCTTAGCTTTCTTGGGAACAGGAACAATGGTGGCCCTCTTGAAGCATGTGGGAACAGCAGACTGGGATAGGGACTGATTGAATATGTCCGTAAACACACCAGCCAGCTGGTCTGCGCATGCTCTGAGGACACGGCCAGGGATGCCATCTGGGCCGGCAGCCTTGCGAGGGTTAACACATTTAAATGTTTTTCTCACATTGGCTGCGGTGAAGGAGAGCCCGCAGGTTTTGGTAGCAGGCCGTGTCAGTGGTACTGTATTGTCCTCAAAGCGAGCAAAGAAGTTGTTTAGTTTGTCTGGGAGCAGGACGTCATGGTCCATAGCGGGCTGGTTTTCTTTTTGTAGTCCGTGATTGACTGTAGACCCTGCCACATTCCTCTTGTGTCTGAGCCGCTGAATTGTGACTCTACTTTGTCTCTATATTGACGCTTAGCTTGTTTGATTGCCTTGCGGAGGGAATAGCTACACTGTTTGTATTCAGTCATGTTTCATGTTTCTGGTAGCCTTACCCTGGTTAAAAGCAGTGGTTCGCGCTTTCAGTTTTGGCGAATGCTGCCATCAATCCACGGTTTCTGGTTGGGGAAGGTTTTAATATTTGCTATGGGTACAACATCACAAATGCACTTGCCAATAAACTCGCTCACCGAATCAGCATATACATCAATGTTGTTGTCAGATGCTATCCGGAACATATCCCAGTCCACGTGCTCGACGCAATCTTGCAGCATGGAATCAGATTGGTCGGACCAGCGTTGAACAGACCTGAGAACGGGCGTTTCCTGTTTTAGTTTCTGTTCGTAGGTTGGGAGCAACAAAATGGAGTCATGGTCAGACTTGCCGAAAGGAGGGTGGAGAATAGCCTTGTATGCATCACGGAAGTTGGAATAACAATGATCCAGGATTTTACCAGCCTGGGTGGCACATTCGATATGCTGGTAAAATTTCAGGAGCCTTGTTTTCAAATTAGCCTTATTAAAATCCCCAGACACAATAAATACAGCCTCAGGATATGTGGTTTCCAATTTACCTTGAGTGAAATGAATTTCTTTCAGTGCCGTCGATGTGTCAGCTTGAGGGGGGATGTACACGGCTGTGATTATAATCAAGGAGAATTCTCTTGGTAGATAATGCGGTCTGCATTTGATTGTAAGGAATTCTATGTCAGGTGAACAAAAGGACTTGAGTTCCTGTATGTTATGATCACACCACGTCTCGTTAATCATAAGACACACACCCCCACCCTTCTTCTTACCCGATAGATGTTTGTTTCTGTCGGCGCGATGCGTGGAGAAACCAGGTGGCTGTACCGACTCTGATAACGTGTCCTGAGTGAGCCATGTTTCCGTGAAGCAAAGAACGTTGCAGTCTCGGATGTCTCTCTGAAAGGCAACCCTTGATCTGATTTCATCTACTTTGTTGTTCAGAGACTGTACATTGGCGATTAAAATACTCGGGAGAGGTGCACGATGCGCCCGTCGACGTAGCTTGACCAAAAGACCGGCGCGTTTCCCTCTTCGGCGCCGCCGTTGTTTTGAGTCGCCGGGTGCTATCCAGTCTATTGTCCTAGTTGGGGTAGCAAACAGAGAATCCTCTTCGGGAAAGTCGTATTCCTGGTCGTAATGTTGGTAAGTTGACGTTGCTCTTATATCCAATAGTTTCTCCCGGTTGTATGTAATAGAACTTAATATTTCCCGGGGTAACAATGTAAGTAATACATAAAAAAACAAAATACTGCATGGTTTCCTGAGAACGTGAAGCGAGGCTTCCATTTCTGTCGGCGCCGCATTTCTGTCGGCGCCGGAAGTATATTAGACCATAGCACTGTTACAGAAATAACCAGTCATGTCCACTCCCCAGACAGGTGCATGTCTAATGGTGTCTAATGACCCAGAGCACATATAGAGTGCACTAGTCTTGCTGGCTCCTCTGAAATGTATAATTGCCACACATGTTGATGATTGAGTTGGAGCCGTGCATGGCCACGCAGTCATGGGTGAACAGGGAGTACAGGAGGGGGCTGAGCACTCAGAGGATGTAGAGGATCAGCGAAGTGGTGTTTCCTTCACCACCTGGGGCCGGCCCATCAGGAAGTCCAGGACCCAGTTGCACAGGGCGGGGTACAGACCCAGGGCTTGGAGGGTACTATGGTGTTGAATGCTGAGCTATAGTCAATGAACAGCATTCTTACATAGGTATTCCTCTTGTACAGATGGGATAGGGCAGTGTGTAGTGAGATGGTGATTGCATCGTCTGTGGATCTATTGGGGCGGTAAGCAAATTGAAGTTGGTCTAGAGTGTCAGGTAAGATCGAGGTGATATGATCCTTAACTAGCCTCTCAAAGCACTTCATGATGACAGTAGTGAGTGCTACGGGGCGATAGTAATTTAGTTCAGTTACCTTTTATTTCTTGGGTACAGGAACAATGGTGGACATCTTGAAACAAGTGGGGACAGCAGACTGGGATAGGGAGAGATTGAATATGTCCGTGAACACTTCAGCCAGATGGTCTGGTCATGATCTGAGGACGCTGCTAGGGATGCCGTCTGACCCGGCAGACGTGAGAATGTCTTACTCACGTCGGCCACGGAGAAGGAGAGCCCACAGTCCTTGGTAGCGGGCCGCGTCGGTGGCACTGTGTTATCCTCAAAGTGGGCAAAGAAGTTGTTTAGCTTGTCCGGAAGCAATTGCGCGAGAGAACAGACTGATGGATTCCATCAGCTTTCTATAGGCTTGGCCTACTATATTTATTTCTCAACTTTCCTAATATAAAGCATTTTCTTCTCTTTGCAACATTAGTATAGCCTACATGGCTGGCATGAAAATGAACCACGGGAAGTTCCAGAAAATGATGTCATGGCTTTAGAAGCTTCTGATAGGCTAATTGACATAATTTGAGTCAATTGGAGGTGTACCTGTGGATGTATTTCAAGGCCTACCTTCAAACTCAGTGCCTCTTTGCTTGACATCATGGGAAAATCAAAAGAAATCAGCCAATCTTTTTTAAACCTCCACTAGTCTGGTTCATCCTTGGGAGCAATTTCCAAACACCTGAAGGTACCACGTTCATCTGTACAAACAATCGTACGCAAGTATAAACACCATGGGACCACGCAGCCATCAAACCGCTCAGGAAGGAGACGCGTTCTGTCTCCTAGAGATGAACGTACTTTGGTGCAAAAAGTGCAAATCAATCCCAGAACAACAGCAAAGGACCTTGTGAAGATTCTGGAGAAAACAGGTACAAAAGTATCTATATCCACAGTAAAACAAGTCCTATATCGCCATAGCCTGAAAGGCCGCTCAGCAAGGAAGAAGAGATTGCTCCTAAACCGCCATAAAAAGGCCAGGCTACGGTTTGCAAATGCACATGGGGACAAAGATTGTACTTTTTTGAGAAATGTCCTCTGGTCTGATGAAACAAAAATAGAACTGTTTAGCCATAATGGCCATCGTTATGTTTGGAGGGAAAAGGGGGAGACTTGCAAGCCGAAGAACACCATCCCAACTGTGAAGCAGCATCATGTTGTGGGGGTGCTTTGCTGCAGGAGGGACTGGTGCACTTCACAAAATAGATGGCATCATGAGGGAGGAAAATGATGTGGATATTTTGAAGCAACATCTCAAGACATCAGTCAGGAAGTTAAAGTATGGTTGCAAAGGGGTCTTCCAAATGGACAATGACCCCAAACATACTTCCAAAGTTGTGGAAAATGGCTTAAGGACAACAAAGTCAAGGTATTGGAGTGGCCATCACAAAGCCCTGACCTCATCCTATAGAAAATGTGTGGGCAGAACTGAAAAAGCGTGTGTGAGCAAAGAGGCCTACAAACCTGACTCAGTTACACCAGCTCTATCAGGAGGAATGGGCCAACATTCAACCAACTTATTGTGGAAGGCTACCCAAAACGTTTGACCCAAGTTAAACAATTTAAAGGCAATGCTACCAAATACTAATTGAGTGTATGTAAACTTCTGACCCACTGGGAATGTGATGAAAGAAATAAAATCTTAACTAAATCATTATCTCTACTATTATTCTGACATGTCACATTCTTAAAATAAAGTGGTGATCCTAACTGACCTAAGGCAGTGAATTTCTACTAGGATTAAATGTCAGGAATTGTGAAACACTGAGTGTATGTAAACTTCAATTGTATATTATCACTTGTGAATGATGCCTAGCGTAAGGCAAGAAACAATGCCTATTTTCTCTCAACTTTTTCTAATCATAGTCACTTAAGCTGTGATACAAGGTTTGTATCATACAAGGTTTGTATCACAGCTTAAGTGGCCAAATAAGTTAAGCACATGAATTAAGCATATTAATCCACTTTACTCTATCCAACTCAATCATCAAGTTTGCAGATGACAGTAGTAGGCTTGATAGTAGGCTTGATTACCAACAACGACGAGACAGCCTACAGGGAGGAGATGAGTGTGGTGTCAGGAAAATAACCTCTCACTCAACGTCAACAAAACAAAGGATATGATAGTTGACTTCAGGAAACAGCAGAGGGATCACCCCCTATACACATCGACGGGACAGCATTGGAGAAGGTGGAAAGTTTTATGTTCCTCTGCGTACATATCACTGACAAACTGAAATGGACCACCCACACAGACAGTGTGGTGAAGAAGGCGCAACAGAACCTCTTCAACCTCAGGAGGCTGAAGAAATGTGGCTTGTCACCTAAAACCCTCACAAACTTTTACAGATGCACAATTGAGAGCATCCTGTCGGGCAGTATCACCACCTGGTACGGCAACTGCACCGCCCACAACCGCAGGTCACTCCAGATGGTGGTGCGGTCTGCACAACGCATCATCGGGGCAAACTACCTGCCCTCCAGGACACCTACAGCACCCGATGTCACAGGAAGGCCAAAAAGATCATCAAGGGCAACAACCACCCGAGCCACTGCCTGTTCACCCTGCTACCATCCAGAAGGCGAGGTCAGTACAGATGCATCAAAACTAGGACCGAGAGACTGTTAAACAGCTTCTATCTCAAGGCCATCAGACTGTTAGTCATCTCTATCACAGAGGCTGCTGCCTACATACAGACTTGAAATCATTGGCCACTTTAATAATTGGAAAACTAGTCACTTTAATAATGCTACTTTAATCATGTTTACATATCTTGCATTACTCATCTCATTTATTCTATACTATTGCATCTTAGCCGCTCTGTCATTGCTCATCCGTATATTTATATATTCTTATTCCATTCGTTTACTTAGATTTGTGTGAATTAGGTATCTGTTGTGGAATTGTTAGATATTACTTGTTAGATATTGCTGCACTGTCGGGAACTAGAAGCGCAAGCATTTCGCTACACTCGCAATAACATCTGCACTGTATGTGACCAATAAAATTTGATTTGATTTGGTGTAGAGCCTAACTGGCATACATAAGCAGCGTGTAAGTTTCAAGTTTGGGGAAGATCATTTTCACCATAAAAATGCACCTTTATAATAAAAGCATTACATGCATAATCGCATTTGCAGTCACTTTTGATAATGGTGTTTTCCCCGCTAATGGAACGTTTGCGCTTATAGCCTACTGCTGTGTGCGCATTGCTGCGCTTTTAATGTAAAGAAATAGCCGAATAGTTTATCAACATTTTAAGCTAAACGTTCTGATCTGTTGCGTCAGCCTCATTGTGTAAAAAAGTGTTTTTTATTCTAGTGGTTGTCACAGACTGTGTTTGGAATATTTAGTTCTCTCACAGAATAGAATAGGTCAACTTTTGCTAGTGCTTTTGCTGTTCATTTGCTGTTCACTCGTCTTGTTGGCTGACGAAAAGTAAATGTTGACAGTACTTCCAATATCTTTAACTTCTTGGGGATTGTTGGGGCGCGCAATCCCGACACTGCCAGGTGAAATGCAAAGGCGCCAAATTCTTGGCAATATCACAGCGTTGTCAGATTTCAAAAAGGCTTTACGGCGAAAGCAGCACATTTGATTGTTTGAGGGTAGCACCTCACATATTTTTCCATTACCATAAATTCATAATCCATCGCGGTTCACACATTTCACAGCGAAAACAAATCAATTACCTGTTGAAGAACTTCTGCTGATGGCTTCCAAAGTGTCCAACGAAGACAATCCATGGTTCTTTTGTTAGAAAAAGTAATGTATTATATCCTTAAATCTCCATTTGGTTTGCGCGTTATAATGAGAAACTACAGCCTTCACTCCTCCATTCAAACGTGACGAGAACTCGTTCAACTTAAAGCTATAAACTTGTCCAAGAACAATCAAAAATAATTTTAAATGTATCCTTAGGAACACTTTTACGTATATTTACTATTATAAATCAACCGGAATATAAACTGATCGATAAAGACGGAAATAAACACAGAGCGAGCCTTCTCGGGGAGCGCACGCTGCCTTGTTGTTGAAATTGAGTGGACACTTCCTGTTTTCCTCTTCTTCTCTGCTCTAAAGCATGCAAACAAATTCTGAACACTGTCTCGAGACTGTTGACATCCAGAGGAAGCGATAGGCACTGCATTCATATGCCCTTATATGGGCATTTTCATGAGGGAGGGGTTCCAAATGAGGCACTCTGTCAAAACCACTTTTTCCGGGACAGAAATTCCTCGGGGTTTCGCCTGCAATATGCGTTCTGTTTTACTCACAGACAAATGGTTAACACTTTTAGAAAATTCTGAGTGTTTCCTATCCAATGGTTCTAAATATGTGCATATCCTATTTTCTGGGCCTGAATGGGAGGCATTTTACTTTGGGCACGCCAGGCTCTCCAAAACGGTCACCTCGTGCGCTCATCCCTAAGAAGTTAATATGCACTTCGGAATTGGATAAGGATGAGCGCGTCTGTCTTCACTTATAGCCTATAAGAAAGACCTGATCACGTGATGGAGAGCCATGTGAGTGAGAGGTGCTTCGGAGCACGCAGCACTCAGGGAGAAGGGAATTATAATTATAATATGCAGCCCAAGGGCACAACGGCCACTGGCCGCAAAAGGCATGGATTTGTTTCTGGGGCATTACAGCCACACAAAGGGGATGCCGCCTGGAAATTTGAGGCATTATTAAGTGCATGTCAAATTGTGAGTGACTGGTGTAGTGTGTGTATAGCCTTCTCAAAAAAACAAAGCAGAGCTCATGCCTTTCATGCGACTTTTTTAAAATCATCATTAGAGTCGCATTATGCGTTTATTAAAAATCAACACATATAGCCCAACGTTTGTTGAACAACTAAACAACACTTAATATATCTAAATTAGGCATATAAGAGTACCTATTTCTTTGTTAATCGCTCAACACAGAATAGCCGCATGTGCACACTCCCTCAAATCGTTTGGAGAAAATATCCTTTAAATTTTATTCAGCTTCGTTCAATTGTATTCTTCATACTATAAAATAATGCCACGGACTTCTATGCAAATCTTGTCTGCTAAATGAACTAGTGTAGCCCACAGCCATATGGCGTAGCCAGTTGAGGACCTAACATAAGTACAACTCAAAGTATGCTATTTTGTTTTTCTGAAATAGACTACATTTTCTTTATATACCAACACAGCCCTAGTCAAGACACCTGGGTGTTCCCTGCCAATACATTATATCATAGTCATTGTCTCTCTCCACCCATCTTATAGTAATGTGTGTGCGCGTGCGTGTCGGCGGCGTGTGTATAGGAGTCAGGATGCCTGGGTGTCCAAGCTGTTCTCTTCAGACAGGAAGTCCCAGACCATGCCTGTGATGCGCTGCAGAGCTGGCCTAATGCAGAGCAGGCTTCAGCAGTTCAGCACCATGGATACCTCTCTCACACTCAACATAGGTACATGAATATGATGCTATCCCTTCCCACTTCCCTCTCTCAAACTGTAAGTTTTCACATATACTGTTCACTGCTTAAACCAGAATCTGGGCTTGCAAAGGAGCCATTGAATATGGTGATTCTCCTTTAAGCTTGCCATTCACCAGATTTTCAAGCTTAATAATGTCAAAATACGTTCGGCACTTACCAAAGAATGGAGTTTCGGTAAGCAACTATCGTCATTACTGCCGTTCCAGCCGGTATGTACTTCCATAAAAGGTCTAAATAAAAAGTTACATGCAGCTGAAAAAATGCCTGTCTGGAAAGAATCAAAGATGTGCATGAGCCAACTCTTCTGCACCTCCAGCAATATTAGTAATGGAATACACTAAATAAAGAAGAAATATACAATCACTGTAAAAATACCCTATATTGTCTACTGAAACTATGATATATTAAATATTATTGCATTTTGTGTAACGCGGGTGAAACAACAGATTGATATGACGTTCATACAGTGTTGTAGGTGATCAAATCAATTACCTTTCCTGCTGCTGGATCAGCAGACCTGTGCGTCGCGGTAATGAGTGATTTTATTGAAGGTGCAGAAGAGAGTTGGCGCATGCAAACAAGGCATTTTTTCGGTTGCATGTAGCTTTTTATTTAGACCTTCTTTGGAAGTACACACCGAGTGGAACAGCAGTAATAACGTTATTTGCTCAGCGATACTTAATTCATTGGTAAGTATGGCAAATTGAGTGGCTGCTTCCTGGGCTTAAAGGAGAATAGCCATATTCAACGTCTCCTGTAAGCCCAGATTGTGGTTCACTCGCTGCTATAGCTTGACTATGAGCCCTCCAAAACATATGCTATAGGTTTACATAATATCATTTAGTTACATAATGATATTCACTATCCACTGTCTTCTCTTACACTCTTGTGCTACTCTGATATACAATTCACTGTCCCAATTTTGATACTGAGCCATCCCAATATTTCACTGTAGTATATGGCCTGTAGATGTCCTCTGACTCTCTCTCTCTCTCTCTCTCTCTCTCTCTCTCTCTCTCTCTCTCTCTCTCTCTCTCCTCCCTGGTGTGTGGTCCCAGGGGCTGGTCCCTCGGAGGCAGAGGTCCACCACCAGGCTCTGTTGGAGGGTAATATCTCTACCGAGGCCTGCCTGAGTGTTTTGGACGTCCTCTCACACTTCACTCAGTGCTTCAAGGTCAGTACTAGACCTCTTTACTGACCACATGACCTAACCAAAAAACAATTCCAAGCCCTAGTTATGGACTAGTTCAAATTCAAATGATGTTAGCATCAGATCATGTGAATGATTGGTTTGTATTTGAAAAGTATTTGCATGGATCCATTGATTGACTGATTGATTGTCCTCAGAACCAGCTGCTGGACAGCGATGGCCACAATCCCCTGATGAAGAAGGTTTTTGACATCTATCTGAACTTTCTGAAAGTCGGCCAATCAGAGGCTGCCCTCAAACACGTCTTCGCCTCCCTCAGGGCTTTCATCAACAAGGTGGGAACAAAAAGACTCATAATTTAAAGGCGGGAGATAACATAAGTAATCAGGTGATTTATAGATGGAAAATAGGCCCTGGTGCTCAAATTGCAGTCTCATTGATTATGGATTAAATATGAATTTTTGCTATGGCTTATTAAATGCTTGTTTTAATGTACGTCATTACTACATACAATGTATACTGCATATAAATACTGAGTATTGATATTATTCCAAAATACTGCTTGCCTCGTAACGTTGGTATTTTGTTGTTGTCAGTTCCCAGCGGCGTTGTTCAAGGGCCGCGTGACTCTATGTGCGGCTCTGTGCTACGAGGTTCTGAAGTGCTGTGTGTCTAAGATGGGTCTGCTACGGGCCGAGGCCTCCGCTCTGCTCTACCTGCTGATGAGGAACAACTATGAGTACACCAAGAGGAAGACCTTCCTACGCACTCACCTACAGGTCTGATACAACATCCCCCTGAATGGCAAGGAACTGCCAACTGTCGTTGATTGTTTAGTCAACTGCACAATGCAATGCTGATCCTGTTATTGTATCATCACCAGTCCATCACTTATGATTATGTAATTAAAACACAAACTAAACACTATCTCCAAGCTCATTAGTCCTCGCTGTGCAGTTTCAACTATTAATCATGCACAAACTCCCCTCACACCTATATATTTAATGTTCACACAAACATGAACAATTACTATGAACAGTTACTAGAACAGGCTATAGAACAGCTGGAAACTGTTGAAGTCAATGCAGATTTGACATCACAGCACTTAGATTGCTTTGATAATCTGACCAAAGAATGTAAATTAAATACAGACCGCCTGCTTAGTTTCCCAACCTCTACTAACAATCGGTTAAGTGTCAGAGACCTACTCCGTGCTTTCACAACGCGTCACGGGACTCATATCTACTACATCATCCATGGTGAAGTTAGTCACTGATTCCAATTTCCATCCCATAACGCATCCATTTGATGGGGGTGTTGTGTTCACATCTGTTCCCCTCTCCACTCTTAATATTTCCTGTTCCAGATCATCATCGCTGTGAGCCAACTGATCTCAGACGTAGCGCTGACCGGCAGCTCCCGCTTCCAGGAGTCCCTCTCCATCATCAACAACTTTGCCAACAGCGACAAAGCAATGAAGGTAACAGTTAGGAAAAGCTTGGAATGTATATTTGTTGTAGGTGGTTATGACTTGTGTTAGCCCCCAGGGTTATGTAATTGCTAGGCTTTATCTCTGAAGGCCGACATGGTCTTGAGTCTCAGTCATCAACAGCAGCGACAACAGTCACAAAACCTTTAAGGTAACCCTACAATAGAATATTATAATATGTAAGCAGAGGTCTGCTTTATGCCCTTTCTAACTACCAGCCCTGTGTGCAAATATAGTTTGTTTTGCTTCAGACAGTGGTGAGTCGGACTGTGGTGAGTCAGACTGTGGAGGTTTCATCCCCTTGGGTCTGTTTTTCGCCTAGTAGATACTGTACCTCTTCCATCTTCATTCAACAACTAGTTCTCCAACAGTGACAAAGCAGCTGTGTGATGAAGCTAACCTAGTGTAAAGTACAGACAGTCCTGCTGTAGGCAGCGTCAGAACCACAGGAGCTCAGGGACTCCCATAATGAGGTTCAAAGGTGTGTCAATGAGAGATATACTGCACTGTCTGTTTTTTTCATGAGTCATACTGCAGTTTGTTTATCTTCTTGGGTTGTTGCTCTGTCAGATATTAACTTTACTGTTGACTTGGAAAGAGAGATTTCAACATAAGATGATCGAAGTCTTGCTGCAGTCTGTAATATGTTAAAATGCATATGTGTCTGAGTTGTTTAAGACTCATGTTAGCTCCCAGAGCTAGCCTTTAGCTCATTGGGCTAATGCAGTCTTGAGTCGAGCAGATGACCATGGTTGGATGCCTTCTGATTTTGCCTGTGAATACATTTTAGTCTCACTGGATGAGAGCACCTGCTAAATGACTCCGATGCAAATGCACTTTGAAGAATGGGAACTGTGTTCTGGATTGTACCCTCAATTTTCGCCTTAAATGTCATACCCAAATCTAACTGCCTGTAGCTCAGGACCTGAGTCAAGGTTATGCATATTCTTGATACCATTTGAATGGAAACACTTTGAAGTTTGTGGAAATGTGAAATTAATGTTGGAGAATATAACATATTAGATCTGGTAAAAGATAATACAAACAAAAAAACAGCGTCCCGGAGTTGCCTCTTCACTGTTGATGTTGAGACTGGTGTTTTTCAGGTACTATTTAATGAAGCTGCCAGTTGAGGACTTGTGAGGCATCTGTTTCTCAAACTAGACACTAATGTACTTGTCCTCTTGCTCAGTTGTGCACCGGGGCCTCCCACTCTTTCTATTCTGGTTAGAGCCAGTTTGCGCTGTTCTGTGAAGGGAGCAGTACACAGCGTTGTACTAGATCTTCAGTTTCTTGGCAATTTCTCGCATGGAATAGCCTTAATTTCTCAGAACAGGAATAGACTGACGAGTTTCAGAAGAAAGTGCTTTGTTTCTGGCCATTTTGAGCCTGTATTCGAACCCACAAATGCTGATGCTCCAGATACTCAACTAGTCTAAAGAAGGCCAGTTGTATTGCTTCTTTAATCAGAACAACAGTTTTCAGCTGTGCTAACATAATTGCAAAAGGGTTTTCTAATGATCAATTAGCCTTTTAAAATGATAAACTTGGATTAGCTAACACAACGTGCCACTGAAATACAGGAGTGATGGTTGCTGATAATGGGCCTCTGTACGCCTATGTAGATATTCCATAAAAAATCATATGTTTCCAGCTACAATACTCATTTACAACATGAACAATGTGTACACTGTATTTCTGATCAATTTGATGTTATTTTAATGGACAAAAACAATTTGCTTTTCTTTCAAAAACAAGAAAATGTCTAAGTGACCCCAAACTTTTGAACAGTAGTGTGTATATAAATACATATCTTTTTAAATACATGTTCCTTTATTATTTGTTGTAAACCCTACCACCCCTCCTCTAATTGGAGTAAACTATTTAACAACAACACTTAGGCTTCTACTTCCAGCTTATACATACTATATACATTTTATGGACACAATCTAATTTACAATAGTTATATATTTTTTTTTTTTTTTTTTTTTTTTGGTTTTAGTCCTGGCATTCCTGATGTCCATCCAGTTTGATTTCTATTTGCCATATATTTTTAACTGTGCTATTTCACAAAAGTTCTGAACCTATATACATTTTACAGACACAAAATATTGTATTATTATCTTGTTGTTATTAGACCCATCCTTCAGCTCCATTCAACCCCTCCCATCTATCTCCTAACGCCATCCTTATTGGATTTCTATTTGCCATATATTTTTCAACTGTGCTTTGATGCTTCACAAAAGTTCTGAACCTTTCTATTCTCATTAAAGATAAAAAAAAATTGCAAAAAAGTATTATTATATTATTGATCGATTGACTATGACTTTTCAAATTTTATTACCTCCTATTTAACTAGGCAAGTCCGTTAAGAACAAATTCTTATTTTCAATCACGGTGTGTTAACTGCCTTGTTCAGGGGCAGAACGACAGATTTTTATCTTGTCAGCTCGGGGATTCAATCTTACAACCTTCCGGTTAGTAGTCCAACACTCTAACCACTAGGCTACCTGCCACCCCAAATCACCCAGCATTGCTATCTTCAGCGTTAGCTCTAGGTAAATGTTGCAATTCTTCAGCCATTCCTGGACCTTAAATAAATAAAGGTTTAATAAATCAAATAAAAAAAAAATACCAACTCCACCAGTCCTATTTATGATATAATTTACAAAGATTATATATTTTTTTAAATGTTACAGAATTCTTTTTTTTTTTTTTTTTACAATTTGTATATTTGAGTTTAACCACAATATTTGTTGTATTATTTGTTCTGTCTTTTCTGGTGGACTAAACTGAAATTGTGCCTCTATGGCTTTGCTATAGTGTTCCTATTCTGTTCCCCCTTTTACAGAAGGGCATAACCCACAGATGCCATTTCAATGGTGGTTATTTTTGCGCCTCTCTCGATGGTGCCTAGGGTGTTTAGATTTCCTCACTGTTGGCTCTAACACACGCCCTCTAACAATTTTCCAAAGCAATGATACCAACTTCCCTGGAGAGTAGTTATGGTATTTGTGCCTATTAATTGGTCACGGCACCATATACCTTGTATTACAACCAATACTGAAGCGTCTGCCAATTTACTACTGGAGAATATGGGAGACCTAATGTCTTATACCAGTGTCACGCTTCAAATATCCCTGTTGTTGACAACACACAATTATTCACAGTTGTCTTCCTATTTCCACATAACGTCACGGTTCCACACCCCAATAGGGCATAAACCATACTCTCTCCTTATTGCTACTGCTAATAGACACAAATCATGTTCAAACAACGTTAGAATATTTTTTTGCCTTTCAAACCATGAATGTGTCTCTCCTCCAGAACTTATAGGCAACCTTCTATCTCCATCCACATTCCCTCCTGTTATCCTTCTCAACCCAATTGAGATGGTTTGGGATGAGTTGGAGTGCAGAGTGAAGGAAAAGCAGCCAACAAGTGCTCAGCATATGAGGGAACTCCTTCAAGACTGTTGAAAAAGCATTCCTCGTGAAGCTGGTTGAGAGAATGCCAAGAGTGCGCAAAGCTGTCATCAAGGCAAAGGGTGGCTAATTTGGTTACTACATGATTCCATATGTGTTATTTCATAGTTTGTATGTCTTCACTATTATTCTACAATGTAGAAATTAGTAAAGTAAAGAAAAACCCTTGAACCAGTCTAAACTTTTGACTGGTACTGAAAATGTATGCGGGAACACATTCGATTGGAGAACCATCTAATGAGTGAACATTTAGTTAATCTGAAACATTCTAACGAGAGTTTAAAAACAACATGTATTTCGTTTTTGCCCGTAATAAGCTCGTTTTAAATCAGCAAGGGATTCCTACATACCTAGAAAATCTGACTGTAGTTTTGACACAGCCAGATCAACAGTCGGGGCAATAGCATACATACTTTGAGTCAGTGACTCTTATCACGGAGTGCCATTTTTTTATTTAACTTACTTCACTCCGTCTGTGTGTGTCCAGTCGACAGCGTTCCCTGGAGAGGTGAAGGGACTGACCAAGCGAATCCGGACGGTGTTGATGGCCACGGCCCAGATGAGGGAGCATGAGAAGGACCCAGAGATGCTGCTGGACCTGCAGTACAGCCTGGCACGGTCCTACGCCTCCACCCCCGAGCTACGACGCACCTGGCTGGACAGCATGGCCCGGGCACACATCAAGAATGGAGATCTCTCAGAGGTACAGTCAGTGATGTATAGAAATATGTGTCACTATCTGTATGTGAATATGTATGTCTATGGGTACTGTACTACACGCTCTCAAACACCAGTTCACCTTTGACCTTTTACCCAAATAATGTTGTACAATATATAAACATGTATGTATGTGCACTGAGTGTACAAAACATTAAGAACACCTGCTCTTTCCATGACATAGACTGACCAGGTGAATCCAGGTGAAAGATATGATCCCTTATTGATGTCACCTGTTAAATCCACTTCAATCAGTGTACAGTCGTGGCCAAAAGTTTTGATAATGACAGAAATATTAATTTTCACAAAGTCTGCTGCCTCAGTTTGTATAATGGCAATTTGCATATACTCCAGAACTGAATCCCCAAAAAACATTTCCACTGCATTTCAGCCCTGCCACAAAAGGACCAGCTGACATCATGTCAGTGATTCTCTCGTTAACACAGGTGTGAGTGTTGACTAGGACAAGGCTGGAGATCACTCTGTCATGCTGATTGAGTTCGAATAACAGACTGGAAGCTTCAAAAGGAATCATTGTTCTTCCTCTTTCAACCATGGTTACCTGCAAGGAAACACGTGCCGTCACCATTGCTTTGCACAAAAAGGACTTCACAGGCGAGGATATTTCTGCCAGTAAGATTGCACTTATATTAACAATTTATCGGATCATCAAGAACTTAAGGAAGAGCGGTTCAATTGTTGTGAAGAAGGCTTCAGAGCCCCCAAGAAAGTCCAGCAAGTGCCAGGACCGTCTCCTGAAGTTGATTCAGCTGCGGGATCGGGGCACCACCAGTACAGAGCTTGCTCAGGAATGGCAGCAGGCAGGTGTGAGAGCATCTGCACGCACAGTGAGGCAAAGACTTTTGGAGGATGGCCTGGTCAAGAAGGGCAGCAAAGAAGCCACTTCTCTCCAGGAAAAACATCAGGGACAGACTGATATTCTGCAAAAAGTACAGGGATTGGACTGCTGAGGACTGGGGTAAAGTAATTTTCTCTGATGAATCCCCTTTCCGATTGTTTGGGGCATCCGGACAAGCTCACAAGGTGAGCGCTACCATCAGTCCTGTGTCATGCCAACAGTAAAGCAGCCTGAGACCATTCATGTGTGGGGTTGCTTCTCAGCCAAGGGAGTGGGCTCACTCACAATTTTGCCTAAGAACACAGCCATGAATAAAGAATGGTATCAACACATCCTCCGAGAGCAACTTCTGCCAACCATCCAGGAACAGTTTGGTGACGAACAATGCCTTTTCCAGCATGATGGAGCACCTTTCCATAAGGCAAAAGTGATACCTAAGTGGCTCGGGGAACAAAACATCGATATTTTGGGTCCATGGCCAGGAAACTCCCCAGACCTTAATCCCATTGAGAACTTGTGGTCAATCCTCAAGAGGCGGATGGACAAACAAAAACCTACGAATTTTGACAAACTCCAAGCATTAATTATGCAAGAATGGACTGCCATCAGTCAGGATGTGGCCCATAAGTTAATTGACAGCATGCCAGGGCGGATTGCAGAGGTCTTGAAAAGAAGGGTCAACACTGCAAATATTGACTCTTTGCATCAACCTTATGTAATTGTCAATAAAAGCCTTTGACACTTATGAAATGCTTGTAATTATACTTCAGTATTCCATAGTAACATCTGACAAAAATATCTAAAGACACTGAAGCAGCAAACTTTGTGTAAATTAATATTTGTGTCATTCTCAAAACTTTTGGCCACAACTGTAGATGAAAGGGAGGAGACAAGTTAAAGAAGGATTTTTAAGCCTTGAGACAATTGAGACATGGATTGTGTATGTGTGCCATTCAGATGGTGAATGGGCGACAAAAGATGTAAGTGCCTTTGAACAGGGTATGGTAGTAGGTGCCAGGGGCACCGGTTTGTGTCAAGAACTGCAACGCTGCTGGGTTTTTCACGCTGTCATGAAAATTCAGTACTGATAGCGACTTGGTAATTTCTTTAAACAATCATCTTTATTTAATATTGATGAATTATTGCAATCATGAAACCGTCGTCCCCACACTGAAGTGTGTTGCCGAGTGCTTAACTGATAATGAAAAAACGGATGTTATATGGGACCTAAAAATGCTTAGTCAGACTGGTTCCAACTCCCATAAGCTACCTTGGTTATGTACACAGGATGGTGTTTTACCCCCAACCCGTCTTAGTTTCCAAGATTCCAGGAAGAAGAGACAATGAGGCATTGTTCTAAACTCTTCCTGGCTATTTCTATCACGGATCACACACACCATATCTGGTCTATGAAATGCCAACTTTAGGTTTTTATCACCAAGCCATTGTCAGCTCAAGCTATCCCTAGCAAAACCCATTTCCTTGACCATATGCCCAGACTAACTGCAGGAAGCTAGAGTGGAATATGGCGCCGGAGCAAAAGGCAGACATTCCTTATCCCAGTCTGCTGTTCCCACATGCTTCAAGAGGGCCACCATTGTTCCTGTTCCCAAGAAAGCTAAGGTAACTGAGCTAAATGACTATCACCCCGTAGCACTCTCTTCCGTCATCATGAAGTGCTTTGAGAGACTAGTCAAGGATCATATCACCTCTATCCTACCAGACACCCTAGACCCACTCCAATTTGCTTACCGTCCCAATAGGTCCACAGACGACGCAATCGCAATCACACTGCACACTGTCCTAACCCATCTGGACAAGAGGAATACCTATGTAAGAATGCCCTCGGAGTGTGGTGTCAAGAAAATAACCTCACACTCAACGTCAACAAAACTAAGGAGATGATCGTGGACTTCAGGAAACAGTAGAGGGAGCACCCCCCTATCCACATTGACGGGACAGTAGTGGAGAAGGTGGAAAGGTTTAAAGTTCCTCGGCGTACACATCACGGACAAACTGAAATGGTCCACCCACACAGACAGCGTGGTGAAGAAGGCGCAACAGTGCCTCTTCAATCTCAGGAGGCTGAAGAAATTCGGCTTGTCACCAAAAACACTCACAGACTTCTACAGATGCACAATCGAGAGCATCCTGTCGGGCTGTATCACCGCCTGGTACGGCAACTGCTCCGCCCACAACCGTAAGGCTCTCCAGAGGGTAGTGAGGACTGCACAACGCATCACCGGGGGGTAAACTACCTGCCCTCCAGGACACCTACACCACCCGATGTCACAGGAAGGCCAAAAAGATCATCAAGGACAACAACCACCCGAGCCACTGCCTGTTAACACCGCTATCATCCAGAAGGCGAGGTCAGTACAGGTGCATCAAAGCTGGGACCGAGAGACTAAAAAAACAGCTTCTATCTCAAGGCCCTCAGACTGTTAATGCACGGTGCAGAAGATGGCATAAAATACAGTATATACATGTGATATGAGTAAAATATGTGTAAACATTTTTAAAGTGGCATTGTTTAAAGTAACTAATGATCCATTTATTAACGTGTCCAGTGATTTGGTTTCAATGTATGCATCAGCCTCTGAGTTAGTGATGGCTGTTTAGCAGTCTGATGGCCTTGAGATAGAAGCTGTTTTTCAATCTCTTGGTCCCAGCTTTGATGCACCTGTACTGACCTCGCTTTCTGGATGGTAGCGTTGTGAACAAGCTCGGGTGGTTGTTGTCCTTGATCTTTTTGGCCTTCCTGTGACATCGGGTGCTGTAGGTGTCCTGGATGGCAGGTAGTTTGCCCCCGGTGAAGCATTGTGCAGACCGCATAACCCTCTGGAGAGCCTTGTGGTTGTGGGGGGTGCAGTTGCAATACAATACAACAACATGATCCAGCCTAAAAAAAGCATTTACTCTCCTCTGTAACAGTCTCCCATCAATATTTTAAATTCATTCAGTGACACTAACATATCTAGATGAAGCATGGATTGTAGACTATTCCATGCCTCTGGTGCACAAGAAGAGAAGGCAGTCTTGCCTAATACTGGGAATGTCCTGGGGACTTTAAGTAGAAACCACCTAGCAGACCGGGTATGGTAACTGCTGGTGGTGAAGGAGACCAGACTACAGAGGTACAGTTGAAGTTGGAAGTTTACATACACTCTTGAGAGAATGCCAAGAGTGTTCAAAGCTGTCATCAAGGCAAAGGGTGGCTACTTTGAATAATAGGAAATAGAAAATATATTTTGATTATTAAAATTATTTCAAAATGTTGATGTCTTCACTAGTATTCTATAATGTAGAAAAAATACAAATAAAGAAAAACCCTGGAATGAGTAGCTATGTCCAAACTTTTGACTGGTACTGTATATACAGTTGAAGTCGGAAGTTTACATACACTTAGGTTGGAGTCATTAAAACTAGTTTTTCAACCACTCCACAAATGTCTTGTTAACAACTATAGTTTTGGCAAGTCGGTTAGGACATCTACTTTGTGCATGACACAAATAATTTTTCCAACAATTGTTTACAGACAGATTATGCGAGCAAGGAGGCCTACAAACCTGACTCAGTTACACCAGCTCTGTCAGGATGAATGAGCCAAAATTCACCCAATTTATTGTGGGAAGCTTGTGGAAGGCTACCAGAAACGTTTGACCCAATTTAAACAATTTAAAGGCAATGCTACCGAATACTAATTGAGTGTATGTAAACGATTGACCCACTGGGAATGTGATGAAAGAAATAAAAGCTGAAATAAATAATTCTCTCTACTATTATTCTGACATATCACATTCTTAAAATAAAGTGGTGATCTTAACTGACCTAAGACAGGTCATTTTTACTAGGATTAAATGTCAGGAATTGTGAAACTGAGTTTAAATGTATTTGGCAAAGGTGTATGTAAACTTCCGACTTCAACTGTATATATATTTTTTTTTTTACCAATCTAACTACATAACAACATAATGGTAATAATGTATTTGAATGGTAAATCTCTAATGATAAACTGGGTAAATCAAGATAGAGACTAGGCCTAGTCACAATAAAGGTTAAATGCATATTCAATAGGAGTTTATGCATGCATTGTGTTTATATATATATATATATGCTGTATTGTCAAATACACTGAACATATGACAAATAATCTATTTCCCTTCCGTTTGAGACTTATTTTATTGTGCTGATCAACAACATTTGCATAGAAGTAGCTTATATTATATAAAGTGTATGCTGTCTCTTTAACCAGTAATGACGTCATACACGAGGCAAGAGTGGGGCTGCCCGGAGTCAGTTTGCTGAGTCAATAGAGCTTGCCAGCTTATAGTCCAAAAACCTGGAAATGAGTTATCTCTGGTTTGTTCAGCCCTTCCGATGGGGAAATTGAATGGGATAAACACAGAAAATAAGGTTGGAGGTTAACACAGATTTAGGAGATTTTATACATTTTGTTCTATGAGATAATATCATTCAGTTAACATGACCTTTATGAATTATGAAGCCTTTATGTACTTTATGTTCCTTTTTCTATTTACATAATTGCTTAAAAGTGTATAAAAATTGACTTTAGCTGATGTAGATTCTCATACACCAAAACGTATAAGATCTCCTAAGCCTGTGTTTACCACAAACTTTATTTTCAGCGTTTATCCAAAAACTCTACAAAAACTCCATTCCTTTCCCCGTAAGAATTTGTTCTTAATAACTGACTTGCCTAGTAAAATATATATTTTTTTAAATGAAATCAGCTTATTTTGCGTTATAGTTTGCACAAACAATGTACCAGCTAGCAAGAAAAGTTAGCTTAAAAAGCTGGAAGCTTCCAGTATCTTCTTGCATTGTAAAGTGTTTTAGCCTGTATGGACATTGTTTTGCGAACAGTAATTAACAGTTTCAACATTTATCCATGTCTTGTTGCATTATTCAAGTGTGTTAACTTCTGCAGCATGAGTTAGGAGCTAACATGATGCAGCCCAGACACCCAGTACAGGTTAAGTGGAGCAGTCACTGTGCTTTTGCACTATAAGGGGGACATCAGCTGTGATGATAGACAGAGTTGATCCGTGAGACACATTTGACAGAAGTACCGAAAGTAACAAAAATTCTAGTACTGAACCGTTTTTCATTTTCTAGTATCTAAAAAGTACAGAAGTTATACCGTGCAACACTAAACACAATATAGATATCTGACTCTGAGTCAGTACAAAGTCCACACTGTGTCCTGCAGGGCATTGGGGCATGAGCCAACTCTTTTTTTATAATGCCTTTTATTTGCATCCCTGAGGAACTATTAACATTAGGTTCATCCATCAGGGAGCCTGTGCTCTCTCACTCTCTCTCTCTGTCTGTTTGTGGCTTCTTCATACACTGAGTACTTAAGCAGTTAGTGTAAACCAAGACTCATACTGCTGTGGCTGTGTGCCAGTGTCTGACTGTCAATATTGGTTTAGAATTTAGTTTCAAATAAACATAGCTAAGATGTTGACCTCACATGACTATTCCCTATATAGTGCACTACTTTTGACCAGGGCCATAGTCAAGAGTAGTGCACTAGCTGCTGTATATAGAGAATAGGGTGCCTGTTGAACACAACCGATATGACTAAAGGATTCAATATGCTCAGGAAATAACACTATTTATTGTAACATATATCATTGTATCAGTGGAAAATACTTAGTAAATACAGTATGCTTGAGTTAACACCAATGACTTACGTCATGTGGAAGTCAGAACTGAATATCCCAGCACTCTACTTGAACTTTGTCTTTTGAGGTTTGTGTGCTGTGCCAAAGGAATCTGATATGTACAGTATGTAAATGTCTGTAACAAAGCGTTCCAACCACAGACTTTTAGGGCTGGGAATTGCCAAGGACCTCATCATACAATATTATCCTGATACTTAGGTGCCGATGCGACATGTATTGCGATTCTTACAATTGTATTGAGATTCCGTACTGCAATTTTATTGCGATTTGATGTTCCACACATATTGCTCACTATATGTCTGCTGCAGAGAGACAAGAGAGTCTTGAGAAAATGAGTTTTGATCAGTCATGAAAATAAAAGTGCTGAAAACCTGTTGGCTCACTGTTAAAAAGTAGATGGAGAACAAGATATAGGATGAATAATACAGGTGTTTTGGCAAAGGAACAGCCGACTAGGGCTAATTAACGCTACCTAGAGTAGCATTTAAAAAATATATAATAATAATAATTGCACAGAAGAGGTGAGGAGGGGAAGGGGTGTTGGAGTATCCAGGAATTCCTCCAAGTGTTTGTCAGAGTCTAGGAAAGTAATTGTTTTCTGGAACTTGGTCTAAAAACCTCTAGGTTTAGAACCGCTGTAGCCAGACAGTGAATTTGGTCTAAAAACCTCTAGGTTTAGAACCGCTGTAGCCAGACAGTGAATTTGGTCTAAAAACCTCTAGGTTTAGAACCGCTGTAGCCAGACAGTGAATTTGGTCTAAAAACCTCTGTTGTCTGGCAGGTTCATGATTAAGGCCAAGTCTTCCTCCTTCTCAATGACTCAACACATTATGAAACAGGTTGTGTGTGTGTGTGTGTGTGTGTGTGTGTGTGTTTGCATTATCTTGTGTGCACATGGGGGTGTGGGGAAAGTTGTACTCTAGGGTTTTGCCTGTGTCAGTTGAGTGCTTACCAATCCTAACCCCAGTAACCACTGTTTGGTGTGTCTCCACAGGCTGCTATGTGTTACATCCATGTTGCTGCACTGGTGGCAGAATACCTCAACAGGAAAAGTAAGACTGTCTTTCCCCACCTCCCATTTACGCAACTCGTTTCGCTCCACTTGTGTAACACTTTACAGTGTTGTTACATTGTCACTTCACATTGTCTTTTTACATTATTATTAGAGGTATTACTTTTGTTAACTTTTAATTAAATTACATTAAAAAAAAATAAACACCAGCATGTTGGCATTCTGTTTACTCCACAATGGACTAAATCCGTGGCACCTGTATTAGCATATTATAAGATCTTTATTTTGTCCAGCTGGGATACTTTGTACTTAACAACCCTGTCTTCAATGTTCCCTCTAATTTGTTTCCGCACTGAGCAAATTTCAGGTCCGCTGTGCACAAACTTGAACTTTGTGAATATTCTGTGAAACTTCCCATCGCATTTTTACTGTGAACGCTGAGGCTGTGCCCGCTTTAAGTTAGTTTTAACAGTGACCAAGTAGGCTACTGTGGCTATTTGATCATAATGTAGATCTACCAGAGTGGCCTACCATCAAAAACAATGGAGAAAAACATATCCCATGACATTTTAACATAGAAATAGCTGTTCTAGCATTCAGCCTACAGTAGCAGCCAATGTGTGGTGTTAGGCCTACATTCCATGAGACTTTAAAAACCAAAAAACATGCAGGGCTTGACATTAACCTGTTTATCCACTTGACTGAAAATGTTGTTGTTGTTTGATGCATGAAACCACTTTACAAAATACAATTTATTGTTATTCCCACACCATTATTACAGAGAATCCGACAAATATGCTATGCTCTGCCTATTGACTACTTAGCTCATTCAAGCCTGTCTCAAAATACAACACTGCCCCTTTATGACATAAAAAATAACTTTACTTGACTCACTTTCAAAGATGGCTAGAAATGTACACATGTTGTGTTCTTGTAGGAAGTGACCACTCCCCCATTGCCGACTACAAATTAGCTATAACTGGGCTAATAACTCACTAACTAGCAAAGAATATGAACAAATGTGCACGTGTCTACATGCAGCTCTCACTTTGATCTCAAAACAAGTGCGTCTACACGCTTATACTGTAGCCTAAACACAGTCCAGTTCAAAGTGAATGGCACAGATCCATATATGGCAATTTGCATATAGGCCTACTGCAGCACTGATTGGTTATGGCGCACCCATCTGTGAATCTTGCATCGTTTCTTTTGGGGGTGTATATTACACAGTAAAGTGAAATGTTGATAGTGTTAACTAAAGGGGAAAGTTGAGTAGAGTTAATCTTGTGCTTCTCTGCGCAGGCTCATATTTATTCTGTGTGGCAGTCTGAGGGGAGCTGTCTAACTAATTTCCAAACAAAGCGAGCCAACAGAGAACTGATACATGATATCACAGCATGAAAACAACATCTTATCTTTCAGTCTGGCCAGCAACAGGTCCGAAATAAATTCACACATTTAACTGAATCATAATCACAACGTCTACAGCGGCATTGCTTTTCTTGTTAATGATTTAATACATGCTCCATCTATTTACGGGAAATCCCTTAATACATCAACCATTGACACCATAATAAAGAACGCCACTTAGAACAGTCTGAGAATGCCTCTTCTGTTGGGCCTCGTCTCGTGTTGGCTGAAGTGCTGCCTTCTCCCCTCCTACATCCAATATTGGGTGAAAGAATGACGTAAAATATAGAGACTGAAGGTCTGTCTTTTGTTGCTATTGTTATTGCTTTTCCTTCAGAGGTGTTCCCCAGTGGCCTGGCAGCCTTCAAGAGGATCACTCTGAACATCGAAGAGGAGGCCGCCATGAAGGAAGACACAGGAATGCAGGATGTCTACTACACAGAGGTGTGTGTGTGTGTGTGTGTGTGTGTGTGTGTGTGTGTGTGTGTGTGTGTGTGTGTGTGTGTGTGTGTGTGTGTGTGTGTGTGTGTGTGTACGTGTGTGTACGTGTGTGTACGTGTGTACGTGTGTGTGTACGTTTGTGTGTACGTTTGTGATGCTATAATGACAATCTTATCTTCATAATGTTATAACCACATAGTTAATGATAGAGTCAGCAAAATGACGTTGCGCAAGCAGCTCCACAGATATTATGATGCGCAAGATACAAGACTTTGCTCTCACACAGTCACACACAGTATCGTTTCGTTTCACGGTCTTACAACATGGTAGCCACGGGATCAGAACAGAGGAGAAGT
Source organism: Brachymystax lenok tsinlingensis (assembly GCA_030435695.1). Classification (NCBI taxonomy): domain Eukaryota; kingdom Metazoa; phylum Chordata; class Actinopteri; order Salmoniformes; family Salmonidae; genus Brachymystax; species Brachymystax lenok. The sequence continues at coordinate 10,412,674 of CM059798.1, forward strand.
TTAGCCTCTGGTTCCAACACTCTTAGATGTTGCGAACAGTAACCCACTATGCTGTTTACTTCGTGCATCTACGTCATATCGCTGACTCTACCTTCAATTAACTGTAAATAGAAAGCTCTGGTGGTTGATATAGCATGTTGATTCATCTTTGGTTCATAGTTAATAGTTCTTTCATATTATAACAGCTGTTGATTTTGGCTTGGCCTGACTGTATCTCCTGATCTGGTCGTGCTATCTTGCCAACTTTTGTTTTGTTGTTTTAATATTCTCTTTCAATATTAGAACTGCCGTATTTATCCTGTTCTGTTGTCCTTGCCTTCAGAAATTATTCACACCCCATGGCTTTTTCCACATTTTGTTGTGTTACAGCCTAAATTCTAAGTGGATTAAATAGAAATGTTGTATCACTGGCCTACACACAATACCCCATAATGTCAGAGTGGAATTATATTTTTAGAAATGTTTACAAATTAATAAGAAATGAAAAGGTGAAATGTTTTCAGTCAGTAAGTATTCAACCCCTTTGTTATGGCAAGCCAAAATGCGTTCAGGAGTAAAAATGTGCTTAACAAGTCACATAAGTTGCATGGTCTCACTGTGTGCAATAATAGTGTTTAACATGATTTATTAATGACTACCTCATCTCTATACCCCACACATACAATTATCTGTAAGGTCCTTCAGTCAGGCAGCAATTTTCAAACACAGATTCAACCCCAAAAAACAGGGAGGTTTTCCAATGCCTCGCAAAGAATGGCACCTATTGGTTGATGGGTAAAAAAAAAAGCAGACATTGAAAATCCCTTTGATCGTGGTGAAGTTATTAATTACACTTTGGATGATGTATCAATACACCCAGTCACTGCAATGATACAGGCATCCTTCCTAACTCACTTGCCGGAGAGGAAGGAAACCATTCAGGGATTTCACCATGTGTGACTGGTGACTTTAAAACAGTTACAGTTTAATGGCTGTGATAGGAGAAAACTGAGGACATCAACAACATTCTAGTTACTCCACAATACTAATCTAAATGACAGATTGAAAAGAAGGAAGCCTGTACAGAATAAAATATATTCCAAAACATTCATTCTGTTTGTAATAAGACACTAAAGTAAAACAGCAAAACATTTCCTTAATACAAAGCGTTCTATTTTGAGCAAATCCAACACAACACATCATTGAGTACCACTCTTCATATTTTCAAGCATGGTGGTGGCTGCATCATGTTATGGGTATGCTTGTCATCGACAAGCGCTAGGGAGTTTTGTAGGATAAAATAAAATAAATAGAGCTAAGCACAGTCAAAATTCTAGAGGAATACCTGGTTCAGTCTGCTTTCCAACAGACACTGGGAGACAAATTCACCTTTCAGCGGGACAATAACCTAAAACGCAAGGCCAAATATGCACTGGAGTTGCTTACCAAGACTGCATTGAATGTTCCTGACTGTGTTTCCTGGTCTGCCCTACAGGAGGTCTTAGTGGAGCGTCTAGAGCTGTGTGTAGAGGGGCTATGGAAGGCAGAGAGATACGAGCTGATTACACACATCGCCAAGCTCATTATCCCTGTCTACGAGAAACGCCACGAGTTCCAGGTACGAGCCAAACAAACACACACACACACACACACATAAACAAGACTGAAATGTAAATTGAATCATCAAGAACAATGTTTACGCAGTGTCTTTGTAAACTGGAAGCAGCTGTGAGAGGAGTCTATCTGGCTGAATTAGTAGTAGCAGTAGTAGTTTTTAAAATACCCAAAACCATTCTATGATTGAATGCAATTGTCCGTGGGAAAAGGGCTACTTTGTGAATCCCACAATAAGGATTCTATTGTCAGATTGAGACAATTACATTAAAGGGCACAGACAATATTGACTACTTCCTGTTTGTCTCTGTGAAGCTTTCCACTACTCTGTCCCTTGTGTTTATACAGCATAAATACGCTTAGCCAGTCAGTTTATGGAATAAGTCCTCAAACTAAAATACTGTCCGTGAGAAGTTTACCCTAATCATGTTCCACTCGCCATCTTCTCATGCTAGGACTGTATTCTCTTTTTTTTTTAAGTAGTGCACTACTTTTGACCAAAGCCACTATAGGTCCTGGTCAAAAGTAGTGCACTAAATAGGGATAGGGTGCCATTTGGAATGCTGACTCTGTGTTGTGTCAATTGCCAGTGGCACATTCCTTTGGCCGATTTCTGTTCTCTCTCTCGCTCTGAGGAGTGAGACACAGATTTTGTTTTAATAGGGTGGTACATAAGCCTCCTGCTGATTTACTGTACATGTCATGCAATGTAGTAGTTCCCGAAAATGCAATGTAGTAGTTCCCGACACACACACTCATACGCACTCATACACACACAGGGTTGCAAAGGGAGGGTATATTACTGGAAACCAATGTTTCCTCTAAGTCGCGCGATTGCGCGGACAGCGCAGCTCCCCAGGATTGCTGCACTGCACAGAGTGCAGAAGAAATATCAGCCCAGGGAGAGAGGAGTTTTCCCTGTAAGTTAACACTATCAATGTTTCCCTTTTACTGTGGCAATTGTGATCTAATCAATGTGATATTAGCCACTTTCAATGCAACATAACAAAACAAACTTTTTGTTGTAGGCAGAACGCATCGGAGTAGGATTCTATTGGCATGACTAAGCCCGTACTCTACACAGACCGGTGTGGCATAACCAATCAGAGCTGCAGTAGGCCTATATGCAAATAGATCATTGCCATATATGGATCTGTGCCATTTACTTTGAACTGGACAGTGTTTACAGTTGTGGTCCTGAGTAGATGCGCTTGTTTTAAGATCAAAGCAAGAGCTGCATGTAGCCACGTGTGCACATTTTGTTAATGTCCTTTGCTAGTTAGTGAGTTATTAGCCCTGTTATAGATCATTTGTAGTCAGTAATAAGGGAGTAATTGGTTCCTACAAGAGCACAAAACATGGGTACAGCCTCAGTGTTCACAGTAAACGCGACATTCAAGTTTGCGCTAAGCAGACCTGACATTTGCTCAGTGCTGTAAAGAATTAGATGGAACATTGCTGTAAACTTTCAAAGTTTACCAGTAAACTACACAAATGTTGGTATCTTTCAAGGATTTTATGTAATCTATTTTAAGACATTTATTGACCGTTTTAGGTACTTCAGGAAGCCCTAGTGGTTAGTGTTTGGCCAGTAACTGAAAGGTTGCTGGATTGAATCCCTGAGCTGACAAGGTAAAAATCTGTCATTCTGCCCCTGAACAAGGCAGTTAACCCACTGTTCCTAGTCTGTCATTGTAAATAAGATTTTGTTCTTAACTGACTTGCCTAGTTAAATAAAGGTAAAAAAAAAAAAAAAAATTAATTCAGATCTCTAGCCATCTCTCTGGCCTTATACTGAACAAAAATATAAAACCAACATGCTATGAGGAAATCAGTCAAATCAAAATAAATTCATCAGGCCCTAATCTATGGATTTCACATGACTGGGAATACAGATATGCAGTGGTGCAAAGTACTTAAGTGAAAATGCATGAAAGTACTATTTAAGTAGTTTTTTTGGTGTAACTTTACTTTACTATTTATATTTTTGACAACTTTTACTTTTACCTCACTACATTCCTAAAGAAAATGATGTACTTTTTACTCCATACATTTTCCCTGTCACCCAAAAGTACTCAGCAGGACAGGAAAATGGTCTAATTCGCACACTTATCAAGAGAACATCCCTGGTCATCCCTACTGCTTCTGATCTGGCAGACTCACTTAACAGACATGCTTCATTTGTAAATTATGTCTGAGTGTTGGAGTGTACCTTTGGTTATCCGTAAATTTTAAAAACAAGAAAATGATGCTGTCTGGTTGGCTTAATATAAGGAATTTGAAATAATTTATACTTTTGCTTATCTTCACAATTCCATTTACTTTTGATACTTAAGTATATTTAAAACCAAAAACTTTTAAACTTTTACTCAAGTAGTATTTTGCTCGGTGACTTTCACTTTTACTTAGGTCATTTTCTATTAAGGTATCTCAGTTTTACTCAAGTTTGACAATTGTGCACTTTTTCCACCCCTGCAAATACTGTATGTCTATGTTGGTCACAGATACTAATGAGTAAATAGACCCAAACACACATACAAACACACACACACACACACACTAATACCCAGTTTTGTGTATGTTTCCTTCAGAAACTGAGCCGTCTGTATGACACGCTGCACAGAGCCTACAATAAGATCCTGGAGGTGATGCATACAGGCCGGAGACTACTGGGGACCTACTTCAGGGTGGCCTTCTACGGGCAGGTGGGTCGGCATTTGGACAAAAGATGAAAGACACAAGTTCACCTTGTGTTTTCCTCCCATTCTCTTTTTATAGCTGTGAAACACTTATTTTGGTTTAGACAGAGAGACACGGTGGATGAACTGTAGTCATTGGCTCTTTTCCGATATCCACACTAGCATACCACTTCTAAGTAAACAACGGATTGGGCATTAACTGGTATGCTTTAAGCACCAGCTGTCAGAGCAGCTCACAGATTGCTGCACCTGTACATAGCCCATCTGTTAATAGCCCAACCAACTACCTCATCCCCTACCGTTTTCATTTATTTATCTTGCTCCTTTGCACCCCAGGATTTCTACTTTGCACATTCATCTACTGCACATCTACCATTCCAGTGTTAAATTTGCTATATTGTAATTACTTCGCCACCATGGCCTATTTATTGCCTTACGTTCCTTATCCTACCTCATTTGCACACATTGTATATAGATTTGTTTTTTTCTACTGTATTATTGACTGTATGTTTGTTTACTCCATGTGTAACTCTGTGTTGTTGTATGTGTCGAACTGCTTTGCTTTATCTTGGCCAGGTCGCAGTTGTAAATGAGAACTTGTTCTCAACTTGCCTACCTGGTTAAATAAAGGTGAAATAAAAATAAAATAAAAAATGGACATCGGAATATAAGATAATCATTGTTTAGTATGCTGGCTCAACCAATGGTTCTTCTCTGTCAGGGATGGAGTGCCCATTACTTGGGGAACTCGTCACAGTAGTATTTTTTGTTGTATATTTTTTAGATGTTATCTTCCTGTCTCTCTTCTATTTTTGGGGGGAGAAAATAGAAAGAGTTTATCAACTACTGAAGAAACAACAACAATAGTGCTGGCCGGTCATGTTGTTGGTAGCGTCATCGAGGTACCTGTGGTCATCTTTTAACCATATCTGATATCAGTCCATATCGAGCGCCTGGGAACCCTAAAATGTGGTGTTCTGTCTTGGTAACTTCCCTACCTGACAGATGGAGATTAGATGAAGGTGGAATTACACCAATCCTTTAGAGGCTAGTGGCCTCTGAGGAGGATGGTTGTGACAGGGCTAAAATGTCAAAAACACACCTATAAGGCTTAGATGAAGTTTCACTTCTCTCTTCACATATATAAGGGATGATGGGTATCTGAGTCTATATGTGATGTTTTGTATTTTGAGTTGTTTGGAGTTTCCCTAGGCCCAATGAGTATCTCAGTTACTTTACAGTAGCACAAAAAGGACAACCTTGTTTCAAATAGATATTATGAATTCATGTTTAATTGTAATGTTTTCTGATGCTGTACAGTACATAAAAAAATATATATATATTGTTAAAAAAATATATATTATACATTTTGATAAAAGCACCCCTGTAAAGCCATATTACAACATATTCCTTGAAATATCAGTCACAGAGCATTTGAGAGACTAGTTGAATTGACTGAATATTTTCCTCCTGAGTAGTCTGCAGCTGTTGTTGTTTTCCTTGCTTAGTAATGCAACATAGCCAGCATGAACATCCCACTGCCTCCAATGGCTACTTTGTGTTGTTGACAGGGCTACTTCGAGGAGGAGGACGGTAAGGAGTATGTGTACAAGGAGCCCAAACTCACTGGCCTATCAGAGATCTCTCAGCGCCTTCTAGGGCTCTACGGGGACAAGTTTGGAATGGAAAGCGTCAAGATCATCCAAGACTCCAACAAGGTAATAACTATGGTAGTGTCCCAAATGGCACCATATTCCCTATTTAGTACACTAGTTTTGACCAGGTCAAAAGTAGTCTACTACATAGGGCATAGTCTGCCATTTTGGACACTGCCTGCAGGTTCCTAAAAGGGGTAAATAGTACAAACAAATAGTTTGCTTTCTTTATTGGAGTTGGAAACACCCTCCAGTCGGTGCTATCTAACAAGCCCAACCACACCAATCTCCTATCTCCAACAGGTCAACCCCAAAGACCTAGACACCAAGTTCGCCTACATCCAGGTCACCTTCGTCAAGCCTTACTTTGACGAGAAGGACTGTCCAGAGAAGAAGACGGACTTTGAGAAGTGCCACAACATCAACCACTTTGTGTTCGAAACGCCATACACGCTGACGGGGAAGAAACATGGTGGGGTGGAGGAGCAATGCAAGAGGAGGAGCGTACTCACAAGTTAGTTAGCTTCACGTCCTCTTTACAACTTCATTAAAACCATTTTTTTTTAAAGAGTTAGTTTGCAACTTCATTACAACCAACATAGTTAAAACCAGTTAGCTTAAAAATGACTTAACCTCTTTTACAACAAATAAAATGCTTACAAATAGTTAGTTAGCTTTACAACCTCTTCAAATAAAATGTTATTTGTCTATGTATATGGGGCAGCAGCCTCTAAGGTGCAGGGTTACGTAACCGGGTGGAAGCCGCCTAGTAAAACCTATTTAGAACCATTATTAACACACCTACAAAAACCTTATTTCAACAAGTTTGTTCGCTTTACAACATTTTTACGACCTCTCTATGACCAAAACCTCCATATTTCAACCTTGTTTAGACAAACAGAATACCACTGGTTGTGTGGTGCACTGGAGACGAAGTATACAAGCTTTTCAATTAAAAGCTTCATCCACTGTGCACACAGCTTGTTTCATGTATTATTAGATGAGATACACTAACATCTAAACCATTTGGAAATTACTGATAGTTCAGAAACCCACTGACTTCATACCACAGCTTTTTAAAGCACTAGGCTAGAGACCAGAAATTATGGTGACATCGGTTCCACATTACCCTTAAAGGAAAACTCCACTCAAAAACGATCTTTTGGTATTTTTTTTCATTTTGCATCATCATGATGATGTGGCCGGTGACACTTTGTTTGCTTCTTGAAGGTTTTTACCCCTTTTTCTCCCTAATTTCTTGGTATCCAATTGGTAGTTACAGTCTTGTCCCATCGCTGTAACTCCTATACAGACTCAGGAGAGGCGAAGGTCGAGAGCCGTGCATCCTCCGAAATACAACCCAGCCAAGCCACACTGCTTCTTGACACAATCCCCGCTTAACCAGGAAGCCAGCCGCACTGTGTCGGAGGAAACACTGTACACCTGGCAACCGTGTCAGCGTGCACTGTGCCTGGCCCGCCACAGGAGTCGCTAGTGCGCGATGAGACAAGAACATCCCTGCCGGCCAAACCCTTCCCTAACCCGGGCGACGCTGGACCAATTGTGCACCGCCCCATGGGTCTCCCGGTCGCGGCCGGCTGCGACAGGGCCTAGATTCGATATCTTGAAAACTTGACTGCTGTCATGCAAAACATTTTGGACTAATGAATAAAATACCAAAATATAGTTTTCCAGTTTTTTTTTCCTTTAACATTATTCCTTAAAATTGACAGAGAATGTTTACAGCTAACCACTGGCTAATTCCGCTTATGAGGTTACCAGCATTATAATACATTTGATAACTGAAGCGCTATAGGACCATTGAAATGTCTTATATCCACTGCAATTGTTTATCACATGATGATATAGACATTTTGATTGGCCATTATCATTGGCCGTTTCATGATTACCCCACTGTCACAACTGACATTAAACAACAGCTGGCCGGCCTGTCTCAAATATCTGTCAACATTGCTACCCACAGACCTGACACACAGGATGTTACAAATAGACCAATATTCAGTAAAAGCTTTATCGTGTGGTTTGTTTGTTTAGGGATGTTTACTCAATGTTGTTGCTATAAAATTGTGGCACAAGATAATCTGTTCGTATATTTGACCCAGTACTGCCAGTTAGTAGACTCTAGCTTCCTAAAGGTGTGTGAGTTTCTCAGAAAACCAAAAGAAGGTGAAGGTTGTGTGAAAAATGACTCCAGAATCAAGAAGCTACCTGGAACTGTGCTATTTATTCTGCTCCCGAGCTGCCAACACATTCCCATACAAGGAGAATAAAGGACACACTAATGGGAAACATAACCCAGTGTTATCATAATGAATTAACTTTATCGTGTGTTTATATGAGAACTGACTGTGTGTGGTGAGTCTCCTGGGCCGTGACCAACACGCTGCCCTTTGCGAAGAATACATCTGTTTGTGCTCTTGCCAATGCCATTGGGGGCAGCAGGGTAGCCTAGTAGTTAAAGCGTTGGACTAGTAACCGTTGGACTATTCCCCCCAGCTGACAAGGTACAAATCTGTCGTTCTGCCCCTGAACAGGCAGTTAACCCACTGTTCCTAGGCCGTCATTGAAAATAAGAATTTGTTCTTAACTGACTTGCCTAGTAAAATAAAGGTAAAAAAAACAAACATTGCTGTTGTTTTCAAGCCAAGTTCTCAAGAGAGCAAGAACAGACTAGCCCCCAGGCTATAGAAATGATCTAAACATTTGTAATAATAGGTTATGTTATAAAGTGTGCGAATATACTGAATTATGTGTATTTCTCCTGTCCAGCGGCCAACACGTTTCCGTACGTGAAGAAGCGTGTGGAGGTGTTGGGGGGAGAAGCAGGTAGAGCTGAAGCCTGTGGACGTGGCCATCGACGAGATGCGGGCACGCACCGCCGAGCTGACCAAACTCTGCTCCTCCCAGGAGGTGGACATGATCCAGCTGCAGCTCAAACTGCAGGGCTGTGTCTCTGTACAGGTAGACGAGACCTTACTGTAGCCACATCACTGTGTTCCTTTAGAATTTCATTAGGATCCTCATTAGCTGCTGCCAAGGCAGCCACTACACTCGATGGGGTCCAAACAGGAAGCAGCTAGTGCATGCAGGGAACACCACATACTAGCATCAGACCTTAACACAGACCTTAACACCACAACAAACTGTAGGGCTGTGTCCCTGTACACGTAGATGTTATTTCTAACCGCTATCAGATCATTGCGCATTCATACCGGTATTCATGTTTTCATGCCAGAACTTGTAGTGTTGATTTTAAGGTTTGGTCCTCTCTTGCGTGACTCAGTTGTGTGTATTTTGGTCACGCTAGTCCAGGGCTGCCCAACCCTGTTCCTGGAGAGCTGCCGTCCTGCAGGTTTTCTCTCCAATCCTAAGCTAGCACACTTAATTAGCTGGTTGATAAATTGAATGAGGTTAGTTACAACTGGGGTTTGGTTTGAAAACCGACAGGAGGGTAGCTCTCCCGGAACAGGGTTGGGGTTAAAACCTACAGGAGGGTAGCTCTCCCGGAACAGGGTTGGGGTTAAAACCTACAGGAGGGTAGCCAATGATGTTATCGTTGTGCTACGTGTTGATATAGACGCCATTGGCAGCATAATGGTCACCCAGCACTACCTGAGAGTGAAGATGAATACCCAAGATATCCATTACTCTTAAATATTGTTACTCATTCCCTTGTCTTGTGTGCCACAGGTTAACGCTGGTCCTATGGCGTACGCCAGAGCCTTTCTGGACGACTCCAAAACCAGCAAGTCCAACAATAAGAAAGCCATGGAGCTCAAGGAGATATTCAGGTATGTGTAGACTACCCAACCGACCACGCACTACTTTGCCAAGATATCAGCTACTCCGCAAAGCTCACACTCAAGTTGTGGAGCAAATCATTGAATATGTCATCCCCTTAATGGATAACTGGTATTGATATTTGATGAAGTATGACTTACTGAACACCACCCTCTGTCCCCATGTAACTCTTGGTGTGTATCTGTTTGTCTACTGTCTATGCAGGAGGTTTGTGGAAGTCTGCAGCATGGCTCTGGACATCAACGAGCGTCTGATCAAGGAGGACCAGTTTGAGTACCACGAGGGCCTGAAGGGCAACTTCAAAGACATGGTGAAGGAGCTGTCGGACATCATCCATGAACAGGTGACATGGGGGAAGGGGAGAAGCTGTCAGACATCATCCATGAACAGGTGACATGGGGGGAGGGGAGAAGCTGTCAGACATCATCCATGAACAGGTGACATGGGGGGCTCCCCATAATCATAACCCCTGTATGCACAGTCAGCCTTACAAACACATACAATTCTTTGATCTGACCACACTCTATAGAGATCTCAAATCAGTTCATCTCCTCCTCCTAGGCTTTCATCCTCTCCTCCATCAGAGACTCTTATCCAGAGCAATTTACAGGAGAAATGAGAGTTGAGTGCCTTGCTCAAGGGAACATCGGCAGATTTTTCTAACCTAGACTGCTCAGGGATTCGAACCCGCAACCTGTCGGTTACAGGCCCAACGCTCTTAACCGCTAGGCTACCTGCTGCAATAATGGTTCTCTTTGACTAAAGGTTATATCTCATGACCTGAATCTATTTTTCTCTCATCTCTTTCTCCTGACTGTATTTTGGTAGCAAATTAAAAGTGTTTTTCTGTCTTAATGTTTTCTTTACTTTTCTGTCCATAACACTAACTTGTCCCTTTTTTCTGTCTATGCTGCCCCTTACTGCGCCTTAGATTTAAGAAATGCCAGGTAATGTGATACCCTCTGTGGAGTTATGTTGCATATTAATTTCTTCTTGGAACATACACTGGTCATCACCTCCTTAACCTCCCTTTATTCAGTCAGTGAGTAAAGCTGTTTGTGGGTTGATATTCACTGGGTGTACAAAACATTAGGAACACCTGCTCTTTCCATGACAGACTGACCAGGTGAAAGCTATGATCCCTTATTGATGTCACTTGTTAAATCTACTTCAATCAGTGTAGATTAAGGGGAGGCGACAGGATACAGAAGGATTTTTAAGCCTTGAGACATGGATTCTGTATGTGTGCCATTCATAGGGTGAGTGGGCAAGACAAAGGATTTAAGTGCTTTTGAACTGGGTATGGTAATAGGTGCCAGGTGCACCGGTTTGTGTCAAGAACTGCAACGCTGCTGGGTTTTTCATGCTCAACAGTTTCCTGTGTAAATCAAGAATGGACCACACCCCAAAGAACATCCAGCCAACTTGACAGAACTATGGGAAGCATTGGAGTCAACATGTCCCAGCATCCCTGTGTAACACTTTCGATACCTTGTAAGGAAAAAGGGGGTGCAACTCAATATTAGGAAGGTGTTCTTAATGTTTTGTACACTCAGTGTATGTAGCAACGATGTGTCTGTCTGGGTGTGTCCGCATCAAACTTCCAATCACTCCAGGTGGCTTTAGCAAACGCTCAATGTATTTGAACGCAGGTCTGTGTCCCCATGCTGTTCTGGCAAGACGCCCTGGGCTCCATTTTGACAGCAATAACGTGTGGATTTGTCATTTTATTTTCAAAAACTCCATTATATGCGTGTATGGTGTGTGTATGCCTTAACTGCGACGCATGTATTGCTATCACATGACTGGTTGGCCAATGATGGTAATGATGTATGTTGTTGTATCTGACTCTGTCACCGTAGATCTTCCAGGAGGATATGATGCGATCACTGCTCCAGAACTCCTTACACGTATTCCGTGCCATCAGTGGGACGTCTACAGACCTGGGCTAAAGTGACTGTAACACAGTAGAGCTATTTCTCTCTCCCCCCCACATACACACACACACCAACACACACACACACACCCTCTGCCAGTTGGATCCAAACTGGACTTTTCGACTTCCTCGCTCTACCCCACCAACTGGAAACCTGTCTGTAATGTACTTTGGGATGAGCACTGTTCAGTATGACTTGGCATATTGGCATTGTTATTCCCATTTGCCTTCTCATACTTCCTGAATAGTGTTACCTAACTGAGCTCACCAAGATGTCTGAAACGACGGCCGAGATATTCTGATATCTTGGCCCATCTGTGTGCTAGCAGTATTTGGAGAATGTATTATGTACTACCGATATTACGAAACTGATCAAATGTCAGGTCTTGCTGTTGAGTCATGTATTAGGTGACATTGCACTTTTTTCTCTTGGACTATAAGCTTCTTGAATGACTTTAATGGTGAGGGGGAGATGTTATTTTGTAATGTTTTATTTGTTTAAACTATTTGTTTAAGCTCTATGCAGATTGACTTAATCTCTCCAATCAAAGGCAGTGTTGACCATTCAAATAGAAACGGTTTCTATAATGTTAACACTTTACCACTGTAGATATTAGCCTACCTACCTTCTAAAGAGATAAGTCACTTACGGTATGTGGATCTTCTGGGTGTGTTCGGTAGGGATGGAACGTTTTGAAACAGGATGAAACGGGGCGGTACTACTACCTGAATTTGTCCAATAAAAACACAGATTGTGTTACGTTGCAAACCATTTTGCTACAGTGTGTCCTGCTGAACACGACCCAGGTAATGGCTGCCTTTTGTCCATGATCAATGCAAAGCTGTTGTTTGCCTTGCACACTGCATCAAATGGTTGCTTCAGAGAGCAAATGCATTACACTTAAGTGCTGGGAGTCTATTCTGCAATGGTCTAAGGTGGCTTATATTGCTGATGTTTTAGGAACAAACAAACAGTAACCCATCGGTTATCTGTATTAGTCTATAAGAAAGATGTACAGTAAGGTTTAATGCAGTATACTCTGATGTCAAATTTTCAGTCACTCTGTAATAACCCAATGTTCAGACAGTTTCTTCAGTTGTTGAACTGTTGTTGTATGTTCTGAAATGGGGTGTGTTCTTTGACATTAAGTCAATGATGATTGATTAGCCTGGTCCCAGATCTGTTGGTGCTGTCTTGCCAACTCATTGGCTGCGTTTACACAGGCAGCGTAATTCTGATCTGATTGGTCAAAGACCAATTATTGTGGGACCAAGCAGTTGATTGTGATTGATGTCTCTATCACATGGGTATTCAAATATTACCTTACAAGGTCCGGAGTACTGCTGGTTTTCTGTTCTACCTGATCATTCATTGCACCCACCTGGTATCCCAGGTCTAAATCAGTCCCTGATTAGAGGGGAACAATGGTGGGGAAAAAGCAGTGGAACAGATTTTGAGGTTCAGATTTAAATTTGAGGGATCTATCAGCTGGCTGGACCTATTGATCTAGTAGTCCCTACATCTCTCCTCAGATAAGTCTCCTGTCCTATTTCAAGTAATAATACAACTCCAACACATGCTGATTGTACAGTATTTCACAAGTGCTACACTGAAATTAGCAGATAGATGATAATAATATGCAGATGTATATAATATGCTTTGCTGTAAAAGGAAAAAAGGCGTGTGTGCGTGCGTGTAGGCACATATTTATATTTGTGTTGTTTCTGGACCATTACATGGTTGCATTGGTTTGAGAGAAGTCTTCTCTGATTGTGTCTGATTTTGATTTGCCATTGTAATAACACTGTATCTAAGTACAGATGCGTGTTCAACATATCTTTGTTAAGCCATTTTTCAATAAAAAAAAACATTTGCAAAGAAGTTGGCTGTATTAACTTTATTAATTGAGTTATGATTAACTTTATTGTTATGATGTTCAAGCCTACAAGCCTACACAATACTTATAAGCAGGAGGAGGTGTATTATAGGAGATTTTATCCAATGAAGAAAACGAATGACTGACACTGTCAACATGATAAGGATATCCTATTATGTACTTTCGTGGCTTTGAGCGATTGCTCCATAAGAACTCCGCCTTATTTGCCAGTCCGACGCGTGACAGAAACCCTCGCTGTCACACGAAATGAAATCATTCACCGAATGAATGTATTGATAACTCGCTTGCGGGTGTAAATCCAGTGTTTGCTTTTGTTTATATTGATCTGAACGTGAGGCACTTGTTATTTGTTCGCTCTGTTCGGGAGACAACTGCTCTACAATTCTTGTCTTACGTTTGGAATTCCGGGAGATTTTGAGGAGGCGCGGTCCGCCAGAAATTACTCACGGGAAAACATGATTTTGAAACATTTGGTATTTCTCTTGGTTCTACGATACTTTATTAATTTGGTCGCACTAGAGGTTGCAGCTGAGAAAGGTAATGCTGTTGTATTTTCTTTACATTTCCTTTTAATAGTCATATGACACCAGTTTAGTCATTTTCAGTTGGCAAGACTAGGAAAGCTAGGATTTCCTGTCAATTTCCCGAAACCGACGTCAGAATGACAAGTTTAGATAATGAGAAGTATGTTTAAAATGCATGTTGGATTCCCTTGTAACTTCTGCATACATTAAAGCATGTATTAATTTGACATTGACTTACTATGATAATTATTATTTGTTATGTAGTCTTGTTGTAGCCTTGTTGTTTGACCTTGTTACTTTTCCGAGTGTCATATTGTTCAGAAATTGTAACTAGGGCCACACCAAACCGATTTGTGGATCAGGCATAGTAAAGATGATATACAGTTGAAGTCAGAAGTTTACATACACTTAGGTTGGAGTCATTAAAACTCGTTTTCAAACCACTCCACAAATTTCTTGTTAACAAACTATAGTTTTGGCAAGTCGGTTAGGACATCTACTTTGCATGACACAAGTCATTTTTCCAACAATTGTTTACAGACAGATTATTTCACTTATAATTCACTGTATCACAATTCCAGTGGGTCAGAAGTTTACATACACTAAGTTGACTGTGCCTTTAAACAGCTTGGAAAATTCCAGAAAATGATGTCATGGCTTTAGAAGCTTCTGATAGGCTAATTGACATAACTTGAGTCAACTGGAGGTGTACCTGTGGATGTATTTCAAGGCCTACCTTCAAACTCAGTGCCTCTTTGCTTGACATCATGGGAAAATCGAAAGAAATCAGCCAAGACCTCAGAAAAACAATTGTAGACCTCACAAGTCTGGTTCATCCTTGGGAGCAATTTCCAAACGCCTGAAGGTACCACGTTCATCTGTTCAAACAATAGGACGCAAGTATAAACACCATGGGACCATGCAGCCGTCGTTCTGTCTCCTAGAGATGAACGTACTTTGATGCAAAAAGTGCAAATCCATCCCAGAACAACAGCAAAGGACCTTGTGAAGATGCTGGGGGGAAACAGGTAGAAAAGTATCTATATCCACAGTAAAACGAGTCCTATATCGACATAACCTGAAAGGCCGCTCATCAAGGAAGAATCTACTACTCCTAAACCGCCATAAAAAAGCCAGACTACGGTTTGCAACTACACATGGGGACAAAGATCGTACTTTTTAGAGAAATGTCCTCTGGTCTGATTAAACAAAATAGAACTGTTTGGCTATAATGACCATCATTGTGTTTTGAGGAAAAATGGGGAGGCTTGCAAGCCGAAGAACACAATCTCAACAGTGAAGCACGGGGGTGGCAGCACATGTTGTGGGGATGCTTTGCTGCAGGAGGGACTGGTGCACTTCACAAAATAGATGGCATCATGAGGAAGGAAAATGATGTGGATATATTGAAGCAACATCTCAAGACATCAGTCAGGAAGTTAAAGCTTGGTCGCAAATGGGTCTTCCAAATGGACAATGACCCCAAGCATACTTCCAAAGTTGTGGCAAAATGGCTTAAGGACAACAAAGTCAAGGTATTGGAGTGGCCATCACAAAGCCCTGACCTCAATCCTATAGAAAATTTGTGGGCAGAACTGAAAAAGTGTGTGCGAGCAAGGAGGCCTACAAACCTGACTCAGTTACACCAGCTCTGTCAGGAGGAATGGCCAAAATTCATCCAACTTATTGAGGGGAAGCTTCTGGAAGGCTACCCGAAATGTTAACCCCAAGTTAAACAATTTAAAGACAATGCTACCAAATACTAATTGAGTGTATGTAAACTTCTGACCCACTGGGAATGTGATGAAAGAAATAAAAGCTGAAATAAATCATTCTCTCTACTATTATTCTGACATTTCACATTCTTAAAATAAAGTGGTGATCCTAACTGACCTAAGACAGACAATTTTTACAAGGATTAAATGTCAGGAATTGTGAAAAACTGAGTTTAAATGTATTTGGCTAAGGTGTATGTAAACTTTTGACTTCAACTGTATATATAGTTATAGCATATATCGCAGTTGGTCATCACATTGCCATACAGAGTAGTTTACACTGCTCGTCCCTTGTCACCTCTTCAGCTCTCCCTGAGCCGCTCAACCTGTCATTGAAGTGGGAATCTGAATTCCTTATAAAACTGTCGTGGAACGCACCAAAGGATTTAGATACATCATGCAAGGTGAACTACATGATCACTGAAACGAGCGGACAGGTGAGTCGAATGCAAGGGAAAATTAAACAAAAATACATTTGGAATTGATTTGTATTATGCACAGACTGAATTGAAAAACATAGCCTATTCATGCATATAAAACAAACATATTTAAACTATTATAAAGTAATCTGTTACAAAGTTATATTATTCAATAATAATGCACATCATATTAAATACCTAACACTAATACTTTATAGAATGTGAAATGACAGACTGATTCCCTTTTTTTCACAGGAGAGGCCTAAAACAATTTCAACTTTCAGCTTGTATAAAAAGTATAATGTCACTATGAATGATGCAGTGAATTACACAGTGAAAACAAACCCCAAAGACTGTAGAGACAGGACCATGAGCAAACCTGTCAGCATCTCTAAACCTAAACCCACAGGTAGGTAACAATTACTGTGAGGTGAATCCTAACTTCCAACCCTAACTTTGAATTTTCAATTTTTTTGATGCAGAAATCAATGCATGACTAAGGGTGGGTTGACTCTGGGCGTTTGTAAATTCAGAGCGTTGTCAGATTGTCCCTTTGTAAATTCAGAGCATTTCGCTTTCGGAGCGTTCAGAGCGCACTCTGGACGTAGGTTTGATCCAAGTGTTCTGACCTCCCAATGGCAGTCAAGCACCGACGCTTACTGCCTAAAGTTGGCTAGCTTGCTAGCTACTTCCAGACACATATGAGAGAACGCCTCACTCCGACCATTTTACTTGCCCTAGAAGATGCGGTTATTCTGTTTTCATGTTATCCAGAGCGTTGGTGACTGTAACTGTGCTACTGGCAACAATTTAATTGTGTTATTTTGCCGACATTTACTGACACCGGTCATATTCAACGGGTGTTTTGTGCTCCGGAACACTCAGACGGGAGTGCTCTGAAATCGATGTAGATAGCCAAGAGTGAATTTACAAACGCACCCTAAGTGAAACTCTTAACTAAAGTGGAAGTTAAAATTTGCCCCTATATGAATTGGGACTTGTGAACTCTTGAACTTTATCCAATGTGTCTACTGTAATACAAACATTGTGCTGAAATTAATATTGTTTTTCATGTTTGAAATGGCCTTGTTTTTATTTGTACTTTATATATGCCTATCCAAAGTATTGAACAAAGGGTTTAAGAAAATAAAAACTATGACCTTAAAGCTGAACACAATTCCCAGTGAAGTGTTACCATAGAGAATAGAAAGGTTTATTAATGTTAACATTTCTTAATGCAGATTGGCTTTTATTGTCATGAGTCTTGCCCTGGAGGCAGAACTGAGCGGTTTCCGCTCAAAACAAAAATGTGCTTTTTGGTCTTAATTTAAGGTTAGGGTTAGGCATTAGGGTTAGCAGTGTGGTTATGGTTAAAATCAGATTTTATGACTTTGGGACTGTGCCAGCTAGTGACCACTCTGCAGAGCTGTCTCCAGTACATGCGTCATCTCAATAAATACTAACCTGCTTTTTTATCAGGACAATATTTATATCTGTCTTTGTCAGATACTGTTTTTGTGGTCTAGACTCATGGCAATGTGTTTTTCTCTTTCTTCCTCTCTCTCTCTCATAACAGAGTTGGTGAAGAACTTCCAGTGTTCCCTCTACTCCTCTAAGGCCATGAACTGCAGCTGGCTCCCAGCCAATCAGGCCTCAGACCTCCAGTTCCACTACAGGTGAGAACTATTTTAAAATTAATCAGGGCTCTCCACAAAGAATGAAAGAGAGGCGAGGCGGCACCTTGTGTACTGGCTGTGCCACTATGTACAAAATAAATAATAATAATATATATATAATATTTTTTTACTTTATTTGTTATCATATAAGGCATTTTTTTTGCTCTAGATTGCAGGAAACGCCAGTTACAGCTGTTCAAAAAAAGCTCATATTTGTGTCAATTGAGCAGTGGCAATTGAGCTGTGTCAGTTTAGTTGAGCAGTGACAGATTGTCATCGCTCTCATCCCTTATGTTACAGGTACCATGGTCTCTCCCACATAGCAGCATGCAGTGAGTACCAGTACAGAGCTGGTCAGAGGACAGGATGTCACCTGAGAGGATCCTTCCTTGAGTATGATGTCTATGTCAAGGTCAATGGGACTCTCAATGGCTTGTCTGTATTGAATAACTTCCTGGTGCTTCCTAGATATCATGGTAAGAATAACTCCACACCACATTCTTTAACAGTTAAAAATGTATCTTTGCAATATCCTCATGGTATGATCTGAAAACCATTCAAACAAATGTAACTTAACTTTAACTTAAAAAAAAATCACCTTTATAACAAAGCATTTGCAAGCGACAAAATACAATTCCTAATGTGATGAGTAGCCAAGATTCGGGACAAGATTCGTTAACAGTAGTCACTAGTACAGCCTAAGTTAATTTAACTCATGACTGTTTGCTAAACATAATTAACCATTGTGAATAGAGCGCACATTTCTTTGTAGGTTACTGTATAACAACGGTGTGTGAGGGGGAGAGAGAGAAAACAAGAGGGGGTGTTGTAATTAAATTAGTAAACACAAGATTGTGTGTATTAAAAACGGTTTCAGGTCCATGGACAGCTATTTTGAGACATTGCAGAGAAAAGCGCTTAACTTTAACCCAGCACCGGCGGGTGGGCCGTACCACGCACTGTGTTGCTTAGTGGGCTAGTAAGCCTACATGTTTGACATTAGCAGGAGCAGGCCTGCAAGCCGAAGGCGAGAGAATGCCATGTTTCTAATTTAATATTGTTTTCAGTCACCCCCCCCTTTCCAATCAGAACAGCATCAATTCGTTGGGCATGGAATCTACAAGGTGTCGAAGGCGTTCCACAGGGATGCTGGCACATGTTGACTCCAATGCATCCCACAGTTGTGTCAAGTTGGCTGGATGTCTTTTGGGTGGTGGACCATTCTTGATACACACAGGAAACTGTTCAGTGTGAAAAACCCAGCAGCGTTGCAGTTCTTGACACAAACCGGTGCGCCTGGCACCTACTATCATACCGCGTTCAAAGGCACTTTAATATTTTGTCTCACCCATTACACAATCCATGTCTCAAGGCTTAAAAATCCTTCTTTAACCTTTAACCCGTCTCCTCCCCTTCATCTACACTGATTGAAGTGGATTTAACAAGTGACATCAATAAGAGATCATAACTTTCACCTGGATTCACCTGGTCAGTCTGTCATTGAAAGTGCAGGGGGGTTCTTAATGTTTTGTGCACTCAGTGTATATTTTAATATCCCATGAATTTCCTTCCTCTACCCCTAATTTCATCGTGGGAAAACATAGTTTGGAAAGTAAATGCCTGTTGCTGTAAAGAGAAGACAATGAAAATTCTAATCTGTCTTTTTAATTAGCAAAATTCGCAATTTGAGCGAACAATAAACAAACGTATTGGCACCAGATGAGAGCATCAGCCATATCCCCAGTGAGTGTGCTGTGCACATATTCACCCTTTATCATTGGGTCAGTGCCACTTGAAACTTTATCTTTGGACAATAATTCCCTCCTTCAGGTTAGATTGACTTCATATTGTACAATTTGTATCTCCTCTGTTCATAGGCCAGATTAGATTTTTATTGATCTGTTTGTCAGTGTCAGCAGTAGCCTATACTACCCTGTCATTGTTGTCGTATTAAAAACATAGTAGAATTGCATTAAACATATCCTGTAGCCTAGGCCTACTCTACACGCTCAGCCATGCATTGAACACTGCAGTCTTTTTTGGGAACAGTGATTAAATTATATTATTAGCCTAAATTGTGACTATCCAATCAACTTATCACCTTAGGAATAGTAGGCAATCTTGCATAAGTCTACAAATGTGATGATAGATGAATGGAATGCTTTATTATAAGGGGGAATTTTAATGGTGAAAATTAACTTCCACAAACTTGAAACACACTCTAGGGGAGAGGGGCCGAGAGAGAGAGACCTGACTTAACTCAAAGTAAACTGTTTATCGTACAGCAGAGCGCTTCTGACTCCAAACCCCCACAACTGAATAGATTAGAGCCTATCATGAGCGTACCGCTTACAAAAGCTGAGAGCTCTCCGTGCAGAATGGGGCCCGTGTTTTTTCTCTCTCCCCTACCCCAGTCCCATTATCATTAACTGCAAGAATTTGTTTTGTTGCAAAAAATATATAAATATAGATGTTTTGCAATGATTCTAATTCTTGCAGTTTTACCATCTCACCAGGCTATGGAGGTAAATTCCAGTTGAACAACCAATGACTAATTACATGATACTACTAAACTCTCAAGTATGCAATATTGTTGATATTACCAATACTCTCATTTATCTAATGTTATACTGTGTGTCTGATTCTCTTCAGTCAAGCCCCCGGCCCCTAAGGTGAAAATCACAGAGGATGGTAAAAATCTCATCCTGAGCTGGGACCCTCCGGACATAGGCGCTGTCCACTGCTGGAATTTCATCTTTAACTACAGCCAGTGTCAACTGCACGTGGATGTGTGTATATTTTTATTTACATTTATGTCTCCCTTTATTTATCCAGGAAAACTAGTTCATATCAAATTCATATTTACATTGACAACCTGGCAAGTGCATTTTTTGTCTGTTTTTATGCTTCCCAGAAGAGTGTTTTCAATAGTTTCATGTTTAATTTAAACTTTAGTTAATTATGGGTTGCACCTACGTCACTCGGTCGCGCCGTTGTTATACAGGTTAGTCTCACTGATATAAAATACATTTTGATGATTTATAAACAGATAATGAGGCCTATGTTTAGATGGCTGCAGACAGAATATGGGTCAGATGAAGGGTTGGGCGTTCTGCTATTGTCAACATGAGAGAGGCCACTTATGTGAGTTACACAAATAAAAATAGAGCTTTAGTCACTGGAGAATGTTTACATTGTTTTTACAGATCTACTGAATGTGTTAGGATGAGTGGGCATTGGACATCTGCTGTCTGTTTGTGTGTGTGTCAGTGAAATAGTGCACTCAGAGAAAAAAAAAGGTTCCAAACGGTTCTATGGCTGTCCCCATAGGAGAACCCTTTTTGGTTCCAGGTAGAACCCCTTTTGTTTCCAAGTAGAACCCTTTTGGTATCCATGTAGAACCCTCTATGGAAAGGGTTTTACATGGAACCCAAAAGAGTTCTACCTGGAACCAAAAAGGGTTCTTCAAATGGTTATCCTATGGGGACAGCCAAAGAACCCTTTTAGGTTCTAGATAGCACCTTTCTGAGTGTACCACTATTTGAGTTCCACTCATGGTTCTGTGTACGTTTCTTCCAGAGTAAGGAAATACAATGGGAACATGTACCAGTGACTGTTTCATATGACGAGAGATGCCAGTACAGAGTCAAGCTTAAAGCAGTCTATTCGAAATGGTGTGGGAACGGAGGCAGCGACTGGAGCGAAGAGGAAATCTATGGTACTTTCTGCTCTTAACATTCTCTCCCTCTTTCAGAACACAGACAGTGATGTCTGGTAATTTTGTTACCACACCACCATGTTCCTGTTATCAAAATCGAATACAAATAGAATAAAACATCTATAATATACCAGTAGTCTATAGTCTGTATAATAGTATATGTCGTTGTAATATATTGTGTATTGAATGTTGGCTAAATGTAATATATTGTGTATTGAATGGTTGCTAAATGTAACAGACTTGTCAAGATTGGAATTAGACCGGGTCTCACATATTTTTGCTTGTATTCTTTCAGGTGTGGATGATTGGTCGATGACTGTGTTGTATGGCGTCATTCCAGCTGTACTTTTCTTATTCCTCATCCTTTTTATTTGTTGTTTTATGAAGTAAGTAAACATACACTATATCCATTAGTCTGCGTTGTGTGTGTTGATTGAATGTCTTAAAAGAGACAGAAGATATCTAGCAAATGTGTTTTCACTTAATGAATTGCCATTTTGGTGATTAGGGTTTGAATTCTGAGCTAATTCTTTTGTGCTTCCTTTCCAGGCACAGAGAGAAGCTTTTCCCCACCATTCCACATCCCTCACTGATTTTCAAGGAGATGCTGAACAGCAATAAGGACCTGAAGGTTAGAACAGCAACATCATCTGGTCCCTTTCATTATTAGTAGAGGTCCAGCAGCAAGGGCTGTTTGTTAACATTTCCCGGAAGTGAAGTTCACATCAGTGTATGCAGTAGATACTAAACTTGGTTGAATCAACGTTGTTTCCATTTCATTTCAATCAAATTACGTTGAACCAACATGGAATAGATGTTGTTGGCACTAATCATCATCCTTACCCACACCCACGCATTCTCAGACACACACCACACCCACTCTCAGACACACCCCGCCCACGCATTCTCAGACACACCCCACCCACGCATTCTCAGACACACCCCACACACACACATTTTCAGATATAAACACATACTAACCCACTCCAACTTTTTCTCTCTGCGTTCCAGAGCTCCATAGGCAATCTCTATGTCCCGGTTGAGGATGAGGTGGAATGTAAGATCAGCCTAGAGAAAGACCATACTCTTCCCATGATGCAGCCTGATCACTGAGAGACTACACACTGACCCAGTAGTGATTACTACTGTACAGACAGATACAGCTACAACCTGACCCGGTATGACCTGGGAGCCAAGTGACTTCAGTGTCATTGACCGGCCCTCAAAGCAAGCAAGCAAGCTAGCTATCTTAAGGTGGACCCTAACTATACTGCTGAAGAGTGTCAGGAGTTAGAGCTCCACAGTCGATGGACGACCTTAATAAGTTGGATACAGACTGAGAGTATGTGGACTATGGAGACGCCTTTTCCTTTTGTTTGTCCTGGAACTGTCAGGACTTATCGACTCACTGACTCCTGCATTGTTCTGGGTTGCGTGCGTGCGTATGTGTGTGTGTGCGTGTGTAGGCAGATACTAAGAACTGTTCTCACGTACCCCTTGCAACCCAAGGCTTGGGGTCTTAGGTCAAATGTCAGAGTTTATCAGAAAGCCAGTGCAGGAAACGAGGAGGGGCTGGACTCCTAACCCTCACTCCCCGACCAAATAGGACATTGGTGGGCAATGCCCAAAGAGATGCCCAGGCAGCACCACAGTACTTTATCTGACTGATAAACCCTGTTGATCATGTAATGATTTAGGGGACAAAGGGGTACTTGAAGCAGTGACCCTCTGTGAAATGAGTGCACTACCTGTGCCATAAAAGGCCAGACCTCTATGCAGGGACTTTAGGGAATTGACATACAGGTAGTTGTGTCCCAAATGTCTCCCTATTCACTACACATATAGTGTGTTACTTTTGTCCAGTGCCCATAGTGCTCTGGTCAAAAGTAGTGCACTATGTAGGGAACAGAGTCCCATTTGGTACGCAGAATGCCTATCAGGGGCTATATGCTGCTAATGTGAGCTAGATTGTTGTGACTCTATTGTTATCAACCTGCATTGATACGTAAAAGGATAACCTCCCTGTATGTAATAGGTATGTGTAAATAGTTGTGCAGGTGTATCTATTGTATGTACAAATGTTGGTGAAATATATATTTTGAGTTTTGTGTGTTAAGGAAATGTTTTGTGCAACATGTATTTTTTTAATTTTTTATTTAAAACATATATTATGAAACCTTATTCTTCTGCAGTCATGATTAATTGAAATCACCACACACACTCACTCGCATCACACCTCCATACATGCAGAGACTCTTGATAAGATCGCTAAGTCCCATTTAACAACCTGGTATGAGAAACGTACTTTGTAGAGGACCTGCTGAACAGCTTAAACCTGTTATCTGGTCTGTTCTGAACTAGAGATAAGTGTAACATGCTCACAGATGAATCAATGGGCATGTCAAATAAGGCTTTGTGTAGCTGCTAATCTATGATGAGAATCAAGCCAGGGTGTAGGTGTTGAGAGAATAAATCCATCAACAAATAACTGAATCATGTGAG
The DNA here is from genome assembly GCA_030435695.1 of Brachymystax lenok tsinlingensis. Classification (NCBI taxonomy): domain Eukaryota; kingdom Metazoa; phylum Chordata; class Actinopteri; order Salmoniformes; family Salmonidae; genus Brachymystax; species Brachymystax lenok. The sequence continues at coordinate 10,436,891 of CM059798.1, forward strand.
TGATACCTCCCTTTTAATTTTCACAGAGGGATTTCTTCCTGGAACATGTTCTAGTTCCATTCCTTAGACATATTGTCATGATTCTCCTCCTTCGGGACAGACCAAGACGCAGCGATGTAGCCAGAATACATATTTATTCAAAGACGGGACGGAACAAAACAAGAAAACGAGGAACAAGACGTGAACCCTAACGCTAAATCCTAAACATAACACAGAAATCTAAACCTAACCACGACTGGCGAAACCTAACTAAACATGAAAGGCAAAACCTAACTAGACAAGAACCTGACGTAGCACGATAATCATTACATAAACAATAACCCACGAAACTAAAGTGCAACTCCCAAACATATATGGTTCCCAATTAGAGACAACGAGACTCAGCTGCCTCTAATTGGGAACCATTATCCCAACATAGAAATAGACACCCTAGAACACACAAACCCTACACCAAAACGAAACCAACACGCTCCAGCCTGTCATCTCAGGCCTGGGCGTTACAGTACCCCCCCACTCCCAAAGGCGCGGACTCCGGACGCGCCCAAAAGTCTGTGGGGGGGTCTTCAGGTGGGTCCCCTTGTCCCAGGTGGGGGCTCCGGTGCTGGCCGTGCTGGTCTGAAGTCACGCACCGGAGGCCCTGGACCATTTCTTGGAACTCTGGTGCGTGGGGCAGAAGCTGGGCGTACTGGACTCATGATGCTCACGGGAACTCTGGTGCGTGGAGCAGGACCTGGCCTTACCGGACCCACGATGCTCACGGGGACTCTGGTACGTGGAGCAGGAACTGGCCGTACTGGCCTCATGATGCTCGCTGGAACTCTGGTGCGTGGAGCAGGAACTGGCAGTACCGGACTCGTGATGCTCACTGGAACTCTGGTGCGTGGAGCGGGAACTGGCCGTACCGGACTCGTGAAGCTCACTGGAACTCTGGTGCGTGGAGCGGGAACTGGTCGTACTGGGCTCGTGACGCGCACTCTGGTGCGGGGAGCGGGAACAGGCCGAACTGGGCTCGGGACGCGCACTCTGGTGCGAGGAGAGGGAACAGGCCGAACTGGGCTCGGGGCGCGCACTCTGGTGCGAGGCGGGAACAGGCCGAACTGGGCTCTCTAAGCGCCGCAGGGAGCTTGGTGCACGCGGGCCGGAACAGGACGTGCTGGACTCTCTGAGCGCACGGGAGCTTGGTGCGCCGGAGCCGACAGGACGTGCTGGACTCTCTGAGCGCACGGGGAGCTTGGTGCGCCGGGCCGGGACAGGGCGTGCTGGACTCTCTGAGCGCCGCGGGAGCTTGGTGCGCGGGCCGGGACAGGGCGTGCTGGACTCTCTGAGCGCACGGGGAGCTTGGTGCGCGGGCCGGGACAGGACGTGCTGGACTCTCTGAGCGCCGCGGGAGCTTGGTGCGCGGGCCGGGACAGGGCGTGCTGGACTCTCTGAGCGCGCGGGGAGCTTGGTGCGCGGAGCCGGGACAGGGCGTGCTGGACTCTCTGAGCGCACGGGAGCTTGGTGCGCCGGAGCCGGGACAGGACGTGCTGGACTCTGGCGCACGGGAGCTTGGTGCGCGGAGCCGGGACAGGACGTGCTGGACTCTGAAGACGCACTGTGGACCTGGCACGTGGAACAGGGACTGGACGTGTAGAATCCACCACACGGACTGGGGTCTTGGAGCGTGGAACAGGGATCTTGGAGCGTGGAACAGGGATCTGGGAGCGTGGAACAGGGATCTGGGAGCGTGGAACAGGGATCTGGGAGCGTGGAACAGGGACTGGACGTGTAGAAACCTCCACCCGGACTGGGGACCTGATACGGAGAGCCGACACCATACCTCCAGCTAGCTCACTAACCCTGGCCTCACGGGTGAGTGGAGCTGGAATCTCTCGGACTGGGCTGTGGATTCGCACCGGAGATTCTGCCCGTAGGACCACAGGATATCTAGGTCCCAAAAGGCGCACTGGAGACCTTGCGCGCAGAGCTGGCACCACTCTACCAGGTAGCACACTGACCTCGGCCCGACCAATGAGTGGCGCTGGGATCTCTCGCACTGGGCTGTGGACACGTACCGGAGACACCGTACGCAGAACCGGCGCAGGATATCCGGGTCCCAGGAGGCGCACTGGAGACTTAGCGCGCAGAGCTGGCACCACTCTTCCTGGCTGAACCCTCAGTTTCGCCTGACTGATGAGTGGAGCGGGAATCTCTCGCACCGGCCTCTGAATCCGTATAGGAGAAACCGTGCGCAACACTGCATAGCACGGTGTCCCTTCGGCGCGACGCTCTCCCCAACGCTCTCTCCACAACGCACGAGGAGTTAGCTCAGGAATCCCTCCTGAACCGGCCAACCTCCTCGTGTGCCCCCCCCCCCAAAAGCTTTTTGGGGCTGCCCTTCGGGCTTCCTAGCCCGGCGAGGTCTAGCAAACTTGCCTCTTACAGGATCCCATCAGGTCCTCACACCAGCGCCGCTCAGCCGCCGCTGCTTCCAGTTCCTCTCTTGGGAGGCGATATTCTCCGGGCTGGTCCCAAGCACCTCCATAGAATAGTTCCTCCTCCCAAGACCTAAGCTCCCGGGTCTCTCTCTGCTTGGTCTTTTTGTGGTGGGTTATTCTGTCATGAGTCTCCTCCTTCGGGACAGACCAAGACGCAGCGATGTAGCCAGAATACATATTTATTCAAAGACGGGACGAGGCGGAACAAAACAAGAAAACGAGGAACAAGACGTGAACCCTAACGCTAAATCCTAAACATAACACAGAAATCTAAACCTAACCACGACTGGCGAAACCTAACTAACCACGACTGGCGAAACCTAACTAACCACGACTGGCGAAACCTAACTAACCACGACTGGCGAAACCTAACTAACCACGACTGGCGAAACCTAACTAACCACGACTGGCGAAACCTAACTAACCACGACTGGCGAAACCTAACTAACCACGACTGGCGAAACCTAACTAACCACGACTGGCGAAACCTAACTAACCACGACTGGCGAAACCTAACTAACCACGACTGGCGAAACCTAACTAACCACGACTGGCGAAACCTAACTAACCACGACTGGCGAAACCTAACTAACCACGACTGGCGAAACCTAACTAACCACGACTGGCGAAACCTAACTAACCACGACTGGCGAAACCTAACTAACCACGACTGGCGAAACCTAACTAACCACGACTGGCGAAACCTAACTAACCACGACTGGCGAAACCTAACTAACCACGACTGGCGAAACCTAACTAACCACGACTGGCGAAACCTAACTAACCACGACTGGCGAAACCTAACTAACTAACCACGACTGGCGAAACCTAACTAACCACGACTGGCGAAACCTAACTAACCACGACTGGCGAAACCTAACTAACCACGACTGGCGAAACCTAACTAACCACGACTGGCGAAACCTAACTAACCACGACTGGCGAAACCTAACTAACCACGACTGGCGAAACCTAACTAACCACGACTGGCGAAACCTAACTAACCACGACTGGCGAAACCTAACTAACCACGACTGGCGAAACCTAACTAACCACGACTGGCGAAACCTAACTAACCACGACTGGCGAAACCTAACTAACCACGACTGGCGAAACCTAACTAACCACGACTGGCGAAACCTAACTAACCACGACTGGCGAAACTTAACTAAACACGAATGACAAGAACCTGCCGTATCACGATAATCATTACATAAACAATAACCCACAAAACTAAAGTGCAACTCCCAAACATATATATGGTTCCCAATTAGAGACAACGAGACTCAGCTGCCTCTAATTGGGAACCATTATCCCAACATAGAAATAGACACCCTAGAACACACAAACCCTACACCAAAACGAAACCAACACGCTCCAGCCTGTCATCTCAGGCCTGGGCGTTACACATATAGTCAGTATCAATCAATCAAATGTAAATTAAGCCCATTTTACATCAGCAGTCGTCAACAAAGTGCTTAACTGATGCCCAGTGTAAAACCCAGAAGAGCAAGACATGCAGAGGCAGAAGCACAGTGGCTGATATGCTGGGAGAAAGTTGGAAGGGTGTAGCTGTATTTGGAATTTAATTGAGAAATCACAAAACTGATGCCGTGATAAAAATCCTCCCTCAAGCTGAGTGAGGGACGTGTCGATGCTTGAAGCTCTTGATTCAACTATTTATCTCTTAAGAGAATGTGTACTATGAAAAACACTAAGAGAAGTAGAATAGGTGAATTGAGACATTAAGCCCCTATTTGAAAGCAGCATACCAGTGTGTTTTATTCCTGTGTGTTCTTGCCTGCAAGTTTGATACATTGCTATCTTGCAATTATAATACTATAATGTTTACTATACACTGCTTACATTTCATCCACATGTTAGATTGTCTGTCTCCAATCTCACTACTGTGGACCTCACAAAAGTGTCTTTATTGGCAGAGTCTGAGTTGATATCGGATTTCCGGCTCTCACTCCCATTCATTCCTTCCTGGCAGAGTCCACATAAACCAGCTGTAGTGGTCACACACACACAGACAGGCACACACACACACTCATCTACTGCTTATCATTTGATGTTGAAGCATGTCAGTAAGTAACAGTTCTGTAATATGTGAGAAATTATGTTTAGAAAACACAGTGTCAGAGAACTATAATCACTAGCCTCTCGCACAAGAACTTGCACCACTTGCACACCTGCATAAACACACATTGTACACCCTGTTAACACACAGACTGACTCATGAAGTCTTCCTGTGCATCACTATAAGACTGCACTGTGCTGGGGAAAAGGAAGCAGGCCTGTGAGTCATAGATATGTTAGCCAAGCCTTATGCCAGTATGCAAATCTGTTGCCAAATAGTGCATGGGCCTAATGAATGTGTTATGAAGTCGTTATGTAGATATTCTAAAGTAGATCTAAAGTAACCTATTCCATGTCCAAGTCTTCATTGGGTGGGTCATGCATCATTAATTGATCCAAGTATCCTTGATTTATACAGATGATCCAATTGAAATAGGTCAAATCTATTTCACGTGAGACCTGTTCTGATGTGATGGCATCCCATTGCACTTGAAAGGAATAGCATCCCATTATCCCAACAGAAATGTGAACTAAAAACAGAAATACTCACAGATGTACAGCGATCTTAACTGCTCTGAGTGACGTGTAATCATCGGTTTTGATTTCCTCAAGAATTTAATCTCATCCTTCAGTCATACAACATAACATTTGGATCGCACTCGCACTATGTTTTCTGGTACATTTTGAAAAACACAGGCCTGTCGGAGCAAGAACTGAAAAATGCAGAAGATCACAATCCTCTACATCAGATATTCCCAAACGGGGGTACGTCAAATAAAATGTGATAAAAATCTTCACATTTTCAAGCAGTCCATTTATATTTTCCAACGGTTCTATACATTTGGGTGAGTTTTTTTTTGTCGCCTTGGTAACCTCGTTTCACTGCCAGAAATGCTATTAAACCATCTAGTGTTCAGTGAAATAACAACACAATGTCAAATACAGGTAGCCTAGTCAAATAATTAACATCCAATCCCCTTAACCGTTACGCTCTCGTGGGAATTCCACTAACGGACCGTATGAAGACACACGTAGCTGCTGCTCATTCCGTTTTCTCGAAAATGGATAAATGGTTAAAAAAGGTTGGCCCGCGTGCATAGAGGCACATACCAGTTCTACTGGTAGTACTGCACCTGTCGATGACACAAGTTGTTCTGCTTCCACGAGCACATCCAATGCTAATGTCAGTAATTCTACATGTGTTGTTAGTCCAACTAGCAGGGGCACTGACAGTTGGGAATCTGATGCAGCCGAAGAGCTACTGCCCCATTACCCGGGAAAGCACCGAACAACAGACAGGGACGTTTGACCATCAAAGAGGTGCAAATATGATGAGAACTACATTGATCTGGGGTTCACTTATATTGGGAGTAGTGCCTTTCCACAGCCACAGTGTGTCATATGTGCAAAAGTACTATCTCACAACTCGATGAAACCATCACTCTTCCGCAGACATTTCGAAACAAAACATGCCAATTTGAAAAATAAGCCACGGGAGTTTTTTTGAGCGAGAATTAAGATTACTTTTGAGGTGTAAGACATGTATAAAAGTAACAGAAACCATTAATAAGAAGGGTCTAGAAGCGTCTTATATGTGGAGGACTTAATTGTGGAGGACTTAATTCTTCCTGCTGACGCGGATATGGCTGGGACAATGCTGGGGGAAAAGGCCAAAAAAACTATACAGACAATGACTTAATCAAACAACACAGTTTCACGACGGATCAGTGACATGGCAGGAGATGTTGTGAAATAATTACTGCTTTGCATACAAGCCAGTGAATTCTATGCGTTACAGCTGGATGAGTCAACAGGCGTGGCGGGCCTGGCACAGCTCCTAGTATATGTCCGTTACGTTTATGGGGGGTCAATTAACGAAGACATCCTCTTCTGCAAACCACTGGAAACCAGGACAACAGGAGAGGATATTTTTAAAAGTACTGGACAGCTTTGTGACATCAAATGGACTTTGGTGCTCAAGATATGTGGGTATCTGTACTGATGGTGCAAAAGCCATGACAGGGAGACATAGTGGAGTGGTAACAAGCGTGCAAGCAGTTGCTCCCTACGTAACTTGGGTACACTGCAGCATCCACGAGAGGCTCTTGCTGCCAAAGGAATGCCTGACAGCTTGAAATACATTTTGGACACTACATTGAAAATTGTTAACTTTGTTAAAGAAAGGCCCTGAACTCTCGCGTATTTTCTGCACTATGCAATGATATGGGCAGCGACCATGTAACGCTTTTACAACATACAGAAGTGCGCTGGTTATCAAGGGGCAAAGTATTGACAATAAAACAATAAAAAATTGAGAGATGAGCTCAACGTTTTCTTTTACTGACCATAATTTTTTACTTGTCTTATTGCTTGCATCATGACGAGTTTCTCACATGACTGGCCTATCTGGGTGTACCTATGTGAGAGTGGATTCTCGGCCCTCACTAGCATGAACTAAATACAGGCACAGACTGTGTGTGGAAAATGATTTAAGACTGAGACTCTCTCCAATACAACCCAACATTGCAGAGTTATGTGCATCCTTTCAAGCACACCCTTCTCATTAACCTGTGGTGAGTTTTTCACCATTTTCGATGAACAAACAATGTTTTATATGTCAGATGGCTAAATAAAGAGCAGAATTATTGATTATTAGTAAACATTCTTATGTTTAATACATTTATTGTATAATGTGTGTGTGGCAGGCTTACAATGATGTCAAAAACAACATTTGAGAGTGTTCTGACCCTGGTGGTAGAGGGGGTACGCAGCTGGAGGTTTAATGTTTGAAGGGGTACGGGACTATATAAAGTTTGGGAACCACTGCACTACATGACTCACATACTGAAGGAAACTCTTAACAACAGCCAAAACAACAGTACCCCAAAGGTACACTGAGTGTAGAAAACATTAGGAACACCTTCCTAATATTGAGTTGCACCCCCTTTTGCCATCAGAACAGCTACACGGACCAACAGCGTTGCAGTTTTTTGATACACTCAAACCGGTGCGCCTGGCACTACTACCATACCCCGTTCAAAGGCACTTAAATTGTGTCTTGCCAATTCACCCTATGAACAGTGGTGTAAAGTACTTAAGTAAAAATACTTTAAAGATGTACAACGTAAGTCGTTTTTTTGGGGAAGAGATTTTTGATGTCCCGATTCCATGGCACATGGTTGATGAACTGGTACAAAAAACAAGACAACATTCAACACCTTTTCAATTGAAATTATTATACAAAATTCTTGCCACCAAAAGAATGCTATATGGGGCAAACAACAATCTCAGCTCTGTAGATTTTGCTGTGAAGAGACAGAATCACTAGATCATTTATTCTGATATTGCCCCTATGTAACTTGTTTCTGGTCACGGTAAAAAAGGAATGGTAAAAAAATCACAACATTCACTTAAAATTAACCTTACAATTAGCAGCGATTTGGAAAGCCATAGTCAGTCAATACATAATATAATAATATTTGTCGGATAGGTTTTCATCTTTAGATACTATACAATTAGAAAGGTTCAAAATGTCTGTAAAACATCACAGCACAATTGAAAAATACATGGCACATGGAAACCAAACAAGGGTGGTCTATGGTGATAGGGAGGATGGCCTGAGAGTGGCTGAGGCGTGTGATTAAAGAGTTTATGTTTGGTAATGTATTATTGTTGTGTGATTGCTTTATATAAAAGTACCATGTATGCAAAATGGATATCTATAATGTCTACTGTATGTGAAATGTATGTACAGTATATGTAGCAGAAAGATTGTGTGTCCTCTGAATTGGTGGGTTAATATTTTTTTATATATAATAATAAGAATATGTATATATATTTACAGTACCAGTCAAAAGTTTAAATACACTTACTCATTCGTAGGGTTTTTCTTGATTTTTACTATTTTCTACCCTTGAATGAGTAGGTGTGTCCAAACATTTGACTGGTACTGAATATATTGTGCTGTCTGGTTTGCTTAATATAAGGAATTATAAATTATGAATACTATTACTTTTGATACTTAAGTATATTCAAAACCAAATACTTTTAGACTTTTACTCAAGTAGTATTTTTTTGTATTTTTACTCTTTTCTATTAAGGTATCTTTACTTTTACTCAAATATGACAAGTGAGTACTTTTTCAAAATACACATGCCATGTCACAAGTGGATTTTCCAGAAAGACAATAACCCCAAGCACACATCAAAATCCACAAAGAAATTGTTAATTGACCACAAAAATCATAATTTTGCAATGGCCATATCAGTCTTCGCACTTGATCCCTATTGGTTTGAATTGAAGAGGGCAGTCCAAAAGCGCAGACGAAGGATATCAAGGATCTGGAAAGATTCTGTATGGAGGAATGGTCTTGTAGACTCGGCCCTAAACTGTGCTCTCTGCCACCTCTGGCCGCATGGCAAATGGCCAAAGACTTATATGGGCCTCTGGGATAAAACTACTGCAGCTATGTTTGGTATCTATCTAAAACTTTGATGCCATCTATATGGATGTATGATCTTTGTGGTAAAGTGTAGTTGTTCAGAGTGAACTCTGATGACGCTGTATGCAACAATCTCTTTTGTACAAAAAGGAATGATCTCTATTGTAACCCAGCCCACTCCCTTAAATCACCACACATAGATGTGACCCCCTTCCTAGAGGATGTTGGCTGGTTCAATCTGATTGTATATCTTAGTTTTATTACCTTTGGTTTGGTCTGTGGATTGGTCAACAATTGATTTTGAATATAAACAAGCCAGATCTGGTATAAATGGATTGAAAGTATTTTCTTCTCCCTCTTGTCCTGCTATGCACTCTAGCGAAAGGTTGTATGAGAAATTCTCTTACAAATTCTCTGCTTAAGATCAACCCTTAGCCGTGATGTATTGGCCATATACCACACCTCCTCAGGCCTTATTGCTCAATTAAAACCCCTTCTTCCTCCCACCCCTAGCAGCAGCACTTGTAGTCTGGCACTAAATTGTATTTATTTTAAGTTTTGCTGGGCAAATTTAAGGTCAAATTATTTTCCACAGACATATACAGTACATTTACATAAAAAAACCTAACCAACCAACAAACCCATCATCACCCAGACTAAGGCTCTGTCCCAAATCGCCCTATATGTTAAAGAGTAAAGTTAATGTAATTGACTTGGGTGTAAATCTCTCTCTCCTATAACAGAGATGGTGATGAACTTCCTGTGTTCCATCTACTTGTCACGTCCTGGCCATAGATAGTCCTCTGGCTTCTCTATGGTGTTTTGGTCAGGACGTGACCAGGGGGGTTTTGTGTTCTATGTTGTATTTTCTATGTTGGGTTTTGTGTTGGTTCCCAATTACAGGCAGCTGTTAGTCATTGCCTCTAATTGGGAATCCTATTTAAGTTTGTTCCCCACCTGCCTTGTGGGTTGTTTGGGTGTGTAGTGCCATTTCGCTACACCATCGGTCAGATCTTTGATCTGTCTCTTGTATTTGGAAGTTTCAGTACTTTATTAAGAACATGTGGAACTCAACCCGCACTGCGCTTTGGTCCGCTTATTCAGAAGATCGTGACACTACTCCTCTAAGGCCATGAACTGCAGCTGGCTCCCAGCCAATCATGCCTCAGAAGACCTCCAGCTCTACTATGGGTGAAAACTATTTTACTTCCTTCTCCTCCACCACTCAAGGGCCACTACAAGGCTATTTGAGGAGGCGTGTTCATATTAACCAAGAGAAATTTTGGAGAGTCTTCTGTTGGCAGTTTTTTCTGTTATATGGCCCTTAGTTTTATCTGACTTTGTGGCCTGACCAAGAAAATCCTGGCCCTATTTAAAGGCTATAACCATGACCCAGAGTTTTTCCTGATTAAGTCGTGTGTGAAATGTTGAGGACTATGACAACAGCTAGACAATGTCAGTCCTCATTTCGGATGTTTCAGATACAATGATGAACCATTGAGTACTGTGAGTAAGGTATCAATATGCAGTGAGTACTTGTATAGCGCTAGTCAGAGGACAGGATTCCCCCTGTTAAAAGACTTCTGAAAACCACCTTAGTGGGGGATCCTAAAGACCATAGTAGGAATAGAACTCTGACCAGGAGGACCATTGTGTTTTAACCCTTGGCCTGCAATGGTCGCGCCCTGCGAAAATCCAAATAACATAATACAAAATCCCCCATAAAAATGTCTGTTAAGGCTAGAGACATTTTCTTTCATGGGCTGCTTCTCAATTCACCGTATCCACCGATCTCGCCCTTCCACATCTGCGGTGAAAGGTGGCAGATCTAGAGCGGTGTTTGTCAGACAATGAGACATCCCGAAATTCGGTCTTCTCACAAATGTATGTGAAGTCCGAACAGTTTGGCCTACTGTTATGAATGGATTTATGTTTAATGACTAAATGTTTATGTTTAAGTAATGACTAAGAATATTCCATTCTGAAAATGTATGCAATAGGGTTATAAGACAATGATAATCCAATTGATGTGTGTCTAGAAATCTATATTGTATAGAGAGTGGAACGAGGTGGTAAAGGAGTATCTGTGAGAACAAAGAATTCTTTGTGAAACCAGACTACAGGAGAGAAGCCTTCTTGTCCTTGGGACGGGAGGGAAGGCTAGGAGCTGTCCAGATTGACTTATGTTGCAAGATTGTGATATGTCGATGAATGTGTACTGTGGGAAAGTATTATTTCTTAGAGAGGGTGGAGCCTTGGTATCATTTGTGTTCAGCTTAAAGCTTATACAATATAAAAATACTGTGTTCACATTTTGAGTGCAGAATTCTCATGAATAAACAACCTGACCAAATTGCAGATATGGGACTTTGTCAAATTTTTCATTAACTAGAGCTTTACAACCTCTAGGAATTATTCAAAGCCTGATTGATAGTTTGTCAACAATTGAGAACGAAATTCTCGTGACACCTACCAACTGTTACCACTCCAACTATTACCACTCTATCTTACTCCATTTGCACACACTGTATATAGATGTTTCTATTGTGTTATTGACTGTACGTTTGTTTATCCCATGTGTAACTCTGTGTTGTTTGTGTAGCACTGCTTTGCTTTATCTTGGCCAGGTCGCAGTTGTAAATGAGAACTCAACTGGCCTACCTGGTTAAATAATGGTGAAATAAAAAAATATATAATAAAAATATTGAAAGCTGAGACCAAAACAATGAGACTCTCAAACACAAGCCTCACAACACTCTTCTGAAGGTCCTCAGTATCAGTTTAAAAAAATTATGGAAGTGTATATATAGAGATAGTTTAGTGCCTAAAAGGGTGCGTCACTTGAGTGGGTTGAGTCTCTGACGTGATATTCCTGTCTGGGTTGGCGCACCCCTCGGGTTCGTGCCGTGGAGGAGATCTTCGTGGGCTATATTCTGCCATGTCTCAGGGTAGTAGGTTGGTGGTTGAAGATATCCCTCTAGTGGTGTGGGGGCTGTGCTTTGGCAAATGGGTGTGGTTATATCCTGCCTGGTTTGCCCTGTCCGGGGGGTATAGTCGGACGGGGCCACAGTGTCTCCCGATCCCTCCTGTCTCAGCCTCCAGTAATTATGCTGCAATAGTTTGTGTTGGGGGGGCTAGGGTCAGTCTGTTATATCTGTAGTATTTCTCTTGTCTTATCCGGTGTCCTGTGTGAATTTAAGTATGCTCCCTCTAATTCTCTCTCTTTCTCTTCTCTCTGAGGACCTGAGCCCTAGGACCATGCCTCAGGAATACCTGGCCTGATGACTCCTTGCTGTCTCCAGTCCACCTGGTTGTGTTGCTGCTCCAGTTTCAACTCTTCTGCCTGCAGCTATGGAACCCTGACCTGTTCACCGGACGTGCTACTTTGTCCCGGACCTGCTGTTTACGACTCTCTCTACCGCACCTGCTGTCTCTAACTCTGAATGATTGACTATGAAAAGCCAACTGACATTTACTCCTGAGGTGCTGACCTGTTGCACTCTCTACAACCACTGTGATTATTATTATTTGACCCTGCTGGTCATCTATGAACGTTTGAACATCTTGGCCATGTTCTGTTATAATCTCCACCCGGCACAGCCAGAAGAGGACTGGCCAGCACTCAGAGCCTGATTCCTCTCTAGGTTTCTTCCTATGTTCTGGCCTTTCTAGGGAGTTTTTCCTAGCCACCGTGCTTCTACATCTGCATTGCTTGCTGTTTGGGGTTTTAGGCTGGGTTTCTATATAGCACTTTGTGATATCGTCTGATGTGAAAAGGGCTTTATAAATACATTTGATTGATTTAAATAAATTTGATTGATTAAAAGAAATAAATAACTACATGTAAAAAAAAAAAAAACTGTTTCCTGATCTTCAGAACAAACTTCCTTTACATTTTTTTGTTTTACTATCTGTTCCATGTATTGAATCTGCTGGCTGACAGCAGTAATGCTAAATTCAATGTTTCAAAATGAAATAGCTAAATGATCCTTGGTATGACCATCTTAAAACAATTCCATATGTTAGCTTAGAACCCCCCCCCCCCGGCTTAGACTGGGCTAGAGTGTTGTGTGGTGGGGGCTCACTGTGAGGGATGCTTCTGTGCATTGATTCAGGTCAAAGGTCAAGGCCTCTGTATCAATCTGTTTAGCTCACATTCCACTCATTGTGAAACATCTTTGGCATATGACACGGAGTTCACGTATTACATAATACTGGAAATGTGGAACTGTGCCCAAATAAGTAGCTACGTGGATAGTTAGAGGACTTTGGATAGGCTATTTTATTTCTATCATCATAAATTATAAACAGTCTGATAAGCAGTCAGAGATCTAGGAATGTAATAAACAATTGAAGATTGATCATGTCACTTATTAATAATTAACTTAGATTATTCATTTAAGGGACAATCATGGACAATGATTTCAGAATTAACAAAGAGATAATAGTGAAGTGAATTTACGAATGTAGTTCCTATTTCGCATTTGATTGGAGGTATTTTTGATATGGTCATAGCCTACAGTGCCATCTGCTGACAGAGAGAACAATCATAACTGATACAATGTTGTCAATCATAATCTATCCAGTATGGAACCTAATGAAAAAGGAATGTCCCATAGGGATGTTATGATGCAACCGCAGTGCAATGTTGCTCGGCTACTTAAGATTCTGGTACAGACGCTGAGTGCTATCGATGCTGTCGACTTGTGCATTCATTTCCACCCATCCGTGCATGATGTGATTGTTGATAAAAATGTGAACAAATTACGCAAAGATAATGAGTAAGTACAGAAGCTTACAGACAGCTTACTTGATTGAGCGTGTTTTATTCTGTGCGGATTCACCAAAATAATAAAATCCCTCAATTAGCATTTCGTTTATATACAGAAAAGGAGGATGATGTAACGACGCAAGCTATATCTACTATTCCACACACTTATTTGGCTATTGCCTTTCAAGCTCCTTATTGCACAACGCCTTTTATTAATAAAGCCTAAATGGAATGCATTTTCACCGCATCGCCATTTTGGCTCTGGAGAGCGGCTCGAGCGTGCTAATTCCATTGAAGAGACCGCGTACAGCGCCCTCTACCGGCCTTTGTTATAGAGCCAAAATGTCTAAGAAGAGTGGTCCTGATGCTGCAGGGATGCTGAAAGCGTCGACATAGAAGGATGTCAGTATCTAAACCGTGCCGGAATAACACTTATTGGCGCAGTCTCTGTGGCGCAATGGAATAGCGCGCTGGACTTCTAATCCAGAGGCTCCGGGTTCGAGTCCCGGCAGAGATGGGTCACCTCTGGGTGCCACATGGCAGACCTGCGGATTTTTTATTACAGAAAATGTATGAGGTAATTAATGCTGTCCCATAATAAACTGCAGCCACCTTTTCATTCAATCCATCCTTCTAAATGTTCTAAATATAATACTACATCTCTACATCTCTGTAGGCTATACTTATTTTTTATCACATAACCTAACCATAATAATAATTGATAATATCAAATAAACAATGATTTAGAAAAACATAACATCTTTACGTGATAGAATAGCATATTCTACCACTTATTGAGCATTATAATATCAAGGTAATTATAAAACAGGAATTCTTGCTAAGCCTTTATTATAAAAACAATTCATGCTAGGCTACTATAGACATATTTATTTCACCGCACAAACAATCCATTCCAATATAGTTTTTCTAAAGTAGATCCTCTGAGTAATGGTAATAAATGAATCACTTATTTAGTAAAAATACATCAATGCCAGTCTAGTGAATAAGCTATACATGCAATAACGGTCTAACAGCAGAACAATTTAATGATGGCAATACCTGGAATCCCAATTATAGTGGCTATATGTTTCAGTGAATACATTTGTGTAACTTATTGTGTTGTTTCTACGAGGTGCATCCGTGTGTAGGCATTTTAATAGTTGATCCAGTTGTTTGGGAGTAATTATTGAGTCAGTGCACTTGAGGGCGCTCCAACACTGCGCTGTAGCCTAGGCTGATGTAAAGCCAAGAGAGATGGATATGAGAGCAGCCTACAGCCCACTATACAGGCGCAATGGGGACATTGAACACTACATGTATGTATAGCCTAAGTATCTGGCTATAATAGGCTATATAGCCTTTAGTTCATCAATACCTTGAGAGAAAAGAGGAAACATACGCTGCCACTTCTGGTGCAGAACTTGGTTTTGCCATGCAGAATGTTTGCAGAAGGATTTGCTTGCAGACTGATTAAAACTAAATCAGCACTCCACTACCATGTCATTAGATCTGTAACCTACTGCTCAATCTCTCTGAAATAGACAAACACAGAGATAATGGCAAAAAAAATCCAACAAACATTATGGACAAATTCGTGTAGTTTTTCTCTGGTGACAAAGACATGAAAATATGATAGAGGTATCACTACCATCTACTGCGAGATTCGGACTAGAAAGAGGAGGGGTGTGTGCTGTGGTGCTGACGTACGTGAGAGGAGAGAGCGAGAGAGAAAGGAATGCGCCGCTAATGAGAAAACGGACCGTCGCGGAGCACGCAAGAGCAGACAGCAAAAAAAGGGAGATTAGGAAAAAACGGAGAAATGATCTAAACCGTAAATAAAGAGTAGAAAGGGGAGGTGGAGAACGACGAAAAGCGTCACATATATTCATTGGAAGGATTACAATTGCCCGATAGTGGTGAATAAAATCCAACGAGGATTTTTGATGCTGTCCTCACGGAGAATTGAGCTAACGGGCTTGCTGGTCTTCTGAACGATGCATAGGATTCTGCTCCTGAGTTTGGCGTTGAGTTTTCACCGTGGTAAGATAAGGATTCCCCCTGTTACCTTCCCTAATAAACGACACACTGGTTCATGTTGTCGAAAATGACCGAGGCTTGTTAAACTTGATGAGGGGGAAAGTTACTCTAGATTCGTTTCAGTTGTGTGCTTGTGTGTGCGCGCGCGCGTGTGTTTATGTGAGAGAGCGATAGAAGTAGAGGCTCCTCTTTTCTGCGGATATGGCTTTGAGTTTGTCATTACATGCGGGGCAGTGTGAATGGTAGGCTATTCCACAGTGTGTGTGTGTGTGTGTGTGTGTGTCTAACGTGATCATGGCCTGATTGGTGCGAAAACCTAGTATCCACCATATGACCTTAGTCCTGTGCATACAGTAGCCTATTGCCATTTTCAAATAGGATGTTAGGCAGAAATTACGTGATTCGAATGACAGTGCGCGTCTAAAACGATTGACCAAAGGTGCTTGATATTGCAATGTGGGAACGGCTTGTGTCAATCATTCAAACGTTGCTTGCCATTTTTTATTGGTGCCTGAGATGTAGCCTAATAACACACACACACACACACACACACACCAAGGCCATTGTAGACGGTCTCCAGCTTGCCATGCGTAGCTGCCGCTGTAGCCTGCTCTGCTCGTGCGCGTGACACAACGATTGGAATGGTGACTTTCTTTCGTCATGTATTTCATTTCGAATCGAGGTATGGCCAGCATAGCTTCAAGTATAATACCCCTAATGTCATCTAGATGACATATCTTTAATACATGCGCAATGGCAGGTATAATAGCTATTGTTATAACGTAGTTGCTAGGAGACAAGAGCTCAAGGGGAACGTGATTTCTCAGGCTACCTGTTAGATTACAGCATCTTCCTCGTGCTCGCGCACGGCACAAGGCAACCCTCCCTTTTCATTGTCTACCTTGTTGTGTGTGGCAGTCAGAGAGTGCGTGTACTGTGAATGTGCGGGCACGCGCAGGTACTGACCAGCCTACCACTTTATCGTAGGTAAGGGGCGTGTTTGAAAGGTCTATATAGGATGATGTCATCCATGTAGCCTATGTCTCTTTTTAGATCACCATAGGCTAGCACAACTCTTTTGTCCTTCACTCAACATCCATACACGATATTAGTATACTAGTATAGCTATACACTAAATACTAAATGGTAGTATTGTATTACCTTTTCACTGCCAAATCCTGTAAAACAACTGACAGATGGCCTATAGTGTGGCAGCTATAAACAATAAACGTTATAAATAGTCATTACTCACTACAAACCATACTAATACATCTCATTCACACATGGAACGAAGCTGAAGCATGCATGCATGCACTCACTCACACACACATACACACACGCACACGCACACACACACTAAATACAATGGAACCCCTTCAACCCAAATCAACATGCAAATTCCTGTTGTTTTTCTGCAGGGAGCCCTCCTCGACTCCCTGACAGCAGTTTTCTCTTTCATAAATCCATCAGTGCACATGAGTGGTTCTGCTACAAGCCACACACGCACACACACACACGTTAGTTACATGGCTGTAAACTATGTGTCACACACTGTGCTCATTATGGCAATGGTACAATGTCACCATTTTCTCATTCATGTGTAGGTTATACTCTTCAAACTGCCCATCCAGTACACTGCTCTCAAAACACTTGAAGTTAAAAACTATTCTACATTTCCAGATTTCTTAACAGGCATTTCATATGGTATGAAATGTAAATGTATGTCCTGTTTGCCATTCAACTGCAAAGACTCTTTATAATCCATGAAAAAGCAGTTGTCGTTTATAGCCTACACCTGGTAATCTTGCGCCACTGCAACTTGGTGTTGCTAATGTACCTACCAAGACTGCTATATAGCAAAGGCCTCAGTGCAGGTGCAACATTTGTCAGCCTCTGTCCTACTTAATGTATACACAACTACTTAATGTATACACAACTACTTAATGTATACACTACTACTTAATGTATACACTACTACTTAATGTATACACAACTACTTAATGTATACACTACTACTTAATGTATACACAACTACTTAATGTATACACTACTACTTAATGTATACACAACTACTTAATGTATACACAACTACTTAATGTATACACTACTACTTAATGTATACACTAGACTGGTATTGTTTTGCCGTTTCTGAATGTCAGATATTTGGGTATCACCAACTGCTGTCCACACATAGGAAACAGAGACGTATTCCACATTGAGTGGATAAGATAGTAAAAGCGAATATGGATAATATGGGCTGAAAGGGAATGATGAGGTTATGTACCCCAATTAAATGGATAGGTGGAGGGAGGATGAGGTCATGATTAATGTTTTGCAGAAAATGGGTGTATCAGAAACAAGGGAGGGTTTCGTCAGACACACACACACGTTCATATATGCACACACACACACACACTGCCGACCAAAGAACCCAACCCAGTCTCATGAGCTACATGTTCTATTTCAATGTTTTTTGTAAGTATTTCTAAAACACATTGAGATGGAACATGTAGCTCATGAGACTGTAGTTTCACTTGTGGATCTATATACTCACAATTCCATAATGTAATCAAGCAATACTTACAATTTTTTTCACATTAGTTATGGCTATGCTACAGTGTGACGTTCAATGTCAACACAATGTGACTTGATGCTTTAAAACAAATTTTGACACAATGTAATGAACACAAAGGGAGACAGAGAGCTGGTTTCAAGGGCAGGGCGCAGCAGGTGTTTATTACAAAGGACCACAGGAGGAGGCAGGTAGCTGGGTCCAGGTTCAGGCAGAAGGTCATACACAGCGGGTCCAAAAAGGCAACAGTACAGGCAGGGAAAAGGCTAGTAACGTAGTCCGGGAGGTGACAGGCAGGGAATAGGCGTCGTTAGTTTTTGCCTGCCTCACTATCATACACGGGAGGCGTATCTCACGGGAAAACCAGCGCTCCGAAAGAAGTGTCACAAAACAAACAATACCTCACAGAGATGGGGTGCAAAGAACTGAACTAAATAGTGTGTGATAAGGACCTCCAGGTGTGTGAACAGGTGATTAGAATTCAGGTGATTAGGATCCTGAGAGTGAGCTGCGTTCAGGGGATCTAGGTGTTTGAGGGTGTGAGCTGTGTTCAGGGGATCTAGGTGTTTGAGGGTGTGAGCTGGGAAGTGAGCTGGAAAGGGAGCTGTGTTCAGGGGATCTAGGTGTTTGAGGGTGTGAACTGCGTTCAGGGGATCTAGGTGTTTGAGGGTGTGAACTGCGTTCAGGGGATCTAGGTGTTTGAGGGTGTGAGCTGCGTTCAGGGGATCTAGGTGTTTGAGGGTGTGAGCTGCGTTCAGGGGATCTAGGTGTTTGAGGGTGTGAGCTGGGAAGTGAGCTGGAAAGGGAGCTGTGTTCAGGGGATCTAGGTGTTTGAGGGTGTGAGCTGTGTTCAGGGGATCTAGGTGTTTGAGGGTGTGAGCTGCGTTCAGGGGATCTAGGTGTATGAGGGTGTTGAGCTGTGTTCAGGGGATCTAGGTGTTTGAGGGTGTGAGCTGGGAAGTGAGCTGGAAAGGGAGCTGTGTTCAGGGGATCTAGGTGTTTGAGGGTGTGAGCTGCGTTCAGGGGATCTAGGTGTTTGAGTGTGTGAGCTGGGAAGTGAGCTGGAAAGGGAGCTGTGTTCAGGGGATCTAGGTGTTTGAGGGTGTGAGCTGGAATCAGACGTTACACATAATAGTAGGGCTGTCCTATTGTTTATTGTGAAGGTACAAAAACAGACAATGAAACTTTCTAGAAATTACAAATTAGATTATGCTTATTGAGGCTCATTGTTTATCATGTATAGTACACTAATCTATACAATTATCAAAAGTTATGTGTGTAATAAATCATATTACATTATAGCATTATGTAGCAGCTCAAAATGACAGCAAACCGTCCGGGCCTATAGCAGTAGGCCTTAAAGACCCTACTAAAGCTGTTTGACTGGGCTAACCAATGGAGTTTTTAAAACATTCTCAGAAGATGTGCTCCATGAGAATCCACAAAGCGAGAGAGAAAGGGAAAGAGAGAGGGAGAGAAAGAGGACGAGAGAAAGAGAGAGAGAAATAGAGAGAAAGAAAGAGAGGGGGAGAGAAAGAGAGAGGGGGAAAGAAAGCGAGAGAGAGAGAGAGGAATAGAGAGAGAGAGGGAGAAAAAGAGCCACATCTGACTGAGCCTCTTTGCCATGTTTTCTAACTGTGTGTCTACATTTTGCTGAGAGACAATTTTGGGGTGGGGAGGGGTGGTAAAAAGTTGTGTATGGGGGGTCTGGTGTGGCGATAGTGGGAGGGTGGTCTGGTGGGCAGGTGGGTGAAGTCAGGGGGCCCAGATCAAGACTGATTAGAGTTTTTATTCGGGGGGTTGTAGTGGGGATGGGGATGAAAAGAAAGAAAGGAGGGATAGAGAGAGAGAGAGAGGCAGGGATAGAGAGGGAGGAGGAGGGGTTGGGGGCCAGGGGGAGAGAAAGGGACGATTACTCAAGCCTGACTGGCTGTTCTGTGGGGACAGCTAGCCACACACACACACACACACACACACACACACACACATGGAATATGGAAGAGAGAGTTCAAAGTGCTACTCTCAAATCAGAATTCTTTAACCCACATCTGAGGCCTCTCTCTCCTTCCCTGAGCTCTGGGGCCTTGGAAGATGCCTCTGCACATGCCTTGGCTTAGACTACAATTAATTGGCATTAATCACTGTTGAAACTTCTCTTCTTCTCCCTCTTTTTTCAGTTTTATTTTTCTCCCTCCCTCAGTTTCTCTTTCCCTTCTCTCTGTCCTTCCAT